>JARQOD010000009.1:95747250-95785459 GCA_033576555.1 Oophaga sylvatica | reverse complement strand
AACCATCGTCTCTTCCCCGTGCAAATTCCCCGGCAGTCGAGAGCTCTGTACAGGAGCCAGTGGTTCTGTTTGTTTCAAAATTTTTGGGCTTGCAAACAGGGGCCCGCCAAGCAGATTCTGGAATGGGAAAAGAGGCAGTTGCAGTGATGCGAAACAGCTGTGTCTTTAAATCTGAAGGGCGGGTGAGCCGTGCGATGGTCAGCACCCCGCAGAACGCATCTGATGATGAGAGACTCAGTTGCCAGTTTCTGTTGAGCATGGTGCTGGCCAGACCACCCAACAACAGCAGGTGTTGGAAGAGGGTAGTGGTGGAGATGATGAGGTCCAAGACCCAACATGGCGTTAGGAACAGGAAGGTGGTGGGAGCAGCTCTGAGGAAGAGATTGCCCCAACGGTCCAAACAGTAGGGAGAGGTAGGCTGCAGACTCGCTTGCCTGTAGCCTCCAGTTTGGCACCCGTTCGGAGCAGTTCTCTTCCAACAGCCAAACCGGGCGCTCCCAGGACTTGCTCTGCGTGGTCCTTTTTTGATACAGTTGCAGATGATATTTGCTATGTCAAATGCAAGCTGTGTAATCAAAAAATTAAAAGAGGTAAAAGTGTCAGTAACCTTAATACAACAAATATGTGGAAACATGTGCGGTCAAAGCACTTTGTTGAGTTACAAAGACACACTGGAGATGTAGGCCAACCTACAGCAGCACCTACATCTTCAGCTCGTGTTGGAGCCTCTTCCTCCAGTTCACACACAGCTGTTTCGGCTTCCTCACAGGATTGCCATGGAAGAACCTCTGTCACTGTTGTCCAGAGACACAGTGTTATTCCACCCACAGCTGCAAGTTCCCTGTCATCCTCACACACCCAGGCCACAAAACAGCCATCGGTAGCACAGGCATGGGATAAAAGACGGCCATACTCGGCAAACCATCCACGAGCACAGGCTCTGAATGCTGGCATTGCAAAACTCCTGTCCCTTGAAATGCTGTCATTCAGGCTGGTGGAGACTGACAGTTTCCGTGAATTAATGGCATTGGCAGTCCCACAATACAATGTGCCCAGCCGATTTTATTTCAGCAGGCAAGCCGTCCCTGGTCTGCAAAAGCATGTTGAGGCAAAAATTAAACATGCGCTACTAAACGCCGTCAGTAGCAAGGTCCACCTGACCACCGATGCGTGGACCAGTACCCATGGCCAGGGACGATACCTTTCACTCACTGCCCATTGGGTGAATGTTGTGGAGCCGGGTACAGATCTTGCGAGTGGCGCTGTACGTGTTCTGCCAACTCCAAGGATTGCCGGAATCAAGTCTGTCCACATTGACTCCTCCTCCTACTCCAGTTCCTCAGAATCATCGCTGCAGGAGCCGTCACGGTCTACCTCCACATGGACCCGTGGACGCTTACCTGATGCGACCGATATGAGCACAGCCGTGGCCAAACGGCAACAGGCCGTTCTGAAATTAATTCCCATGGGGAATCGAAGCCACACAGCCAGGAGGTCTGGAATGCCATCAAGCAGGAGAGCGACGTGTGGTTTTTGCCAGCGAATCTCCAGCCAGGCTTGGTAGTGTGTGACAATGGCCGAAATCTGGTGGCAGCTCTGGGCCTTGGCAAACTCACTCACATACCATGTCTGGCACATGTGCTCAACTTGGTCGTGCAGAGTTTTTTGAGGGACTATCCGGATCTTGATGCACTGCTGCACAAGGTCCGCCTAGAGTGCGCTCACTTGCGACGTTCCAGCATGGCCAGATCGCGCATTGCAGCTCTGCAACGCAGATTGCGCCTTCCTGAACATCGCATCATATGTGACGTATCCACCAGGTGGAATTCAACGTTACATATGTTGGAGCGGTTGTGTGAGCAGCAGCCAGCAGTTATGGAGTATCAGCTGCATCAGGCGCAATCAACACGCAATTTGCGCCGTCCACACTTCACCATTAATGAGTGGGCCACTATGAAGGACATGTGCCACGTTTTGCGTGCGTTTGATGAGTCAACGCGGATGGCGAGTGCAGATGATGCACTAGTCAGCCTGACTGTCCCCCTTATCTGCCTGCTTCAAAAATCACTGCAAGCAATAAGGGATGAGGTTTTGGAAGAGGTGGAGGATGAGGAGTCACAAATTCCATCACCTTCTGGAAAGTCAGCGCAACGTGGTTCCTCACAAAGGGCTGGGCAGGGCTCACTTTGTGAGGAGGATGAGGAGGAGGAGTCAATGGAGGAGGAAGACATCGCTCCAGAGGGAGGTACACAACGCTCTAGTCAGTATGTAGAGCGAGGGTGGGGTGATGCAGAGCAGGCAGAGATGACGCCTCTTGCAGAGGACAGCGTTTCTTTGCCAGTTGGGAGTCTGCAGCACATGGTTGATTTCATGCTGCAGTGCCTAAGAAACGACCGCCGCATCGCCCACATTCTCACGACGTCTGATTATTGGGTGTACACCCTCCTAGACCCTCGCTACCGGGACAACGTCAAAAGCCTCATCACACCGTTGAACCGGGAGCGTAAAATGTGGGGAGTACCAAGACACACTGGTGCAATCCCTAATGTTCTACCTTACTGCCGAGAGCACTGCTGCTGCTACTGCTTTACAAAGCAGCTCTGTGCGTCGAGGCAGTGTAGAGAGCTCTGCAACAAGAGGGAGCACACGCAGTGCCTCTGCACAGGGAAAGACCAGTATGTTAAAAATGTGGCAAAGTTTTGTGGCAGCGCCACAAATGTCTACACCATCCGAGAGGGCTCCAGTCAGCGGGAGGCAACGTATCCGTCAGATGGTGACAGACTACTTGGCTTTGCCTCTCAGTGTACTCCCAGATGGCTCTTCCCCATTCAAGTTTTGGGTCTCTAAGCTGGATACATGGCCAGAGCTTAGCCAGTATGCATTGGAGGTGCTGGCTTGCCCTGCTGCCAGTGTATTATCGGAGCGCGTCTTTAGTGCTGCAGGTGGTGTACTAACAGACCGTCGCATGCGACTATCCTCCGATAATGTAGACTGGCTTACTTTTCTGAAAATGAACAATGCATGGATCTCGCCAGAATTTGTCTGTCCGTTTTCAGATTAAATAACTGGTTCGCAACGTTATCCATGTCTCCTGTTATGTTCATCTTTCTACCACCTGAACTCTACTCCCTGGGCTCCAACACTGCCAGTTGCTGCTCAGAAGTGTCGTGTCCACAGAACAAAACACAAGCTCTACTGTTAGTGGGGTTCAGTAACGCCAGCTGTTCCCCTGCTGTGTGAACGGCAAGAAGTCTCCTGTTCCCGACACATGGACAGAAAAACACATGACCAACATGCTCCAAATAGGGAAGAGCCGTCACCCTGCTTGTTATGCTGAAAACATGAAATTGTGAAGTTTTGCAGCCTAGAATGATAAATTTTTATGACAAATATGGACAAATAATAATTTGTCATCACAGCGCATATCTGCACATGTCTATTAGAAATGGTAACAAAAAATAAAACATAGTCTACTCTTCACATTTTGAAATTAATGCATAAAAGTACATTTCATACTTATGAATTAATGCTTTTTAAGGAACTTTATCTGTACCTGTAAGATAATGCAGTCAATGGATGTACGAATCATTAAATCCTCATCATCATCATCACGAGTTTTATTTATGACAGACATTATAAAATACACATACTGATGCCAACTGTAACTTCAAACACCATATATGAAATGGCCAGCATGTAAACATGGTAATAATGTCAAATTATAAATTATTACATCTAGAAAGTGCATCATGCATACTGACAATAGGTAGTTATACCTGCAAGTGCTGTTGAAACAACCACAAGAGATATAAATTAATACTGGTATACAGGTATCACAGTGCATAGTTACTCATGGACAATGTTGATGTAATACTGTATCTCAATTAAGTCAGCGTCAACCATTAGGCTTGTTAGTCTTGTACATTGTTAAAGAGGGAACGTAATTTTTTTGTTTGTCATAGGTGGAGTATTACACATTAAATTATTACTGCTGTATTTTTTTTTGCATCCCTAGTGCGCAATAACGCAGCCTAACCTCACATTTTATAGTCAGCTAATTGCCACACGCTACCCTACCCTACGCGTGACAGTAGGAAGGTAGTGTTGACGGATAAAGCTTTGCGCAACCAGACATTCTTTTACCCTCTTCAACACTCTACAAGCAAAAAATGCATGATTTCAGCCGCAGACTTTATTGACGTACAGTATAACATCGGCATTACCCATCAGAGGCTGTCCACTGTCTGATACAGACATAGAATATACCTTTGCTATCCGTAGCCTTTGTTTCACCTACACTTGCAGGCACACACTTAAATTGTGACAAACAATGCCTAATGTTTTTTTAAATGGTTATTTTTTATCGTACATTATTGTGTCATCAATCACATTGATGAGTCCATGCTGGACATGTCATACATGCTATAGAAAGTTACGATTTTATGAACTTAAATAATTGAAATGTCTGTGACTGTCACATAAAATTTGCGATGATGATGATGAGTGACTATTACAAAATCCATTGTCTTCACTATGTTATGGTTTAACATAGCGTTCCTTAAGCATTATTCATAAAAAAAAAATGGACTTTTATTCTTAAATTTACAACACTATATTTTGTTACCAATTTTTTGGGTGTTGTGTTGTTCCATTTATTTTTGGCATGTGCATATATGCGTTTATATTTGTATTTTCTTTATTTTTCCTTCTTGAAATTAGAAAACATGTGTATCTTTGTACCGTGTTAGCCAGTAGATAGAAAAATATTTAGACTTCAGAGTCAGCAGTGGTTGATACCTTTTAATGGATAACTGAAAAGATGGAAACAAATTGCAAGCTTTCAAGGCTACTCACGTCTCTTCATCAGGCAAAGACTAAATAAAAAAATTAAGCATCACATATTTCTATACACAACAGGACACAGGAATAGTGCAATAGGTAAGACAAGTAAGTGACGTGTATCAGAACTGTCATTATCTCACAGGGATGAACATAAATATTGGAACAGTTCCTAGATAAGGATAGAAAGTTTGATTGCCCTCTCATTGGCGTCTTTTTTTGGGTTTTCATGACCCTGGAAGGGCATAGACGCAGATTCCTTAATTGATATAGAATGACATAAATCCATGTGATCTATTCATTCCATCACTAACAGTGTCAAAGGTCATGATGAGCTTATATTCTGAAACCTTTGTACGTTTCTCATATTTGAAGTTATATTTTAATACCAGTAATTCCATATCCATCATGCTATGACCGGGCATACAAAAGTCTTTTGCCACAGGTAAATTCATTAATTTATCTGTGATTGTGTGGCGCTGATAATTCATCCTTGTTCTCCTTTTTGTTGCCGGTCTCCCCTCACTTGTCCCTCCCTCACTTGTCTTAGCTATTCCTGTGTCCTGTTGTGTGTAGAAATATGTGATTCTTCATTTTTGGCTTTACTCTTAGCCTGATGAAGACACCTGAGTAGTCTCGAAAGCTTTGAATTTGTTACCATATTTTCAGTTAGCCATTAAACGTTATCAACCACAGAGGACTGTCAAGTATAAATATTTTTCTATTCTTGTAATTGAAATTCATCATTTTATTGTCGTAGTAAAACTTCATTTATTCTTGTTTGAAGTACATACATTTGCAATGGCCACGTAACAAGGCAATAACTCAATATTTTGTGCCTACACCCTCCTTGACCCTGGGCTTCAACAGTGCCAGTTGCTGCTCAGAAGTGTTAGATGCACAGATGAAAACAATCGCTGATGTGTTTGTGGGGTTCAGTAACGCCTGCTGTTCCCCTGCTGTGTGTCTGGCAAAAATTACTGCTGCTAACTACAACTTCAACTTCAAACGTCTCATACTAGGCCTCTGCCTACACCCTCCTTGACCCTGGGCTTCAACAGCACCAGTTGCTGCTCAGAAGTGTTAGATGCACAGATGAAAACAATCGCTGATGTGTTTGTGGGGTTCAGTAACGCCTGCTGTTCCCCTGCTGTGTGTCCGGCAAAAATTACTGCTGCTAACTACAACTTCAACTTCAAACGTCTCATACTAGGCCTCTGCCTACACCCTCCTTGACCCTGGGCTTCAACAGCGCCAGTTGCTGCTCAGAAGTGTTAGATGCACAGATGAAAACAATCGCTGATGTGTTTGTGGGGTTCAGTAACGCCTGCTGTTCCCCTGCTGTGTGTCCGGCAAAAATTACTGCTGCTAACTACAACTTCAACTTCAAACGTCTCATACTAGGCCTCTGCCTACACCCTCCTTGACCCTGGGCTTCAACAGCGCCAGTTGCTGCTCAGAAGTGTTAGATGCACAGATGAAAACAATCGCTGATGTGTTTGTGGGGTTCAGTAACGCCTGCTGTTCCCCTGCTGTGTGTCTGGCAAAAATTACTGCTGCTAACTACAACTTCAACTTCAAACGTCTCATACTAGGCCTCTGCCTACACCCTCCTTGACCCTGGGCTTCAACAGCGCCAGTTGCTGCTCAGAAGTGTTAGATGCACAGATGAAAACAATCGCTGATGTGTTTGTGGGGTTCAGTAACGCCTGCTGTTCCCCTGCTGTGTGTCTGGCAAAAATTACTGCTGCTAACTACAACTTCAACTTCAAACGTCTCATACTAGGCCTCTGCCTACACCCTCCTTGACCCTGGGCTTCAACAGCGCCAGTTGCTGCTCAGAAGTGTTAGATGCACAGATGAAAACAATCGCTGTGGGGTTCAGTAACGCCTGCTGTTCCCCTGCTGTGTGTCCGGCAAAAATTACTGCTAGCTACCTAATCATGGTGAAAAAAACATGACATCTCAAAGTGTCTAGTGCTACACATACATATGAGGCTACACCATGATTTCTAAGCTGTAAACATTTGAAACGTCAACTTTCAAACCATAAAATGATTTGTCTTTGTCACAAATCTGTAACAAAATAATTGTGACATATTATTACAGATATGCACATGTCGAAAACAAATGCAAACACAAAAGCCTACTTATGCTATAGGATACTGATGGTCAACCTTGTCACTCCATAGCTTAGACAAATCCAACTCACATCATGATGACTCAAATACTGCAATGTTGGAAGTGCATAATGTGGGTTGAACTTTGACAACTGCTGCAGTGCGAAGGTTATACTTCAGTGTTCTTGCCTTTGAAATAAAAGCATACAAGTAAATATAATATCCAATGTTGATTAAGGGACGTGATGTACACCTGTAATATTGTGCAAACAATGCATGTAGGAATAGTCCTCTTCAACATTACTTATATTTGTGTCATTTTAAAAAATACATATTTGATTAGAAAGTTAACAGCCCATATCATAAAGGTCCTTCATGTAAACATGATAATCGCTAACAAAAATCATGCATTACCTTGGTAAAGTCAATAGTGCATAGTCACAATAGCAAAATATATACCTGTAAGTGGTGCTGAAAGAACGACAACTGATAGAATAGGTGAATGATATCTATTTATCAGACTGAATAGCGACACCTGTACAATGTCGATATAATACTGTACCTTAACAAAACAGCTGTGTCACACCTCACACGCATTTTTCTTGTAGCTTGTTATGTAATAGGGCACATGCGTGTATGTTTCATCATAGGTGCATGTTTACTGAGTAAAGCAGTCATGACAACGCCTTTGTGTTGTCGGTACGCTTGCGATGATGAACGATGCGCACCGTGAATGTTAGTCTGCGTCATAAGACGCACAGACGCTCCAATACCCAACGCGTCACAGCAGGAAGCCAGTCTGTGCGTCCAAACAAAGGCGCAAGCATACATGCACGTACCCTTTTATAAAGCTATATAAAAAAAAGGATGTAGTAGTAACGCACACTTTATTGAGGTACAGTATTACATCGCCATTCACCATCTGTGGCTATGCAGTCTCATCTATATATACCTTATCTATCCGTTGTCATGCTTGCAAGTCCACAGTCAGGCATAAATAGCTGTTTTCACTATGCACTTTTTAAAGGTTTTTTTTTGTTAATATAAATGATTGGCACATATTATCAGTATTACATGATGGAAATTTTAGATATTTTTAAAAACTTTTTAGTGATATTATTCAGCAAATGAAAATGGTGTACATACTGTTACTTATCCATCATTAATGGATTCTGATATGTACTTGTATGCTTTTATTTAAAACCGTATAGCAGATTATTTAACCGATTTTTATTGTGGTTTGCATTGCTTTTCAACATGTTAATGTATGCGTTTATGTTTGTCAATTATTAATTTACATATATTTTTTAAAGTAAAATCATCATCTTATGGTACTAAAGGTTATATTTCTCTTGTTTGGAGTATAGACATTTTTAATTGACACGTAACAAGGAAAATACTTGATCTAGTATTTAAACATCCTCCTTGACCCTGGGCTCCAACACCGCCAGTTGTTGCTCGGAAGTGCTGTTAGCACAGTCTACACTTGCTCCTGTGTTACTGGGGTTCAGTAATGTCAGCTGTTCCCCTGCTGTGTGAACGGCAAACAGTCCTGCTGCCTCCACCCTGTTCTCTTCTCATCCCTGGGCTACAACACCGCCAGTTGTTTCTCGGAAGTGCTGTTAGCACAGTCTACACTTGCTCCTGTGTTACTGGGGTTCAGTAATGTCAGCTGTTCCCCTGCTGTGTGAACGGCAAAAAGTCCTGCTGCCTCAACTTTAATTTCCATGGGTACCTTCTGCTACCCATCCGGGTTCCAGTACCGTCAGCTGGTTCTCCGCAGTGCCTTTGGCCTAGGTGCCTCCATGTCGGTATCCGAGTTCCAGCAACGTCTGCTGGTCCTTGGTAGTGCTTTGGAGCACAGGTACCTCCTGCTTAGTAACCGTGTCCCAGTAACGTCAGCTGGTCCTCGGTTGTGCCATTGGCTCTTTTCCTTCTGCTGACCCTCCGGGTTCCAGCACAGTCAGCTGGTCCTCGTTACTTTCATTGGCTCTTGTACCTTCTGCTACCCATCCGGGTTCCAGTACCGTCAGCTGGTTCTCCGCAGTGCCTTTGGCCTAGGTGCCTCCATGTCGGTATCCGAGTTCCAGCAACGTCTGCTGGTCCTTGGTAGTGCTTTGGAGCACAGGTACCTCCTGCTTAGTAACCGTGTCCCAGTAACGTCAGCTGGTCCTCGGTTGTGCCATTGGCTGTTTTCCTTCTGCTGACCCTCCGGGTTCCAGCACAGTCAGCTGGTCCTCGTTACTTTCATTGGCTTTTGTACCATCACCAACAGGACAAAGAAGGTTAAGACAAACTACAAGATACAGAACAAGAGACAGAAGAACAATAAGCAGAAGATCAAAAAGCAGAAGAACATTAAGTATAAGACCAAAATGAAGAGCAAAATATATGCTCTAAATTCTAAGCAGAAGAAGACTAAGCAGTGTATGGGGGTGAGTCCGTTCCTCCTCGTGGTGCCCTTGGAAAATGCCTGATGCTGCTGCAGGCTAAACTGAACGCGGACAAATACTGTTGTAATTAAAATCTTTCGTGACAGCAAGAACGGAAGGATGAAAATTCAGAGTTTTACAGATTACAAGTACAGGAATGTCTGTCACAAATAAGAATATGATGAAAAGGATGAATAGGAAGAAGATGAAGAAGTAGAATATGAAGAATAATAACTGTTTAATAAGAACAATATAAGTAATGTTAACAAAAAGATGAATAGCAAGAAGTTTTAGAAGATTAAGAAGGTGAAGATGAAGAATAATTTGATGAGAAAGATGATGCTGCTGAAGATTATGAAGGAGAAAGTGTGTGAAAAGTTAAAAAGGTGAAGAGCATGGAAGTTGTGAAACAGACATATTTGACAAAATAGAAAAAAGGTTAACAACATTGTCAATTTCTTCGTCAATCCAAACGTATTTCAAAAAAAGAAATATTAATGCTATTCCATTGCATTGTGTTAAACATCTATGCCTTTAATGTCTCCTCAACCTCCCCCAATAAATTCTACATTACTCTTTGTTGTTTTCCTTCATGTACAATTAACCAACAAGGCAAGAATGGGTTTTTTTTTAATTCCGATATTTTGTTCCCATAGACTTACATTGTATTTCCGGTATCGGTATCGGGTATCGCCGATATTTTTTGGGTATTGGCGATACCATTCCGATTCCGATACTTTTGGATATCGGAAAGTATCGCTCAACTCTAACAACCACTCTTTGGGTCCGATCACTAAGCCAGTTATGAATCCACCTAACAGTTGCCTTGTCCATTCCATACTTAGTCATTTTTTCAATAAGGATTGTGTGAGATACTTTGTCAAATGCTTTGCTGAAGTCAAGATATACTATATCTACAGCATTTCCCTGATCCACCCAGTCAGTGATTCTGTCATAGAAGGAAATTAAGTTAGTCTGACATGACTTATTAGTTACAAACCCATGCTGACTCTGTTTAATCACTTCATTCTTATCCAGGTACTTGCATACATGTTCTTTAATAATTTGTTCAAAGATCTTTCCTGGTATAGAAGTCAGACTCACCGGCCTGTAGTTCCCTGGGGTATGTTCACATTAGGTCAGGGACTCACCAGTATTGAGACCACCTTGACGATGGTTGGTGGGCTTTAAAATGTTTGGCCAAATGTTTATACTAAGCGTCTCAAATTTTTCCTTATATTCCAAAGCCATATTGCTATTCTAAATTTCATGTATTCCATATTGTCATGCTTTAGTATGCTTGAGTGCAGCCTTTTTTTGTATGTTTTACATGGGGGTAGCTTCCCTTGGTTTGCACCTAGTTCACATTAGTCTGGATGTGCCAGTCAGGTTTTTTTGTCTAATGATGGCCTTCTTGACATCAGTCAGGTCGCTAGTCTTACCCATGATGGGGGTTTTGAGTAATGAACCAGGCAGGGAGTTTTTAAAAGCCTCAGGAATCTTTTGCATGTGTTTAGAGTTAATTAGTTGATTCAGAAGATTAGGGTAATAGGTCGTTTAGAGAACCTTTTCTTGATATGCTAATTTTTTGAGACAGGTTTTTTGGGTTATCAGGAGTTGTATGCCAAAATCATGAGTATTAAACAATAAAAGACCTGACAAATTTCAGTTGGTGTGTAATGAATCTAAAATATATGAAAGTTTAATTGTAATCATTACATTATGGAAAATAATGAAATTTAGCACTATATGCTAATTTTTTGAGAAGAACCTGTATAACTTAAAGAAGCACTCACCTCAAAGTTTTTATCCTCTTAATACAGTGGCATGTAAAAGTTTGGACACCCCTGGTCAAAATTAATTATTGTGAACAGGTAAGCAATTTGAAGATGAAATGATCTCTAAAAGACCTAAAGTTACAGATGACTAGTGTTGAGCGATACGATACCGCAAGTATCGGGTATCGGCCGATATTAGCTCTATCGGCCTTTCGATACTTAGTTTCGATATTTTCCATATATCGTATACCGGAATCGGAAGTTCCCATAATTCTTTGAGAGGCAATGTGATTTTAGTCAGCCAATGAGGAATCCTAAGAAGTGTGGGCACATCCTGTACTGCTGCGGTCATGTTAACTAATGGCATGGCTGTGATTGGATGCTGAAATGATGTCAGAATGCACTATAAAAGGCGCCGCCGCCATTTTAGCGTCACTGTGCTGTGAATTCAGTAAGGGACAGAACGCTGCTGTGCTGACTCTGAGGGACAGTTAGAGATTGCGATTTAGTGTACTGTGCTGTAGGCAGGCTAGCACCAACCGCTGTGTAAAGCTTCCTTTTGCCTGCAGTGTTGTTTTAACAGCTCTGCAAGGTGTGTGTGAGTGCAGGTGACACTGCAGTTTGCTCTGCATGCAACGCTGTCTGTAGGCATCTGCACGTGTCACTCACAGATTTTTTTTTTTTTTCTTCAGTGTAATTCTTGCAGCTCCATGCAATTTAACTATTAGTGTGACGCGCTTCCATCCGTATCCAATACATTGGTTGCAAACACTATAGAAGTAGACAAAGGAGTAGCCTTTCACAGACTGTGAACAGTTGTGTTTCAGTGTTCACTTCAGTCTGTGTTTTTTATTTTTTGAG
The DNA here is from genome assembly GCA_033576555.1 of Oophaga sylvatica. Classification (NCBI taxonomy): domain Eukaryota; kingdom Metazoa; phylum Chordata; class Amphibia; order Anura; family Dendrobatidae; genus Oophaga; species Oophaga sylvatica. Next base: position 95,773,429 of record JARQOD010000009.1, on the reverse strand, counting down.
TGCATATCACGCTCCAGTTACTTGTTCAAGCACTGCTGCTTGTACTCTGCGAGCGTGTCTCAGTGCCTCACCTCTTTTTTTTCTCAATTGGTTCTGCTCCATTCCATTCAAATATAATCTATTAGTGTGACGCGCTTCCATCCGTATCCAATACATTGGTTGCAAACACTATAGAAGTAGACAAAGGAGTAGCCTTTCACAGATTGTGAACAGTTGTGTTTCAGTGTTCACTTCAGTCTGTGTTTTTTATTTTTTGAGTGCACATCACGTTCCAGTTACTTGTTCAAGCACTGCTGCTTGTACTCTGCTGAGCGTGTCTCAGTGCCTCATCCTTTTCATTTATCTCCAATTGGTTCTGCTCCATTCCATTTAAAATATAATCTATTAGTGTGACGCGCTTCCATCCGTATCCAATACATTGGTTGCAAACACTATAGAAGTAGACAAAGGAGTAGCCTTTCACAGATTGTGAACAGTTGTGTTTCAGTGTTCACTTCAGTCTGTGTTTTTTATTTTTTGAGTGCACATCACGCTCCAGTTACTTGTTCAAGCACTGCTGCTTGTACTCTGCTGAGCGTGTCTCAGTGCCTCATCCTTTTCATTTATCTCCAATTGGTTCTGCTCCATTCCATTTAAAATATAATCTATTAGTGTGACGCGCTTCCATCCGTATCCAATACATTGGTTGCAAACACTATAGAAGTAGACAAAGGAGTAGCCTTTCACAGATTGTGAACAGTTGTGTTTCAGTGTTCACTTCAGTCTGTGTTTTTTATTTTTTGAGTGCACATCACGCTCCAGTTACTTGTTCAAGCACTGCTGCTTGTACTCTGCTGAGCGTGTCTCAGTGCCTCATCCTTTTCATTTATCTCCAATTGGTTCTGCTCCATTCCATTTAAAATAAATATAATCTATTAGTGTGACGCGCTTCCATCCGTATCCAATACATTGGTTGCAAACACTATAGAAGTAGACAAAGGAGTAGCCTTTCACAGATTATGAACAGTTGTGTTTCAGTGTTCACTTCAGTCTGTGTTTTTTATTTTTTGAGTGCACATCACGCTCCAGTTACTTGTTCAAGCATTGCTGCTTGTACTCTGCTGAGCGTGTCTCAGTGCCTCATCCTTTTCATTTATCTCCAATTGGTTCTGCTCCATTCCATTTAAAATATAATCTATTAGTGTGACGCGCTTCCATCCGTATCCAATACATTGGTTGCAAACACTATAGAAGTAGACAAAGGAGTAGCCTTTCACAGATTGTGAACAGTTGTGTTTCAGTGTTCACTTCAGTCTGTGTTTTTTATTTTTTGAGTGCACATCACGCTCCAGTTACTTGTTCAAGCACTGCTGCTTGTACTCTGCTGAGCGTGTCTCAGTGCCTCATCCTTTTCATTTATCTCCAATTGGTTCTGCTCCATTCCATTTAAAATATAATCTATTAGTGTGACGCGCTTCCATCCGTATCCAATACATTGGTTGCAAACACTATAGAAGTAGACAAAGGAGTAGTCTTCACAGATTGTGAACAGTTGTGTTTCAGTGTTCACTTCAGTCTGTGTTTTTTATTTTTTGAGTGCACATCACGCTCCAGTTACTTGTTCAAGCACTGCTGCTTGTACTCTGCTGAGCGTGTCTCAGTGCCTCATCCTTTTCATTTATCTCCAATTGGTTCTGCTCCATTCCATTTAAAATAAATATAATCTATTAGTGTGACGCGCTTCCATCCGTATCCAATACATTGGTTGCAAACACTATAGAAGTAGACAAAGGAGTAGCCTTTCACAGATTATGAACAGTTGTGTTTCAGTGTTCACTTCAGTCTGTGTTTTTTATTTTTTGAGTGCACATCACGCTCCAGTTACTTGTTCAAGCATTGCTGCTTGTACTCTGCTGAGCGTGTCTCAGTGCCTCATCCTTTTCATTTATCTCCAATTGGTTCTGCTCCATTCCATTTAAAATATAATCTATTAGTGTGACGCGCTTCCATCCGTATCCAATACATTGGTTGCAAACACTATAGAAGTAGACAAAGGAGTAGCCTTTCACAGATTGTGAACAGTTGTGTTTCAGTGTTCACTTCAGTCTCTGCGTAATAACCACACTTAGGCCTTATAACTTTTCTGACTTTCTTTATCAATCTACCAAGATGAAGAAGTCAGTGAGTAAGGCACGTGGTCGTGGCCGTGGAGTTTCAGCAGGGAGAGGACGTGGGGATTCTGTGGCTGCTGCCGCCCTCAGTGACACAGCATCCACCAGTTTTACCCATGAGCGTTCCTTTATGCGCACTTTGGTAGGAGCTCGGCGTGCCCCCCTGCTGCGGGAAGAACAAATTGAAGCCGTTGTTGGTTGGATGGCAGCCAATGCATCGACTTCAATTCCTTCCACCTCCTCTCAGGAACACAACACTGTTGAGCAACCATCTGTCTGTTCACAGCCTGTCAAATTGCCCAGGCAGTCAGAGAGTTCTGTACAGGAGCCAGCTGAGTCTCTGCTTCTGTTCTCAGAATCTGTTGGCTCGCAAACACGGGCACAGGCAAGCAGCATTCTGCAATTTGAAGAAGAGGGAGTATGCAGTGATGCGCAACAGCTGTGTCTCTCTCAATCTGAAGAGGCGGGTGAGCCAGTGCCGATGGACAGCACACCGCAGAACGCATCTTATGATGATGATGAGACTCAGGTGCCAGGTTTTGTGGAGCATGGTGCTGCCCAGACCATCCAACAGCAGCAGGTGTTGGAAGAGGGTAGTGGAGATGATGAAGTCCGAGACCCAACATGGCGTGAGCAACAGGAAGGTGGTGGGAGCAGCTCTGAGGAAGAGATTGTCCCAACGGTACAAAGAGGAGGGAGAGGTAGGCTGCAGACTCGCTTGCCTGTAGCCTCCAGTTTGGCACCTGTTGGGAGCAGTTCTCTTAGAAATGTCAAAATTGGCGCTCCCATGACTTGCACTGCGTGGTCCTTTTTTGACAGACTTGTAGATGATATTTGCTATGTTCAATGCAAGCTGTGTAAGCAAAAAGTTAAAAGAGGTAAAAATATCAGTAACCTGAATACCACAAATATGTGGAAACATGTACGGACAAAGCACGTAGCTGAGTTACAAAGACACACTGGAGATGTAGGCCAACCTACAGCAGCACCTACATCTTCAGGTCGTGTTCGAGCCTCTACCTCCAGCTCACACACACCTGGTTCGGCTTCCTCACAGGATCTCCATGGAAGAACCTCGGTCACTGTTGTCCATAGACAAACTGTTATTCCACCCACAGCAGCAAGTTCACAGTCATCGTCACACTCCCAGAACAAAAAACAGCCATCGGTACCACAGGCATGGGATAAAAGACGGCCATACTCGGCAAACCATCCACGAGCACAGGCTCTGAATGCTGGCATTGCAAAACTCCTGTCCCTTGAAATGCTGTCATTCAGGCTGGTGGAGACTGACAGTTTCAGGAACTTTATGGCATTGGCAGTCCCACAATATAATGTGCCAAGCCGATTTTATTTCAGCAGGCAAGCTGTCCCTGCTCTGCAAAAACATGTCGAGGGAAACATTAAACATGCGCTACTAAACGCCGTCAGTAGCAGGGTCCACCTGACCACCGATGCGTGGACCAGTACCCATGGCCAGGGACGATACCTTTCCCTCACTGCCCATTGGGTCAATGTTGTGGAGCCGGGTACAGATCTTGCCAGTGGCGCTGTACGTGTTCTGCCAACTCCAAGGATTGCAGGAATCCAGTCTGTACACATTGATTCCTCCTCCTACTCCAGTTCCTCAGAATCATCGCTGCACGAGCCGTCACGGTATACCTCCACATGGACCCGTGAACGCTTACCTGTTGCGACCGATATGAGCACAGCCGTGGCCAAACGTCAACAGGCCGTCCTGAAATTAATTTCCATGGGGAATCGAAGCCACACAGCGCAGGAGCTCTGGGATGCCATCAAGCAGGAGAGCGACGTGGGTTTTTGTCAGCTAATCTCCAGCCAGGCTTGGTAGTGTGTGACAATGGCCGAAATCTGGTGGCAGCTCTGGGCCTTGGCAACCTCACTCACATACCATGTCTGGCACATGTGCTCAACTTGGTCGTGCAGAGTTTTTTGAGGGACTATCCGGATCTTGATGCACTGCTGCACAAGGTCCGCCTAGAGTGCGCTCACTTGCGACGTTCCAGCATGGCCAGATCGCGCATTGCAGCTCTGCAAGTCAGATTTCGCCTTCCTGAACATCGCATCATATGTGACGTACCCACCAGGTGGAATTCCACGTTACATATGTTGGAGCGGTTGTGTGAGCAGCAGCCAGCAGTAATGGAGTATCAGCTGCAACAGGCGCAATCAACTCGCAATTTGCGCCGTTCACACTTCACCACTACTGAGTGGGCCTCTATGAAGGACATCTGCGATGTTTTGCGTGCGTTTGATGTCTCAACGCGGATGGCGAGTGCAGATGATGCACTAGTCAGCATGACTGTCCCCCTTATCTGCCTGCTTCAGAAATCACTGAAAGCACTAAAGGAAGAGGTTTTGGAAGAGGTGGAGGATGAGAAGTCACAAATTCAATTACCTTCAGGACAGTCAGCGCAACGTGGTTCCTCACAAAGGGCTGGGCAGGGCTCACTTTGTGAGGAGGATGAGGAGGAGGAGGAGTCAATGGAGGAGGAAGAAATCCCTACAGAGGGAGGTACACAACGCTCTAGTCAGTATGTAGAGCGAGGGTGGGGTGATGCAGAGGAGGCAGAGATGACGCCTCTTCCAGAGGACAGCCTTTGTTGGCCAGTTGGGAGTCTGCAGCACATGGTTGATTTCATGCTTCAGTGCCTGAGAAACGACCGCCGCATCGCCCACATTCTCAGCACGTCAGATTATTGGGTGTACACCCTCCTAGACCCTCGCTACCGGGACAACTTACAAACCCTCATCACACCGGTGAACCGGGACCGTAAAATGCAGGAGTACCAAGACACACTGGTGCAATCCATACTGTTGTACATTCCAGCCGAGAGAGCTGTGCTGTTGCTACTGCTTTACAAAGCAGCTCTGTGCGTCGAGGCAGTGTAGACACCTCTACAACAAGAGGGAGCAGAAGCAGCGCCTCTGCACAGGGCAAGAGCTGTATGTTACAAATGTGGCAAAGTTTTGTGACAGCGCCAGCAAGGTCTACACCATCCGAGACGGCTCCAGTCACCAGGAAGAAACGTTTCCGTAAGATGGTGACAGACTACTTGGCTTTCCCTCTAAGTGTACTCCCAGATGCCTCTTCCCCTTTCAAATTTTGGGTCTCTAAGTTGGATACATGGCCAGAGCTTAGCCAGTATGCATTGGAGGTGCTGGCTTGCCCTGCTGCCAGTGTATTATCTGAGCGGTCTTTAGTGCTGCAGGTGGTGTAGTAACAGACCGTCGCATGCGACTATCCTCAGAGAATGTAGACCGGCTTACTTTTCTGAAAATGAACAAGGCATGGATCTCACCTGAATTTGCCTGTCCGTTTTCAGATTAAATAACTGTTTGGCAACGTTTTCCATGTCTCCTGTTATGTTCATCTTTCTACCACCTGAACTCTACTCCCTGGGCTACAACACGCCATTTGTTGCTCGTAAGTAATTGGCAGGGGTACTGACTCCTGGCCAGCCTGGTTACAGCACGACAGCTGTTTCTGGCAGTGTGAACGTCAATTATCCTCCAATAAGTTGTGCTGTCGTGTTGCATTCGGGTTAGCCGACTCTATGGTGCCTGCAGTTTAGGTGATTCCTATGTGTGCTGTGGGATATGTAAATAAAGGCGTTTCCATTGTGACAATAGGACAAGCACCCACTGTAGGACTGTGTGATTCGGTAACTGCGGACGGCTTGCGTCCTGTCAACTTACATTTTCATGGGTGCGTTCTGTCTACCCGTCCGGGGTCCAGTACCGTCAACTGGTTCTCCCCAGTGCCTTTGGCCTAGGTGCCTCCATCTCCGTATCCGAGTTCCACCAACGTCTGCTGGTCCTTGGTAGTGCTTTGGAGCACAGGTACCTCCTGCTTAGTAACCGTGTCACAGTAACGTCAGCTGGTACTCGGTTGTGACATTGCCTCTTTTCCTTCTGCTACCCGTCCGGGGTCCAGTACCGTCAACTGGTTCTCCCCAGTGCCTTTGGCCTAGGTGCCTCCATCTCCGTATCCGAGTTCCACCAACGTCTGCTGGTCCTTGGTAGTGCTTTGGAGCACAGGTACCTCCTGCTTAGTAACCGTGTCACAGTAACGTCAGCTGGTACTCGGTTGTGACATTGCCTCTTTTCCTTCTGCTACCCGTCCGGGGTCCAGTACAGTCACTGGTCTCTCCCATTGCTCTTGCCCTAGTCCTCCATCTCCGTTCCGAGTTCCACAACGTCTGCGGGTTCTTGGTATGAGCCTTGGAAAGACCTCCTCTAGAAGTACAGTACGACACAGGTACTGTGACTTTGCTCTTCCTCGCTGAACCCCGTCAGTAACAGTCAATGGTCTCACCAGACTTGCCCAGAAGACCTAGATTCCACCAACGTCGTGGTCCAAATTGAAGGCTTAAGACACAACTCAGAAGAGTACAGAACAAGAGACAGAAGAACGAACATACAAAGAAAAAATAAAAGATTACCCAGAAGAAGATCACCAACAGGACAAAGAAGGTTAAGACAAACTACAAGATACAGAACAAGAGACAGAAGAACAATAAGCAGAAGATCAAAAAGCAGAAGAACATGAAGTATAAGACCAAAATGAAGAGCAAAATATATGCTCTAAATTCTAAGCAGAAGAAGACTAAGCAGTGTATGGGGGTGAGTCCGTTCCTCCTCGTGGTGCCCCTGGAAAATGCCTGCTGCTGCAGGCTAAACTGAACACGGACAAATACTGTTGTAATTTAAATCTTTTGTGACAGCAAGAACGGAAGGATGAACAATTCATACTTTTACAGATTACAAGTACAGGAATCTCTGTCACAAATAAGAATATGATGAAGAAGATGAAGAGGAAGAAGATGAAGAATTTGAATATGAAGAAGATTAATTAGTTTAATCTCCTTAATGTCCACTGACGTGCAGAGTCCGTCATGGCAAGGTGCCAGTTCGGCACCAGGACGGACTCTGCACGTCATGGCTTTGATCTAATGCGTGTAACAGCTGGTGATCATGCCGACAGCGTACAACAGCTGACAGGCACGGCAAGCGGTGCGGGGACCTTTGCCGTCGGTCCCCGCACCTACAGCGCTGTGCTTGGTCAGTCAATCTGACTGACCAAACACAGCAGAGATCGCCAGGAGAAGCTGAAATTTCAGCTTCCCCAGCGCGATCAGTGCAGGAGCCGGCGCTGCAGTGGCCAGGCTTCCTGCACTGACAGCCAGGAGCGGAGCCCCCACCGCCCCTGGCTGTTAACCCCCTGACTGCTGCGATCGAGCGCGATCGCAGAGCTCAGGGGGGGAGGCAGAGGGTCGGGAGCTCCCTCTGCCTCAGATCGCACCTGCAATGTATTTGCAGGGCCCGATCTCTGCCTTGATGACCCGGGGGTTGTCATGACAACCTCCGGGTCATCTAGCTACGGAAAGCTGCTGTGATCATGTCACAGCAGCTTCCACTATAGTGCAATGCATTGCAATGCAGGGATGCATGCATTGTAACTGCAATAAAAAGTAAAAAAAGTGAAAGTCCCATAAAGGGACAAGTTAAAAAAAATCATTTTTTAAAAAAAATTGTAAAAAAAATATTAAAAAATAATTTAAAAAAATCCCCTAAAAAATACACATTTTTATGTAATAAAAAAAATAAAAAACAAAAAACATACACATGTTTGGTATCGCCACGTCCGTAAAAATCCCATCTATAAAAGCATAACCCTAGTTAACCCCTTCAGTGAAAGCCGTAAAAAAAAAACACAAAAAAGTAGTAAATTATACTTTTTCCAAGCGGTATCATTATACCGCTTGGAAAAAGTGCAATAACACGCGATCAAAAAGTCAGATATAAATAATCATGGTACCGCTGAAACGTCATCTTGTCCCAAAAAACAAGCCGCTATACAGCATCATCAGCGAAAAAATAAAAAAGTTATAGCTCTCGGAATAAACTGATGCAAAAATAATTATTTTTTCTATAAATTTTTTATTGTGTAAAAAACGTCAAAACATAAAAAAAATATATAAATGAGGAATCGCCGTAACCGTAGTGACCCGAAGAATATAGCTGCTTTATCAATTTTACCACACACGGAACGGAGGAAAAAAAAAAAAAAAACAATTCCTGAATTGCTGGTTTTTGTTCATTCTGATTCCACAAAAATCGGAATAGGAAGCGATCAAAAAACGTTATGTGCCTGAATATGGTACCAATAAAAACGTCAGCTCGTCCCGCAAAAAATAAGCCCATAGATAACTCTGTCGGCCGAAATATGGAAAAATTATAGCTCTCAAAATACGGCGATGCAAAAATTTCTTACAAAAAATTATTCCAAACAAAAGTATCTTTTAGTGTGTGACAGAAGCTAAACATGAAAAAAGAGTATAAATCTGGTATCGCTGTAATCGCACCGATCCGAGGAATAAAGTCGCCTAATCACTAATACCGCACGAGGAACGGCGCAAAAAAGAAAACCAATTCTTCACCTTTTGTGGATTTGTTCATTGTGCCTCCCAAAGATCGCAGTAAGGCGATCACAGTGGTTCCCCCCACATATCGGGTATCAGCGTACTCAGGACAAAATGCACAATAGCTTTTGGGGTCCTATTTCTCCTGTTACCCTTAGAAAAATAAAAATTTGGGGCAAAAAGATTATTTTTGTGGAAAAAAATATGATATTTTTATTTTCACGGCTCTTACGTTATAAACTTCTGTGAAGCACTTGGGGGTTCAAAGTGCTCACCACACATCTAGATAAGTTCCTTGGGGGGGTCTAGTTTCCAAAATGGAGTCACTTGTCGGGGGTTTCTACTGTTTAGGTACATCAGGGGCTTTCCAAACGTGACATGACACCCGCAGACCATTCCATCAAAATCTGCATTTGAAAAAGGCGCTCCTTCCCTTTCCAGCTCTGCCATGCGTCAAAATAGTGGTTCCCCCCCACATATGGGATATCAGCGTACTCAGGACAAATTGCACAATAGCTTTTGGGGTCCTATTTCTCCTGTTACCCTTATAAAAATAAAAATTTGGGGGCAAAAAGATTATTTTTGTGGAAAAAAATATGATATTTTTATTTTCACGGCTCTACGTTATAAACTTCTGTGAAGCACTTGGGGTTCAAAGTGCTCACCACACATCTAGATAAGTTCCTTGGGGGGTCTAGTTTCCAAAATGGCGTCACTTGTGGGGGGTTTCTACTGTTTAGGCACATCAGGGGCTTTCCAAACGTGACATGACACCCGCAGACCATTCCATCAAAATCTGCATTTGAAAAAGGCGCTCCTTCCCTTTCCAGCTCTGCCATGCGTCAAAATAGTGGTTTACCCCCACATATGGGGTATCAGCGTACTCAGGAAAAATTGCACAATAACTTTTGGGGTCCTGTTACCCTTTGGAAAATAACAATTGGGGGTGGAAAGATCATTTTTGTGGAAAAGATATGATTTTTTAATTTTACTGCTCTACGTTATAACCTTCTGTGAAGCCCTTGGGGGTTCAAAGCTTTCACCACACATCTAGATAAGTTCCTTGGGGGGTCTAGTTTCCAAAGTGGGGTCACTTGTGGGGGGTTTCCACTGTTTAGGCACACAGGGACTCTCCAAATGCGACATGGCGTCCAATCTCAATTCCAGCCAAAAAAGTCAAATGGCGCTGCTTCCCTTCCAAGCTCTGCCATGCGCCCAAATAGTGGTTTACCCCCACATATGGGGTATAAGCGTACTCAGGACAAATTGCACAATAACTTTTGGGGTCCTTTTACCCTTTGGAAAATAAAAATTGGGGGTGGAAAGATCATTTTAGTGGAAAAGATATGATTTTTTAATTTTACGGCTCTACGTTATAACCTTCTGTGAAGCCCTTGGGGGTTCAAAGCTCTCACTACACATCTAGATAAGTTCCTTGGGGGGTCTAGTTTCCAAAATGGGGTTACTTGTGGGGGGTTTCCACTGTTTAGGCACACAGGGGCTCTCCAAATGCGACATGGCGTCCAATCTCAATTCCAGCCAAAAAAGTCAAATGGCGCTGCTTCCCTTCCGAGCTCTGCCATGCACCCAAATAGTGGTTTACCCCCACATATAGGGTATCAGCGTACTCAGGACTAATTGCACAATAACTTTTGGGGTCCTTTTATCCTTTGGAAAATAAAAATTGGGATGAAAAGATCATTTTTGTGGAAAAAAAATTGATTTTTTAATTTTACGGCTCTACGTTATAACCTTCTGTGAAGCCCTTGGGGGTTCAAAGCTCTCACTACACATTTAGATAAGTTACTTGGGGGTCTAGTTTCCAAAATGGGGTCACTTGTGGGGGGTTTCCACTGTTTAGGCACACAGGGACTCTCCAAATGCGACATGGCGTCCAATCTCAATTCCAGCCAAAAAAGTCAAATGGCGCTGCTTCCCTTCCGAGCTCTGCCATGCGCCCAAATAGTGGTTTACCCCCACACATGGGGTATCGCTGTACTCAGGAGAAATTGTACAACAAATATTGTGGTTCATTTTCTACTGATACCCTTGACAAAATTTAAAAAAATTGTGTCGAAAGAAAAATTTTGGGAAAAAAAGTTAAATGTTAATTTTTTCCTTCCACATTGCTTCAATTCTTGTGAAGTACCTAAAGGGTTAATAAACTTCTTGAATGTGGCTTTGAACACGTTGAGGGGTGCAGTTTTTAGAATGGTGTCACTTTTGGGTATTTTCTGTCATATTGACCCCTCAAATTCACTTCAAATGTGAGGTGGTCCCTAAAAAAAATGGTTTTGTAAATTTTGTTGGAAAAATGAGAAATTGCTGGTCAACTTTTAACACTTATAACTTCCTAACAAAAAAAAATTTTGGTTCCAAAATTGTGCTGATGTAAAGTAGACATGTGGGAAATGTTATTTATTAACTAATTTTTGTGACATATCTCTCTGATTTAATGGCATAAAAATTAAAAGTTTGAAAATTGCAAAATTTTCAAAATTTTTGCCATATTTCCGTTTTTTTTCATAAATAAACGCAAGTTATATTGAAGAAATTTTACCACTATCATGAAGTACAATATGTCTCGAGAAAACAATCTCAGAATCGCCAAGATCCGTTGAAGCGTTCCAGAGTTATAACCTCATAAAGAGACAGTGGTCAGAATTGTAAAAATTGGCCTGGTCTTTAACCTACAAAATGGCTTGGTCTTTAAGGGGTTAATAATAACAATATGAGTAATGTAAACAAAAACATGAATAGCAAGAAGTTTAAGAAGAAGATTAAGAAGGTGAAGATGAAGAATAATTTGATGAGAAAGATGATGCTGCTGCTGAAGATTATGAAGGAGAAAGTGTGGCACTGGCAAAAGTTAAAAAGGTGAAGAGCATGGAAGTTGTGAAACATACATATTTGCCAAAATAGAAAAAAGGTTAACAACATTGTCAATTTGTTAGTCAATCCAAACGTATTTCCAAAAAAAAAATATATAATGCTATTCCAATGCATTGGGTTAAACATGTATGCCTTTATTGTCTCCTCAACCTCCCCCAATACATTCTACATTAGTCTTTGTTGTTTTCCTTCATGTACAATTAACCAACAAGGCAAGAATGGTTTTTTTTAATGTCGATATTTGGTTCCCATAGACTTACATTGGACTTCCGGTATCGGAATCGGATATCGACGATATTTAGTGATATCGGCGATACCATTCCGATCCGATATTTTTAGATATCGAGCAGTATCGCTCAACACTACAGATGACACATATCCTATGTATTTTAGGCACAAAATATATATCTATTGTAATTTTTTACATTTTCAAAATTACAAAAAGGAAAATGGGCCGATGTAAAATTAGGGCACCCTTGGAGATTTGTGTGCTCAGATAACTTTGACCAAGGTTTCAGACCTTAATTAGCCTGCTATGGTTATGGCTTGTTCACTATCATCGTTAGGAAAGGCCAGGTGATAAAAATTCCCCAGCTTTATAAAAATCCAGCCTTCTAAAATCATATAATCATAGAATTTCAGAGTTGGAAGGGACCTCCAGGGTCATCATGTCCAACCCCGGATCAATAGACAAATATCTGACCAGCTTCCATTGAAGGAGAACTTAACACCTGTCATGGCAGCCTGCTCCTCTCACGGAGAAGACCCCGGTGGACCTATCTAAGCTTGTACAAGATCAACACCTAGTGTAGTGGACTTTCATACATTTCAAGGGGAAATAATAGAAGAAAAAAAACACCTTACTAAAACATAAGCAACTTAAAGAATATGGACACAATTGGGGCATTTTTTTTACCTGACGGCATGTATTTTGGGCTAAAGATCATTTTGCAATTGGATGTAATTGATAATGTTGCACCTTTTGCCTTCCATAGCCGCTGTGTGTCAACTGCGGGCTGCAGAATAAGAAATTATATCTCTTTGGTCTGCCCGTTTCGGATGTCCTCTTAGCTGATATATCAATGCAGTCCTCATCAAAGTTGAATTAAACTTCATGCTCATAAACCAACAGATGAGCTAAAAAAGCAGATAAAAAGGGTCACAAGCATTCCAGTTAGGCCGGTGTCATACTTGCGAGTGTGATGCGAGAAACTCACACGAGTCTCTCGCATAAACACCCGGCACTGCCGCCGGCACTCAGACCAGAGCGTGCGGCTGCATAGAAATACGTGCAGCCGCACGCTCCGGTCTGAGTGTCGGCGGCAGTGCCGGGTGTTGATGTGAGAAACTCGTGCGAGTTTATCGCATCACACCCTCAAGTGTGACCCCGGCCTTAGAATAAGCTCACAGATGGATTCTCAGTTAACTTGTTCTGCAGCCAGCAATGAAGAGGCTTTGAAAACCAAACGGTGCAAAATGTTTAATGGAACCCCATTAGTAAATATAATTTTTAGCCCGAAATAAATGCATTTAAGTAAAAAACATGGCCTTAAAGATGATAAGAAAATACACGATCAATTTTACAGGAACTGCTCCATAAATTGAACTGTAAAGAGGGGGAATTTGACTAAACCACATCCTAAAATGGTCTACAACATCCGGTTCCTGCTTTGGTTGGTAGGCGGCTCTGCGCCTTTGTTGCAGGTGATGCTTGACAGCATCAGTCCTGTTTTACTCCTGGGTTTTTTGGTGCCGTGAGATTAGGGAACTATGAGGTTAATTGTTTGGCTTTGATTGATCCTTTCTTAGAGCCTTCGGAGGGTCTGGCGGCTATTTAAACCCCTGAGTCTCTGACTTCCACTGCCAGTTAGTTTTGATACCTTGCTTGTGCTCCTGTACTTGCTTGTGTTGTTTTCTTGATTCCTCCTGTTTTCTGATCTTGGCGTGGATTTTTACTACCTTTTGGTTTTACTCTTCCGTTCATAACTTGACCTCTTGGCTTTGACATCGCTTAGAGACTCTTCCTGCCTCTGGCAGCTATCCATTGGACCCTGTTGTGAGACCAGAAAGTTGAAAGTTGGGGTTTCTCTCAAACCTGCCAGACGAAGAGTATTGTGTCAAGTCTATCCGAGGTAGCCTTTTGAGCTTATGGCCTCTAGCAGACATGACACGGTCATTTATGGGGCTTTCCTGGATGTTTTGAAGAAATTACCAAGGATGGGGCTTTAACGTCTTCCTGACATTGCAATTTTCCATTTTTTTTTGCCTTTTATTTATTTTTCCTTCCTTCTTCCAAGAACCATACCTTTTTTATCAACTTAAATGCGGGTTTATTTTTTTGCAGGACACATTACGGTGATAATATTATGGTATATTTTACCCTTAAATGTACTGAAAAACAGGAAAAAAATACCAAGTGCGATAAAATTGCTAAAAAAAAGTAATGCTGCAATTATTTTTGGGGTTTTGTTTTTGCAGTGTTTATTGTGTGGTAAAATTGGCCCGGAAACATAATTATCAGGTCAGTACAATTACAGTGATACCAAACTTTTATTTTCTTTTCCCACTTTTCCAAGGTCCATGACATCTTCATCCTACATGAATGGAGATTTGTGAGGGCTCGTTTCTTGTGTGGCGAGCTGATGTCTACCATTTTGGGGTAGATACAACAATTTCATTACTTTTGATTTGCATTATTTTTTGCACCAGAGTTGCGTGGTGACCAAAAAAACCCGCGCAATTCTGGTGTGTCAATTTTTTTCTGTTTACATTTTCTGGTCGGCTTAATTAGTTTTGTATTTTCATAAACTGGACTCTGTCAGGTGTAGTAAAATAAAATAGTTAATTTCATTTTTTAATTATTATTTCTTTATTTTTAATGAGAAAAGGGTAGTTCTTTGGAATTTTAAATATTTTTTTATTTTTTTAAGAGTTTTGAAAAAAATTTTTTTAAATTTTTAGTTTCGTTGGAGGACTTAAACCTGTAATAGTTTCATTGCTTACACTAAAAACTGAAACACAATAGTGTTTCAGTATACATTGAATAAAATGTTCTCCTAAGAAGTCCACCCACCGGCTGGTTTTCATAGGAGAACCAAAAGCTGCCTTGATAGCCCATCGATTACCAGTGATCGTGTCTCGTGAAGCACATGGAAGCCAGTGACGGTGCATCGGCACTAACACTACTTAAATGCTGGTGTCAGAGATTTAACTGGTTAAACTACAGCTATCAGAGCGTGCTCCTGGCACCGTAATTACACACAGATACCAGCTATGTATTACAGCTGGCAACTGCCAGATAAAGATGAGCCTGCTCCATACACAGGGACCCGATATGAGAAGTGCTAGTATGCCTTTTGTCAGGAAGGGGCTGAAGGGCTTTTCTGGCAACATAAAAAATACAGACAAAATTATCATTATAAATACATTTGTAAATACCTTTAATTAGCACTTCACGTTTGTTTTATTTAGTGAGGTAACCACTACAGAATTAAAATGACCTCTGTCTTGTTTCACTGACTGAAACCTGTTGTAGCATGTTAATAGGAGATGTGTCTGTGAGAATGTGCAGTAGGAAGCTGCGCTGTCCTCTCTTCATTTGCAGGATATTCTAATGTAATTCTGGACATACTTAAAGCTGAAGTAAGAAGAGGCTGCTCACACTGCTGTCCACTCTGTCTATCTGATCTAATACTGGTGATTATAGGGATGCTGAGGTAAGAAGATGCTGCTTACACTGCTATCCACCCTGTCTATCTGATCTAACATTGGAGAAACATTGGTGTTGAGATAAGAAGAGGCTGCTCACACTGCTGTCCACCATGTCTGTCTGATCTAATATTGGAGATACTAGCGATACTGAGGTAAGAAGAGCCTGCTAACACTGCTGTCCACCCTGTCTGTCTGATCTAATATTGGAGATACTAGCGATACTGAGGTAAGAAGAGGCTGCTAACACTGCTGTCCACCCAGTCTATCTGATCTAATACAGGAGATACCAGGGGTACTGAGGTAAGAAGAGGCTGCTCACACAGCTGTCCACCCTGTCTGTCTGATCTAACATTGGAGATACTAGCGATACTGAGGTAAGAAGAGCCTGCTAACACTGCTGTCCACCCAGTCTATCTGATCTAATACAGGAGATACCAGGGGTACTGAGGTAAGAAGAGGCTACTCACACTGCTGTCCACCCTGCCTATCTGATTTAATACTGGAGATACCAGGAATGCTGAGGTAAGAAGTGGCTGCTCACACTGCTGTCCACCCTGTCTATTTGATTTGATACTGGAGATACCAGGAGTGCTGAGGTAAGAAGAGGCTGCTCACACTGCTATCCACCCTGTCTATCTGATCTAACATTGGAGAAACATTGGTGTTGAGATAAGAAGAGGCTGCTCACACTGCTGTCCACCATGTCTGTCTGATCTAATATTGGAGATACTAGCGATACTGAGGTAAGAAGAGCCTGCTAACACTGCTGTCCACCCTGTCTGTCTGATCTAATATTGGAGATACTAGCGATACTGAGGTAAGAAGAGGCTGCTAACACTGCTGTCCACCCAGTCTATCTGATCTAATACAGGAGATACCAGGGGTACTGAGGTAAGAAGAGGCTGCTCACACAGCTGTCCACCCTGTCTGTCTGATCTAACATTGGAGATACTAGCGATACTGAGGTAAGAAGAGCCTGCTAGCACTGCTGTCCACCCAGTCTATCTGATCTAATACAGGAGATACCAGGGGTACTGAGGTAAGAAGAGGCTACTCACACTGCTGTCCACCCTGCCTATCTGATTTAATACTGGAGATACCAGGAATGCTGAGGTAAGAAGTGGCTGCTCACACTGCTGTCCACCCTGTCTATTTGATTTGATACTGGAGATACCAGGAGTGCTGAGGTAAGAAGAGGCTGCTCACACTGCTATCCATCCTGTCTGTCTGATCTAATACTGGAGATACCAGGGGTGCTGAGGTAAGAAGAGGCTGCTCACACTGCTGTCCACCCTGTCTGTCTGATCTAATATTGGAGATACTAGCGATACTGAGGTAAGAAGAGGCTGCTAACACTGCTGTCCACCCAGTCTATCTGATCTAATACAGGAGATACCAGGGGTACTGAGGTAAGAAGAGGCTGCTCACACAGCTGTCCACCCTGTCTGTCTGATCTAACATTGGAGATACTAGCGATACTGAGGTAAGAAGAGCCTGCTAACACTGCTGTCCACCCAGTCTATCTGATCTAATACAGGAGATACCAGGGGTACTGAGGTAAGAAGAGGCTACTCACACTGCTGTCCACCCTGCCTATCTGATTTAATACTGGAGATACCAGGAATGCTGAGGTAAGAAGTGGCTGCTCACACTGCTGTCCACCCTGTCTATTTGATTTGATACTGGAGATACCAGGAGTGCTGAGGTAAGAAGAGGCTGCTCACACTGCTATCCATCCTGTCTGTCTGATCTAATACTGGAGATACCAGGGGTGCTGAGGTAAGAAGAGGCTGCTCACACTGCTGTCCACCCTGTCTGTCTTATCTAATACCGCATATAGCAGGGGTGCAGATGTAACACAGGGCAGAAGGCAAAGAGCTTTTGTTTATTATAATAGTTGGTGACACAGCAAATAATGGAAAGTACTTTCTGTAAATTCTCTCCCATAGTCCTTGCTACAACCTAAGTTTGCTGCATGGGGAAGCACAATCGGCATTTGCATATGCCTAGATACAATTTCTTATTAAATTTTTCATTAAATTTTAAGAACTTAAAAATCAAAAACTAAAATAAAGATAAAATAAAAATAGATATAAACATATGATGAAAACAACTAAGAGATCTATATATATACAAATAAATCTCTTTTCATCTCCTAGTTTTTTTAAAAAAAAGTTTTTACCTGTTTAGGTGGCACCTGGAAAAGTTTTTCCTAGTGCTCGTAGACCTTTTTAGTTCACCACCCGCACCGAGAGAGGTGTTGAATTAGATCTATCAATAGGTGCTTTTTGCTTTTCTTTTTTTGTTTGTTGTAAAAATGCATAGGGGGTGATGTTAAAATATGTGTGTACAGTCATGGGCAAAAGTTTTGAGAATGACACAAATATTAATTTTTACAAAGTCTACTGCTTCACTTTTTCTAATGGCAATTTGCATATACTCCAGAATGTTATAAAGAGTGATCAGCTTAACAGCAATTACTTGCAAAGTCAATATTTGGCTAGAAAATGAACTTTATCCCCCAAAACACATTTCAACATCATTGCAGCCCTGCCTTAAAAGGACCAGCTAACCTCTTTTCAGTGATTTCTCCATTAACACAGGTGTGGGTGTTGATGAGGACATGGCTGGAGATCAATCTGTCATGATTAAGTAAGAATGACACCACTGGACACTTTAAAAGGAGGCTGGTGCTTGGCATCATTGTTTCTCTTCTGTTAACCATGGTTATCTCTAAAGAAACACGTGCAGTCATCATTGCAATGCACAAAAATGGCCTAACAGGGAAGAGTATCGCAGCTAGAAAGATTGCACCTCAGTCAACAATCTATCGCATCATCAAGAACTTCAAGGAGAGAGGTTCCATTGTTGCCAAAAAGGCTCCAGGGCGCCCAAGAAAGACCAGCAAGCGCCAGGACCGTCTCTTAAAAGTGTTTCAGCTGCGGGATCGGGCTACCAGCAGTACAGAGCTTGCTCAGGAATGACAGCAGGCAGGTGTGAGTGCATCTGCACGCACTGTGAGGCGGAGACTCTTGGAGCAAGGCCTGGTCTCAAGGAGGGCAGCAAAGAAGCCACTTCTCTCCAGAAAAAACATCATGGACAGACTGATATTCTGCAAAAGGTACAGGCAGTGGACTGCTGAGGACTGGGGTAAAGTTATTTTCTCTGATGAATCCCCTTTTCGATTGTTTGGGACATCAGAAAAACGCCTCATTCGGAGAAGACAAGGTAAGCGCTACCACCAGTCTTGTCTCATGCCAACTGTTAAGCATCCTGAAACCATTCATGTGTGGGGTTGCTTCTCAGCCAAGGGAATCTGCTCTCTCACAGTCTTGCCTAAAAACACAGCCATGAATAAAGAATGGTACCAGAATGTCCTCCAAGAGCAATTTCTCCCAACCCTCCAAGAGCAGTTTGGCGATCAACAATGCCTTTTCCAGCATGATGGAGCACCTTGCCATAAAGCCATAAAGCAAAGGTGATAACTAAATGGCTCAGGGAACAAAACATAGATATTTTGGGTCCACGGCCTGGAAACTCCCCAGATCTTAATCCCATTGAGAACTTGTGGTCAATCATCAAGAGACCGGTGGACAAACAAAAACCTAAAAATTCTGACAAAATGAAAGCATTGATTGTGCAAGAATGGACTGCTATCAGTCAGGATTTGGTCCAGAAGTTGATTGAGAGCATGCCAGGGAGAATTGCAGAGGTCCTGAAGAAGAAGGGTCAACACTGCAAATATTGACTTGCTGCATTAACTCATTCTAACTGTCAATATAAGCTTTTGTTACTCATATGTTTGCAATTAAATTTCTGTCTGTGATAAAAACATCTGTCAAACACACACATAAAAACCAGAGGGCAGCAGATCATGTGAAAATATAATATTTGTGTCATTCTCAAAACTTTTGGCCATGACTGTACAATAGTCTTGTCTTAGGGATAAGTTTAGAATATATACAATCTCATTGTTAAAAAAAATGACCAACAGTTTGATAAATAGTGATTGGTTCCTCAGCTAGTACAACCACACCCATTGATAAAGGAAATGTTGTAAAAATAGCTTTCAAAAAATCATTTTATTATACACCTGATGAAGGCCCACAAGGCCGAAATGCGTTGTTTTTTTATATCAGTTTTATATTGTCTATAAAGTCGCTGCAACACAGCTAATAAAATAATACCCCATCCATCATCAGAGATATATGGGATTTTTGGTTATACAACCCTTTTTGTCAACATTGGGTTAAGAATCCTCAAAAGTGAGCACCATGAAATATTTTCCTAATTTATCTACTTGGAGTTTTTTTTTTCTTGGAGAGGAAAATCACCTTCCATAATACTACAGATGGGCAGCATACTAGTGGATGGTCTCCGTTAGTGTTGTGCCCCATTGCATTACCTTACCACACCAGGTGAGCATTATTCAATTATTTGTTTCTCACTTAAAAAAAGATATACTCATTTACTACGTTTAGATAGCACTCGCCCTTCCTTTCCCCTCATCCTCTATTTCTTCCAGAAAATTATTGCAATTACACTTATTTTGTTATGCACATGTTTATTTTTTGTGTGTATTGGAACAACACAAAAGATATAAAAAACAAAGAAAAAAGGCAAATTGGGCAGGAAAAAATTATTGGCACCTTTGAATCTATGGTGTGAAACCCCTAAGAACAGAAATGGGTGGTTTAGGAGGTGTGATCAGATTATTTGAGATATTTAAACAAGGACAGGTTTGTGTCCTAGGTCATGGGTCTTCCAGCAGGGCAATGACTTCAAACATACTTCAAGAAGCACCCAGAAATGGATGGAAACAAAGTGCTGGTGAGTTCTGAAGCGGCAGCAATGAGTCCAGATCTAAATCCCACTGAACAGATCTTAAAATTGCTGTTGGGAGAAGGCACCTTTCAAATATAAGAGGCCTGGAGCAGTTTGCCAAAGAAGAGTGGTAAAAAAATTCCGGTTGAGAGGTGTAAGAATCTTGTTGATAGTTATAGGAAGCGATTGATTGCAGTTATTTATTCCAAAGGGTGTACAGCCAAATATTAAGTTGAGGGTGCCAACAATTTTGTCTGGACCATTTTGGGGGTTTTGTGTGAAATTACATCCAATTTGTCTTTTTGATGTTTTTTTTGTGTTGTTCCAATACACACAAAGGAAATAAATATGTGCATAACAAAACATAGGTAATTGCAATAATTTTCTGGGAGAAACACAGCTAATAAGCCTCCTTACCTGAGCCATTATGTCACTCTCCGCAAAGACAAACGTTATCCCTTAGACCTCAGTCCAGAGCCTCTCACCTAGCCAAATCAGTTCTTATACTTTGCACTGATGAGGGGTTATACCCCAAAACACTGTATCTGCAAATTGAGATTCTAACTTGGCTTTTATCCTAAGTCACATTTCAAGGCTAGTTAAAGGGTCGATAGTGACTTGTAAGATTGCTGCTTCCAACAGACCCTGCACTGTTGTGAATGGGTTTGAGATGAGTTCTGAGCAGAGGCTTCCTCTGGTGGTTACAAGCGGTGCTGGTCTGTCCAGTGAAGATTGTGAGGACTGGGAATCAGGTGTTACTGACTGGTCTTATATAAGGGAGTCACCTTCCCATCAGGGTTGCCGGTGATCAATTGTTCTGGTCTGAATCCTTCATTCCTGTTTCCCTTGTAGCCTGCTGTGTCGTGTCTGCATCTCCTGCTAACAGATAAGACATTTTCTTCTTTTTGTTTTTGTGCTATATTTTTGCATTTTTGTCCTGCACTTCTGTGGGGGCCTTCAGGGTCCCCTCCGGGGGCTTTTGCCCTCTCAGTTTAGTTCAGCCACTTATGTATGTACTTTTGCTTTTTCTAGTTTTTTCAGTGGCTGCTGTTTTGATTTTGTTACACCAGAGAACTAATTTAGGTGGTAGAGGTCGTGTGATCTCAGGTGTTTTTGAAATTAGTAGTGTTGGTGCTTTTCAGGGCTTTCTGGGATTGCAGTAAGTACCCTTCCTGTCCTTTTCTATTTAGTTAGTTTGGGCCCCAGCGTTTGCTCATACTATTTTCTTTCTGTGTCAGTATTTCATCTTGTCTAACCGCCATTACATGTTTGGGGGCTTTCTATTGTCTTTGGGGTTCTGCTCCGGGGCAGATAGCTTTCCTATATCTATCTTTAGGTGTAGTTAGTTTCTCAGGCTGTGACGAGGCGTCTAGGACCAACGTAGGAACGCTCCACGGCTGCCTCTAGTTGTGGTGGTTAGTCAGGGTACTGCAATCTCATAGTTTCCAACTGCTCTGGTGTATTGCCTTTTTTTTACCTGCACTCCTCAGCTACCAAATCATAACAGTATCACCGGCCAAAACTGAAAATTGTGTGGTACTCACAGAAGGGAAAAATATTGTGAAAGAAAAAAAAAAAAAGGTTGTCAGAGTTGTCAGAGATATTTTTCTGTTTGTTGCATTTTTTTTTCCCCTCTGTATCTCTGGGTGCTGGGGAGGATCTTTTCTCTCAATGGAGTTTGCACAGTTGTCTGGCCGTGTGGATCAGCTTGCCACTGAGGTTCAGAGTATTGCTACCTATCTTGCTAGGTTGCCTGTTGTGGAACCTAGGATTCCCATGCCAGATTTGTTTTTAGGGGATCGAGCTAAGTTTCAGAATTTCAAAAATAATTGTAAATTGTTTTTTGCCTTAAAATCTAAGTCCTCAGGGAACGCAGCGCAGCAGGTTCAAATTGTCATCTCTCTCCTGCGCGGCGATCCTCAGGATTGGGCTTTTTCCCTGACACCTGGGGATCCTGTTTTGAGTGATGTTGATGCATTTTTTCAGGCTTTGGGGTTATTGTACGATGAGCCTAATGTCACTGATCAAGCTGAAAAAGCCTTGTTGGCATTAAATCAGGGGCTTGATGACGCTGAGTTATACTGTCAGAGATTCCGTAGGTGGGCAGTCCTGACCAAATGGAATGACGACGCTTTGGCAGCCCTTTTCCGGAAGGGTCTGTCAGATAATGTAAAGGATGTTATGGTGGGATTCCCTGTCCCCTCTGGTCTCAATGATTCTATGTCATTAGCGATTCAAATTGACAGACGTTTGCGTGAGCGGAGAAGTATGCGTGGAATGGTGTTGCCTTGTGAACCAGCTTCTGAACCTATGCAGTGTGATAGAGTGGTGTCTGGGGCACAGCGTCATGAGTTTCGAAAGCGCAATGGGTTATGTTTCTACTGTGGTGATGCCTCTCATGCTATTTCAGTCTGCCCTAAGCGGGGAAGACGTTTTGCACGCTCAGTTGTCTTGGGTAGTGTTCAGACTAAGTTTTTATTAACTGTCACTCTGATATGCTCTCTGTCCTCATTTTCTGCTCAGGCTTTCGTTGATTCTGGAGCAGCTATTAACCTGATGGATTATGATTTTGCTAGACGTTGTGGGTTTCCCTTGATACCCCTACAGAAGTCTATTCCCCTACTGGGGATCGATTCTATCCCTTTGGCTGAGAATAAACCCCAGTTTTCTACTCAGGTGATAATGAGGGTTGAACCTGATCACCAGGAGTGCTGCAAATTTTTGGTTCTGTATAATCTGCATGACATTATCGTGCTGGGTTTCCCTTGGTTACAGTCTCATAATCCTGTTTTGGATTGGAAATCTGTGTCTGTAACCAGTTGGGGCTGCCAATGTGTTAATACCAACACTCCTGTTTTTTCTGCCTCCCCCAGGCTCAGGATGTTCCTGACTTTTTGATTGATTTTTCTGATGTGTTTAGCGAAAGTAAATCTGCATCCTTGCCTCCCCATAGGAGCTATGACTGCGCTATTGAATTAGTGCCGGGTAGTAAATTCCCTAAGGGTCGCCTTTTTAACTTGTCTGTACCTGAACATGACGCTATGCGGTCTTATATCAAGGAATCATTGGAGAAGGGTCATATCAGACCATCCTCTTCACACTTAGGTGCCGGTTTTTTCTTTGTGGCCAAAAAGGATGGTTCATTGAGGCCGTGTATTGATTATCGTCTCTTGAACAATATTACTGTGAAATATCAATACCCGTTACCCTTGATTTCTGACCTGTTTTCCAGGGTGAAAAACGCTACTTGGTTTACCAAGCTTGACCTCAGGGGGGCGTATAACCTTATTCGCATTAAGCACGGGGATGAATGGAAGATGGCATTCAATACCCTGAAGGGCATTTTGAGTACCTGGTGATGCCCTTTGGGCTCACTAATGCTCCTTCCGTCTTCCAGTCCTTCATGAATGACATTTTCAGGGATTTTGTGGACAAATTTCTGATTGTTTATTTGGATGATATCTTGATTTTTTCTAATGACTGGGACTCTCATGTGAAACATGTTCGAACTGTATTCCAGATTTTGAGAGAGAATGCTCTGTATGTGAAGGGATCAAAGTGTCTTTTTGGCGTACAGAGGATCTCATTTCTGGGATTCATTTTGTCCCCATCTGTTATTGAAATGGACCCGGTGAAGGTTCAGGCCATCTGTGATTGGGTCCAACCTACTTCATTAAAGGCTCTTCAGAGATTTTTGGGTTTTGCCAATTTTTATCGTAAATTTATTGGTAATTTCTCGGTTATTGTTAAACCATTAACTGATTTGACCAGAAAGGGTTCTGATGTGGTGAATTGGCCTCCTGAGGCAGTCTCTGCATTTCAGGAACTTAAGCAGAGATTCACTTCTGCTCCTGTTCTACGGCAGCCTGATGTTTCTCTGCCATTTCAGGTGGAGGTTGATGCCTCTGAAATTGGGGCAGGTGCCGTTTTGTCCCAAAAAGATCCAGAGACCTCTAAAAGTAACCCTTGTGCCTTTTTCTCTCGAAAATTTTCTCCTACTGAACGTAATTATGACGTGGGTAATCGGGAGTTATTGGCCATGAAGTGGGCTTTTGAAGAGTGGAGACATTGGCTGGAGGGAGCCAAACATCAGGTGGTGGTCCTTACGGACCATAAGAATCTGGTCTATCTGGAATCTGCCAAGCGACTCAATCCTAGACAGGCCAGGTGGGCCTTGTTTTTCACACGTTTTAATTTTGTGGTTTCCTTTCTTCCTGGCACTAAGAATGTTAAGGCGGATGCCCTCTCGAGGAGCTTCCTTGCGGACTCTCCTGAGTTATCTGATCCTTCTGTTATTTTGAAAGAGGGTGTAGTTCTTTCCGCCATCTCGCCCAATTTGAGACTTGCTCTGGAGGGGTGTCAGGAGGATAGGCCCGAGCGCTGCCTGGTTGGAAAATTGTTTGTCCCGGATCAGTGGAAAAAGAGTGTGATGTCTGAGATTCATTGTTCCGCATTGGCTGGGCATCCCGGAATTTTTGGTACCAGAGACTTGGTTAGTCGGTCCTTTTGGTGGCCTACCTTGTCTCGTGATGTCAGGGAATTTGTGCAGTCCTGCGGGACTTGCTCTCGCTCCAAGCCTTGCTCTCGCTCTAGTGGTTTGTTGATGCCATTGCCTGTGCCCAAGAGACCATGGACCCATATCTCTATGGATTTCATTTCCGACCTTCCTGTTTCTCAGAGAATGACCACCATCTGGGTAATTTGTGATAGGTTTTCCAAAATGATACATCTTGTGCCATTACATAAGTTGCCTTCCTCCTCTGAATTGGTGCCGTTGTTCCTTCAGCACGTGGTTCGTTTACACGGCATTCCTGAGAACATTGTGTCTGACAGAGGAGTCCAGTTTGTTTCCAGATTTTGGAGGACCTTTTGTTCTAAACTGGGTGTTCAATTGTCTTTCTCCTCGGCATTTCATCCTCAGACCAATGGTCAAACTGAGAGAACAAACCAGACATTTGAGACTTACCTAAGATGCTTTGTGTCTGCTGATCAGGATGACTGGGTCTCTTTTTTGCCTTTGGCTGAGTTTGCTCTTAATAATAGGGCTAGCTCTGCCACTTTGATGTCTCCGTTTTTCTGTAATTCTGGGTTTCACCCTCGATTTTCTTCAGGACAGACGGAGGCTTCTGTCTGTCCAGGTGTTGACTCTGTTGTGGAGCGTATGCAACAGATTTGGGACCAGGTAGTGGAGAGGTTGTCCCTCTCTCAGGAGAAGGCCCAGCGGTTTGCTAACCGGCATAGGACTGATGGTCCTCGGTTTAAAGTGGGGGACTTGGTCTGGTTGTCCTCAAAGAATATTCCTATGAGAGTGGCATCTCCTAAATTTAAGCCTAGGTTCATTGGACCTTATAAGATCATGGAGATTATTAATCCTGTTTCTTTTCGTTTGCTTCTTCCAGGGACATTTAAGATCCATAACGTGTTCCACAAGTCCTTGTTGAAGAGGTTTGTTGAGCCAGTGGTTCCTGCTGCTGTGCCTCCTGACCCTGTTTTGGTTGAGGGCAATCTGGAGTATGTGGTTGAGAAACTATTAGATTCTCGTTTTTCTAGACGGAAACTCCAGTATTTGGTTAAATGGAGAGGTTATGGTCAGGAAGACAATTCTTGGGTGTTTGCTTCGGACATCCATGCTAGGAGACTTATCTGTGCGTATCATAGAACTCATCCTGACCGGCCTGGTTGCTCAGGTGAGGGTTCGGTGACCCCTCCTCAAGGGGGGGGTACTGTTGTGAATGGGTTTGAGATGAGTTCTGAGCAGAGGCTTCCTCTGGTGGTTACAAGCGGTGCTGGTCTGTCCAGTGAAGATTGTGAGGACTGGGAATCAGGTGTTACTGACTGGTCTTATATAAGGGAGTCACCTTCCCATCAGGGTTGCCGGTGATCAATTGTTCTGGTCTGAATCCTTCATTCCTGTTTCCCTTGTAGCCTGCTGTGTCGTGTCTGCATCTCCTGCTAACAGATAAGACATTTTCTTCTTTTTGTTTTTGTGCTATATTTTTGCATTTTTGTCCTGCACTTCTGTGGGGGCCTTCAGGGTCCCCTCCGGGGGCTTTTGCCCTCCAGTTTAGTTCAGCCACTTATGTATGTACTTTTGCTTTTTCCAGTTTTTTCAGTGGCTGCTGTTTTGATTTTGTTACACCAGAGAACTAATTTAGG
>JARQOD010000009.1:95728125-95747150 GCA_033576555.1 Oophaga sylvatica | reverse complement strand
ACCAGCAAGTCTGAGGATTGCAGTGCGATCCTCGCATGAGTTATACGGCCGTCTGTCTATGCCTTGTTATAATAATACTGAAATATTAATCTATTATTAAAGTATTAAGGAGCTTACAAGTAAAAAAAAGCCCCTTACCTCCCCTGTCCCCCACCCACACCCCAAAAGCCCATCGTCTCACATGCACCCCTAGTGTTCTGTCCCACTGACCCCACAATACCCCCATCCTCTTACATTCAACCCCAGTGACCTGTCCACCCTCCCTCACAATACCCCATCCTCTCACATCAACCCCTGTGTGCCAGCCCCCACAATATCCCCATCCTCTCATATTAACCCCCCAGTGCCCTAGCCCCAACAATACCCCATACTCTTACATTCACCCCAGTGCCCTGTACCCCTACCCCACAATACACCATCCTCTCACATTAACCCCCCAGTGCCCTAGCCCCCACAATACCCCATCCTCTTACATTCACCCCAGTGCCCTGTACCCCTGCCCCACTGTACCCCCATCCTCTCACATTCCCCCACAGTGACCATGACATGCCTGAGCAGAATGAATTTAATAAATTCCGTCCCCTCTTACCATGAAGCTGCAGGCAGTGGCTGAGGCAGGAGCAGGAAGTGTCCAGTGTCTGCACACAGAGGGCACTAGGACCCAGTGTGGCTGAGACAACCAGAGCCTGCACGTGCACAGCAGAAAGTGAAACTACAGCTGCTGCCGACCAGGAGGGAAGGAAGAAGCTCCTCTCTGGTGACACAGCAGCTCTTGCACTGCGCACATTACTCCCATGGTACCGGATCGCAGCTCTGATTCTCCCCGGTTCGGGGAACCGGCTGCTTTTTGAACAACTGGTTCCATCGAACCGGGGAGAACCGGCTGAATCCCACCCCTGCGAATATCCTCATGCCCTCTCTAACAGAAACTTCACACTGGCTGATATTCTGTAGAAATAGATGCCATAGGGTCTCACAATAGCTTAACAAGCAGAACTGAAAATTACATTCCAGGACTCCGACGCTGACAACGTCGAGTCATCGACTATATCATTATGCCCATATAGTTTCTAGCATCATAGATCTACAGTCATGGCCAAAAGTGTTGACACCCTTCAAATTGTTTGAGAAAATGAAGTATTTTTCCCAGTATGTAAATTGCCTCTTCAGAGACAAAGAGGACTTAAACTCTATAGTGCAGTGTTATGATTTGGTAGCTGAGGAGTGCAGGTAAAAAAAAGGCAATACACCAGAGCAGTTGGAAACTATGAGATTGCAGTACCCTGACTAACCACCACAACTAGAGGCAGCCGTGGAGCGTTCCTACGTTGGTCCTAGACGCCTCGTCACAGCCTGAGAAACTAACTACACCTAAAGATAGATATAGGAAAGCTATCTGCCCCGGAGCAGAACCCCAAAGACAATAGAAAGCCCCCAAACATGTAATGGCGGTTAGACAAGATGAAATACTGACACAGAAAGAAAATAGTATGAGCAAACGCTGGGGCCCAAACTAACTAAATAGAAAAGGACAGGAAGGGTACTTACTGCAATCCCAGAAAACCCTGAAAAGCACCAACACCACTAATTTCAAAAACACCTGAGATCACACGACCTCTATGTCACGCGGTCTTATGATATGTGTACGATGTCAGTAAACTATTCTTAAAAGAACCACACTCTATACAACATATAGATTAGCAACATCAGCATGTAAATATAGAATAGTTTACCTGACACGATATCCGTTGAACTCAGGGTTAATCTTGAGGACTTGATACACTGTCACAGGAAAGAGGAGAACCGGGGGTCTAACCTGACCCTAAACTGGGGTCCTAACTAATCCCTCACCTTGGAGGTACTGATAATGGTTCAGAGGTCCAAGTCTCCAGCCTAACCCTGTCTCCTATCAGTCCCTGAACCCTGTAATCAGTCCTAAGAAGGATTCTGATTAACACCAAGGGATATGGGCTGATCTCTGCTAAATACACAGATTAGACATAAGACAGACTGGAGAAAACACAGACTTGCATACACACTCAAACACAGAAGGAACATAAATGATCTGGGATATTAAACTCTAAGCAAGGTGAGCTTAAAAACAACTAAGGAGCTCTTTAACTTAAGTCTATACAGATACAATCCTATCTGTGGTCTGCATGAAGAATTTCACTGGCAACTCCCAACACAGACAACCAGAGATTTAAAGGAAACCAATCAACAAATAATTAATTGCAGCCGGGAGAAAACTGCACCCAGTCCCAGAACTGAGCACAGACAGAATTAACTCCCTAACTGCCAAACACAAAGAAACAGCAACTCAGCTGTGAGAAGTCAGACTGTGCAACCGCGACGATCTTCGTGGCGATGCACACATGACAGTACCCCCCCTTCTACGAGGGGCCTCCGGACCCTCAGGGCCAGGTTTGCCCGGGTGAGTTCTGTGGAAGGTCCGCACCAAACGATCTGCGTTAATGTCAGACGCAGGAACCCACGTCCTCTCCTCTGGACCATACCCCTTCCAATGCACCAAGTACTGAAGGGACCGGCGATTCAGACGTGAGTCAATGATCTTTGACACTTGAAACTCCAAGTTACCATTGACCACCACTGGAGGAGGAGGTAGAGGTGATGGTATGACTGGTGCCACGTACCTCTTAAGTAATGACTTGTGGAACACATTGTGATTTTAAACGTAGGAGGGAGGTCCAGACGAAATGCCACAGGATTAATTATGGAACTGATCCTGTACGGCCCGATGAATCTGGGGCCCAGCTTCCAGGAGGGAACTTTAAGTTTTATATTCCTGGTAGACAACCATACCAGATCGTTCACATTAAGATCTGGACCAGAAACTCTCCTCCTATCAGCCATACGTTTATAACGGTTCCCCATAGCACTCAGATTATTCAATACACCTCTCCACACTGAAGCAAGTGACGACGAGAAACGCTCCTCCTCAGGAACCCCAGAAGGGCCCCCCCCATTGAATGTACAAAACTGGGGATGAAAACCATATGCCCCAAAAAACGGGGACTTACCAGTGGACTCGCTCCGCCTGTTGTTAAGAGCGAACTCTGCCAGAGGCAAGAAAGAAGACCAGTCCTCCTGGTTCTCTGAGACAAAACACCGAAGATAAGTCTCTAGGCTTTGATTCAGACGCTCTGTCTGACCATTGGTCTGCGGATGAAAAGCCGAGGAAAATGACAATTGCATCCCCCGACGTAAACAAAATGCCCTCCAAAACTTGGACACAAACTGAGACCCCCTATCTGACACCACATCAGAAGGCAACCCATGAAGTCTCACAATCTCCCCAATGAACACCTGCGCCAGAGTTTTAGCATTAGGGAGGGCAGGAAGAGCAATGAAATGTGCCATCTTACTGAACCTGTCAACAACCACCAGTATGACAGTCTTCCCTGACGACTGAGGAAGGTCCGTGATGAAGTCCATAGACAAATGAGTCCATGGACGCTCCGGAAGTTTCAAGGGTAAGAGGGTCCCAGACGGACGGGAAATGAGGGGTCTTAGAGCGAGCACAAACCCCACAGGACGCGACAAAAGTTAAAACATCTTTATTAACGTTAGGCCACCAAAACCGGCGAGAAAGGAGATCTAAAGTAGCCTTACTCCCTGGATGTCCTGCTAAAGCAGAATTATGATGTGCCTCAATAACCTTTTGTCTCAACTGATTTGGGACAAACAGTCTCCCTGGAGGTCCTGCAGGGGCGTCCCCCTGAGCCTCTAACACCTCCTCCTCAAGCTCAGAACATACAGCCGACACTACCACCCCCTCCTGAAGGATAGGAATCGGGTCATCCATTTTCCCGGCCCCTGGGAAACTGCGAGACAAGGCATCCGCCTTAACATTCTTAGATCCAGGGCGATAAGTGACAACAAAATTAAACCTGGTAAAAAACAACGACCATCGAGCTTGTCTGGAATTCAGACGCTTAGCAGATTCCAAATACAGCAGGTTCTTGTGATCAGTAATGACGGTGACCGGGTGGACTGCCCCCTCCAAAAAGTGACGCCATTCTTCAAAAGCCAACTTAATGGCCAAAAGTTCCCTATTGCCGATATCATAATTCCTTTCGGCGGACGACAATTTTTTAGAAAAGAAAGCGCACGGATGCCATTTACCAGGGGACGGACCCTGGGACAATATTGCACCCACCCCTACGTCAGACGCGTCCACCTCCACAACGAACGGCTGTGATGCATCTGGTTGGATGAGAACGGGTGCCGAAGCAAAACATTTTTTCAAAGAGGAAAAAGCTTGGCAAGCTTTGTCCGACCATTTAGAAAAATCCGTCCCTTTTCTTGTCATGTCAGTGAGAGGTTTGACAACAGATGAGAAATTACAAATAAATTTCCGGTAGTAGTTAGCAAACCCCAGAAAACGCTGCAGAGCCTTAAGATCCTCTGGCTGATCCCATTCAAGCACTGCTCTCACCTTTTCAGGGTCCATACGGAAACCGGAGGCTGACACCAAGAAACCCAAAAACTGAAGTTCCTGTACGGCGAATACACACTTTTCCAGTTTGGCGTATAGTTTATTGTCTCGCAAGATCTGCAACACCTGTCTCACATGCTCCTGGTGAGACACAAGATCTGGTGAGTAAATTAAAATGTCATCCAAATATACGACCACAAACAGCCCCACCAGATGACGAAAAATGTCATTAACAAAATGTTGGAATACTGCTGGTGCAGTAGTCAGACCAAAAGGCATGACAAGGTTCTCATAATGTCCCTCCGGCGTGTTAAACGCCGTTTTCCACTCATCCCCCTCTTTTATCCTAATCAGATTATACGCCCCCCTGAGATCCAATTTAGAGAACCATTTGGCGCCAACAATTTGATTGAAGAGATCAGGAATCAGAGGGAGTGGATACGGATCTCGAACAGTAATCCGATTAAGTTCGCGGAAATCCAAGCAAGGGCGTAGGCCTCCATCTTTTTTCTTCACAAAGAAGAACCCCGCGGCCACTGGGGAAGATGAAGGTCTAATATGCCCTTTGGCCAGACTTTCCGAAATATAATCTTTCATAGCCTGCCTCTCAGGACCAGAAAGGTTATATAACCTAGCTTTAGGTAACTTAGCATCAGGAAGTAAATTAATAGAGCAGTCATACACGCGATGAGGAGGCAACTCCTGACACCCCTCCTCAGAGAACACATCCCCAAAGTCCTCCAAAAAAGGAGGCAAAGTACTAGGCACGACCGCACTGATGACTGTGTTCATGCAGTTACTTTTGCAAAACTCCCCCATTGGCTTATATCTCTGGACTGCCAATTAATCACAGGGTTATGTTTAACCAACCAAGGAAGTCCCAACACAATAGGAGTAGGTAGACCCTCCAACACATAACAAGATAATAGTTCCCTATGTATTGCCCCTACCCGAAGGTCAATGTTATGAACCTCATGAACAAAGCTACCTTGGCCGAGAGGCCTGGCGTCAATGGAGAATATAGGGATCGGTTTGACCAATACACTCAGATGCATACCTTGAGCCTGAGCAAACTGAGCGTCAACCAGATTAGCCCCGGACCCACTATCAAGAAGAACAGAAAATCTCTCCACTCTCGTACCAACCACCACCTCCACTGGTACAAGGAACTGAGAAGAACTAGCGGACGAAATACATACTCCCAGGTTGTCGTCCACCACACAACCTGGGATTAACAGTTTTCCGGCGACTTTTTGCTCAACAAGGCACGGGATGGACATCCCCCAACAAAATGTCCCTCTTTCCCGCAGAAGAAACACCTTCTAGTCCTGCGGCGTACCGCCAATCCCCTCCTACGAAATGATGTCCCTCCCAACTGCATAGGCTCCTCCGAACAGACAAGGGGAACCTCAACATAAGGGACTTTAGTAGTAGGTGGAGTAACAACAGGGGGCGGAGTTACCTCGCACCTCTCCCGGAGCCGTCTATCAGTACGGATAGCTAGGGCCATAGCAGCCTCCAGTGATGGAGGAGAATCATACTGAGCCAAAACGTCCTTTAATTTGTCAGAAAGCCCATGACAAAACTGGCTCCTAAGAGCTGGGTCATTCCACTGAGTATCTGTGGCCCATCTACGGAACTCAGAAGCAAATTCCTCCGCCGGACGATCTCCCTGCTGTATCTTACGTAATTTTGTCTCAGCAAGAGAGACCCGATCTGGGTCATCATATACCAAACCCAGGGCAGTAAAAAATCGATCTACTGACTGTAGAGCCGGGATCCCGGAGGAAGGGAGAAGGCCCAGGATTGAGGGTCCCCTTGTAGGAGCGAGATAACAATTCCCACTCTCTGCTCTTCACTCCCTGATGATCGAGGCCGAAGCCGAAAATACAATTTACATGCTTCCCTGAAGGTAAAAAATTTGTCTCGCCCACCAGTGAACCTGTCCGGGAGAGCTACTTTAGGTTCAAATCTGGTTTGCTCCGAGGGAGACAAAACTTTGGACTTAATGTCCGTCAGCTCCATGGATAATCCTGCAACTGCAGAGCCAGCTGGGCTACTGGATCCATGGCAACTGGGAATAATTTTATGGGCCAGTGAAAATGTCACGCGGTCTTATGATATGTGTACGATGTCAGTAAACTATTCTTAAAAGAACAACACTCTATACAACATATAGATTAGCAACATCAGCATGTAAATATAGAATAGATTTACCTGACACGATATCCGTTGAACTCAGGGTTAATCTTGAGGACTTGATACACTGTCACAGGAAAGAGGAGGACCGGGGGTCTAACCTGACCCTAAACTGGGGTCCTAACTAATCCCTCACCTTGGAGGTACTGATAATGGTTCAGAGGTCCAAGTCTCCAGCCTAACCCTGTCTCCTATCAGTCCCTGAACCCTGTAATCAGTCCTAAGAAGGATTCTGATTACCACCAAAGGGATATGGGCTGATCTCTGCTAAATACACAGATTAGACATATAAGACAGACTGGAGAAAACACAGACTTGCATACACACTCAAACACAGAAGGAACATAAATGATCTGGGATATTAAACTCTAAGCAAGGTGAGCTTAAAAACAACTAAGGAGCTCTTTAACTTAAGTCTATACAGATACAATCCTATCTGTGGTCTGCATGAAGAATTTCACTGGCAACTCCCAACACAGACAACCAGAGATTTAAAGGAAACCAATCAACAAATAATTAATTGCAGCCGGGAGAAAACTGCACCCAGTCCCAGAACTGAGCACAGACAGAATTAACTCCCTAACTGCCAAACACAAAGAAACAGCAACTCAGCTGTGAGAAGTCAGAATGTGCAACCGCGACGATCTTCGTGGCGATGCACACATGACACTGTGGGTATCAAACAGCACTGAAAAACTAAAAGAAGAAATAGTGAACTACTGAGAGCAGAAACCCCAAAGATATGAAGCCCCCACAGAAGCGGACAAGAGAAATGCAAAAATATAGAAACCAAACTAACTAAATAGAAAAGGATAGGAAGGGTACTTACTGCAATCCAGGAAAACCCTGAAAAGCACCAACTCTACTAATTTCAAAATCACCTGAGATCACACGACCTCTACCACCTAAATTAGTTCTCTGGTGTAACAAAATCAAAACAGCAGCCACTGAAAAAACTGGAAAAAGCAAAAGTACAAAACATCAGTGGCTGAACTAAACTGAGAGGGCAGAACCCCCCGGAGGGGACCCTGAAGGCCCCCAAAGAAGTGCAGGACAAAATGCAAAAATATAGCAAAAACACAAAAGAAGAAAATGTCTTATCTGTTAGCAGGAGATGCAGACACGACACAGCAGGCTACAAGGGAAACAGGAATGAAGGATTCAGACCAGAACAATTGATCACCGGCAACCCTGATGGGAAGGTGACTCCCTTATATAAGACCAGTCAGTAACACCTGATTCCCAGTCCTCACAATCTTCACTGACAGACCAGTACCGCTTGTAACCACCAGAGGGAGCCTCTGCTCAGAACTCATCTCAAACCCATTCACAACAGTACCCCCCCCTTGAGGAGGGGTCACCGAACCCTCATTTGAGCAACCAGGTCGGTCAGGATGAGTTCTATGATACGCACGGATAAGTCTCCTAGCATGGATGTCCGAAGCAAACACCCAAGAATTGTCTTCCTGACCATAACCTCTCCATTTAACCAAATACTGGAGTTTCCGTCTAGAAAAACGAGAATCTAATATTTTCTCAACCACATACTCCAGATTGCCCTCAACCAAAACAGGGTCAGGAGGCACAGCAGCAGGAACCACTGGCTCAACAAACCTCTTCAACAAGGACTTGTGGAACACGTTATGGATCTTAAATGTCCCTGGAAGAAGCAAACGAAAAGAAACAGGATTAATAATCTCCATGATCTTATAAGGTCCAATGAACCTAGGCTTAAATTTAGGAGATGCTACTCTCATAGGAATATTCTTTGAGGACAACCAGACCAAGTCCCCCACTTTAAACCGAGGACCATCAGTCCTATGCCGGTTAGCAAACCGCTGGGCCTTCTCCTGAGAGAGGGACAACCTCTCCACTACCTGGTCCCAAATCTGTTGCATACGCTCCACAACAGAGTCAACACCTGGACAGACAGAAGCCTCCGTCTGTCCTGAAGAAAATCGAGGGTGAAACCCAGAATTACAGAAAAACGGAGACATCAAAGTGGCAGAGCTAGCCCTATTATTAAGAGCAAACTCAGCCAAAGGCAAAAAAGAGACCCAGTCATCCTGATCAGCAGACACAAAGCATCTTAGATAAGTCTCCAATGTCTGGTTTGTTCTCTCAGTTTGACCATTGGTCTGAGGATGAAATGCCGAGGAGAAAGACAATTGAACACCCAGTTTAGAACAAAAAGTCCTCCAAAATCTGGAAACAAACTGGACTCCTCTGTCAGACACAATGTTCTCAGGAATGCCGTGTAAACGAACCACGTGCTGAAGGAACAACGGCACCAATTCAGAGGAGGAAGGCAACTTAGGTAATGGCACAAGATGTATCATTTTGGAAAACCTATCACAAATTACCCAGATGGTGGTCATTCTCTGAGAAACAGGAAGGTCGGAAATGAAATCCATAGAGATATGGGTCCATGGTCTCTTGGGCACAGGCAATGGCATCAACAAACCACTAGAGCGAGAGCAAGGCTTGGAGCGAGAGCAAGTCCCGCAGGACTGCACAAATTCCCTGACATCACGAGACAAGGTAGGCCACCAAAAGGACCGACTAACCAAGTCTCTGGTACCAAAAATTCCGGGATGCCCAGCCAATGCGGAACAATGAATCTCAGACATCACACTCTTTTTCCACTGGTCCGGGACAAACAATTTCCAACAGGGCAGCGCTCGGGCCTATCCTCCTGACACCCCTCCAGAGCAAGTCTCAAATTGGGCGAGATGGCGGAAAGAACTACACCCTCTTTCAAAATAACAGAAGGATCAGATAACTCAGGAGAGTCCGCAAGGAAACTCCTCGAGAGGGCATCCGCCTTAACATTCTTAGTGCCAGGAAGAAAGGAAACCACAAAATTAAAACGTGTGAAAAACAAGGCCCACCTGGCCTGTCTAGGATTGAGTCGCTTGGCAGATTCCAGATAGACCAGATTCTTATGGTCCGTAAGGACCACCACCTGATGTTTGGCTCCCTCCAGCCAATGTCTCCACTCTTCAAAAGCCCACTTCATGGCCAATAACTCCCGATTACCCACGTCATAATTACGTTCAGTAGGAGAAAATTTTCGAGAGAAAAAGGCACAAGGGTTACTTTTAGAGGTCTCTGGATCTTTTTGGGACAAAACGGCACCTGCCCCAATTTCAGAGGCATCAACCTCCACCTGAAATGGCAGAGAAACATCAGGCTGCCGTAGAACAGGAGCAGAAGTGAATCTCTGCTTAAGTTCCTGAAATGCAGAGACTGCCTCAGGAGGCCAATTCACCACATCAGAACCCTTTCTGGTCAAATCAGTTAATGGTTTAACAATAACCGAGAAATTACCAATAAATTTACGATAAAAATTGGCAAAACCCAAAAATCTCTGAAGAGCCTTTAATGAAGTAGGTTGGACCCAATCACAGATGGCCTGAACCTTGACCGGGTCCATTTCAATAACAGATGGGGACAAAATGAATCCCAGAAATGAGATCCTCTGTACGCCAAAAAGACACTTTGATCCCTTCACATACAGAGCATTCTCTCTCAAAATCTGGAATACAGTTCGAACATGTTTCACATGAGAGTCCCAGTCATTAGAAAAAATCAAGATATCATCCAAATAAACAATCAGAAATTTGTCCACAAAATCCCTGAAAATGTCATTCATGAAGGACTGGAAGACGGAAGGAGCATTAGTGAGCCCAAAGGGCATCACAGGTACTCAAAATGCCCTTCAGGGGTATTGAATGCCGTCTTCCATTCATCCCCGTGCTTAATGCGAATAAGGTTATACGCCCCCCTGAGGTCAAGCTTGGTAAACCAAGTAGCGTTTTTCACCCTGGAAAACAGGTCAGAAATCAAGGGTAACGGGTATTGATATTTCACAGTAATATTGTTCAAGAGACGATAATCAATACACGGCCTTAATGAACCATCTTTTTGGCCACAAAGAAAAAACCGGCACCTAAGGGTGAAGAGGATGGTCTGATATGACCCTTCTCCAATGATTCCTTGATATAAGACCGCATAGCGTCATGTTCAGGTACAGACAAGTTAAAAAGGCGACCTTTAGGGAATTTACTACCCGGCACTAATTCAATAGCGCAGTCATAGCTCCTATGGGGAGGCAAGGATGCAGATTTACTTTCGCTAAACACATCAGAAAAATCAATCAAAAAGTCAGGAACATCCTGAGCCTGGGGGGAGGCAGAAAAAACAGGAGTGTTGGTATTAACACATTGGCAGCCCCAACTGGTTACAGACACAGATTTCCAATCCAAAACAGGATTATGAGACTGTAACCAAGGGAAACCCAGCACGATAATGTCATGCAGATTATACAGAACCAAAAATTTGCAGCACTCCTGGTGATCAGGTTCAACCCTCATTATCACCTGAGTAGAAAACTGGGGTTTATTCTCAGCCAAAGGGGTAGAATCGATCCCCAGTAGGGGAATAGACTTCTGTAGGGGTATCAAGGGAAACCCACAACGTTTAGCAAAATCATAATCCATCAGGTTAATAGCTGCTCCAGAATCAACGAAAGCCTGAGCAGAAAATGAGGACAGAGAGCATATCAGAGTGACAGTTAATAAAAACTTAGTCTGAACACTACCCAAGACAACTGAGCGTGCAAAACGTCTTCCCCGCTTAGGGCAGACTGAAATAGCATGAGAGGCATCACCACAGTAGAAACATAACCCATTGCGCTTTCGAAACTCATGACGCTGTGCCCCAGACACCACTCTATCACACTGCATGGGTTCAGAAGCTGGTTCACAAGGCAACACCATTCCACGCATACTTCTCCGCTCACGCAAACGTCTGTCAATTTGAATCGCTAATGACATAGAATCATTGAGACCAGAGGGACAGGGAATCCCACCATAACATCCTTTACATTATCTGACAGACCCTTCCGGAAAAGGGCTGCCAAAGCGTCGTCATTCCATTTGGTCAGGACTGCCCACCTACGGAATCTCTGACAGTATAACTCAGCGTCATCAAGCCCCTGATTTAATGCCAACAAGGCTTTTTCAGCTTGATCAGTGACATTAGGCTCATCGTACAATAACCCCAAAGCCTGAAAAAATGCATCAACATCACTCAAAACAGGATCCCCAGGTGTCAGGGAAAAAGCCCAATCCTGAGGATCGCCGCGCAGGAGAGAGATGATAATTTGAACCTGCTGCGCTGCGTTCCCTGAGGACTTAGATTTTAAGGCAAAAAACAATTTACAATTATTTTTGAAATTCTGAAACTTAGCTCGATCCCCTAAAAACAAATCTGGCATGGGAATCCTAGGTTCCACAACAGGCAACCTAGCAAGATAGGTAGCAATACTCTGAACCTCAGTGGCAAGCTGATCCACACGGCCAGACAACTGTGCAAACTCCATTGAGAGAAAAGATCCTCCCCAGCACCCAGAGATACAGAGGGGAAAAAAAAATGCAACAAACAGAAAAATATCTCTGACAACTCTGACAACCTTTTTTTTTTTTTTCTTTCACAATATTTTTCCCTTCTGTGAGTACCACACAATTTTCAGTTTTGGCCGGTGATACTGTTATGATTTGGTAGCTGAGGAGTGCAGGTAAAAAAAAGGCAATACACCAGAGCAGTTGGAAACTATGAGATTGCAGTACCCTGACTAACCACCACAACTAGAGGCAGCCGTGGAGCGTTCCTACGTTGGTCCTAGACGCCTCGTCACAGCCTGAGAAACTAACTACACCTAAAGATAGATATAGGAAAGCTATCTGCCCCGGAGCAGAACCCCAAAGACAATAGAAAGCCCCCAAACATGTAATGGCGGTTAGACAAGATGAAATACTGACACAGAAAGAAAATAGTATGAGCAAACGCTGGGGCCCAAACTAACTAAATAGAAAAGGACAGGAAGGGTACTTACTGCAATCCCAGAAAGCCCTGAAAAGCACCAACACTACTAATTTCAAAAACACCTGAGATCACACGACCTCTACCACCTAAATTAGTTCTCTGGTGTAACAAAATCAAAACAGCAGCCACTGAAAAAACTAGAAAAAGCAAAAGTACATACATAAGTGGCTGAACTAAACTGAGAGGGCAAAAGCCCCCGGAGGGGACCCTGAAGGCCCCCACAGAAGTGCAGGACAAAAATGCAAAAATATAGCACAAAAACAAAAAGAAGAAAATGTCTTATCTGTTAGCAGGAGATGCAGACACGACACAGCAGGCTACAAGGGAAACAGGAATGAAGGATTCAGACCAGAACAATTGATCACCGGCAACCCTGATGGGAAGGTGACTCCCTTATATAAGACCAGTCAGTAACACCTGATTCCCAGTCCTCACAATCTTCACTGGACAGACCAGCACCGCTTGTAACCACCAGAGGAAGCCTCTGCTCAGAACTCATCTCAAACCCATTCACAACAGTGCAGGGTCTGTTGGAAGCAGCAATCTTACAAGTCACTATCGACCCTTTAACTAGCCTTGAAATGTGACTTAGGATAAAAGCCAAGTTAGAATCTCAATTTGCAGATACAGTGTTTTGGGGTATAACCCCTCATCAGTGCAAAGTATAAGAACTGATTTGGCTAGGTGAGAGGCTCTGGACTGAGGTCTAAGGGATAACGTTTGTCTTTGCGGAGAGTGACATAATGGCTCAGGTAAGGAGGCTTATTAGCTGTGTTTCTCCCAGAAAATTATTGCAATTACCTATGTTTTGTTATGCACATATTTATTTCCTTTGTGTGTATTGGAACAACACAAAAAAAACATCAAAAAGACAAATTGGATGTAATTTCACACAAAACCCCCAAAATGGTCCAGACAAAATTGTTGGCACCCTCAACTTAATATTTGGCTGTACACCCTTTGGAATAAATAACTGCAATCAATCGCTTCCTATAACTATCAACAAGATTCTTACACCTCTCAACCGGAATTTTTTTACCACTCTTCTTTGGCAAACTGCTCCAGGCCTCTTATATTTGAAAGGTGCCTTCTCCCAACAGCAATTTTAAGATCTGTTCAGTGGGATTTAGATCTGGACTCATTGCTGCCGCTTCAGAACTCACCAGCACTTTGTTTCCATCCATTTCTGGGTGCTTCTTGAAGTATGTTTGAAGTCATTGCCCTGCTGGAAGACCCATGACCTAGGACACAAACCTGTCCTTGTTTAAATATCTCAAATAATCTGATCACACCTCCTAAACCACCCATTTCTGTTCTTAGGGTTTCACACCATAGATTCAAAGGTGCCAATAATTTTTTCCTGCCCAATTTGCCTTTTTTCTTTGTTTTTTATATCTTTTGTGTTGTTCCAATACACACAAAAAATAAACATGTGCATAACAAAATAAGTGTAATTGCAATAATTTTCTGGAAGAAATAGAGGATGAGGGGAAAGGAAGGGCGAGTGCTATCTAAACGTAGTAAATGAGTATATCTTTTTTTAAGTGAGAAACAAATAATTGAATAATGCTCACCTGGTGTGGTAAGGTAATGCAATGGGGCACAACACTAACGGAGACCATCCACTAGTATGCTGCCCATCTGTAGTATTATGGAAGGTGATTTTCCTCTCCAAGAAAAAAAAACTCCAAGTAGATAAATTAGGAAAATATTTCATGGTGCTCACTTTTGAGGATTCTTAACCCAATGTTGACAAAAAGGGTTGTATAACCAAAAATCCCATATATCTCTGATGATGGATGGGGTATTATTTTATTAGCTGTGTTGCAGCGACTTTATAGACAATATAAAACTGATATAAAAAAACAACGCATTTCGGCCTTGTGGGCCTTCATCAGGTGTATAATAAAATGATTTTTTGAAAGCTATTTTTACAACATTTCCTTTATCAATGGGTGTGGTTGTACTAGCTGAGGAACCAATCACTATTTATCAAACTGTTGGTCATTTTTTTTAACAATGAGATTGTATATATTCTAAACTTATCCCTAAGACAAGACTATTGTACAGTCATGGCCAAAAGTTTTGAGAATGACACAAATATTATATTTTCACATGATCTGCTGCCCTCTGGTTTTTATGTGTGTGTTTGACAGATGTTTTTATCACAGACAGAAATTTAATTGCAAACATATGAGTAACAAAAGCTTATATTGACAGTTAGAATGAGTTAATGCAGCAAGTCATATTTGCAGTGTTGACC
Organism: Oophaga sylvatica; assembly: GCA_033576555.1. NCBI lineage: Eukaryota > Metazoa > Chordata > Amphibia > Anura > Dendrobatidae > Oophaga > Oophaga sylvatica. Next base: position 95,732,340 of record JARQOD010000009.1, on the reverse strand, counting down.
CTTCTTCTTCAGGACCTCTGCAATTCTCCCTGGCATGCTCTCAATCAACTTCTGGACCAAATCCTGACTGATAGCAGTCCATTCTTGCACAATCAATGCTTTCATTTTGTCAGAATTTTTAGGTTTTTGTTTGTCCACCGGTCTCTTGATGATTGACCACAAGTTCTCAATGGGATTAAGATCTGGGGAGTTTCCAGGCCGTGGACCCAAAATATCTATGTTTTGTTCCCTGAGCCATTTAGTTATCACCTTTGCTTTATGGCTTTATGGCAAGGTGCTCCATCATGCTGGAAAAGGCATTGTTGATCGCCAAACTGCTCTTGGAGGGTTGGGAGAAATTGCTCTTGGAGGACATTCTGGTACCATTCTTTATTCATGGCTGTGTTTTTAGGCAAGACTGTGAGAGAGCAGATTCCCTTGGCTGAGAAGCAACCCCACACATGAATGGTTTCAGGATGCTTAACAGTTGGCATGAGACAAGACTGGTGGTAGCGCTTACCTTGTCTTCTCCGAATGAGGCGTTTTTCTGATGTCCCAAACAATCGAAAAGGGGATTCATCAGAGAAAATAACTTTACCCCAGTCCTCAGCAGTCCACTGCCTGTACCTTTTGCAGAATATCAGTCTGTCCATGATGTTTTTTCTGGAGAAGTGGCTTCTTTGCTGCCCTCCTTGAGACCAGGCCTTGCTCCAAGAGTCTCCGCCTCACAGTGCGTGCAGATGCACTCACACCTGCCTGCTGTCATTCCTGAGCAAGCTCTGTACTGCTGGTAGCCCGATCCCGCAGCTGAAACACTTTTAAGAGACGGTCCTGGCGCTTGCTGGTCTTTCTTGGGCGCCCTGGAGCCTTTTTGGCAACAATGGAACCTCTCTCCTTGAAGTTCTTGATGATGCGATAGATTGTTGACTGAGGTGCAATCTTTCTAGCTGCGATACTCTTCCCTGTTAGGCCATTTTTGTGCATTGCAATGATGACTGCACGTGTTTCTTTAGAGATAACCATGGTTAACAGAAGAGAAACAATGATGCCAAGCACCAGCCTCCTTTTAAAGTGTCCAGTGGTGTCATTCTTACTTAATCATGACAGATTGATCTCCAGCCATGTCCTCATCAACACCCACACCTGTGTTAATGGAGAAATCACTGAAAAGAGGTTAGCTGGTCCTTTTAAGGCAGGGCTGCAATGATGTTGAAATGTGTTTTGGGGGATAAAGTTCATTTTCTAGCCAAATATTGACTTTGCAAGTAATTGCTGTTAAGCTGATCACTCTTTATAACATTCTGGAGTATATGCAAATTGCCATTAGAAAAAGTGAAGCAGTAGACTTTGTAAAAATTAATATTTGTGTCATTCTCAAAACTTTTGCCCATGACTGTACACACATATTTTAACATCACCCCCTATGCATTTTTACAACAAACAAAAAAGAAAAGCAAAAAGCACCTATTGATAGATCTAATTCAACACCTCTCTCGGTGCGGGTGGTGAACTAAAAAGGTCTACGAGCACTAGGAAAAACTTTTCCAGGTGCCACCTAAACAGGTAAAAACTTTTTTTAAAAAAACTAGGGAGATGAAAAGAGATTTATTTGTATATATATAGATCTCTTAGTTGTTTTCATCATATGTTTATATCTATTTTTATTTTATCTTTATTTTAGTTTTTGATTTTTAAGTTCTTAAAATTTAATGAAAAATTTAATAAGAAATTGTATCTAGGCATATGCAAATGCCGATTGTGCTTCCCCATGCAGCAAACTTAGGTTGTAGCAAGGACTATGGGAGAGAATTTACAGAAAGTACTTTCCATTATTTGCTGTGTCACCAACTATTATAATAAACAAAAGCTCTTTGCCTTCTGCCCTGTGTTACATCTGCACCCCTGCTAAATGCGGTATTAGATAAGACAGACAGGGTGGACAGCAGTGTGAGCAGCCTCTTCTTACCTCAGCACCCCTGGTATCTCCAGTATTAGATCAGACAGACAGGATGGATAGCAGTGTGAGCAGCCTCTTCTTACCTCAGCACTCCTGGTATCTCCAGTATCAAATCAAATAGACAGGGTGGACAGCAGTGTGAGCAGCCACTTCTTACCTCAGCATTCCTGGTATCTCCAGTATTAAATCAGATAGGCAGGGTGGACAGCAGTGTGAGTAGCCTCTTCTTACCTCAGTACCCCTGGTATCTCCTGTATTAGATCAGATAGACTGGGTGGACAGCAGTGTTAGCAGGCTCTTCTTACCTCAGTATCGCTAGTATCTCCAATGTTAGATCAGACAGACAGGGTGGACAGCTGTGTGAGCAGCCTCTTCTTACCTCAGTACCCCTGGTATCTCCTGTATTAGATCAGATAGACTGGGTGGACAGCAGTGTTAGCAGCCTCTTCTTACCTCAGTATCGCTAGTATCTCCAATATTAGATCAGACAGACAGGGTGGACAGCAGTGTGAGCAGCCTCTTCTTACCTCAGCACCCCTGGTATCTCCAGTATTAGATCAGACAGACAGGATGGATAGCAGTGTGAGCAGCCTCTTCTTACCTCAGCACTCCTGGTATCTCCAGTATCAAATCAAATAGACAGGGTGGACAGCAGTGTGAGCAGCCACTTCTTACCTCAGCATTCCTGGTATCTCCAGTATTAAATCAGATAGGCAGGGTGGACAGCAGTGTGAGTAGCCTCTTCTTACCTCAGTACCCCTGGTATCTCCTGTATTAGATCAGATAGACTGGGTGGACAGCAGTGCTAGCAGGCTCTTCTTACCTCAGTATCGCTAGTATCTCCAATGTTAGATCAGACAGACAGGGTGGACAGCTGTGTGAGCAGCCTCTTCTTACCTCAGTACCCCTGGTATCTCCTGTATTAGATCAGATAGACTGGGTGGACAGCAGTGTTAGCAGCCTCTTCTTACCTCAGTATCGCTAGTATCTCCAATATTAGATCAGACAGACAGGGTGGACAGCAGTGTTAGCAGGCTCTTCTTACCTCAGTATCGCTAGTATCTCCAATATTAGATCAGACAGACATGGTGGACAGCAGTGTGAGCAGCCTCTTCTTATCTCAACACCAATGTTTCTCCAATGTTAGATCAGATAGACAGGGTGGATAGCAGTGTGAGCAGCCTCTTCTTACCTCAGCACTCCTGGTATCTCCAGTATCAAATCAAATAGACAGGGTGGACAGCAGTGTAAGCAGCATCTTCTTACCTCAGCATCCCTATAATCACCAGTATTAGATCAGATAGACAGAGTGGACAGCAGTGTGAGCAGCCTCTTCTTACTTCAGCTTTAAGTATGTCCAGAATTACATTAGAATATCCTGCAAATGAAGAGAGGACAGCGCAGCTTCCTACTGCACATTCTCACAGACACATCTCCTATTAACATGCTACAACAGGTTTCAGTCAGTGAAACAAGACAGAGGTCATTTTAATTCTGTAGTGGTTACCTCACTAAATAAAACAAACGTGAAGTGCTAATTAAAGGTATTTACAAATGTATTTATAATGATAATTTTGTCTGTATTTTTTATGTTGCCAGAAAAGCCCTTCAGCCCCTTCCTGACAAAAGGCATACTAGCACTTCTCATATCGGGTCCCTGTGTATGGAGCAGGCTCATCTTTATCTGGCAGTTGCCAGCTGTAATACATAGCTGGTATCTGTGTGTAATTACGGTGCCAGGAGCACGCTCTGATAGCTGTAGTTTAACCAGTTAAATCTCTGACACCAGCATTTAAGTAGTGTTAGTGCCGATGCACCGTCACTGGCTTCCATGTGCTTCACGAGACACGATCACTGGTAATCGATGGGCTATCAAGGCAGCTTTTGGTTCTCCTATGAAAACCAGCCGGTGGGTGGACTTCTTAGGAGAACATTTTATTCAATGTATACTGAAACACTATTGTGTTTCAGTTTTTAGTGTAAGCAATGAAACTATTACAGGTTTAAGTCCTCCAACGAAACTAAAAATTTTAAAAAAAAATTTTTTCAAAACTCTTAAAAAAATAAAGAAATATTTAAAATTCCAAAGAACTACCCTTTTCTCATTAAAAATAAAGAAATAATAATTAAAAAATGAAATTAACTATTTTATTTTACTACACCTGACAGAGTCCAGTTTATGAAAATACAAAACTAATTAAGCCGACCAGAAAATGTAAACAGAAAAAAATTGACACACCAGAATTGCGCGGGTTTTTTTGGTCACCACGCAACTCTGG
>JARQOD010000009.1:95704936-95728025 GCA_033576555.1 Oophaga sylvatica | reverse complement strand
TTGAAGAACAAACTGGAGCGTAATCTGCACTCACAAAATGAAAAGCTCACAGACTACAGTGAACACTGAAACACAACTGTTCAGTAGCTGTTAAAGGCCCCTTTGTCTACTTCTATAGTGTTTGCAACCAATGTATTGTATACGGATGGAAGCGCGTCACACTAATAGATTAGATTTTTTTCCACTAAAATGGAGCAGCACCAATTAGAGAAATATGTGAAGGATGAGGCAGTGACACACGCTCAGCAGACTACAACCGGCAGTGGTTGAAAACAAACTGGAGCGTAATCTGCACTCAAAAAATGAAAAGCTCACAGACTACAGTGAACACTGAAACACAACTGTTCAGTAGCTGTTAAAGGCCCCTTTGTCTACTTCTATAGTGTTTGCAACCAATGTATTGTATACGGATGGAAGCGCGTCACACTAATAGATTAGATTTTTTTCCACTAAAATGGAGCAGCACCATTAGAGAAAAATGTGAAGGATGAGGCAGTGACACACGCTCAGCAGACTACAACCGGCAGTGGTTGAAGAACAAACTGAGCATAATCTGCACTCAAAAAATGAAAAGCTCACAGACTACAGTGAACACTGAAACACAACTGTTCAGTAGCTGTTAAAGGCCCCTTTGTCTACTTCTATAGTGTTTGCAACCAATGTATTGTATACGGATGGAAGCGCGTCACACTAATAGATTAGATTTTTTTCCACTAAAATGGAGCAGCACCAATTAGAGAAAAATGTGAAGGATGAGGCAGTGACACACGCTCAGCAGACTACAACCGGCAGTGGTTGAAGAACTAACTGGAGCGTAATCTGCACTCACAAAATTAAAAGCTCACAGACTACAGTAAACCCTGCAGACAACTGTTCAGTAGCTGTGAAAGGCTCCTTTCTGTACTTCTATAGTGTTTGCAACCAATGTATTGTATACGGATGGAAGCACGTCACACTAATAGATTTGATTTTTTTCTAATATAATGGAGCTGCACCAATTCCACAAAATAAAATAAAAAAAAAAAAGAGTCAGTGACATGTGCAGATGCCTACAAACAGCGGTGGATGCAGAGCAAACTGCAGCGTCACCTGCACTGTCACACACACACCTTGCACAGAGCTGTTAAAACAACACTGGCAAAATGAAGCTTTACACAGCGGTTGGTAAACTAGCCTGCCTCAAGCACAGTAGTACACAAAATCGCAATATCTAACTGTCCCTCAGAGTGAGCAGAGTAGCGTTCTGTCCCTAACTGAGTTCACAGCACAGTGACGCTAAAATGGCTGCGGCGCCTTTTATAGTGCATTCTGACATCATTTCAGCAGCCAATCACAGCCATGCCATTAGTTAAGATGACCGCAGCATTACAGGATGTGCCCACACTTCATAAGATTCATCATTGGCTGACTAACATCACATTGCCTCTCAAAGAATTATGGGAACTTCCGATTCCGGTATACGATATTGAAAAAGTATCGGAATTAAGTATCGGAATTCCGATAACGCGAATATCGGCCGATACCCGATACTTGCGGTATCGGAATGCTCAACACTAGTGGTTGTAAATGGCTGCACATCCAGTTGGAAGAATGTCTCAAGTGGGGTACCACAAGGCTCTGTTTTGGGCCCTGTATTGTTCAACATCTTTATCAATGATTTAGATGAAGGAATTGAGGGTAAACTGATCAAATTTGCTGATGACACAAAGCTAGGAGGGGTAGCTAATACTAGAGAAGAGAGAGAGAGGATTCAAAAAGATATACATAAACTGGAGCAGTGGGCAGCAACTAACAGAATGGATTTTAACAGGAAAAATGCAAAGTACTACATCTGGGCAATAAAAATGAAAAAAGCATATACAAAATGGGAGGAATAGGGCTAAGTAACAGCACATGTGAAAAAGACTTGGGTATACTAATTGATCACAGACTTAACATGAGTCAACAGTGTGATGCAGCAGCAAAAAAGGCAAATGCAATTCTAGGATGTATCAACAGAAGCATACAGTCTAGATCACGTGAGGTCATTATTGCCCTCTACTCCTCTTTGGTCAGACCTCATCTGGAATACTGTGTCCAGTTTTGGGCACCACATTTTAAAAAAGACATCAACAAACTGGAGCAAGTTCAGAGAAGAGCCACCAGAATGGTGACCGGTCTGCAAACCATGTCCTATGAGGAACGGTTGCAGGATTTGGGAATGTTTAGCTTGCAAAAAAGAAGACTGAGAGGAGACTTAATAGCTGTCTACAAATATCTCAAGGGCTGTCACATTGTAGAAGGATCATCTTTATTCTCATTTGCGCAAGGAAAGACTAGAAGCAATGGGATGAAACTGAATGGGAGGAGACACAGATTAGATATTAGAAAAAACTTTTTGACAGTTAGGGTGATTAATGAGTGGAACAGGCTGCCACAAGAGGTGGTGAGTTCTCCTTCAATGGAAGTCTTCAAACAGAGGCTGGATAGACATCTGTCTGGGATGATTTAGAGAATCCTGCTTTGAGCAGGGGGTTGGACCAGATGACCCAGGAGGTCCCTTCCAACTCTACCATTCTATGATTCTATTAGGCTGATATCTGAATTTCTGGGTGAATATGCACCTCTGTCAGCAATGTCTGCATTTATGGGTAAAGTAGGGACCTGGTGTAATTAAAATCACCACCTGGTGGGGGCGGAGTGCTCGGTCAGCAAGCTAACATTCAAAAGACAAAAAAATCTGACTGGCACATCCAGACTAATGTGAACTAGGTGCAAACCAAGGGAAGCTACCCCCATGTAAAACATACAAAAAAAGGCTGCACTCAAGCATACTAAAGCATGACAATATGGAATACATGAAATTTAGAATAGCAATATGGCTTTGGAATATAAGGAAAAATTTGAGACGCTTAGTATAAACATTTGGCCAAACATTTTAAAGCCCACCAACCATCGTCAAGGTGGTCTCAATACTGGTGAGTCCCTGACCTAATGTGAACATACCTCTATTAGGCTATCTGAATTTCTGGGTGAATATGCACCTCTGTCAGCAATGCCTGCATTTATGGGTAAAGTAGGGACCTGGTGTAATTAAAATCACCACCTGGTGGGGGCGGAGTGCTCGGTCAGCAAGCTAACATTCAATAGACAAAAAAACCTGACTGGCACATCCAGACTAATGTGAACTAGGTGCAAACCAAGGGAAGCTACCCCCATGTAAAACATACAAAAAAAGGCTGCACTCAAGCATACTAAAGCATGACAATATGGAATACATGAAATTTAGAATAGCAATATGGCTTTGGAATATAAGGAAAAATTTGAGACGCTTAGTATAAACATTTGGCCAAACATTTTAAAGCCCACCAACCATCGTCAAGGTGGTCTCAATACTGGTGAGTCCCTGACCTAATGTGAACATACCTCTATTAGGCTGATATCTGAATTTCTGGGTGAATATGCACCTCTGTCAGCAATGTCTGCATTTATGGGTATTTTGGCCAAATGTTTATACTAAGCGTCTCAAATTTTTCCTTATATTCCAAAGCCATATTGCTATTCTAAATTTCATGTATTCCATATTGTCGTGCTTTAGTATGCTTGAGTGCAGCCTTTTTTGTAAGAAGGCCATCATTGACACCCTCAAGCAAGAGGGTAAGACCCAGAAAGAAATTTCTCAACAAATAGGCTGTTCCAGAGTGCTGTATCAAGGCACCTCAATGGGAAGTCTGTTGGAAGGAAACAATGTGGCAGAAAACGCTGTACAACGAGAAGAGGTGACCGGACCCTGAGGAAGATTGTGGAGAAGGACCGATTCCAGACCTTGGGGGACCTGAGGAAGCAGTGGACTGAGTCTGGTGTAGAAACATCCAGAGCCACCGTGCACAGGCGTGTGCAGGAAATGGGCTACAGGTGCCGCATTCCCCAGGTAAAGCCACTTTTGAACCATAAACAGCGGCAGAAGCGCCTGACCTGGGCTACAGAGAAGCAGCACTGGACTGTTGCTAAGTGGTCCCAAGTACTTTTTTCTGATGAAAGCAAATTTTGCATGTCATTCGGAAATCAAGGTGCCAGAGTCTGGAGGAAGACTGGGAAGAAGGAAATGCCAAAATGCCTGAAGTCCAGTGTCAAGTACCCACAGTCAGTGATGGTGTGGGGTGCCATGTCAGCTGCTGGTGTTGGTCCACTGTGTTTCATCAAGGGCAGGGTCAATGCAGCTAGCTATCAGGAGATTTTGGAGCACTTCATGCTTCCATCGGCTGAAATGCTTTATGGAGATGAAGATTTCATTTTTCAGCACGACCTGGCACCTGCTCACAGTGCCAAAACCACTGGTAAATGGTTTACTGACCATGGTATTACTGTGCTCAATTGGCCTGCCAACTCTACTGACCTGAACCCCATAGAGAATCTGTGGGATATTGTGAAGAGAGAGTTGAGAGACGCAAGACCCAACACTCTGGATGAGCTTAAGGCCGCTATCGAAGCATCCTGGGCCTCCATAACACCTCAGCAGTGTCACAGGCTGATTGCCTCCATGCCACGCCACATTGGTTGAAATATGTTAATTTTTTGAGACAGGTTTTTTGGGTTATCAGGAGTTGTATGCCAAAATTATCAGTATTAAAACAATAAAAGACCTGACAAATTTCAGTTGGTGTGTAATGAATCTAAAATATATGAAAGTTTAATTGTAATCATTACATTATGGAAAATAATGAAATTTAGCACTATATGCTAATTTTTTGAGAAGGACCTGTATATTAAAGTAACCTTAGCAGATACTGAGTGATACTGTTATCGTTCCCCGGATTCTGACGCTATTCACAATATGCCTCGCACCCTTCATTAAACAGGCAGAGTATAAATGTTGCTTCTGTCGCCTGCGGTAAAATGTCTTGTCCAAGGAAGGGCATTACTGGCCCCCTGGCTCTGGCATCCATTCTTCACATTTTGTGTCACAGCAGGTGTCAGTCTCGGCTGAGCGGTTTCTAGTCTATATGTGTGCATTACTTAGTTTTATCACCTCGTCTTTTTAAGAAAAAAATGAGTAATTTTTCTGTCTTGCTGTGAAAAGAGGAAAAAAAATGGGTGTAACACAGCGATTATTCCATTTTTTTTTTTCAATTTATTATGTATGCCAGGAAATGAAATTGATATCATGATAAAATTGTATTAGACTGCCGGTGAAAGGAGACATTTCACAATTCACAAAATTCTTTAGTGGAGAAGTAGCTTTTTAGCTCTTTCTGGAGGAGTGAATAAAATGTGTAATGTGCTGCACAAATTGTTCACCATGTAACTGTCTTGATGAACGGAGTCTGAATTTTCTCTCTGCTCCATGAGATGATGTGTTTCCAAATTCACAGTAAAGGGACTGAGATGTGAGATTTATGACTCTGCTCATTGTTGTAGCTTCTTGTATCACAATGGTCCTTTGAGCAGCCATTACTAACATTGTGTTATATGTGTTTGGTAGCCGACATTTGCTTATAGACTTATTCCCATCTTTAGAGGTTATCACGTATCCTTAGTATAGATGATAACTTGCCGATTGGTGGTGGGGAGCGTTCAGCCATTGAGACCCGCATTGATCTTTAGGTCTTGCATAGCCCCTTTCTCAGAATCTTGGTAGCCTGTTGTGAATAATCTGGAGGCGACTTCTGAGCTGGAGCTCCCTCCAGTGGTTGCTGAGGGTAATGAACTAATTGCCGAATGGCCTTCAGCTGGCTCTGAATGGTCTGATATAAGTGACCTGAACTCCCTTCAGCTTGTAATCAATTGTTCTTCCTGTCTTGCTTGGAGCTCAGTTTGCATTCCTGCTCTCATTCAGATAAGTGATTTGCTTTTTTTTTTCATCTGGTTGGATTTTCTTTGCTGGTTTGCTGCTTGCAGTGGATTTCAGCCTGGTCCCCTTTTGGGGTCTGGCGCTGCAATTGTGCTCATTTTGTATTTGCACTTTTGCTCTGTTCCTTTGTCACTTTTTGTTTGCTGAATTGCTGTGTGTTACACCAGAGATCTGATTTAGGTGGTAGAGATCGTGTGATCTCAGATTTTTTTTGTTAATCAGAAGTGTTGGCATTTTTGTCAGGGTTTTTTTGGGTTGTTGTCAGAATTCTTTCCTATACTTTTCTATCTAGACAGATTGGGCCCCAGCGTTTGCTCATTCTATTTTCTGTCTGTGTCCGTATTTTCTTCTTGTCTAACCACCATTACATGTTTGGGGGCTTCCTATTCCTTTGGGGGTTCTGCTCCGGGGCAGACAGCATTCATCTTTCTGCCTTTAGGTGTAGTTATCTCTCCGGCTGTGACGAGGCGTCTAGGATCACAGTAGGTAAGCTCCATGGCTACTTCTAGTGTGGCGGTTAGTTTAGGGTACTGCAATCCAATAGTTTCCAGCCTCTCTGGTGTATTACTACTTTTGCTATTTTTTGCAATTTCTCCTCAGCTACCGAAACATAACAGTAGCCCCTCACTTATCAACAATTATCTCCCATCCTACAGTCGTGACCAATAATTCGGAGACTGACTCAAATCTTTAGTTTTCACAAAGATTACTGCTTCAGTGTTTTTTGATCTTTTAGTCTAATATTTCTATGGCTACTGAAGTACAATTATAAGAATTTCATACGTTTTTTAATTTTTCTTGCCCAATACATCAAGTTTTTGCAAAGTCTCAATATTTACAGTGTTGACCTTTATTTTTTAAGTCTTCTACAATTCGCCCCGATGTGCTGGATATCGACTTCTGGGCCAATCCTGGTATTTTGATGACACGATCTTGTCTAATCAGTGCTTGGAGTTTATCACACCTCCTGTGTTTTTTTTTTCGTCTACCCACTTTTTGAGGATATACCACAGGTTTTCAATGGGATTGAGATCTTGGGAGTTTCTTGGCCATGGGCCCAAAATTTCAGTGTTTCATTCACTGCTTAGAAACAACTTTTGCCTTGTGACATGGTCTCCATCTTGCTGGAAAAAGCATTGTTTATCACTAAATTGTTTCATGATCGTTGAAACACGTTGCTCTTGAAGGATGATTAGATCCCACTCTCCCATGATCCCATGGCTGTATTCTTAGGCAAAAATTGGGAGTGAGCCCCTTCCATGGATGAAAAGAAACCCCACACATGAATGATGTCAGGATGCTTTACTGTTGGAAGGACATACGACTCATGGTAACGCTTTTCTTCTCCAAAAAAACATTCTTCGAGATGTCCCATACAGTTAGAAGCGGACTTCATTAAAATTCTTGTCCGGTCTTAGGGTACAAAAATGCAATCAGCATAAGTGGCTGCAGACTTGTGAATCCTCAAAGCACAGTGAGGATTCTCTGATGCAGGCACCAGGAGCAATGGATGTTGACCACAAGTATGTGATTTGCATACATGTGGTCACGTGCCGACTAGACGTGCATGACCTTGCTCAACAAAAGGGTTTTGAGTGAGACTGGCCACGTCTAGTCAGAATGTAGGTGGAAGTATTCCAATCAAATACTTGTAGTCAGATAACAGCCCATTCCTGTGTGCGCGCTGTGAAGATTCACAAGTTTGCAGTGACATAGAGTGACACATAGTCAATGACAGCCATAACTCAGACAGAAGGGTGAGCGGTGTTAGTGAGTCACTGACATTGCCCATGGATCAACTTGCATCCTCTTCATCACAATCAGCTGCGCATCCTTTACTTTTCATTGTAGCCCTGCTCTGTGTAGTAGAGGCAATTGCAGCTTCTAGTCTCCCATGGAGAATATTAAAACAAGTGAAAAGTAAAAAACAATGTTTTAAAAATATAAAAAAAATATAAAAGTTTAAGTTACTCCCCCATTCGCCCCATTCAATATGAAGCAATTGAAAAAAAATACACATATTTGGTATCTCCGCGTTCAGAATCGCCCGATCTGTCCATACATAAAAAGAGTTATTTTATACGGTAAACAGCGTAACGTGAAGAAAAGTCAAAACGTCAGAATGAATTTCATTTGGTTGCCACAACATTGCATTAAAATGCAATAACAGGTGATCCAAAACATCCTATCTACAGCGAAATGGTATCAATAAAAACATAATCTCGGCACGCAAAAAATAAGCCCTAGATCACGAAAAGTAAAGACGTTCCGAGTCTCAGAAAAAGGCTAAATTTTTTTTTTTAACAAAAATTTGTTTTTTTTCACCACTTAATTGAAAAAGAACCTATACATGTTTGGTGTCTATGAACTCGTAATGACCTGGAGAATTATAATGGCAGGTCAGGTTTAGCATTTGGTGAACACGATAAAGAAAAAAAAACAAAAAACAATTGTGGAATTGCACTTTTGTTTGCAATTTTATCGCACTTGGAATTTTTTTCCAGTTTTCCAGTACACTATATGATAAAACCAATGATGTAATTCAAAAGTACAACTCATTATGCAATAAACAAGTACTCACATGGCCATATTGAGGGGAAAATAAAAAAGTTATGGCTCTGGGAAGAAGGGGAGCGAAAAACAGGAAAAAATAAAAATGGCTCGGGGGTGAAGGGTCAGTTTCTAACGACACATTTCCTTTTTTTACATGTCTTCGTGGGACATTTTGAATTCTTCTACAAAATATATATATAATAATTTTTAAAACTAAATTGATGTTTAAAAGGGAACTTTAGCATCTCATTAAAATTAGAAAATAATGTGCAGCTACAGGGATATTGTATTTTTCAGTGAGAATTTTAGGAGAAGGTTTAGAAGGGCATGAGATACTTTTGATGCACGTTGAAATGAATTTGGAGTGAGTGCACTTATAGTGGATACAACTGACCTTGCAGTGTTAGATATTGCCCTTAAACCAGATCACAAGATATGAGAATTTCACGGACTCGGGTCTTAGGTATAAAGGTACTGAAGGGTTACTGTGGAAGAGAGGCAAAGTTCTCGGGTCGTGTGAAATTGCTATAATCTGTCATTTACAATAGCTGTCAGTCTTTCACATGACATGACCTGATCCAATCTATCATCTACCAATTTGCTATGGTATAAAATAAGATTGTGCCATTGATTTGCAATGTTCCATCTTGCCGGAGCCATGAAGTACGTAAAAAAATATTCTTTAAGAATGTGCAATCAATATGAATAATAGCAGCCGGCGGTATACAGTATCTAAAGATGTATGTTTATTTAAAGGGGAAAAGACAAAAAATGTTATTAGCATTTTTTTTTTCAAATAGGGTTTATTATTACTGTGCAAATGCATAAATCAGGTTTCTCCTATGGATTCTCTTGTATGATCTCATATGATCTCATTGTATATATACAGTGTATATATATATATATATATATATATATATATATAAAAAAGCAAAAATAACAAATCAAATCAAATTATAAAATCACACAAAATATGCAAGGTCTGTGAAAGTATTTTGAATTATGAAAATATAGATTTATACTGTATATTATTATTATAGCAAAATATAGATTTTTTTAGTATTATTATTTTGCTTTATTTTGCAATTTATTGGGACCATTTTGTCTTGTCTTCCAAAATTCCATTGAAAGAGTTGGTTAAGTGGTTCCCCTGAAATCAAAAGTGGCGAGAGCTGTCACTTTTAAGAGAGAGAGGCTAAGGTCACACGGCCGTTCTCTCCATCCGAAACAGTTCGGTCATGTTAATCAGACTCTGATCAGAGTTTGATCAGAGTGGGATCCATTTTTCTCGGAGAGCAAAAGAAAGGGTTCACCACATTCTCCATTCCGACAGTCCATGAAAACTGGACTGTACTCGGATGTCATCTGAGTGCAGTCAGATGTTTTTCACAGACCCTTAGCCTTGCACTCAGATCAAAATCGAACATGTCAATGAATTTTTCCTCTGATCACTTGGTCTGAGTAAAAAAATAGGATGTGCACAGCCCCATAGAATAATATCGGTACGAGTGCTATGAAAACCATGGCTATCACTCATCTGATTTAAATGGTCCTTGAATGATTTACCAGCCCCACTCGTGTCATGTGGATGTGTCTTCAGATTTAATTATGCAAACTGCATACATTATTAAACAGATATCTTAGATCAAAGGAAGAAGGTGTACTTACTTTGAAAATCCATTTCAGTATGCTTGTAAAATCCAACAAAGTTTTCCTGTCTAATATTAAAATGAGCATTACTCTATCTGTCCTCACAGAATGTGTTCATTTTAACATCAGGATTATAACACCGTTCTGATATGGATTCTTAAAGTAAGCACAGCAGTCTCATCAGGTCTAAAATAGATATTAAATAATGTATGCAGTTTTGTATTGTTGAATCTGGTGTCAGATTATTATTATTATTATTATAGATTTTTATAGCGCCATTTATTCCATGGCGCTTTACATGTGAAGAGGAGGCAAATATAGACAAGTACAGTAAACGTGAGCAATACAAGGCACACACAAGTACAGAAGGAGAGAGGACCCTGCCTGCAAGGGCTCACAGTCTACAGGGATGGGTGAGGATACACTAGGAGAGGGTAGAGCTGGTCGTGCGGTGGTTCAGTAGACTGATGATCACTGCAGGTTGTAGGCTTGTCGGAAGAGGTGGGTCTTCAGGTTCTTTTTGAAGGTTTCCATGGTAGGCACGAGTCTGATGTGTTGGGGTAGAGAGTTCCAGAGTATGGGAGAGGCTCGGGAGAAGCTTTGTATGCGGTTGTGGGAAGAAGAGATAAGAGGGGAGTAGAGGAGGAGATCTTGAGAGGATCGAAGGTTGCGTGTGGGTATGTACCGGGAGACCATGTCACAGATGTATGGAGGAGACAGATTGTGGATGGCTTTGTAGGTCATGGTTAGGGTTTTAAACTGGAGCCTCTGGACGATAGGAAGCCAATGAAGGGCTTGGCAGAGAGGAGAGGCTGGGGAATAAAGGGGAGACAGGTGTATTAGTCGGGCAGCAGAGTGCAGGATGGATTGGAGTGGTGCCAGAGTGATAGAGGGAAGGCCAGAGAGTAGGAGGTTGCAGTAGTCGAGGCGGGAGATGATGAGGGCATGCACTAGTGTTTTTTTAGTTTCATGGTCAAGGAATGCACGGATCCGGGAAATATTTTTGAGTTTGAGACGGCAGGAGGAGGCAAGGGTTTGGACATGTGGCTTGAAAGAGAGGGCAGAGTCGAGGATCACTCCGAGGCACCGAGCATGCGGGACTGGGGAAAGTGAGCAGCCATTGACGTTGATGGACAGGTCTGGTGAAGGGGTAGAGTGAGATGGGGGAAAGATGATGAATTCTGTTTTGTTCATGTTCAGTTTTAGAAAGCGAGCAGAGAAGAAAGCAGAAATAGCAGACAGACATTGTGGGATTTTGGTCAGTAAGGATGTGAGGTCAGGTCCAGATAGGTAGATCTGCGTGTCGTCGGCGTAGAGATGATACTGAAAACCATGGGATTCTATGAGCTGTCCCAGGCCGAGGGTGTAGATGGAGAAGAGTAGGGGTCCTAGAACTGAGCCTTGGGGAACACGGACAGACAGGTCCACTTTAAAGGGGTTTTCCGATCAAAATCGATAAGTGTGCAGTCACTTACCTTACCAGGTCCAAGAGATTAATATAATATACTGTATATGCCATTTACATTGTGAAATTTGATGACAGATCCGCTTTAATGTAAATGTACATCAATTTCTCAACTCTCTTAGATTAGTTACAGATCAAAAAGCATACGGCAAAGAAGCATAAACCTGGCGTAAACGAGAGATGATGTTTTCCAAAGTAGATTTCCTCGCTTTGGACATTAAGACACCAAGATACATTAGTAGACTCTTGACAATATTTACTAATTAAAAATGGGATTTAACCTTCATCTATAAACTAGCAGTGAAGATCTAGAAGATGCAAGCGAAATCCCAATTCTATTTGCCAATTGTTGCAGCGGTAAAATTTCGTAAGTTCATCCTACTAGACCCTATCAATTTTTGGGATCAATTAGTGCTCTCAAATGAATAAATCTTTTTATGAGAAATGTTTGTAATCAGTTTGTAAATCTATATAATGATTTGCCAGTCGCTTTCTCCATCTTTTCCTACAATCTTGACCATTCTTAAAACTGATAGTCTTGAGACTCTAAGTGCTGATGGTAAATACCTACGTTCCGTACAGTTTGAAGTTTGATCTTAAAAGCATATTATGTAAATGTTCGTGGCAATCTTGATTATAATTATACATAATGAGGCCACCTCTCCCATTTCGATATCCAGTCTAATTGTTTTATTTGTTTAATTGAGTTGTTTACTTTCTTTGGATGATAGTCACAGTTAACGTGTTGAGGCCAGATGGAACGGCACTGACGTGGGAGTGATGCGGCTGATAATCATGGCGGCCATTGTGGTTTTTAAAATGATTGTTTTTTAATAGTTGTTAAGTAGGACATGATTTTGCAGGTCTGTATCCATGGGTGGACACTGTCAGTAAAGGGCCACATTGTAGGACTTGTGTCTGGGCCCCCTATCAAGCCCCATTCATATAAACACATTACATTAAAGGGGTTGTCCACTACTAGCACTACCCCTTCTTAAACTAAATGTTCGTCCACAATAAAATAACAAAGCCTATACTCATCTCCCATGCCGGCTCCTTTCCCACGGTGTCTGCACTCGCTCTCCCCGGGGCCATGATCCGGTGGAATGACACATGATGCTCCTCACCCAATCAGCGCTGGCGTCATTGTCTCCACCTTCAGACAAACTGACCAAGAAAAGGAAGCCAGAGATCAGCTGATCCCGCACTTCCTCTTCATGTTCAGTTTGTCCAAAGACAGAGACAGTGATACCAGTGCTGATTGGGCGCTGGTGTCACGTGTCATTACACTGCATCACATCCCTGGGATGGATCCCTATTAGGGATGAGCGAATAGCTTTGGATAAGTCCTTATCTGAATAGTTATAGTAGCACTTACCGAATAGCTGCATCAGGAACCCAGATACCTGGAGCGCTCCCGATAATCAGTTGTTCAGTGCCGCAGCTGCATGTGTCGCGGCTATGTGACAGTCACAACACATGCATTAAACAGGCTCTCCATGCATGTGTTGTGACAGTCACACAGCTGGATCCATGATTCCACTAACTCCCTCTACAGTCTGATCACTTTCTGTGATAACATCCCCATCTTGGCCCCTATCTTGTAATAATCTCTCCCATCCTGGCCCCTATTCTGTAATAATGTCTCCTATCCTAGATGTCATACTTTAATATTGTCCTCCATCCTGTAATAATGCCCCCCATCCTATTATAATGTTCCCCATCCTGTAATAATGTCCCCATACAGTAAGAATGGTCCATCCTGGCCCCTTCCTGTCATAATGTCCGGTAATAATGTCCCCTGTACTGACCCTTATCCTGTGAGAATGGCTTTGTCATTGCTCCCATCTTCTAATAATGTCCCCCATTCTGGCTGCCTTCCTGTATAATGTCCCCAATCTTGGCACCTCCCCTTTTATAATCTCCCTTGTCTTGGCCCTTATTGTGTAAAAATGTCTCTCCTTCTGGCCATCCTCCAGTTATAATGTCCCCAGCTCGGGACCCAGTCCTATAAAAATGTCCTTCATCCTGGCAATTTAAAAAAAAATGATTTCTCTTACCTGACCCCTCTCCCATCATCCTTTTCTTGCTCCATAGTTGGCGCAGGAGAGTGGGGCAACACATGGCAGTGACATCATATGCTGGCCGCAATGGGCACACCAACATCAGCTGCCGGCTTCTGATTGGCCAGCAGCTTGTATAGCTATTGCAGCGCATGACGGCGATAACCTCGGATATACATTCAACTGGGTACAACCCTGGGATTTGGGAGACAACCTGACTCCATGTGCCAGTGAGCGATCACACCCTCTGCGACCGAGATCGATATGCCATTGACCAGATATATGCTAAGTGCAATGAACCAGCATCACTTACGAGGCTTGAAAAGTAATGGAAGCGATGTGAGCGATAAGATGAGTTTCAGGGTGGTTTTTATACATCTTAGGTTTATCATGATCTGGGGGCTAGAGAGAACCCATTGCATTATAAGGAACATTCAAGTTCTCTGTAAATCAAACTTCCTGGGAAAATTTGTTGAATTTGCATTTTGTCAGATTCGCTCATTTTATTGATTTTTTCAATGTTTCAATATGTATATTTTAATTTTATCTCAATTAAATATTACATATTTTTAATATTATTTATTGATATAATTGTCTCACATTCAGGCTTTAAAGATATAGGTGATGATGACTATTGATAAGTTGTATGAGGCCATTTCATTCTTTGTTTTTTCTATTGTTAGCTCCTGTTAACACATATTTATTGCTCATCCACAATGATATAATATTCCATAATTATTGGCCTCTATTAAAGTCAGCACATTGTCGCGGTCTCATTGTTCCATTCTGTGATATATTTCCGGTTAGTTTAATGGAAAATGCTAAATAATTGTTAGGAAACTGCCCATGTGACTCTACAATGGCAAACCACGGGATCCTACATTTCTACGCGTCATGGTATGGATCCATAGGACACCGATCTATAATAAGGCTGTGTGCATGAGGCTTCATGACAGTAACATAATCCAATTAAAATTCCTTGCATTTGCACTGTGATTAGTAAACCCTCTCTGCTGGCATTTAGGAAGTCTATTATACAATTGGGTTGTGATGAATTGGAAGCAATTAGAAATGACTGGAGGAAAATGTTTCAGGATAACAACAGATTCATTCAGTCAAATAACTGAGAATTACTAATGACATTTGGAAAGTTGGAAGGTCAAATGAAGAACATAGTAATCCAAGTGATGAGATACATGTGTTGAATTGCTACTGGGAGAAAAGTTTTTTTTTTATCCATATATGCCATCCATCCGTACAATAAACAAATGGAAACTTTATTCAGGAGATGCATGGGAACTATGAAAATTGGTATCTGTGAAAGTTGCCAGATGGAGAAATCTATCAAAACTGATAAAACTGATTAAAATGATATGCTTTCCACTAGAGAGATTAGTGTTGCAGTAAGCAATTATGATTGAACCCAAACCTGAAAGGGGTTGTCAATTACTGGACAGCCACTTTTAATAACTCATCTATGGAGCTGAAAGTAAAAAAAAAACTGAGTACTTCACTCGAGGGGCCAGGCTACTGTTTATTATAAGTAACAAAAGGGGGGAAGCCAGCGCCGCACATGATCAGCATGAAATAATTTAAGTGCATCTGCACATGTATATTCTAACTGTTTTTTAAAATTGAGACATTTAGCAAATAATTGATCAATTCTTTGAGCTACCCCGCCACGACAAGGCATTCTCATATGGGGCAGTACCTACTCTACGTTTTTCATTTTCAATGTGCCATTACGGCCTCCTGAAATTATTAAAAGCATAACTGCAAAAAAACTGCAGAAGCAAGACTGCAAAAACTGCAAAAGTACCTTGTCGTGGCGGGGTGGCTCAAAGAATTGATCAATTATTTGCCAATTGTCTCATTTTTAAAAAAAACAGTTAGAAACTATATGTGCAGATGCACTTAACGTATTTCATGCTGACCATGTGCGGCGCTGGCTTCTCCCCCCTTTACTGTTTATTATGCCACCTGATACTACCTCACACCATTATCCCGAGAGTACGACTAGTGTTAAGTTCCCTTGTCAAAGCCTTTTTATGATGTTTCCCATTTGGTCTCCAGATCAATCTCCAGGTATCATTGTGTCAAAGACAAAAGACAAAAATTCAACATGGAAGACGATAGACTCCCATTCAAGCCTCCATTGCCGTTTTGCTCTGCACCATCATAGTCTTTGAGAGTGCTGGCTGACAAAATCCCAGGAGTAGGATCGGTGTGATGTTCCCTTGTGAAAGTCTCTTTATGGCATAGCCCATTTAGTCTCCAGATCAATCTCATTGCATCTAAAGGGTATGCCACACACTGAACAATATCGCTAACGGGATCGCTAAAAAACGTTCACTATTTAGCGATCCCGTTAGCGATTTGTTCAGTGCGGCATCTGCCAGCGACGAGCTTCCTGCTGTGATCTCGCTCGTCGCTGGAATCGTTCCGGACCCTATTTTCTCGTGGCGCTCCCGCTGGGTAAGTATATATCGCTAGTGTGGCACCTTTTCTTAGCGATTTAGCGGTACTTTTGTACCGCTAAAGTCGTTAAGAAGATCGCTAACGGCGATAGCGTCGTTAACTATATCGCTAAATGTGGCCGCACTTAGCGATATAGAAACAATCCCGCTAGCGATCTCATTAGTATGCGTCGTTATCGTGATCGCTAGCGGGATTGTTTAGTGTGGCAGTACCTTAAGACAAAAGCAGTATTTATCGTGGGAGAGGATAGACCCCCATTCCAGCCTCCATTTATTTCTTGCTCTGCACCAAAATAACCTTTGAAAGCACTGATGTCATGTCAATGGACACCTTCATGAGGGAATGTCACACTGGTCCTTTGCCAAGAATTATTGTGAGGGTGGCATAATGTATGGCATCAAAACCCCATTAGTATTCATTCCGAGTACACTAACAGCTCTGCATTTCATTGATTTGGTTATGGAACCCGTAGTGCCATAACATAGATCAGGGAAGGCATTGATTGACAGTTCCAAAGGGAGCTGCCAGCAGCAGATTTTGATGATTTTCATGCCCAAATGCATTCAGCACGGCAAAGCATTCCTCAAACAACTATTAACAACCTCATTGATAGCAATAGCAGACAAAGCTGTAGTGTCAAGATTTCTGCATGTGACACTCATGCTGAGTTAATCAAGATGTTTCAAATAATTTGTTTCCATTTTTCATCATTTACATATCATTAACAAGTCTATCCATCCTGTAATTTCTCACCACATCATCACTTTTCTTTTTTTGCTATTTCAATTTCAATGTTAAGGTGCATGTATATACATTATATATTCGCACACATGTATATTTGATACACAACTTTTGAGCATTGACTATATGACATACAACCATAACAGTTACGACTTTTAATTTTGCTTCTTAGTAACCAAATATCAGCTATTGTTCAGTTACCATATTCTATATGTAAGAAAATGTCAGCTAATAATCAGTTTCTGAAAAGCTCGTTCAACCAATGAGAATCAATATATTTGCACTTCCTGTTTCACTAGTACAAAATGGCTGACTTAGCGAAACAGAAAAGTGGCAATATCTAATTTGGTGAATAAAGTATAATTACCAAACTTTGGTCGTTACTCTAATTTTTGTATTTACTTAATGTATAGCTAATTTTCCTTTTTAGGTCAAAATCACTTTAATTTTTAGTATGTAAAATGCAATATATGTTTATTCTTCTAGTGCTAACTGCTTACATAGAAACGATTCAATGCAATTCCAGGAATCACATGAGGCAACTATTTCTCAATACCCGTAACATTACACCGATTCATTGGGCTGCTTCTTCCTAATAAATGCAAATTATCCTCTCATCATGGTTCCAAATTAATATCCAATTAAACCACACACAGTAAATTAGATGCAATCTGGGTTCTCAGATCCTCAAACAGCGGGATCTCTTTTAGTTTTAGGGACATGTTGTTTTTGGAAAAATATAATCATGCGTACGGGTTGATCATTGCATATTTTAGCTTAGTCTTTGGTCACATATTGCTTGCCTTATATATTACACTAATATAGTTTTATATGCCTAAAAAGGATAAAAAGTTACACTATAATGTTCCCATAGATGTTTGGGGGAAAGAATTTGCCAACGTATATATTCATGATATATTGCAAACCAAAAGTATAGCTAAAACCAGGTGTAAACCACCCCATTTTTCTCAAGGCAATAGATTCTAATGGACGAAGATATGCAAAAAATTTTTTTAGCAAGGTAAACTATTTTATTTTTGTTTTTTGGAAGAGTTATTGGATGTTTACAGATCTGACATTTGTCGGCACTCCTTACTGATACTGTAATTCCGATGGTGGATGGGTCAAAATAATGCAAGGAACAGTAGAATAGTTGCCTACTGGTTTTATTTTCCAAAACGGCCCCAACAAATGAAAAGCACTACAGAAAAATAGTTATAGATGGTAATATAATACTAAAATGAAGGTTTAAAAACTAAATAAAACTAAAAAGTAAGAAAACATAAAAGGCTACATGTACTAATAATGATGTTCCAAGTCATGGATTTTGCTCAATGATCCAGTATCTTCTACTGAGACCTACGTGGGGACGAAAAAAAAAGTCATACCTACACTCTAAAAAGCTTGAAGTTGATTGAGAATGCATGGAAGTTGAGGACAAGAGTAATAACAGTGTTTAGTGCAAAGACAAGAATATACTTTGCCATCTGGAGATTACGGGCTACAATGTAGAGTTTATACTGCTGAAACCGGACTTCAGAATCCTCAAAGATTCCAAGAATTGCAGTAGAGGAGGAAAATGACATAAGGCTCACTAAAGATGTAGCACAAAAGTATAGATAGTTATAAGGTAGGAGACACGAGACAAGATTGGTCTTTTCGACATCTGCCTCGCGAATCAAAGAAGAGAGAAAATATCAGCAGTGATGGAGATATTATATGAACCGTGTACACAATAACAGGGCTGAAATAAGTTTACTAATAGTCCAAACTTAGTTTTATAAACTTTCTACCACCATCTAGAAATCCTAGTAACTTAATTTGTGGACACCATTAGGTTCTTAGTAAGTAGTTGTATTGGCCTGATTTTTGTTTTTTTTTTTATAGAGCAAGTTGGGTAACTTTACGTGAAGGTTACACCTTTACTATTTTTATACTTCAGATCTCTTTAAAAGATATGAAAATCGAAAAATGTAATTTGTGTCGAAATTTCTGAAATTCATGAATTCCGGAAATGTTGAACTGTTGCGATTTGATTTACGTGAGTCGCCACGAAAATGTCTCCCACCATTTTAGAAAAATATTTAGAATTGAGAGTCCTCAGTGGTTGATACCTTTTAATGTCTAACTGAAAAGATGATAACAAATTGCAAGCTTTCGAGACTACTCAGGTCTCTTCATCAGGCAAAGACTAATACAAAATCTAGTCTAGCCTGATGAAGAGACCTGAGTAGTCCTGAGATAGAATATCAAAAATAAAATCCTGAAAATCACATTGTATAAATTATATAAATGTATTTGCATTTTGCAGTGAGAAATAAGTATTTGATCCCCTACCAACCATTAAGAGTTCTGGCTCCTACAGACCAGTTAGACGCTCCTAATCAACTCGTTACCTGCATTAAAGACAGCTGTCTTACATAGTCACCTTTATAAAAGACTCCTGTCCACAGACTCAATTAATCAGTCAGACTCTAACCTCTACAACATGGCCAAGACCAAAGAGCTTTCTAAGGATGTCAGGGACAAGATCGTAGACCCGCACAAAGCTGGAATGGGCTACAAAACCATAAGTAAGACGCTGGGTGAGAAGGAGACAACTGTTGGTGCAATAGAAAGAAAATGGAAGAAATACAAAATGACTGTCAATCAACATTGATCTGGGGCATCATGCAAAATCTCACCTTGTAAGTATCCTTGATCATGAGGAAGGTGAGATCTTAATCCCATAGAAAACTTACAGAATAAGTTGAAGCTCTGAGTTGCCAAGCGACAGCCTCAAAAGCTTAATGATTTAGAGATGATCTGCAAAGAGGAGTGGACCAAAATATCTCCTGACAAGTGTGAAAACCTCATCATCAACTACAAATATCGTCTGACTGCTGTGCTGCCATCAAGGGTTTTGCCACCAAGTATTAAGTCTTGTTTCTAAACCGTGCTGCATATAAAATCTTTGGTTGTGTTACAAGTGCTGCACCCAGTAAACTAAGTGAAACATCGCTGGTATCAGGGTCTCTTTTCCTACATAATGCTACTTTAAGATGATGTAGAATAAGCCTGGTGACAGATTGCCTTTAATAGGATGAAAATTAAAGATTATTCTGACCAGATTAAAAATAACTCAAGTCATTACCCTTGCAAAACTGCTTCATAAGTATGGCTCTCTTATGCGAGGACTTCACCAGCTATCACCCAATATTTAATATCCTGGTTCCCTGTGAAGTGATGAGAGATAATCCATTTCAGTTTGTGTTTTGACTTTCATTTCAAAGTGGAGTGTTATTTTGGCATACCAGCCATGCCTAAAACTGTTGTATGTAAAACATGTTTTTTTTTTTATATTGAGACATGTGTTAACTCATGTCGGATTTGCAATGGATTGTTTGTATGACTTTCCCAACAGAAAATCTGCTGCAGATTACAGGATCAGTGTTTTGTAAAATCTCATCCATAGGCTCCAGAAAAAAAAAAAATCTGCCAAATGCATCCATCCTGCAAAAGAGTGAAATATGTAATGAGAGCTGCTGATTACAGTGACATGGCGGCGTATTAGAAGCATCAATCATGGGGTGGAGTTGCGAGGGGAATAATGCGGAGTATTGGTGCACTTTGCAAAGAATTCACCAGCCAGTAAAGTACCCGCAGCCTCATGTAAATAAATATTCAGAGTTTATCTCAGTGATGGAATATCCCCTTGCATCCATTAGGGTATATAAGCGTGTCTTTTACTAGCTTAGCTACCAATGTAATTAGTTTGATGACAATAAACCTCTAGACAGGTTCCCTTTAAAATGTAGAAAAGCATGCTAAATTAACATGATTGGGGCTGTATTGTTCCAAGGTTCATGAATGAACACAAAGGAAATGTCCTTGGAACAGACAATTAAAACAGATTAAAGATTATTACAATACAAAAAGATAATTGTAGTATACAATTGTAAGTATGGATAAACCATGAGAAGGCAAAGAGATGTGCAGACTATCGGGGGCTGGGAAATGGAGTAACATAATGCAAGAGCAAAGGATAAAAGGCCAGAAGATCATTAAATCATTAAGCGGTTAAACGTAAGTAAACAAACCAATAACTTTCAGGGAAGAGAGTAACGCAAAAGATAAAAGGTTACAATTTTATTATTTTATGCTTCTTAAGCCCCCGATACGCTATAGATAGGTGATTTACCAATGACAGAACTGCCAATCGTTTGGCCGGCAGCTATTTAGCCCATCTCTCTCAGGCATAGAGGTGTATGTGTTCTCTATGAGAGAGCTGCTGCCAGACATCTCTGTCGGGGGCTTATCTCTCAGTGAACAAAAGGATTGGCAGTCCAAAAATGGACATGTTGAATCCTTATTAGTAATGAGTGAACCCGTGGATGTTCGGGTCCGACGAGTTCGGTCGAATATTTTTAAAAACTTCGGTTCGGGTACCAGACAGAACCCAAATTCAAACCTGAACACTGACCCCATTCAGATGAATGGGGGGCCCAAAAATCTATTGTTTGCCATGCTGTCATCTGCGTTACAGGGCAGCAAACACAAACTCTGATTTGCGGTAAGATCGTTACTGCCGGTGAGAACGCTGCGGTTCCCACGCATGGTAATGTGAGAGCAGCAGTTGTGACCGTCGGTAAAAAGATTACCACCGTTCACAGGCGTCAGCTAATGAGAGAGTACTACTCTCGTCAAGGTACGCCTGCTGTTGCTGATAACTTCGAGAGCAGGCAAAGGTGATGAGTATTCTTCAGCTGGCATCTGTGCTATAAATAAATAAATAAAAGGATGTGAGGTCTCTTCTATTTTTGATAACCAGCGCGGCAAAGCCAACAGTAGCGGGCTGCAATCCTCAGCTCTCAGCTTCATCATGGCTGGTTATCAAGAACAAAACTGTCCCATGCCGTTTTTTTTAATTGTTTCAATAAATAATTAAAAAAAAAACGAGTGAGGTCGCCACCCCCATTTTCGACAACTAGCCAAGCTGAAGAAGACTGCTGGGGCTGGTATTCTCAGACTGGTAGGGGGTCATGGATATTGCTCCCCAGCCTAAAAATAACAGCCCACAGCCACCCAAGGAAATGTGCATCTATTAGATGCACCAATTCTGGTGCTTTTCCCAGCTCTTCCCACTTGAGTCCCCCATTACTAACCCCATATTCATATTGTAAATAAAAAATACCCTGAATAAAGTCCTTTAATTAAAATAAAGACACTGACACCTTTTTTTAATTTGAAATAAAAAAGCAAAGTTATACTCACCTTTGTGCCCATTCCACTGAAGCCCATGTCACCTGTAAAAGAAAGAAAATAATAAACAGCCATAATATTCAACTTTTTGCCTAGTCAACCGATGCCCATGTCCCCTGTAAAAGATGAAAAATAATAAACAGCCATATTGCTCATCTGTCTGACATGAAGATAATCGAGCAAGCAGTGCCCTAAGTGAGGTGACTGGGATTCATCAACTATGAACTACAGTGACCTTTCTCAAGAGAGCTCAGCGCTACATAATGCAGGACCATGATTACACTCTTGTCTCAGTATGAGCTGCCTGGCATAGATAGCAGTCGCATCACTGATGTGACCGCTATTCAAATCATCCGGATCTTCGTGGAGCAGATATGGATTATCTTCACGTCGGACAGGTGAGGTATATGGTTGTTTATTATTTTGTTTCTTTTACAGGGGACATAAACATCGGTTAATTAGGCGTAAAGGTGAGTATAACTGTGCTTTCTTATTTTAATTTCAAATAAAGCAGCTTGTATCATTATTTCAATTAAAGGATTTTACTCTGGCTGCTTTTTTTTACAATCTAACTATGAGGTTAGTAATGGGGGTATCTTATAGATGCCTCTGAGTTACCAACCTCTGGGCTTGATGTCAACGGCCATAAAACAGTCAACATCAAACCCAAACCTATTACATTTCTTGCCACTGCACCAGCGCAAGTGGGAAGAGCCAGAAAAGGCACCAGAATTGGTGCAAAATAGATTAGACTTTTCTAACGTGGTTGCTGGCTGTTATTTTTAAGCTAGGGGGGCAATATCTGTGGGCCTTTACCTGTCTGAGAATACCATCCACAAGCTGTCTGCTTTAGCTTGGCAGGTTGTCAAAAAGGGGGGGGCAATGCCATGTTTTTAAAATATTTATTTAAATAATTAAAAAAAAATGGTGTGGGACCCCTTTATTTTTGATAATCAGCCATGATAAAGCTGACAGCTGAGGACTGCAGCCCGCTACTGTCAGCTTTGCCTATGTTGGTCATCAAAAATAGAAGAGGCCCCATGTCATTTAAAAAAAATATATTTATTT
>JARQOD010000009.1:95683092-95704836 GCA_033576555.1 Oophaga sylvatica | reverse complement strand
ATAATGACAACCCAAAACATCCAAATGACCCTGATCAAAAGTTCACATACCCAGGTGATTTTGGCCTGATAACATGCACAGAAGTTGACACAAATGGGTTTGAATGGCTACTAAAGGTAACATCCTCACCTGTGACCTGTTTGCTTGTAATCAGTGTGTGTGTGCATAAAAGCTGAGTGAGTTTCTGGGATCCAGACAGACTCTTGCATCTTTCATCCATCCACTGACGTTTCTGGATTGTGAGTCATGGGGAAAGCAAAAGAATTGTCAACAGATCTACGGGAAAAGGTAGTTGAACTGTATAAAACAGGAAGGGGATACAAAAAGATATCCAAGGAATTGATAATGCCAGTCAGGAGAGTTCAAACTGTGATTAATAAATGAAAAATCAGGGGCTCTGTAAAAACAAAACCACGGTCAGGTAGACCAACAAAAATTTCGTCCATAACTGCCAGTAAAATTGTTTGGGATGCAACGAAAAAACACAAATAACATCAGCTGAAATACTCGACTTCCTGTAAATTAACGGTGTGGCTGTTTCAAGATGCACAATAAGGAGGCACTTGAAGAAAAATGGGCTGCATGGTCGAGTCTCCAGAAGAAAGCCATTACTGTGCAAATGCCACAAAGTATTTTGCCTACAATACGCAAAACAGCACAGAGACAAGCCTCAAAACTTCAGGAACAAGGTAATTTGGAGTGATGAGACCAAAATTGAACTTTTTGGCCACAATCATAAATGTAACATTTGGAGAGAGGTCAACAAGGCCTATAATGAAAGGAACACCATTCCTTCTGTAAAGCATGGAGGTGGATCGCTGATGTTTTGGGGATGTGTGAGCTACAAAGGCACAGGAAACTTGGTCAAAGTTGAAGGAAAGATGATTGCAGCACGTTTTCAGCAAATACTTGAGGCAAATTTTCACTCATCAGCCCGGAAGCTGCACATGGGACTTATTTGGACATTCCAACATGACAACAATCCAAAACACAAGGCCAAGTCGACCTGTCATTGACTACAGTAGAACAAAGTGAAGGCTCTAGAGTGGCCATCTCAGTCTCCTGACCTCAATATCATTGAGCCACTCTGGGGAGATCTCAAGCGTGCAGTTCATGCTAGACAGCTCAGGAATTTACAAAAACTGGAGGCTTTTTGCTAAGAAGAGTGGGCAGCTTTACCATCTGAGAAAATAAAGAACCTCATCCACAACTTCCACAAAAGACTTCAAGCTGTCACTGATGTTAGAGGGGGCAATACGCGGTATTAAGAAATGGGGTATGTGAACTTTTGATCAGGGTCATTTGGATGTTTTGGGTTGTCATTATGATTTAAACAAGACTACAAGTAAACAAGAATTGAAAGACTTGTCTTACTACAAAAAACATTTTTAAGCTGTTATAATTTCAAAAGGGAGTGCTACTAGGTACTAACCATGCAGGGTGCCCAAACTTTTGCATCAGCCTATTTTCCTTTTTGTAATTTTTTAAATGTAAAAGATGAAAATATATATGAAAGATGAAAAATATACATTTTTTTTGCCTAAAATACAACAAAAATGTGACATCTTTAACTTTTGTCCTTTTAGAGATCATGTCATCTTCAACTTGCTTAACTGTTCACAGTAACAGTAATTTTGACCAGGGGTGCCCAAACTTTTACATACTACTGTAAGGTTCAATTCTAGAGAAACTGACAGTAAAAATTACTTCCATTCTTGCATCAAAAATAAGAGGCAAATATAGGAACAGTGCAAACCTCAAAGGCATTTATTGCAACTCTAATTTGGTTAATTACATTACAACGACTTAAAGGGGTTGTCTACTACTTTTATATCGGTCACCCATCTTTAGGGTAAGTCAATAATATAAGATAGGTCAACTTCCAACACCCGGTACCTCTACAGATCCACTGTTATAACCTATAATGGCAGGTGGAGGTAACATGGTATGGAGCGCCTCGGCTTTGTGCACTCTTTTGTGGACCTGGAGATCAACTCCTATTGATGGCAACAATGTGAAGGTGGCAGCAACCAACGCAGGAGGTCATAATAGCTAATTTGTAGGGGTACTGGGTGTCAGACCCTAATTGATCTTATATTGATGATCTATCTCAATGTTTGCCTTTGATTCACTGTACATACACACACAGTACACTTCTCCATGTTGAATCCAAGATTTTCGAGAAAAGCTCCACACAGATGCAAATCCTTCCTAACCACAAAGATTGAGCCCAAGCTGCTTTATAAGTAATTGCAAATTGTTTTCCTCTGCAGTGCCGTCTGGCCGAATTCACTTTGCACACCTGTGGATTGTGCGCTTAAATGGACAAAATGAATTTGTTTTACTTTGAGGTACAATAAACATCGGCTGATATTGGCCACCGAAGAAATGACATTATATTGTGAGATGTGCCAAGGGACATCCTTCTACCCACATGAAGAAAATCATTCAATTTTTAGGACTCTGCCACTGTCGACACACGCTTTGAACAAAAATAAAAGGCGAATTATCTTCAATAGATAGAAATCCCACAACAATAAAATGTGATTCAGAACACTGGGCAGCGCAGTGTAAAACCATGTACCTACAGATGCGGCCTCTTATATGACAACATTGTAGGAAAACATATACAGTACTGACCAAAAGTTTGGACACACCTTCTCATTCAAAGATTTTTCTGTATTTTCATGACTATGAAAATTGTACATTCACACTGAAGGCATCAAAACTATGGATGAACACATGTGGAATTATACATTACACTTTACAAAAAAGTGTGAAACAACTGAAAATATGTCTTATATTCTAGGTTCTTAAAAGTAGCCACCTTTTGCTTTGATGACTGCTTTGCACACTCTTGGCATTCTCAGAGGTAGTCACCGGAAATGGTCTTCCAACAGTCTTGAAGGAGTTCCCAGAGATGCTTAGCACTTGTTGGCCCTTTTGCCTTCACTCTTCGGTCCAGCTCACCCCAAACCATCTCGCTTGGGTTCAAGTCTGGTGACTGTGGAGGCCAGGTCATCTGGCGTAGCACCCCATCACTCTCGTTCTTGGTCAAATAGCCCTTACACAGCCTGGAGGTGTGTTTGGGGTCATTGTCCTGTTGAAAAATAAATAATGGTCCAACTAAACGCAAACCGGATGGAATAGCATGCCGATGCAAGATGCTGTGGTAGCCATGCTGGTTCAGTATGCCTTCAATTTTGAATAAATCCCCAACAGTGTCACCAGCAAAGCACCCCCACACCATCACACCTCCTCCTCCATGCTTCACGGTGGGAACCAGGCATGTAGAGTCCATCCGTTCACCTTTTCTGCGTCGCACAAAGACACGGTGGTTGGAATCAAAGATCTCAAATTTGGACTCATCAGATCAAAGCACAGATTTCCACTGGTCTAATGTCCATTCCTTGTGTTCTTTAGCCCAAACAAGTCTCTTCTGCTTGTTGCCTGTCCTTAGCAGTGGTTTCCTAGCAGCTATTTTACCATGAAGGCCTGCTGCACAAAGTCTCCTCTTAACAGTTGTTGTAGAGATGTGTCTGCTGCTAGAACTCTGTGTGGCATTGACCTGGTCTCTAATCAGAGCTGCTGTTAACCTGCGATTTCTGAGGCTGGTGACTCGGATAAACTTATCCTCAGAAGCAGAGGTGACTCTTGGTCTTCCTTTCCTGGGGTGGTCCTCATGTGAGCCAGTTTCTTTGTAGCACTTGATGGTTTTTGCAACTGCACTTGGGGACACTTTCAAAGTTTTCCCAATTTTTCGGACTGACTGACCTTCATTTCTTAAAGTAATGATGGCCACTCATTTTTCTTTACATAGCTGCTTTTTTCTTGCCATAATACACATTCTAACAGTCTATTCAGTGGGACAATCAGCTGTGTATCCACCAGACTTCTGCACAACACAACTGATGGTCCCAACCCCATTTATAAGGCAAGAAATCACACTTATTAAACCTGACAGGGCACACCTGTGAAGTGAAAACCATTTCCAGTGACTACCTCTTGAACCTCATCAAGAGAATGCAAAGAGTGTGCAAAGCAGTCATCAAAGCA
This sequence comes from Oophaga sylvatica, assembly GCA_033576555.1. NCBI lineage: Eukaryota > Metazoa > Chordata > Amphibia > Anura > Dendrobatidae > Oophaga > Oophaga sylvatica. The sequence continues at coordinate 95,700,780 of JARQOD010000009.1, read as the reverse complement.
AAAGGTGGCTACTTTGAAGAACCTAGAATATAAGACATATTTTCAGTTGTTTCACACTTTTTGGTTAAGTATATAATTCCACGTGTTAATTCATAGTTTTGATGCCTTCAGTGTGAATGTACAATTTTCATAGTCATGAAAATACAGAAAAATCTTTGAATGAGAAGGTGTGTCCAAACTTTTGGTCTGTTCTGTACGGGCAAGTGCAACCTGTATCACTGCAGTGCTAACTGAACCCTCATATAGTAATGTATCTGCAGGTGCAGGCTCTTGCTTCATGGCGTTGTATGAAATTATATACTGAGAGGTGCAACCTGTTATACTGCAGTGTTGCGCAAAGCCAGATGTTGTAGTGAATCTACAAGCGCAGACTCATGCATGATGGTGCTGTATGAAACATATATCTACAGGTGCGGGATCTTTCATTATGTCGCTGTATGAAACTTATACCTACAGGGGCGGGATCCTACATGATGGCGCTGTATGAAATCATATACCTACAGATAAGGAAACATATGGTGCTGTATGAAACATATATCTACAGGCGTGGGAACTTACATGATGTTGCTGTATGAAATTTTTGCACTTGTGGGAACTTACATGATGGTGCTGTGTGAAATCCAGGTACGGACTGGTACTGAAGTTCAGCCTTGGCATTTGAAATCATACAGGCCCATGCTGTCCCGTCCCCAAGCACCAGATTGAATATATTACTAATATTACCCTGGATGGAGGAAAGCAAGATTAACTACATGATCAATATTTCTAATGATTCCCGTGGCCTGCTGGGATAAGTGATGGAGTTGGCGACTTTGTGCTCCATCACAACTCTTCACAGTATGGGTGTCTTGAGAACTCCAATTCTGTTAACAACGTAGCAGACAAGTTGGCCGATGTCCAGAGAGGCCCTTCTGGCGTTTGCCAGAATTGCCAGATGGCCAGTCCGGCCCTGGTGAAATCATATACCTACAGATTATTATTATTATTTATTTATATAGCACCATTGATTCCATGGCACTGTACATGAGAAGGGGTTAAGTCAAAATACAAATATCACTTACAGTAGATAAACTAGCAATAATAGTTTTGTACAGAGGGAAGAGGACCCTGACATTGGGAGCTTACAGTCTACTGGAGGATGGGTAAGGAGACAGTAGGTTGTGGGGTTCAGGTTTTGTCTGAAGGATCCGAATGTGGTGGATAATCGGACATGTTGGGGCAAAGAATTCCAGAGGATGGGAGATATTCGTAAGAATTCTTGGAGGCGATTGGGTGAGGAACGAATAAGTGTGGAGGGAGATTACGTTGGGGAAGATATCGGGAGATTAATTTGGAGATATGCTGAGGAGAAATGTTATGGATGGCTTTGTAGGTCAGTATTAGTAGTTTGAACTGGATACGCTGAGGGAATGGGAGTCGGTGAAGGGATTTGGAAAGGGGTTAAGCTACCACAATATCAGGCTTATGAGAAGCTATGTATTGAAAAAAGAAAAAAACTTTGCAACATTCTTACGGGTAGAGATGAGTGACTTTGCCTTTTTTCGGGTCGAGTCGAGTTTCGGACCACCCGACTTTCGCAAAAGTCGAGTCAAACGAGATCGGCCGACTAGCTGCGGCAAAAGTCGGAGGTCGACAAAAAAACGAAGCCCGACCCCAATGCAAGTCAATGGGGAATAACAGCTGCCCCCCTCGCCCACATCCTTTTCCACCATACTTCCTCATGTTTGGGAAAATGTACCCAAAATACCCGCAAATGTATGGTACTGTATCAGTAGCATTCAGCTGTAAACAGTGTTGGGGTAATTTTAAATCTCTGTATATATTTCCGGAGTAACACACAGACGCTCACTCAGTAAGGATTTGACCAGAATACAAAAAGCAGAAAAAGGGTACTGTATCAGAAGCAAAAAGCTGGAAAAGACAAGAAAGAGTACATACCAGGACACCAGGGATGCCAAAAATAAATCATAACAATTAGAAAATATTTTTATTGAAAAAACTGCAAAACCACACTGTAGTCATTAAAAACAATTAAAACAAGGCACAAAGCCCCATAACAGGAACAATAAACCCCTCTAACCCCTATCTGTATAATACAATACACTTAGATGAAATATATAGGAAACCTCAGCCAAACATGGTAGTATACTTAGAACATAGTCACCCCCAAAGGCCAAAATGAAGACAGGACCAGAGAGGAACAATTAGTCCTCAATTTGCTGCATAAAAAAAAAAAAAAAAACACAGTTAAACATGGACAATATGAGATGGTAAAGCAGTACAACCAAATTGCTATAGACTAAGGCTACTTTCACACTTGCGTTTTTTTGCGCAGCGCATCTTGCGCTATCGGACGCATGCGCAATGTTCCCCTATCTTTAACATGGCGGGCGCAGGGTTTAGCGCTTGCACGCGTTCATGTGCGTTTGTCGTGCGCTGCGCATTTTCCCGGTGTGCGCCCATACGCGCCAGACGCTACATGTTGCATTTTTTTTTTCCGCCCAACCGCTTTAAAAAAACGTGTGCGCACGTGTGCGCATGCTATGCGCAAAAAATAACATTGCAGTCTATGGGGGCGCTGGCGTGCGCATGGCTTTGCGCTCGTCAGCGCTTTTGCACGCACGCGGTTTTTCTGTAAATAATGGAGCCAGAGATGATGGAGGCAGAGATGATGGAGCCAGAGATGATGGAGTCAGAGATGATAGAGCCAGAGATGATGGAGCCAGAGATGATGGAGCCAGAGATGATAGAGCCAGAGATGATGGAGGCAGAGATGATGGAGACAGAGATGATAGAGCCAGAGATGATGGAGACAGATGATGGAGCCAGAGATGATGGAGCCAGAGATGATAGAGCCAGAGATGATGGAGGCAGAGATGATGGAGACAGAGATGATGGAGCCAGAGATGATGGAGGCAGAGATGATGGAGACAGAGATGATGGAGCCAGAGATGATAGAGCCAGAGATGATGGAGGCAGAGATGATGGAGACAGCTGATGGAGGCAGAGATGATGGAGACAGCTGATGGAGGCAGAGATGATGGAGGCAGAGATGATAATGTGACAAATAGAAAACGCATGCGCCAAAAAAACGCAAACGCATGCAAAAACGCATGAAATCGCAGACAAACGCTGCGTTTTTTTGTCGAAATGCGCATGCTGATGCGACTAAATATTGCAGCGTTTACAAGCGTTTGCATGCGTTTTTTTAATGTGCTTCATGTGCGCTCGAAACGCAGCGCAAAAAAACGCAAGTGTGAAAGTAGCCTAATACAGATCAAATGTGAATAGGTCTACTCATAAAGATTAATATATCAAGTAGATCTTAGCATAGCAGATGGTATAACAGTTGTCCTTAATCTAATACACAAAATAATGCAGCAAAAATATAACAGTTGTCCTTAACCTAGTGCACAAAGTGATGCAGCCCTAGTCTAGTGCACAAAATAATGCAGCAAATGGTATAGCAGCTGTCCTTAATCTAGTGCACAAAGTCACAAAGTAATGCAGCAAATGATATAACAGTTGTCCTTAATCTAGTGCACAAAATGATGCAGCCCTAGTCTAGTGCACAAAGTAATGCAGCAAATGGTATAGCAGTTGTCCTTAATCTAGTGCACAAAATAACAAAGTAATGCAGCAAATGGTATAACAGTTGTAATCTAATGCACAACGTGATGCAGCCGACCACTCCCAATAAAACTGGCAAAATATAACACAGCTATAGGGGGGATCTCATGTTAGAGGCATGACCAGGTTACCAAACCAGGGGTTAATAGGCGGGATAGAGCCCAACGCGTGTCTGTCCCTGATGAAGCCATTTCACATGGCGACACGCGTTGGGCTCTATCCCGCCTATTAACCCCTGGTTTGGTAACATGGTCATGCCTCTAACATGAGATCCCCCCTATAGCTGTGTTATATTTTGCCAGTTTTATTGGGAGTGGTCGGCTGCATCACGTTGTGCATTAGATTACAACTGTTATACCATTTGCTGCATTACTTTGTTATTTTGTGCACTAGATTAAGGACAATGCTATACATTGCTGCATTACTTTGTGCACTAGACTAGGCTGATCATTTGTGCACTAGATAAGGACAACTGTTATATCATTTGCTGCATTACTTTGTGCACTAGACTAGGGCTGCATCATTTTGTGCACTAGATTAAGGACAACTGTTATATCATTTGCTGCATTACTTTGTGACTTTGTGCACTAGATTAAGGACAGCTGCTATACCATTTGCTGCATTATTTTGTGCACTAGACTAGGGCTGCATCACTTTGTGCACTAGATTAAGGACAACTGTTATATTATTTGCTGCATTATTTTGTGTATTAGATTAAGGACAACTGTTATACCATCTGCTATGCTAAGATCTACTTGATATATTAATCTTTATGAGTAGACCTATTCACATTTGATCTGTATTAGTCTATAGCAATTTGTTTGTACTGCTTTACCATCTCATATTGTCCATGTTTAACTGTGTTTTTTTATTTTTTTTTTATGCAGCAAATTGAGGACTAATTGTTCCTCTCTGGTCCTGTCTTCATTTTAGCCTTTGGGGGTGACTATGTTCTAAGTATACTACCATGTTTGGCTGAGGTTTCCATATATATTTCATCTAAGTGTATTGTATTGTACAGATAGGGGTTAGAGGGGTTTATTGTTCCTGTTATGGGGCTTTGTGCCTTGTTTTAATTGTTTTTAATGACTACAGTGTGGTTTTGCAGTTTTTTCAATAAAAATATTTTCTAATTGTTATGATTTATTTTTGGCATCCCTGGTGTCCTGGTATGTACTCTTTCTTGTCTTTTCTAGCATTACTATTACATACCCCGGGTCGATGCCTGTCTATATGTATCTCTTGAATGGTGCCCTCCACTGTTGTTTTGGTTTCTAGAAGCAAAAAGCTGTATACAGTATAGGGGAAATTGTAAATCTCCGTATATATTTCCGGAGTCACACACAGATAGTCAGCATGTATTTGTCTGTGAGACCAGCCGGTACACGGTAATGTGTGAGGAGCGTACAGCTCTATACGATGTGGGAAAAAAATTAACTGTGCAGAAAAAAAGAATAAAAGTATTAGTGCTGTGTAAAAAGCAGTCTGCACAGCAGTGTACACACAGCAATACAGCTATCAGGCAGCCTAATAACCAGCGCTGCTGCACACAAGATAATCCTCCCTGTCACTGCACACTAACTGTACAGCACAATTGCTATCAGCACAAGCACAGAAGAACTTCTCTTTCCAGCCGTAACTCTCTCCCTACTGATAAACAGCATCAGGAACCTCTCCCTACTGTTAAGATCAGCAGAAGTAAAATGGCGGTCGGCGGTCAGGGCTTTTATAGACACTATGACGCCCCCCCAAAGCAAGCCAATCACTGCAATGCCCTTCTCTAAGATGGTGGTGGACGCTGCTCATGTCATCTCATTGCCCATAGTGTACGTCCTTGCTCATTGGCTGAAAAAAGGCACCTGAAAGCGTTCTGGGAACTCGACTTTGGCGCTCATTTCGACGACCGCATGGCTGACCTCACGCTATGGTCGTGTTTCAGGCAACGTATCCCAACTTTGGCGAAAATTGGCGACTTTTGAATCTGACCGACCTGTTTCGCTCAACTCTACTTACTGGTTTCCAAGCAATAATTTGTTTTTCCAAAGCTCCTCATCTAACGTCACTTTTCTCAGGATATCTCAAGCCAAAAAAGATATAGATCACATCATTACTAGAGTTGATGCGAATTGATTCACACATCCCATTCCATCTGCCATGACAGGGATCTATGGGCGCTAGCCATCCACGGCTCTTCTTTTGATTAGACAGCCTTGGGCGAAGTCACACGTGTGTAACTCCACCATGATGATGTCAGGCCAGGCCAGCTAATCAAAAGAAAATCTGCTGATGCAGACAGGTAAGAAGCAGTGGTCTTGCTGTTCAGCAGCAACCACAGACCACTGTCGTGGCCTATAGAATGGTAGATTCTAGATTTTATCAATTTCCTGACTTGACTTTTGACTTTTGTCTGTACATCACTATGATATATTAGGATAGTCTAGAGAAATGGTATACATAGTCTCATACCCATATATTGCCCAACCTTTGGGTACAACCAGAAAGAGGTCCTATCAATGGCTTTATGACATCCAAACTCATTTGCAGTTCCTTGATTGCCAGAAGTAAAAGAAAATGAAAAAGTGATTCATCTTTCAACATTATATTTTTAATATCATTTTATCATTTATAGATATGAATTCACTGGCAAGATGTAGGTGACGTAAAGGCTTGTAACCAGGGCTATCGTGCAGAAGTCAGTGACTGCTGGGCTGAATGTCCTCATTTCGCAAGGCTCACAAGGTCCATTAGTGAAAGTCAGTGTTAAAGTTAATCTAAAAAAATGACTGGTAGTGCTGTCATCAAAGAGATGGATATCAAAGTGAAGTTTGAAGCCTTATTATTCACCTGAAATGCCATTTTCAGGCATACTTGCCTTTTCCTCTGATAGATGAGACAGCATCTCTCCTCCTTCTTAGAAAAGGACAAGTAGTCATGAAACACTTCAATTCTTAAGGCCATTGAAACCTTCTAAATTTACTTCGATGTCCATTTTTTCGGTGACAATGCCACCAGTGGTCTTTTTGCCTTTACTTTTAATACTTTCTTGGCTGTCAGCTTAAGTCACCGAAGAAACTATTGCTTGTAAACCTAAAGTTATGTGTTTCTTGCTTCTATGCTATATATTCTTATAAGGGATCATTCAGACATCAGTGATTTCTTCGTAAGAGAAAATTGGTCCGAGTTCCATCAGTGTTTCTTTTTTATTAGAGTTTCTTCAGAGTTCGGTCAGTATCAGTTTTTACCATCAGAGTTTGGTCTAAGTTTTATCAGTTTTTCTCAGATGAGAAAGAAAAAGCTTCTCTACATTCTCCTATTTAGCTGTATGTGAAAAATGAACACCACCACTATCCGATTTTTTCACTGACTTGCATGGCCGATTTTCACCTGATATTTCGATTAATATTCAACATGTCTTGACAACCTTGCACGGACGACATGGTGCACAAAAAAAATAAATAAATCGGACTTGTAAACAGCCCGATAGACAAACACAATCAAAGCAAAAATAGAACTTGTACTCAAACATGGATGTCTGAGTGAGTCCTAAGTGGTAGAAATATTTAAAAAAGTTGACTTAGTTGATGCTCCGGAGAGAGAATCAGACTAAGATTCTATGAGGCTGAAACTTGACAAATTTATTCTCCTTTTGTATACAGATGAGCAAAAAATAAAATATCTGTCTCCAAGTTGCCAATCAATCTTCTGACGTAATAGTATAATTTCAAAGCTGTAACTTAACCCCATCCCAGTATAACCAATTTTTATTTTTACGCTTTAATTTTTTCCTCCCTTTCTTCCAAAAGCTAGAACTTTTTTACTTCTTCCATTGACATAGCTTTTATAAGAAGAGTTGGAGCTTTGCAGAAACAATTGATTTTACCATATATTGTACTGAAGACCAGAAAAAAATGTGCAGTGCTTTGGGTTACTCAATGACCCCAACTACTGATTCTTTTTCAGTATTGATCTTCTTATATGGGCCAAAGAGACCTTTTGGACCCCTTAAGCTCCAAGCTAGGCACCCAATATAATTATGCCACTGGTCACTACCTAGACTAGTGGATGCCTCAATTGAGCTTTTCACAATTGGTTGACTCCAAACATCTTAATATTTCCATATTTAATGTATACAATATTTATTTATTTTTTATTTATTTTACTCACTTCATATGCGCCATTAATTCCACAGCGCTTTACAGACATTGTCATTGCTGTCCCCCTGGGGCTCACAATCTTGGGAATCTAGGTTCCTTATCAGTATGTTATTTTTTTTTTTGGACTCTGGGAAGAAACCTGAGAATCTGGAGGAAAATCACTCAAGCACCATGCAAACTTCTTGCAGATGATGTCCTTGGTTATATTTAAATCCAGCACCCCAGCACTGCAGTGCTAACCACTGAGACACTGTGCTGCCCATGCACACTCCATAAGACACCATAATAAATTACTATAACATAAGAAATCGTATTATCTTTATTATATCTGATAATATGTTATATGTTATAGTCAGAGGCGAAACGATCGGGATTGCAGAGCGTGCGACCATGACCAGGCTCATGCAGTAGGGCATCTGAGGACAACGTGCTGCTCCATGTCGCCCTGACACTTTACAGGAAAATCGTGTCCCAGTCCCAGTGTGCTGTCTAATGTAAGGTGCATTACACTCACTTGCAGGCAGCTTCCCCCACTGTCTTCAATTCTCCATATTCATGAACAGCCTCACACAACTCATGGGACACCTGGTTCGTTTCAACACATATACAATTACTGGACAATTCAAGTACATCAGATTGTATCATGCATTATTGGGCGCAGCATCCTCCATTTTTTGTTTCAGTAATAGAGCCATTTCCCTCTTCATTTTCCATTCTTCCTGAACTATCCCTACATCCACTGATCCTGTCAGCTCCAGGGATTTTCCATTCAGTCCCGCAGTATATCTGAGATCCTTTACCTTTTCCTCATGCGGTTTCAAATCCATCTTCATCCGTTCGGAAAGGTTTAAAGTGCTCTCCATAGCACCTGCATCGAGCCGTAGGCTTCGGACGTTGCAGGAATGTCTGCAGGGAGGCTTGTAAGGCCGGGATCACACATGCGACAAAGTCGTCCGACACTTGCATGTGAAATCCCAGCTCTGGTGCCGGCACTCGGGAGTGGAGTGCGCGGCTGCATGTAGTTCTGCTTCTGTCAGACCCGAGTCCTTAGTACTGCCTGTGATGGAAAACTCCTGGACACGGTCTCCCCAATACATTTGTGGGAACAGGGGCGTAACTAGGAACGGCAGGGCCCACAGCAAACTTCACAATGGGGCCCCCCCCCGCGCGTTGCCAATCCCGGTCTACCCAAGTTGTGTTAAGAAAGATACCTTTATTATCCAAAATTAGAGGTTTTTGGAGTAATGATAGTGAAATAACAGAAAAGAACCAACTCCCAGGAAGCAACTGAGGTAGTGACGAAGGTAGGCTTTCTCCAGAGTAAATGTGTGAAGAAACTTGTAATCCAGCCTGCATGTGAGGAGTGACAGCCTCAGCTCTGCTACATGTGAGGAGTGACAGCCTCAGCTCTGCTACATGTGAGGAGTGACAGCCTCAGCTCTGCTACATGTGAGGAGTGACAGCCTCAGCTCTGCTACTTGTGAGGAGTGACAGCCTCAGCTCTGCTACATGTGAGGAGTGACAGCCTCAGCTCTGCTACATGTGGAGTGACAGCCTCAGCTCTGCTACATGTGAGGAGGGACAGCCTCAGCTCTGCTACATGTGAGTAGGGACAGCCTCAGCTCTGCTACATGCGAGGAGTGACAGCCTCATCTCTGCAACATGTGAGGAGTGACAGCCTCAGCTCTGCTACTTGTATAGCAAAGCTGAGGCTGTCACTCCGCGCATGTAGCAGAGATGAGGCTGTCACTCCTCGCATGTAGCAGAGATGAGGCTGTCACTCACATGTAGCAGAGCTGAGGTTGCTACTTGTCACAAGTAGCAGAGCTTAGGTTGTTACTTGTCACATGTAGCAGAGCTGAGGTTGTTACTTGTCACATGTAGCAGAGCTGAGGTTGTTACTTGTCACATGTAGCAGAGCTGAGGTTGTTACTTGTCACATGTAGCAGAGCTGAGGTTGTTACTTGTCACATGTAGCAGAGCTGAGGTTGCTACTTGTCACATGTAGCAGAGCTGAGGTTGTTACTTGTCACATGTAGCAGAGCTGAGGTTGTTACTTGTCACATGTAGCAGAGCTGAGGTTGTTACTTGTCACATGTAGCAGAGCTGAGGTTGTTACTTGTCACATGTAGCAGAGCTGAGGTTGTTACTTGTCACATGTAGCAGAGCTGAGGTTGCTACTTGTCACATGTAGCAGAGCTGAGGTTGTTACTTGTCACATGTAGCAGAGCTGAGGTGGTTACTTGTCACATATAGCAGAGATCAGGGTGTCACTCGTCACTTGTAGCAACCATGAGGCTGTTACTGGGCCAGGGGGAGGCTACTGGTGACTGAGGTCCCGTGCCCAACAGGGCCCAGGGGGAGGTTAGTGGTGACTTGAGGCTTGCGTCAAACAGGGCCCAGGAGCACGAGGCCCTGTTGGAATGCGGGCCCCTTGCTGCCTGAGCCCTGTTGGAATGCGGGCCCCTTGTTGCCTTGGCCCTGTGTTGAATGCGGGCCCCCTGCTGCCTGGGCCCTGTTGGAATGCGGGCCCCTTGTTACCTGGGCCCTGTGTTGAATGCGGGCCCCCTGCTGCCTGGGCCCTGTTGGAATGCGGGCCCCTTGCTACCTGGGCCCTGTGTTGAATGCGGGCCCCCTGCTGCCTGGGCCCTGTTGAATGTGGGCCCCCTGCACTGCAGCCTGGGCCCTGTTGAATGTGGGCCCCCTGCACTGGGGCCTGGGCCCTGTTGAATGTGGGCCCTGTTAGATGCTGCCTGCACCTGCCCTCCCAGTCACCATTGCAGCCAAGCCTCTTCTCACTGTTGAGAGACTCACGGTACTCACCCTGCTTGCCCGGGCCTCCACCTGCTTGTCCAGTCAGCCTGCTGCCTCATGTGGTCTGCCTGGCCGTCTGCTGTCCGCCCCCACATGCACACACACACGCTGTGACAGACGGACCATAATGCACTGGGCCGCAGCTTAAAGCTACAGTGCTCATTTCTGTTCGCTGTCTGCATTTACAACACTGTAGTGTCTCTTTAAAACAACACAGTGTTGTTATGCATCAGCGTTCAGAGTCAGAAGCCTGAACAAAATGTCGGGAGGGGGCCCGAGCGCGGATCGGGTTGCCAGCGTGCTCGGGCCCCCTTTTTACTCCTAATCACCGGGCCGCATACAGTAAGGGCTAGGGCTGTAATGCCCTGATGGCAGGTGAAGCAGCTGCAGCAGGACGGCCCCCTTCTAGCCCGGGCCCTGTGGCAGCTGCTTCCCCTGCTTCCACGATAGTTCCGCCCCTGTGTGGGAACAAATCATGGGTTCCGCAAGTATAAGGCTCAGAGATGTGGGAGCACTGGCTGCATATATCTAATGCAGGGGTTCTTCTGGCCGTACTGCCACATGATCCTCCTTCAGCTGAATCAGGGTCACCATCACCACATACCACCCTCATTGCTCATCTTCTTTAATGAAGCGCACTTGATCCCATGCTTGGGGACTCGTCCTGTGCCTCAGGGACCCAGTATTTATATACACACGGTGGATAGTCACAACCTCTGCAGGGAGCCCTGTTGCTCTCAGTCCTCCTGGCAGCACCTTCTCCTCCAGCTCAGCCACCTCCACTTCCACTTCATCCGTCCTAGACCGCACACTGAGTGTGATGCCATAAAACTGCCAATTAAGCTCAACCGGGTAACTGTGCTGTTCCATTATGACTTATTAGTGGCTCATCTTGTTCTCCCACAATGGCCCAGCCTACTCTCCCATGGGTGTACCATTCCATTGCTCTTCCCCTTCCTGGGTGGAGGTACTTCCAGCTCATGTGCCCATTTTCTTCGAGTCCCTTTCCGTTCTCCACTGACTTGCTACAACAGGCAGGGTTTTCTTTCCTTTCTGTGCGCCCATTTGGGTTTGTAATCGCTATACACAAGCTAACTTTTCTAGACAGGCCACTTCCCATGCCGAATGAGTTTTAGTGCTCATTTGATCTGCCAATGCCCATGAAGGACGAAGCTTCTTCTGATTGGTACGCCATCATCCGCTATCTTATGCCTAGATGTGATTCCCATTTTACTTGTCCTATTCCCCTCTCAATCTGGGCTAGTCCAAAAAATTAACTGTATCTTGCCCTTGTGTACCTACAGTCACTATCTATCTCTAACCTAAGCACTAAACTGTGCTTACCCTATAGTCGTGCTGGAGTGTACCTTACTGACACTAGGCATTACCTTTACAGCACCTACACAGTAGCACCATTACCTAAAACACTATTATAAATTATTGTGGAACATAATTATTAATTGTATTCCTAAAATGGCATGACACAGTTCACACTGCACATACAATACATGCACAAAAACGCATGACACTATTTTCTTTAATTAAATGTTGTATTCAGGGGCAGGAGCACAACATTACAGTTCACTCCCTTACAAATACACACCGTAGGCCAATCAGAGGCCATCAGATGATGTTGTGTGCAAGTCACTGACGGCACATGACAATGATGTCATTGCATGCCCGCCGCTTGCACTCTGAAGTCAGCTGCCGGCTTCTCCGCTGGCTATAAAAGAGGACGTGTCATCTCATGGGAGCCAGGGAAGGTGACTAGAATTGTTTAATTTTTTTGTTTTACATTTATTGGAAAAGAGCCACAGAACAGGAACATTGTTACTGAAAGAAGCCCAGGATTTGGGGACATTATACCAGGATTGTACTTCTCCACTTACTTCTGCAACGAGAAGTGAGCAGGGCAGGTGACGTTGCATCTATTGATACTTCCCAGAATTCATGTTTGATCATACACCTGTCCCAATGCTGCACTCTGGAGATGATCAAAATGATTTGCAGGACCCCTTGGTCCAGAGATCACATTGGTAGGCCATAGCTGCCTTACCTGCGCCCAGCAAACCGTCTGCTAGAATTCCCAGTACTTTCCTGGTGTCCCTTCTGTTTACTATGACATTTTCACGTTTGTATTATGTCATTCCATGTCTACTAATCAGAAGAGATACCAGGGACTCCGGCAACTTGAAGGAGGTTCGCAAAACTCTGGTCGAGAAGCCCATGCGCTACTGATATAGTATTGAACCCAAGCTCATCTCTACTGCTCACTCATCAGTAAACGTAACGTCACCTGCCCTCTTACCTCCTGATGTGAATGTGACCAGAGCAGGACTAACCAGTTTATATTTGATGTATTTAATACTTAATACAATAATATATAATAAATATTTTAAAATGTATGCTATCTAATATAATATAAAAAAATACAATCTATGAGATTTATCCCAATATCAGGTATCAGTAGACACCTCCCTTCTCAGCTCTCAATGCAGACGTTAAAGAAGCAAGACAACGCTTTAATATTCTTATTTATTTGTTATCGTAAAACACAAAAAATACATAATAGTTGAGACTACAAACTAACGGTACAATGTCTGTTATATCATTATAAAGTGTTATTTTTTATTTTTGTGGTCTTTTTGTAAACATTAAAACTATTAGTAAATGTTATGTTACGTCACAATGTAATCTATGATAATGCATTTTATATCACTTTTGTATTATATTATATGATGTTATTTTAGATTTGTCACAAGTGTAAAAGTTATTGGGATGCTTTGTGATTTTGGATGTCGTTGTGCAGAGCCAAACTATAGACCAATGACGAGTAGTGTTGGAATGACTGTGAACGCGAATATAATGGACGTTGTTTGTGGAGGGGACGTTAAAGTTGAGTTGTAATATATCATTCAGCCTGGTTATGAAAAGCAAGGCATCTGGGTGTACAGTGATTTCTACCCTTGGTTCTTGGATTTCAGCAGTCCTTGTACTAAGCAGGATTGTGCTGTATATAGTCAGTGGAAGCACGCTCCATCCATCCCTCCCTCTTCCATTCATCCCCTCCTTCCACCTCTCTTCTATCTCATCCTTCTTTCATCTCCCTCCAATCCCCACTGCCTACAGACAAAAGAAATCACAGCCAGGCTCAGGGTCTTCATTGCACTCAGCAGCTTCTTGTTGCTGTGCCCTGGGAAAAAAGGGTCTTTCTTCCTTCCCCCTAGCAAGAGGGAGACGGGAAGCAAGCAAAGAAAGGCTCAGGGAGGGAGGGAGGGGAAGAACAAGGGATAGGAGGGAAGAAATATAAAGCGAGACTGATGGGCAGAGGTGATAGGCAGATGTGGCTTAGTGTGTGTAACTGTGCATCTTGATGCTGTGCTTGTAGGTGCAGCGAGGAGTTAAAGGGAGAGATTGTGGACATGCACAGGTACTGAGGGAATTTCTGCAGTGAAGGGTTACACCGGCTGTCAGGTAGGAGGGATACGTGTGTCGATGTGTTTGTGCCTGCAGTGAAGGATTGTGTCATTGTATTTCCAGCGTATGGTTGGGTACTTCCAAGGAATGATGAAGGGTTTACACTGGTTGACATAAAAGCCAAAATTAAGCATTGTTTTCATGTGATACAGATGATTGATGGTGGGATGAGAATTGACTGCACATCTGCAAAGTAGTAGGGCACGCGTGTATACATGGGCTGCTCAGGGATCTTTCCACACTCTTTTAACCCTTGCCCATTGCAGGTTGTGCCTGTAGTTGCAGCTAGAGTAAAGGGAAGTGCATATTGTATGTGAGGTCATCGATAGTTAACCGTGTTGGTGTGAAGATACTGTAGATTTCTCTGTGCCTGCAGCTAGGAGACATAGGAAGTGTTGGAAGACTAAAGATGGCTCCTGCCGGTGCTTTCTGGGTGCTGCTAGCCGGTTTCCTGTTCATATCAAGAAGTGGCGGAGAGGAGGATTCATCCAGAGAGCTTGAGTGTAAAATGAAGAGCATCACGGTCTCAGCTCTCCCATTCCTCGAGAGAACGACCTCAGCATCATGCACAGTCCATCTGCCTCAGAGCCCAAGCTTCTCTTCTCCGTCCGGAACGACTTCCCTGGGGAGATCGCAGTAGCGGATGATTTGGAGAATACAGAACTGCCTTACTTTGTGTTGGGTGAGTGCAACCTGCATCTTAGCACACGATACACTCCTATAAAAAAGCCTCACGTGAACCTGTGTTGTCTATTGCAGAGGGTCATTCATCATAAACATCCACTGCAGGTGCTCGGCTCCACAAAGGCCTGCAGGATGCATATAATGAATGAAGAGATTACACTGTAAAAGTCATCCTCATTGCAGATCTGTACTGTTTATCGCTATGTAATGACATGCGCCTATGTCAACTCTGCTGTGAGCCTGCTCCATGCCTCCACTGTCACCTCACAACTGCTAAAACAAATTATAAATTGTCCGTGATGCCTTTGTACATGAGCAGTCCGACACTTCGGAGATGAAAGACTCATCCCTTTCCTAAGACTTGAGCTCTATCAGATTTGGCCACGGGCATGCTTGTTAAATTGGGACTATTGATGTAAGAACTTGGTCCAGCGGTCAGAGAGGGAAAAAAAATGTCTACTTGAGATAACACATTTTTTCATTTAAAAAAATCTGTTCTTTTTTGGAAACCACTGATGGTAGGATGAATGTTACATGGCAGATCTTGCCATCGGTGAAGTGAACACTGGCTAAATGATATGTGTCCTACATAGCAACTAATGCATTTTTTTTTAATCTGTAAGGATCAATTAGTGACTTAGGTCACTTTGACATTGGGCCAAATTTCTCATTCATTCATGATGAGATGGCCCAGAAGAGCACTCGCTGTCGTTCAGAACATAACTTTTTTGGACAGAGATGCATTTGTCAGAGATGTGTTTTCCTTACGCTCTAAGTGGTTCAGGTTGGTGACTTCTAAAAGGGTCATAAAGTTATGAGATCATTACTCGAGATTGAAAACTACCTTATGTAACGCTTTATTGCTTAAACTCCTGAAGATGATTTTATCAGCCTGGTCCCAATCAAGTTGTGCTCCTTTATTTTAGTCTACTCAGCTGTTTTGGAGAAAAACGGTTATGGGAAAGAGGGATGTTGGTTGCCAATAAGGCCTTAGGCGTCTCTACGCGACCTTTGAGTTGTACAGAGCCGTAATATTAGTCTCATAAAAAATATGATGTCCTAGTCCTACTGTGCCTTTGGTCAACCACTATTAATTCCAGTCTCTTACACAATTGCTAATTCGGCCTAGTTGACCAGGCACATTTTCTTAATAATATATACAGTCAGGTAGGCCGCTGGTCAAAATCCCAAGCATGGATTATCTCACTTAAGCTGAATTCAGACATTCAAGTTTGGACTGTGATTTCCAGGACTGGTCAGTGGTCTTCTGTTCCAAACTCAACAGTATGATAGGCTCCATCCCGAATCATGGTCCATACTCGGACCAAGGAACATGGACAAATTTACCCACAGGAGAGAGACTTAGAATATCTATTGCTGAATTAGTAGACAGCTTTGCCCACTGAATGATATTCCATGCAGGATCTGAAATATTATCGATACCTGAACTCTAACAAGAACTTCTGAAAACGGGTTAGACAAAGTTTAGCTTAGGTATTCTAAGCATATCCCATATCCATATTATATGGATGAAAAAAGCTGGAGATAGGATCTCTATGGGGTCCCATAGCAAAATATGTAATGCCATCCATTGTCCAACCCCCTTAATCTCTAGTCTGACCAGCTATATACAAGGAAGAACAGATGAGTTACAGCTTTTGGAGACACTTTCTTCTATCTTGCATTGTGCTTAACAATTGAAAGTAGCAGCTGGCCCTCAGATGGTTTCTATTTTTTACTTAATGACATGTTCACTTAATGATTGTTGGCCCCAATGTAGATCTCCAAAAGGATCCCCAACTATCAGGGGTCTTTAAAAGTTTTGGTTTTCTTACTTTTTGGCTCTCACCCTCTCACACCCCAGGTTCCAGGCCCTAGTGTGGCAACAGTGATAGCACCCGTGGTTTTCTTTCTGCATTTTTTAACTGGAAACAGATAAACTTGCCATTAGGCATGTTACAATTGGACTATAATCTAGAATAGTTCATTTTTTACATTGGTTTATTTTACATTGCATGATTTAAGACAACAATTCAAATCTGTTTAGATATTGAGCTGGGAGATCTCAGCTCTGAAGCATGCAGAGTTGTGAATGCTGCAGTGAACTATAATATAGACTAATATTAAGCATCAGTACAAAAAAAGTAATGCAATAAACAATATTCACAAACTTATTAAAACTTTTTATTTTACATTAATTGGTTATTGAAAGATGGAGTTAAAAAGTTAACATAAGTTTTAAAGGGGTTGAGTACGAGTAAAATAAATTAAAGTCCTTCTAGAAAATGTTACAGACTACCAAACCTAACATTACTCACCTGGCAAAACCAGGTCTGCTCCAGTGCAATGATCTTCGCAGGTCTTGTCCTATAGTGATGATGTGTCGTGCATGTGACCGCCGCAGTCAATCACTGGCCTCAGTGATCACGAGCAATACTCTTCAGCATTACCACGAGGTCAGTAAATGGCTCCAGCGATAATGTGTATGTACAGTATGTCCTTTCCTTTGTTATGATATATTTTATGTTCCCTTTGGAAAGTTTAAGAGTTGAAGTTTTGGCTTTAGATTGAACATAAAGTTTATGCTACATTTTATGACAAAATGTGTCATATGTTGGAATTCTTCTCAACTGAAACTGTCCCATATTTATACTTTTGAGATGTTGGGTGAACGTTGCATTACAGAGTTGATCAGCTGTAACACCTCCAGATGTTTAAGATTATTTCTTTTGTATACTGAACTGGTTTGCCATATCTAATGCTCATCTGATCATGTTTTTTCTTGGTCCCTACAAGACAATGGTTGACAGGTAAAATATGTAGCATTTACTCAAGCTTACACATAAAGGCGTAGATTGAAGCATATGGGCTTCAATGCAAAATATGTAACTGTTCTTCCACCCATTTGTATTATTGGTGTCTACTTTGT
>JARQOD010000009.1:95527886-95682992 GCA_033576555.1 Oophaga sylvatica | reverse complement strand
AATTGGTACGTGTGGTATCTATGAAATAAACGGATACCACACATACTGGAAACGTGTGAAGGAGGCCTAATAATAGGAGGAAGTCGGTGTCAGCATGACTGTGCGAGAGTTTATCTTCTCACGTGATCTCACGTGATCACAACTTCCTCCACGCATTTCCTGTTATTAAAGAACATGGACAGGAGGTAATGTGATAAAATACCTGCACTTTTTATATGAAATCAGAGACAAACAGAGGTACAACATAAATGTCTTTGGGTGTCCTAATTTTTCTCTGTATGGAACCATAAAACAATAGTGTGAATATGACTCCAGACGGATTCTGAAGCCATGTGTTACTTTACATCCTTTGCGCATTCTTTTACTGTATTTACTGTGTGTTATCTAGATCAGGATTTGGCTACACTCAGGTTGTATTTGGAATGTAGTCTGTAACCATGACAACATATGGGTCTGTACCGCAGATGTATACATAGAACTTAAAAAAAAAATGTTTAAATCAAGATAATTGGCAAAATACTATGAGACAGAGATAGTTATGCCAATAATTACTGATGATCCAATGATTTGCATGATAGAAAAATAAGGGGTGGACACACACAGTAGTGGTCCCCTCCCTGCGCAAGAACTGTATTTAAGCCCCTCGTATACTATTGTTCATCCTAACAAAAACACTAGAGATGAGCGGATTCTTCCACTGCAAACCGTCTTCGATTCATATTTACTTAAATTTGCAGATCCTGGCAAATTCAAACAATTTGAGATTTGATTCACAAAAATTGCAAAAATAAAGCCATTTCACACACTTCTGAAGACTACATTAGGTCGGGGTCACACTTGCGAGAAACTCACACGAGTCTCGCACCCCAACATCCGGCACTGCCGTCGGCACTCGGACCGGAGCGTTCAGCTGCATAGCAGCCGCACACTCCAATCCCGAGTGCCAGTGGCAGTGCTGGGTATTGAAGTGCGAGACTCGTGCGAGTTTCTCGCAAGTGTGACCCCGACCCTAGTCAGAGAACAGGCACTCACAACATCAAGCAGGCTGGTTTACCTATAATGCCCTGAAGCTATCACATCACATGGTCAGACAAACAGGGGTTAACCATCACAGTATCAATAAAAGGTGAAGGCAGGGAAGTGAGTCTAGGGGTAGGAGGTCAGAGCGCACAGGTTATTACTACAGATAGGGAGGTGCAGGATCTGCAGAGTCAGTGTGACTGTGAACATTCTGCACCTTAATAGCAGCATTATTTTTTTTAGACTTCACACACTGCAAAACAAGAAGACAATTTAAAACTCCTCTGTCTTAATTTTATATTTGCATTAAAGAGCTGATAAAGGGGTTCAATACATTCCTAGGAGACCTCAGAGTGTTAGACACTTATTTTCCAGGCATTTAAAGTAAGGATTTGCAGCGTTAAAATTCGCTGTAACTTTATTAATTTTTTTTAGAAAATTTGGCAAAGCAGCCAAATTCTTATTTCAAAAGATTTGTTCATCTCTACAAATCACCTAGGGCCCGATTCATCAAAAGTTTTCACATCAGAATTTTGAAGTAAAAGCTTTGAAAAGATTCAAAATTTAGGCATAACTCAAAGTTATGGCAACATTTTGTGGTTTTTGGTATTTTAGTTTCTCCCAGCTCATTTGAAATGGGTGGAGCTGTGGTAGGATGGTGGCAGGAGACGTGATGCTGTGGCGTTCCAGTCTCAAAAAATGTATCGCACGCCACTTGTTAGATGCTCCTGATTCATGAAGATGTGTGGACCTCTTCATGAATCAAGAGCATCAGATTCCAGCATGCCTCCTCATCAAAAACAGTGTGACAATGCCAGCCTTGGTGAATTAGGCCCCTAATTATTACTCTCCCATAATTGTAAGCTATGAAGTGTATAAGCTCATACCCTTATGTGCAATCTAATTGATATCATGAAACTACTTTTAAGATGACAGTGGGCTCCACCTGAAGTATTGGACCTCCGTAGAGCTGCACAGGTTGCACTAATGATATGCCCGCCCCTGAGGAAAACACTTTTAGATTCTACCTTCTTCAGGCCTCAAAATTTGCAAACTTATAGGAGGTCTAAAGATGATGTATTACACGGACCAGCCTATAAACAAATAATGGAAGCGTTTCAGGGTTCCAAGGAGAGCACCGAAGGACCACATGAAACCTTAGTTTGCCATTTGCTCACCAGTGATAATAATAATAATAATCTTTATTATATAGCGCCAACATATTCCGCAGCGCTTTACAGTTTAACAGTTTCAAAACACAAGTCATAGGTAACAACGTTAACAATACAATAATTAAAGCAAAATAAGCCGATCCTGCTCGTGAGAGCTTACAATCTACAATGAGGTGGGGGAGATACAAAGTACAGGTGTGTATATACAATGGTGCATTTACAATGATGGTCCAGCCATCTTGAGGGAGTGAGGCATGGATGGAGATAGTGAATGGGCTACACATACACACTTAAACATAGAACGACTTTGGTTAGTGAATGTGATAGGCCACTCTGAACAAATGTGTTTTGAGGGAGCGCCTGAAACCATGCAAATTGTGGATAGTCCTAATTTCTTGGGGTAGAGCATTCCAGAGGATTGGCGCAGTGCGGGAGAAGTCTTGGAGTCGGGAGTGGGAGGTACGGATTAGTGCAAAGGTTAGTCGAAAGTCGTTTGCAGAGCGCAGCAGTCGGTTAGGCCGATAGATAGAAATGAGGGAGGAGATGTAGGGGGGTGCTGCACTGTGGAGAGCTTTGTGGGTGAGAACCAGTACTTTGAATTGGATCCTATAATGAATGGGCAGCCAGTGTAAGGACTGGCGAAGAGCGGACGCGTCGAGTACCGATTAGCCAGATGGATGACCCTGGCTGCTGCATTAAGGATGGACTGGAGAGGGGATAGTCGAGTAATGGGGAGGCCAAGTAATAGAGCGTTGCAGTAGTCCAGGCGGGAGTGGATCAATGTTACAGTGAGGGTTTTTGTTGTTTCCATGGTGAGAAAAGTGTGGATTCTAGAGATGTTCTTTAGGTGTAGACGGCAAGAGCGGGCAAGAGATTGTATATGGGAGGTGAAGGAGAGATTGGTGTCAAACATAACACCCAGACAGCGAGCCTGCTGCCGGGGTGTTATTATGGTGCCGCCCACAGAGAGGGAAATGTCAGATTTAGGGAGGTTAGTAGACGGCGGGAGCAGAAGGAGTTCAGTCTTGGAGAGGTTAAGTTTCAGATAGAGAGCGGACATGACGTTGGAGACTGCGGACAGACAGTCGGTGGTGTTCTGTAGAACAGCGGGGGTAAGGTCGGGGGATGACGTGTATAGTTGTGTGTCATCGGCATAAAGATGGTACTGAAAGCCAAATCTGCTGATGGTCTGTCCAATTGGGGCCGTGTAGAGAGAGAAGAGAAGGGGGCCAAGGACTGAGCCCTGGGGTACACTGACAGTGAGAGGAAGAGGAGATGACGTGGAGCCAGAGAACGAAACACTGAAGGAGCGGTCAGAAAGATAGGAGGAGAACCAGGAGAGAACAGTGTCCTTAATACCTAGTGACTGGAGCCTAGACAGTAGGAGACAGTGGTCAACAGTGTCGAAAGCTGCAGAAAGGTCGAGTAGAATGAGCAGAGAGTGGTCGCCGTTACGTTTTGCTGTAAAAAGATCATTGGTCACTTTGATGAGTGCAGTTTCAGTCGAATGTAGGGGGCGGAAGCCGGACTGTGAAGGGTCTAGGAGGGAGTAAGTGGAGAGGTAACGGGTGAGGCGGGAGTAGACTAGGCGCTCCAAAAGTTTAGAGATGAAGGGGAGATTGGAGACCGGTCTGTAGTTGTTTGTGCAGGAAGGGTCAAGAGCGGGTTTCTTTAGTAATGGAGTAATGATGGAGTGTTTGAAGGAGGATGGGAAAATGCCAGAGGAGAGTGAGAGATTAAAGATTGTAGTTAGGTGAGTTGTGACAACTGGAGAGAGAGACTGGAGGAGATGTGAGGGGATGGGGTCGGTAGTGCATATAGTCGGACGAGAGGAAGAGAGGAGTCTGGAGACTTCTTCTTCTGTGATGGGATCAAATGTGGAAAGTGAGCCAGGGGAAATGCAGGGTGGGATGGGAGTCACAGCACTTGGTGGTTGAGAGCAGATTTCCTGACGGATAGTATCTATTTTTTCTATAAAGTGGGAGGCCAGGTCGTCAGCAGAAATGTCTGTGATAGGGGCTTGTGCTTTTGGCCTGAGGAGGGAGTGAAAAGTGTCAAAAAGTTTCTTGGGGTTGTTGGCTAGTGAGGAGATCAGTGTGGTGAAGTAGGTCTGTTTGGCGAGGTGAAGGGCAGCATTGATCTACAGTTTCTTAAGACTGAGAGACCACAAAACGCACCCGACATTTATATTCCAACTCTATATTTCTAGACAGGTTAGAAAACAATAACAAACATCTAAATAATTTCTATTCTCAGTACAAACCTCTTTTTTTTCTAATCAGCGTTTAAAATTGTTCCTCCATGTGTTTTTTGGATTTTTTTTGAATGGATCAACTGTACTAATGATTTTTTTATTATAGTAATTCCAAGTACTTATCTTATTGTGATAAGAAGTTCAAGCTGTGCTCCTAATCCTAAATCATCCCAGAGTATCTTCAGCCTATGTGTAGTCAGCGGTTTATTTTCTCAGCATGCTGTTCATCAGTTCTGGAGTGTTCTGCTGTTGCCTGCTGATCCTCCCTAAAAATGTTTAAAAATATGTGATAGTAATCCTGGAGTCTCTTACCCGATAAATCATATTGACAACTTTCATGAAATGCCAGGAAGGCGCTGAGAAGGGAGGGTCTTGTACTTCCAGAAAAGTCGCCATGTCATTCAAACCCTAACTTTAACCCCTTCACAACTTTGTGATTTTCCATTTTTGCCCTTTCGTTTTTCCCTCCTCTTCTTTCCAGAGCCATGACTTTTTTTTTATTTTTCCATCAATACGGCCATGTGATGAATATCTTTTTGTAGTCCGAGTTGAATTTTTTAACAACACCATTGATTTTACCATATATTGTACTCGTTAATAGGAAAAAAAAATTCCAAGTACGGTGAAATTTTTAAAAAAGTGCAATTTCACAATTGTTTTTGGGATTTTTTATTTATTATATTCACCAAATGCTAAAATTGACCTTCCATTATGATTCTCCAGATCATTATGAGTTCACAGATACCAAACATGTATAGGTTGATTTTTATTTAAGTGGTGAGAAAAAAATCCAAAGTTTGAAAGAAAAAAAAGATCACCATTTCCGAGACACCCTGCCTCTCTGTGGATTACACTTGACAACAGGCAATGGACAGCATGTTAGATGGAAAAAAAACAACCATTGGCCTGCTCTTTTAAAAAAATTTTTTCGAGGGGTCAGATATGATTTTTAAATGAAGTGATTTGAAGATGTATTTTTTCGTTGCCCATATATAATAGACTGTACGGAGAGTGTGAATTTTTACATTTGACTCCTTATATTGTACGTTGTGTATACTGTATGTGTCACTATTTGAAGTTTTTTTTATATATTCAACTATTTCCCAAAATGTATTAAAACATTAGCAACCAATCAGATGTTTGATCAATTATGAAAACTATATAAAAGTCAAATATGCGTCTGTATATTTTGCTGTATCGTAAAGAAAAGATCTCTATGGGCTCGTGACCTTTAAAATTCTAGGTACAATGAAATCAAACACTGAATGTCTAACGTTGAACGATCCGATTTGTTTTTTATAAGTTTTCTATCTTTTGGATTTTACTGGATTTCTGTAGTTTCTCATATATTGCGGTATAACAAAAGACCAAACAAGCTCCTCTTTATTGAGTCTCTGAGATAGGAATCAATCCTGTTTGCTATGACGAATATCCAAAGTGACCATGAGTCAAATTGAACATTTTCAAATACAAAATCCAGTTTTATACAAGGAAGCACACAAACATGTACTGTGTTATGAATGTGCTAGAGATGGTTTCTGAGCAGACTACTGTTATGAATGTGCTAGAGATGGTTTCTGAGCAGAGGCTCCCTCTGGTGGTTACAGACAGTACTGAACCTTCCAGCGAGGAATGGCAATCTGGGATCACTGGCTGGACTGATATAAGGGAGGTTCTGCTCAGAAACCATCTCTAGCACATTCATAACAGTACTGCATTTTACAGGCGTCTCCAAGGGAAGAAACATCTTCTAAAAGAAACAAATTATGTTTCTACCTCTGTCATGGAGTCTCGGGTTCAGTTCAACATATATTGTTTCCTGACATTCTCTTGTCAAACTTGACATAACAGTAATTTCTAAACACTGGATTCATTTCCATTCACTCATAAAATACGAATGGGTGCAAACACACTAAATAGTCTGTGGCTACTGACTTAGTAACTAGGAATGAGCAAACCGGTGGATGTTTGCGAACGTCGAGTTTGACCAAACTTTAGTCCAAAGTTCGGTTCGGGTACCAGAACTCTATCCGAACGTCAACTCGAACCCCAAAGAATTCAATGGGGACCCAAACCATGGTGCTGTAAAATGGTAATAATAAGGGCTAGGGGGCTGCCAAAGGAAGCAGAGTACCCCCAGAGAGTCTCTCTATCTCTCTTTTTCTGTTCTCCCGGAACTCTAAACACTAACATGAAGTCATCTCCCTCTTCAATTTCCGACCCAGCTGCTACGCTTCTTCTCCTGCCAGGGATTTTGCAGTGATGTAGAATTGTAGTTCTAATGATCACTCATGCAGGAAAAAAAGAGACTTTCTGTTTCTAAATAGAGCTTAGAAGGATTCAGCTAGTCAGTTTTTAATCACATGATGTCATAGACCTAAAGGAAAAGAGAAGAATTAGCTGGGTAGAAAGGCAAAATGAGCAATTGTAAGTACACAGTGCCGCATAATATGATTGCAATATATTAGGAGGATCGAAGTTTTGATCAGACTGCTTCTTTAAGCTTTGGTTTTCCGCTGCACAGTATTTGCATGGAGAATTGTTATGATTTGGTAGCTGAGGAGTGCAGGTAAAAAAAAGGCAATACACCAGAGCAGTTGGAAACTATGAGATTGCAGAACCCTGACTAGGGTTGAGCATTCCGATACTGCAAATATCGGGTATCGGCCGATATTGGCTGTATCGGAATTCCGATTCCGAGTTCCGATATTTTCGTCATATCGGATACCGGAATCGGGATTGTCACTGTCACTGTCACTGTCAGTGTCCGTCGGTCGGGTCTGTCACTGTCAGTGTCCGTCGGTCGGGTCTGTCAGGAGTCAGCGGCACTTACCTGGCAGAAGATCTCCGGCGGTCACGGGCTGGACTGCTTCATGGCCGCAATCTTCTTTCCCCGGCGGTCACATGCAGTTTCTCGCGATAACTGCAGTGACTGCTGGGTAATCCCGGCCGTTAAAGCAGTCAGTCCGATGACGTCACCGCCGGGGAAGCAGGTAATCAGCTGTGCTGCGTCGCGATGACAGGCTCTGCCTGTCATTGCGATGTAGCAGAGCTGGATCGTCGTGGGACTGTCGTTATGGACTGCGTCGGACAGGTGGTATACTGTTGGTTTGTTTTTTTTCTTTTTTTACAGGAGATCGATGGCGTCGCAGGAATGAGAGTATAATAAAATTAATGAAAACTGTGTTGTCTCTTTTATTTCATTAAAAGACTTTTTTCTTGCTTTGTCTTTTTTTTAAACATTTAAAAACTTTGGGATTAATAATGGATCGGTGTCTTATTGACACCTCTCCATTATTAACCGGGCTTATTGTCACCGTGCAATCAACGGTGACATTAACCCCTTATTACCCCGCTTGCCACCGCTACAGGGCAAGTGGGAAGAGCCGGGTAAAGTGCCACAATTGGCACATCTTTTGATGCGCCAAATGTGGGGCTGCTGTAGCCTGGTATTATCAGGCTGTTGAGGGCCAAAATCCATGGGCCTTGACAGTCTTTTAATACCAGGCCGCAGCAGTCTGCATTTTACTTGGCTGGTTAACAAAAATAGGGGGATCCCCACGCCGTTTTTTTTTCGAGGGGATCCCCTATTTTTGTTAACCAGCCAAGCTAAGCAGACTGCTGTGGCCTGGTATTATCAGGCTGGCAAGGTCCATGGATATTGGATCCTTACCAGCCTGAAAAACCAGGCCTCAGCGGTCTGCTTCATCTGGCTGGTTAACAAAATTAGGGGGACCCCACGCCAATTTTTTTCGAGGGGATCCCCTATTTTTGTTAATCAGCCAAGATATGCAGACTGCTGTGGCCTGGTATTATCAGGCTGGCAAGGTCCATGGATCTTGGCTCCTTAACAGCCTGAAAATCCAGGCCTCAGCGGTCTGCTTCATCTGGCTGGTTAACAAAAATAGGGGGGACCCTATGCCAATTTTTTTCGAGGGGATCCCCTATTTTTGTTAATCAGCCAAGATATGCAGACTGCTGTGGCCTGGTATTATCAGGCTGGCAAGGTCCATGGATCTTGGCTCCTTAACAGCCTGAAAATCCAGGCCTCAGCGGTCTGCTTCATCTGGCTGGTTAACAAAAATAGGGGGGACCCCACGCCAATTTTTTTCGAGGGGATCCCTATTTTTGTTAATCAGCCAAGATATGCAGACTGCTGTGGCCTGGTATTATCAGGCTGGCAAGGTCCATGGATCTTGGCTCCTTAACAGCCTGAAAATCCAGGCCTCAGCGGTCTGCTTCATCTGGCTGGTTAACAAAAATAGGGGGGACCCTATGCCAATTTTTTTCGAGGGGATCCCCTATTTTTGTTAATCAGCCAAGATATGCAGACTGCTGTGGCCTGGTATTATCAGGCTGGCAAGGTCCATGGATCTTGGCTCCTTAACAGCCTGAAAATCCAGGCCTCAGCGGTCTGCTTCATCTGGCTGGTTAACAAAAATAGGGGGGACCCCACGCCAATTTTTTTCGAGGGGATCCCCTATTTTTGTTAATCAGCCAAGATATGAGACTGCTGTGGCCTGGTATTATCAGGCTGGCAAGGTCCATGGATCTTGGCTCCTTAACAGCCTGAAAATCCAGGCCTCAGCGGTCTGCTTCATCTGGCTGGTTAACAAAAATAGGGGGGACCCACGCCATTTTTTTTTCGAAGGGAACCCCTATTTTTGTTAATCAGTTCCCTCTGACGTCACTAATTGTGTCCCTGGCTGACCTGAAGTGAAAGTGGAAAGCAATCAATTAAGCTTTCCACTTAAGGGCCCGTCTCACATAGCGATATCGCTACCGAGATCGCTGCTGAGTCACTAGTTTTGTGACGCAGCAGCGAGCTCACCAGCGATATCGCTGTGTGTGACATTCAGCGACGATCAGCCCCCTGCCGGGTATCGCTGATCGTCGCTGAAATGTCAGGACCTTTTTTTGATCGCTGGTTTCCCGCTGACAGGCACACAACGCTGCGTGTGACAGGCGGGAGACCAGCGATCCGCTGGTAACCAAGGTACACAGCGGGTTTCCAGGCGCGGGGCTGTGCCTAGAAACCCGCTGTGTACCTTGGATACCAGCGCCCTGATGCAGGGAGCTGGTATCCAAGGTACACAGCGGGTTTCCAAGCGCTGCGCGGTGCCTGAAAACCCGCTGTGTACCTTGGTTACCAGCGGATCGCTGGTCTCCCGCCTGTCACACGCAGCGATGCGTGCCTGTCAGAGGGAAACCAGCGATCAAAAAAAGGTCCTGACATTTCTGCGACGATCAGCGATACCCGGCAGGGGGGCTGATCGTCGCTGAATGTCACACACAGCGATATCGCTGGTGAGCTCGCTGCTGCGTCACAAAACTAGTGACTCAGCAGCGATCTCGGTAGCGATATCGCTATGTGAGACGGGCCCTTAAGCGATGTTACCCGCAGTGTCGCTGTCCCAGATCGCTGCCTGAGCTGCCTGTTTGGCAGCTCAGCAGCGATCATGTAGCGATACACCAGCGATCCTGACAAGTGCATATCGTTGTCGGGATCGCTGGTGTATCGTTATGTGACACCCAGCCTTTACTCTCCTGTCAGCCAGGAGAGGAACTCATTCATTTGGGGGTTTACTGTGAGGCTGCAGCATTAGCTGCGGCCCCTGCAGTAAACATTAACCCTTTCTGAAGGATTACACCGTGGGACCTGACTGTGCATGGGATAGGTAAGAATAATTTTGCTTTTTTATTTTATTTTTATTACAGAAAATGGTTTTTGCAGTAAAATAAAAGATGGTCAAAAACATGTGTCTTTATTTCATTAAAATGATTTTTAATTAAAGTGTGTGTGTTTTATTTTTATTTCATGCAATAGGATTAATAATTGATAGTTGTCTAATTGACAGCTCTCAATTATTAACCTGGCTTAAGGTCACCTTTCAATAGCAAGGTGGCTTTAACCCCATATTAACCCATTCGCCACCGCTACAGGGCAATGGGAATAGACAGGCAAAGTGCCAGAAAGGGCGAATCTAATTATAGATTTGTCTTTCCTGGGGTGTCTGGGGGCAGATGTTAGTAGCCGGGGGGGGCCAAAAATAATGGTCCCTCTCTGGGCTATTATTATCTGCCCCCACTCACTGGCTTTGTCTGTCTGGTTGCGAAAATAGGGCGGGAGCCCACGCATTTTTTTTCAGCAATTTTACACCTCATATATATATATATATACATGTCATTGAATTTGTGACACACATATATATATATTTATATTTGTAGTTCATACACTTCTACATAGTATAATAGCCGCTAATTCAATTGCCGGCTTTTGTGAAAATGCAGAACCCGACATGAAATGACACTTGGTGTACATAGGGTTAACCATGTCCTTTGCGATCTGATTTGCACAAACAATTACATCAGTCTATGTGTGCAAAATTTCACACCTGTAGGGGTTAATTAAAGGTGTAAATTCGTAGCAAAAAAGTCCGTTTTTTTTACAACGAATTTACACCTTTAATTAACCCCTACAGGTGTGAAATTTTGCACACATAGACTGATTTAATTGTTTGTGCAAATTAGATAGCAAAGGACATGAAAAGACATGGTTAACCCTATGTACACCATGTGTCATTTCATGTCGGGTGACCCGACATGAAATGACACTTGGTGTACATAGGGTTAACCATGTCTTTTCATGTCCTTTGCTATCTAATTTGCACAAACAATTAAATCAGTCTATGTGTGCAAAATTTCACACCTGTAGGGGTTAATTAAAGGTGTAAATTCGTAGCAAAAAAGTCCGTTTTTTTTACAACGAATTTACACCTTTAATTAACCCCTACAGGTGTGAAATTTTGCACACATAGACTGATTTAATTGTTTGTGCAAATCAGATAGCAAAGGACATGAAAAGACATGGTTAACCCTATGTACACCAAGTGTCATTTCATGTCGGGTGCTTCTGTCTTTTCACTGAAGCCGGCTTTACCCGGCAATTGAATCAGAGGATATTTTACTATGTAGAAGTGTATAAACTATACATATATGTATATATATATGTCACAATGACATGTATATATATATATATATGTATTCTATGTGTGTATATTTAGTGTTTACAAGGAAAGAATGGGTTTTTTTTAGTTACGATATTTTGTTCCCATAGACTTACATGGGACTTCCGGTATCGGTATCGGGTATCACCGATATTTTAATGATATCGGCGATACCATTCCGATTCCGATACTTTTGGATATCGGAAAGTATCGCTCAACTCTAACCCTGACTAACCACCACAACTAGAGGCAGCCGTGGAGCGTTCCTACGTTGGTCCTAGACGCCTCGTCACAGCCTGAGAAACTAACTACACCTAAAGATAGATATAGGAAAGCTATCTGCCCCGGAGCAGAACCCCAAAGACAATAGAAAGCCCCCAAACATGTAATGGCGGTTAGACAAGATGAAATACTGACACAGAAAGAAAATAGTATGAGCAAACGCTGGGGCCCAAACTAACTAAATAGAAAAGGACAGGAAGGGTACTTACTGCAATCCCAGAAAACCCTGAAAAGCACCAACACCACTAATTTCAAAAACACCTGAGATCACACGACCTCTACCACCTAAATTAGTTCTCTGGTGTAAAAAAATCAAAACAGCAGCCACTGAAAAAACTGGAAAAAGCAAAAGTACATACATAAGTGGCTGAACTAAACTGAGAGGGCAAAAGCCCCGGAGGGGACCCTGAAGGCCCCCACAGAAGTGCAGGAGAAAAATGCAAAAATATAGCACAAAAACAAAAAGAAGAAAATGTCTTATCTGTTAGCAGGAGATGCAGACACGACACAGCAGGCTACAAGGGAAACAGGAATGAAGGATTCAGACCAGAACAATTGATCACCGGCAACCCTGATGGGAAGGCGACTCCCCCATACAAGACCAGTCAGCAACACCTGATTCCCAGTCCTCACAATCTTCACTGGACAGACCAGCACCGCTTGTAACCACCAGAGGAAGCCTCTGCTCAGAACTCATCTCAAACCCATTCACAACAGTACCCCCCCTTGAGGAGGGGTCACCGAACCCTCACCTGAGCAACCAGGCCGGTCAGGATGAGTTCTATGATATGCACGGATAAGTCTCCTAGCATGGATGTCCGAAGCAAACACCCAAGAATTGTCTTCCTGACCATAACCTCTCCATTTAACCAAATACTGGAGTTTCCGTCTAGAAAAACGAGAATCTAATATTTTCTCAACCACATACTCCAGATTGCCCTCAACCAAAACAGGGTCAGGAGGCACAGCAGCAGGAACCACTGGCTCAACAAACCTCTTCAACAAGGACTTGTGGAACACGTTATGGATCTTAAATGTCCCTGGAAGAAGCAAACGAAAAGAAACAGGATTAATAATCTCCATGATCTTATAAGGTCCAATGAACCTAGGCTTAAATTTAGGAGATGCCACTCTCATAGGAATATTCTTTGAGGACAACCAGACCAAGTCCCCCACTTTAAACCGAGGACCATCAGTCCTATGCCGGTTAGCAAACCGCTGGGCCTTCTCCTGAGAGAGGGACAACCTCTCCACTACCTGGTCCCAAAACTGTTGCATACGCTCCACAACAGAGTCAACACCTGGACAGACAGAAGCCTCCGTCTGTCCTGAAGAAAATCGAGGGTGAAACCCAGAATTACAGAAAAACGGAGACATCAAAGTGGCAGAGCTAGCCCTATTATTAAGAGCAAACTCAGCCAAAGGCAAAAAAGAGACCCAGTCATCCTGATCAGCAGACACAAAGCATCTTAGATAAGTCTCCAATGTCTGGTTTGTTCTCTCAGTTTGACCATTGGTCTGAGGATGAAATGCCGAGGAGAAAGACAATTGAACACCCAGTTTAGAACAAAAAGTCCTCCAAAATCTGGAAACAAACTGGACTCCTCTGTCAGACACAATGTTCTCAGGAATGCCGTGTAAACGAACCACGTGCTGAAGGAACAACGGCACCAATTCAGAGGAGGAAGGCAACTTAGGTAATGGCACAAGATGTATCATTTTGGAAAACCTATCACAAATTACCCAGATGGTGGTCATTCTCTGAGAAACAGGAAGGTCGGAAATGAAATCCATAAAGATATGGGTCCATGGTCTCTTGGGCACAGGCAATGGCATCAACAAACCACTAGAGCGAGAGCAAGGCTTGGAGCGAGAGCAAGTCCCGCAGGACTGCACAAATTCCCTGACATCTAGGGTTGAGCATTCCGATACTGCAAATATCGGGTATCGGCCGATATTGGCTGTATCGGAATTCCGATTCCGAGTTCCGATATTTTCGTCATATCGGATACCGGAATCGGGATTGTCACTGTCACTGTCAGTGTCCGTCGGTCGGGTCTGTCAGGAGTCAGCGGCACTTACCTGGCAGAAGATCTCCGGCGGTCACGGGCTGGACTGCTTCATGGCCGCAATCTTCTTTCCCCGGCGGTCACATGCAGTTTCTCGCGATAACTGCAGTGACTGCTGGGTAATCCCGGCCGTAAAGCTGTCAGTCCGATGACGTCACCGCCGGGGAAGCAGGTAATCAGCTGTGCTGCGTCGCGATGACAGGCTCTGCCTGTCATTGCGATGTAGCAGAGCTGGATCGTCGTGGGACTGTCGTTATGGACTGCGTCGGACAGGTGGTATACTGTTGTTTTGTTTTTTTTCTTTTTTTACAGGAGATCGATGGCGTCGCAGGAATGAGAGTATAATAAAATTAATGAAAACTGTGTTGTCTCTTTTATTTCATTAAAAGACTTTTTTCTTGCTTTGTCTTTTTTTTAAACATTTAAAAACTTTGGGATTAATAATGGATCGGTGTCTTATTGACACCTCTCCATTATTAACCGGGCTTATTGTCACCGTGCAATCAACGGTGACATTAACCCCTTATTACCCCGCTTGCCACCGCTACAGGGCAAGTGGGAAGAGTCGGGTAAAGTGCCACAATTGGCACATCTTTTGATGCGCCAAATGTGGGGCTGCTGTAGCCTGGTATTATCAGGCTGTTGAGGGCCAAAATCCATGGGCCTTGACAGTCTTTTAATACCAGGCCGCAGCAGTCTGCATTTTACTTGGCTGGTTAACAAAAATAGGGGGGATCCCCACGCCGTTTTTTTTTCGAGGGGATCCCTATTTTTGTTAACCAGCCAAGCTAAGCAGACTGCTGTGGCCTGGTATTATCAGGCTGGCAAGGTCCATGGATATTGGATCCTTACCAGCCTGAAAAACCAGGCCTCAGCGGTCTGCTTCATCTGGCTGGTTAACAAAAATAGGGGGGACCCCATGCCAATTTTTTTCAAGGGGATCCTCTATTTTTGTTAATCAGCCAAGATATGCAGACTGCTGTGGCCTGGTATTATCAGGCTGGCAAGGTCCATGGATCTTGGCTCCTTAACAGCCTGAAAATCCAGGCCTCAGCGGTCTGCTTCATCTGGCTGGTTAACAAAAATAGGGGGGACCCCACGCCAATTTTTTTCGAGGGGATCCCCTATTTTTGTTAATCAGCCAAGATATGCAGACTGCTGTGGCCTAGTATTATCAGGCTGGCAAGGTCCATGGATCTTGGCTCTTTAACAGCCTGAAAATCCAGGCCTCAGCGGTCTGCTTCATCTGGCTGGTTAACAAAAATAGGGGGGACCCCACGCCATTTTTTTTTCGAAGGGAACCCCTATTTTTGTTAATCAGTTCCCTCTGATGTCACTGATTGTGTCCCTGGCTGACCTGAAGTGAAAGTGGAAAGCAATCAATTAAGCTTTCCACTTAAGGGCCCGTCTCACATAGCGATATCGCTACCGAGATCGCTGCTGAGTCACTAGTTTTGTGACGCAGCAGCGAGCTCACCAGCGATATCGCTGTGTGTGACATTCAGCGACGATCAGCCCCCCTGCCGGGTATCGCTGATCGTCGCTGAAATGTCAGGACCTTTTTTTGATCGCTGGTTTCCCGCTGACAGGCACACATCGCTGCGTGTGACAGGCGGGAGACCAGCGATCCGCTGGTAACCAAGGTACACAGCGGGTTTCCAGGCGCGGGGCTGTGCCTAGAAACCCGCTGTGTACCTTGGATACCAGCGCCCTGATTCAGGGAGCTGGTATCCAAGGTACACAGCGGGTTTCCAAGCGCTGCGCGGTGCCTGAAAACCCGCTGTGTACCTTGGTTACCAGCGGATCGCTGGTCTCCCGCCTGTCACACGCAGCGATGCGTGCCTGTCAGATGGAAACCAGCTATCAAAAAAAGGTCCTGACATTTCTGCGACGATCAGCGATACCCGGCAGGGGGGCTGATCGTCGCTGAATGTCACACACAGCGATATCGCTGGTGAGCTCGCTGCTGCGTCACAAAACTAGTGACTCAGCAGCGATCTCGGTAGCGATATCGCTATGTGAGACGGGCCCTTAAGCGATGTTACCGCAGTGTCGCTGTCCCAGATCGCTGCCTGAGCTGCCTGTTTGACAGCTCAGCAGCGATCATGTAGCGATACACCAGCGATCCTGACAAGTGCATATCGTTGTCGGGATCGCTGGTGTATCGTTATGTGACACCCAGCCTTTACTCTCCTGTCAGGCAGGAGAGGAACTCATTCATTTGGGGTTTACTGTGAGGCTGCAGCATTAGCTGCGGTCCTGCAGTAAACATTAACCCTTTCTGAAGGATTACACCGTGGGACCTGACTGTGCATGGGATAGGTAAGAATAATTTTGCTTTTTTATTTTATTTTTATTACAGGAAATGGTTTTTGCAGTAAAATAAAAGATGGTCAAAAACATGTGTCTTTATTTCATTAAAATGATTTTTAATTAAAGTGTGTGTGTTTTATTTTTTATTTCATGCAATAGGATTAATAATTGATAGTTGTCTAATTGACAGCTCTCAATTATTAACCTGGCTTAAGGTCACCTTTCAATAGCAAGGTGGCTTTAACCCCATATTAACCCATTCGCCACCGCTACAGGGCAATGGGAATAGACGGGCAAAGTGCCAGAAAGGGCGAATCTAATTATAGATTTGTCTTTCCTGGGGTGTCTGGGGGCAGATGTTAGTAGCCGGGGGGGGCCAAAAATAATGGTCCCTCTCTGGGCTATTATTATCTGCCCCCACTCACTGGCTTTGTCTGTCTGGTTGCGAAAATAGGGCGGGAGCCCACGCATTTTTTTTCAGCAATTTTACACCTCATATATATATATACATGTCATTGAATTTGTGACACATATATATATATATTTATATTTGTAGTTCATACACTTCTACATAGTATAATAGCCGCTAATTCAATTGCCGGCTTTTGTGAAAATGCAGAACCCGACATGAAATGACACTTGGTGTACATAGGGTTAACCATGTCTTTTCATGTCCTTTGCTATCTAATTTGCACAAACAATTAAATCAGTCTATGTGTGCAAAATTTCACACCTGTAGGGGTTAATTAAAGGTGTAAATTCGTAGCAAAAAAGTCCGGTTTTTTTACAACGAATTTACACCTTTAATTAACCCTACAGGTGTGAAATTTTGCACACATAGACTGATTTAATTGTTTGTGCAAATCAGATAGCAAAGGACATGAAAAGACATGGTTAACCCTATGTACACCAAGTGTCATTTCATGTCGGGTGCTTCTGTCTTTTCACTGAAGCCGGCTTTACCCGGCAATTGAATCAGAGG
This sequence comes from Oophaga sylvatica, assembly GCA_033576555.1. Classification (NCBI taxonomy): domain Eukaryota; kingdom Metazoa; phylum Chordata; class Amphibia; order Anura; family Dendrobatidae; genus Oophaga; species Oophaga sylvatica. Next base: position 95,665,893 of record JARQOD010000009.1, on the reverse strand, counting down.
ATATATTACTATGTAGAAGTGTATAAACTATACATATATGTATATATATATGTCACAATGACATGTATATATATATATATATATATATGTATTCTATGTGTGTATATTTAGTGTTTACAAGGAAAGAAAGAGGTTTTTTTAGTTGCGATATTTTGTTCCCATAGACTTACATGGGACTTCCGGTATCGGTATCGGGTATCGCCGATATTTTAGTGATATCGGCGATACCATTCCGATTCCGATACTTTAGGATATCGGAAAGTATCGCTCAACTCTACTGACATCACGAGACAAGGTAGGCCACCAAAAGGACCGACTAACCAAGTCTCTGGTACCAAAAATTCCGGGATGCCCAGCCAATGCGGAACAATGAATCTCAGACATCACCTCTTTTTCCACTGATCCGGGACAAACAATTTTCCAACCGGGCAGCGCTCGGGCCTATCCTCCTGACACCCCTCCAGAGCAAGTCTCAAATTGGGCGAGATGGCGGAAAGAACTACACCCTCTTTCAAAATAACAGAAGGATCAGATAACTCAGGAGAGTCCGCAAGGAAGCTCCTCGAGAGGGCATCCGCCTTAACATTCTTAGTGCCAGGAAGAAAGGAAACCACAAAATTAAAACGTGTGAAAAACAAGGCCCACCTGGCCTGTCTAGGATTGAGTCGCTTGGCAGATTCCAGATAGACCAGATTCTTATGGTCCGTAAGGACCACCACCTGATGTTTGGCTCCCTCCAGCCAATGTCTCCACTCTTCAAAAGCCCACTTCATGGCCAATAACTCCCGATTACCCACGTCATAATTACGTTCAGTAGGAGAAAATTTTCGAGAGAAAAAGGCACAAGGGTTACTTTTAGAGGTCTCTGGATCTTTTTGGGACAAAACGGCACCTGCCCCAATTTCAGAGGCATCAACCTCCACCTGAAATGGCAGAGAAACATCAGGCTGCCGTAGAACAGGAGCAGAAGTGAATCTCTGCTTAAGTTCCTGAAATGCAGAGACTGCCTCAGGAGGCCAATTCACCACATCAGAACCCTTTCTGGTCAAATCAGTTAATGGTTTAACAATAACCGAGAAATTACCAATAAATTTACGATAAAAATTGGCAAAACCCAAAAATCTCTGAAGAGCCTTTAATGAAGTAGGTTGGACCCAATCACAGATGGCCTGAACCTTGACCGGGTCCATTTCAATAACAGATGGGGACAAAATGAATCCCAGAAATGAGATCCTCTGTACGCCAAAAGACACTTTGATCCCTTCACATACAGAGCATTCTCTCTCAAAATCTGGAATACAGTTCGAACATGTTTCACATGAGAGTCCCAGTCATTAGAAAAAATCAAGATATCATCCAAATAAACAATCAGAAATTTGTCCACAAAATCCCTGAAAATGTCATTCATGAAGGACTGGAAGACGGAAGGAGCATTAGTGAGCCCAAAGGGCATCACCAGGTACTCAAAATGCCCTTCAGGGGTATTGAATGCCGTCTTCCATTCATCCCCGTGCTTAATGCGAATAAGGTTATACGCCCCCTGAGGTCAAGCTTGATAAACCAAGTAGCGTTTTTCACCCTGGAAAACAGGTCAGAAATCAAGGGTAACGGGTATTGATATTTCACAGTAATATTGTTCAAGAGACGATAATCAATACACGGCCTTAATGAACCATCCTTTTTGGCCACAAAGAAAAAACCGGCACCTAAGGGTGAAGAGGATGGTCTGATATGACCCTTCTCCAATGATTCCTTGATATAAGACCGCATAGCGTCATGTTCAGGTACAGACAAGTTAAAAAGGCGACCCTTAGGGAATTTACTACCCAGCACTAATTCAATAGCGCAGTCATAGCTCCTATGGGGAGGCAAGGATGCAGATTTACTTTCGCTAAACACATCAGAAAAATCAATCAAAAAGTCAGGAACATCCTGAGCCTGGGGGGAGGCAGAAAAAACAGGAGTGTTGGTATTAACACATTGGCAGCCCCAACTGGTTACAGACACAGATTTCCAATCCAAAACAGGATTATGAGACTGTAACCAAGGGAAACCCAGCACGATAATGTCATGCAGATTATACAGAACCAAAAATTTGCAGCACTCCTGGTGATCAGGTTCATCCCTCATTATCACCTGAGTAGAAAACTGGGGTTTATTCTCAGCCAAAGGGGTAGAATCGATCCCCAGTAGGGGAATAGACTTCTGTAGGGGTATCAAGGGAAACCCACAACGTCTAGCAAAATCATAATCCATCAGGTTAATAGCTGCTCCAGAATCAACGAAAGCCTGAGCAGAAAATGAGGACAGAGAGCATATCAGAGTGACAGTTAATAAAAACTTAGTCTGAACACTACCCAAGACAACTGAGCGTGCAAAACGTCTTCCCCGCTTAGGGCAGACTGAAATAGCATGAGAGGCATCACCACAGTAGAAACATAACCCATTGCGCTTTCGAAACTCATGACGCTGTGCCCCAGACACCACTTTATCACACTGCATGGGTTCAGAAGCTGGTTCACAAGGCAACACCATTCCACGCATACTTCTCCGCTCACGCAAACGTCTGTCAATTTGAATCGCTAATGACATAGAATCATTGAGACCAGAGGGGACAGGGAATCCCACCATAACATCCTTTACATTATCTGACAGACCCTTCCGGAAAAGGGCTGCCAAAGCGTCGTCATTCCATTTGGTCAGGACTGCCCACCTACGGAATCTCTGACAGTATAACTCAGCGTCATCAAGCCCCTGATTTAATGCCAACAAGGCTTTTTCAGCTTGATCAGTGACATTAGGCTCATCGTACAATAACCCCAAAGCCTGAAAAAATGCATCAACATCACTCAAAACAGGATCCCCAGGTGTCAGGGAAAAATCCCAATCCTGAGGATCGCCGCGCAGGAGAGAGATGATAATTTGAACCTGCTGCGCTGCGTTCCCTGAGGACTTAGATTTTAAGGCAAAAAACAATTTACAATTATTTTTGAAATTCTGAAACTTAGCTCGATCCCCTAAAAACAAATCTGGCATGGGAATCCTAGGTTCCACAACAGGCAACCTAGCAAGATAGGTAGCAATACTCTGAACCTCAGTGGCAAGCTTATCCACATGGCCAGACAACTGTGCAAACTCCATTGAGAGAAAAGATCCTCCCCAGCACCCAGAGATACAGAGGGAAAAAAAAAATGCAACAAACAGAAAAATATCTCTGACAACTCTGACAACCTTTTTTTTTTTTTTTTTTTCACAATATTTTTCCCTTCTGTGAGTACCACACAATTTTCACTTTTGGCCGGTGATACTGTTATGATTTGGTAGCTGAGGAGTGCAGGTAAAAAAAAAGGCAATACACCAGAGCAGTTGGAAACTATGAGATTGCAGTACCCTGACTAACCACCACAACTAGAGGCAGCCGTGGAGCGTTCCTACGTTGGTCCTAGACGCCTCGTCACAGCCTGAGAAACTAACTACACCTAAAGATAGATATAGGAAAGCTATCTGCCCCGGAGCAGAACCCCAAAGACAATAGAAAGCCCCCAAACATGTAATGGCGGTTAGACAAGATGAAATACTGACACAGAAAGAAAATAGTATGAGCAAACGTTGGGGCCCAAACTAACTAAATAGAAAAGGACAGGAAGGGTACTTACTGCAATCCCAGAAAACCCTGAAAAGCACCAACACCACTAATTTCAAAAACACCTGAGATCACACGACCTCTACCACCTAAATTAGTTCTCTGGTGTAACAACATCAAAACAGCAGCCACTGAAAAAACTGGAAAAAGCAAAAGTACATACATAAGTGGCTGAACTAAACTGAGAGGGCAAAAGCCCCCGGAGGGGACCCTGAAGGCCCCCACAGAAGTGCAGGACAAAAATGCAAAAATATAGCACAAAAACAAAAAGAAGAAAATGTCTTATCTGTTAGCAGGAGATGGAGACACGACACAGCAGGCTACAAGGGAAACAGGAATGAAGGATTCAGACCAGAACAATTGATCACCGGCAACCCTGATGGGAAGGCGACTCCCCATACAAGACCAGTCAGCAACACCTGATTCCCAGTCCTCACAATCTTCACTGGACAGACCAGCACCGCTTGTAACCACCAGAGGAAGCCTCTGCTCAGAACTCATCTCAAACCCATTCACAACAGAGAATATATCCATGTGACTGATTATTTTGTAATCCTTTTATTCCAGCTGGCTCTTTGATTTCACGACTATTATATCAGACCTTTATTGGAATCCAATGTAACCATTTATCACCAATTTCCTATCCTTAATATCACCCAGATTTGTTTCATTGACATATATAGCTGGAGGTCTTCATTTAACCCCGCTAATATAGTGACGAGGAGAAGATGTTATTTTAATTTATCAAATCCTTGGTAATATCACTAGGTTCACATTTGGCTTGTTTCCTACACAAGACATTTGAATGAATCCTTCGGGGAAGAAGTAGGAGTATTATTATACGGCTTTCTTTATCAGTAGTGACTTTCAGAAGCCAACGCTTCGATTTTTATGACACCTCACTTTGCTTTTTCCCTTGTAGTCACTATTTTGGTTTTTAGCGCTAGCAATCTTAATTTTTATTGATTTGTTACGTATTAAAAATGATGTTTTCTTCGTAGAAGTTCCTTTCCAGTCTTCAGACGTCCTTCCTTAACTCCTGACTTTTATGCAGGTACATTAGATCTTGAGTGTTCTTTAATGAGCCACTTACTCCACTAATGTGCTCTATTATCTTCATGGCCTCTTAGCGCCTCCCCCAATAATAGAAAAATGGTTTTGGATCATATGTTATAGATCTCGGCATGGATATATTTTTTCTTAGTATTCTCAGAACAATTTAGGTCGCGTGAAGACAAAACACCAAATGTAGCCAAATCAATGTCAAACTAACCAAAACTATTTAGAACGTGAATATATACAATTTTCTTCAACCGGGTATCTGATACTCCTGAAAATGTCAGAATATAGAATTTATTTCCAATCCGGAACTGAAATATAAAAGTTGGTTGTGGCAAATGCACAAACAGAAGATTAAGAAATTCCTTTGTTGAAAACTAAAGTTATAACAGAGTGATAACATGGTATTTTGGTCTTCCAAAAAGAGATCCACCTGTAGGGATTGCTCACACTAGTGCATAAAAAAAATCGGTCCCATTCTCGACCAGAAAAGTGGTAGGATTTTTTTCCTCACTTGCCATCTTTGAAAAACAAAGTTATAACAGAGTGTTGACATGGTATTTTGGTCTTCCAAAAAGGTGTTCACTTTTAGGGCTCGCACACACTAGTGCATAAAAAAATTGGTCCCATTCTTGATCAGAAAAGTGGTAAGATTTTTTCCTCACTTGTCATCCCTGTGTTGTCCACATACAATCCGTTTTTTTTTTCACATCTGCTATTAACTCATTGACAGAAGCATTTACAGTTTCCTATGCTTCCAATGTATCCATAAAAAAAATATTTTTTATTTATTTAAAGTCTCAATCATGGCTCCAAAAAACATATTTTTTTTCAACTTTCGAATGATATTCATTTATCTAAAGGGGTCGAGCTGTCAACCTTTGGGGGCCATTTTTTTAGGTAAAAAAAATCATATTTTTAAATTTTGCACCATTTTGCTTTTTCAACTTTGGTGTGGTCGGTGGTCGTAGGTCAGCTGTGGACGGATCAGAAGAAAAGACAGGTGAAACAGTTGCAAACTCTTCCGCTCACTGATAGATACTCATTTAACTCGTCGTGTAGTAAACAACAGACAGTTCGACACAGCGGCCATAGAATGCAAGCGGTGCAAAATTTTTAATGAAAACCAATTGCAAAAAAATCATTTTCATCCCCAAGTACGTGAAATCAATTAATTGTTTGTGAAAGTGGACAATACTTTTAAAATGAATCAAGAAGTTGTCATTAAAAATCCGACTGTTACTGTTTGGGATATTTTACTATATTGCATAAAATGAACAAATAAAGCGTCGCTAATCTATCGGAACGGCTTACTAGGCTTTAAGGAAAACAATATGAAAGCTTCATGCAGCTTTACACTAGATTTTGCCAACAAACACCAGACTATAGGAGCAGAACCAACGATTAACAGAACATTGCTCAGACTTATGGAAATGCATGTTCTATATTTGCGGTAGAATTTCACGTTCCTTAATATTCTACATAAGCGCAGCGGAAACCCAGACTTTGCTCATGTTTAAAGCTTAGCTGATTGCCTCTGATTTGTTCTGGGGAGTGATTTGTTAGATTGAGTGAAATATGCCGAAATCTCTATATCATTTGGGTTGAACATCTGGTGGCAATAATTACTATATATGTGTGTTGTAATAACCTGTGCGGCTTGATGGAGCAAATCAGTCATTACGACCCACTATGTCACAAACCAGGGATTGTGAGTTATAGCTGAAGGAGTAGGATTTAGTAACACGAGTCGGCTCCTGTGCATGTGATGACGATCTAAATCAGTCGCTTGTTGTGAAGATGAAGAGTGAGGATGGTATTTTTGGAGATATAGTACAAGCCCTTTGGACCTGACTTAAAGTGGACCCGTCATCTATCTTTTTCTGCAGGCGCTGTAGGAATGTGTATGCTTGTCAGATATGCCACCGATCCAGCAGATTGTTACATCCCTTAAAGAGGTTATCCGGGAATAGAAAATAAATAACTAAAGGAAATATCACTATGAATTAATTCCTAAATACTTTTAATTAGCAAATGACAGTCATTTTGTCTAGGGAGGAAATTGCCTGGTAAAACAGACAGAAACCTACCCTAGAATGTTCGGAAAGAATATTAGAATGTTAGATTGGTACTTTTTTTTTTTTCATTGATCCATTGAAACATCAGTTGTAAAAACGGATCAGTGTCGCTCAGAGCGAGTCCTATTTTCATCCGTTGTGCAGATCAGATTTGACCATTTCTCTCTATGGAGAAGACACACAGAAGGCAGACATTGTACTTCAGAGTTCCATCCATTTTTAACCGATCCGTTATTAAAGGGAATCTGTCTGCAAGATTTTGCTACATAATCTGAGAGACATGATGTAGGAGCACAGACCCCGATTCCAGCGACGTATCACTTACTAGGCTGAGTTTGGCTGTTTCAATAAAATCAGTATTTTATCAGCAGGAGATTATCACTACGGGACAAGCTGCCCTCGTGCCTCCTAGTCCAACCACACCCCTTACACCGATTAGCAGCTTTTTGTCAATATACAATGTCCTCAGAAAGTAGCCAATCAATGCTTTGGGCAAACCCGCCACAGCACTGATTGGCTGCTTTCTGCGTAAATTGTATATTGACAGAAAGATACATGGCTCAGTATTCTGAGCTCTGCTATATCTACAGCTGAGAAAACTGTGATTTTAACACAACTGCTACACCCAGTAAACTAAGTGATACATCGCTGGAATCAGAATTTAAGCCCCTATATCTTGATGTTGTCAGATAACATTGCCAAAACCTTCTGTCAGATTTCATTTATGAGTCAATGGATAAAAACAAGTTCAGAGTCTTCATGCTTCAGTAAAAAAAAAATGAATGAAAAAGAAATTGATGCGACTAGGATTATACTCGAAAAAAAAAATTGTTCTTTGCTCTTGTATGATAACACACAGATGTGTGAATGTTGCCTTAAAGGGATATTCCTATGTCCAAGATCCTATCTGAAAATGTAGTAGGTGTAATATTAATAATAGCAAATATTTTCTAATTAGAAATATAGTATAGTTCTCCTGATTAACTATGCTGCTTACCCCATGTGCAGGGCATTGCAGTAGTTTAGGTATCTATGGCTACAACCACTCATATTGTAACAGTTAGTTGTTAGTGGTTATTATTACCATGACTACCTTACATGGGGTAAGCGACATAGCTAATTAGGAGAACTATACTACATTTCTAATTGGAAGTATTTGCTAATATTATGATTACACCTACAGGTGCTTCTCACAAAATTAGAATATCATCAAAAGGTAAATTTATTTCAGTTCTTCAATACAAAAAGTGAAACTCGTATATTATACAGAGTCATTACAAACAAAGTGATCTATTTCAAGTGTTTTTTTCTGTTAATGTTGATGATTATGGCTTGCAGCTAATGAAAACCCAAAAGTCATTATCTCAGTAAATTAGAATACTTTATAACAACAGCTTGAAAAATGATTTTAAAATCCAAAATGTTGCCCTACTGAAATGTATGTTCAGTAAATGCACTCACTACTTGATTGGGACTCCTTTTGCATCATTTACTGCATCAATGTGGCGTGGCATGGAGGTGATCAGCTTGTGGCACTGCTGAGGTGTTATGGAAGCCCAGGTGTTATGAATGTGCTAGAGATGGTTTCTGAGCAGAGGCTCCCTCTGGTGGTTGCAGACAGTACTGAACCTTTCAGCGAGGAGTGGCAATCTGGAATCATGGACTGGTCTGATATAAGGGAGGTTCCTTCCCATGATGGTTGCTGGTGATCAATTGTTCTTGTCTCAATTGTGGTTCCTGGTTCATTTGGAAGTTTGCTGGAGTCTTGCCTGCATTTCCTGCTTTCAGATAAGATATCTTTTGCTTTTCTTTTTGTGCTTGCTTTTTGCATTGTTTTCTGCACTTTTGTGGAGGTCAGCCAGGTCCCCTCCTGGGGCCTGAGCTCCTCCCAGTTTTTCTGCAGCCACTGTTATTTGCTCATTTGCTTTTTCCTGTTTTTTCAGCGGCTGCGTCTTGGTTTTTGTTCACACTGAGATTTGATTTAGTGGGTGGCGAGATAGTGTGATCTCAGTATTTTTGTAATCAGAATTGTTGGATTTTTGAAGGGTTTTCTGGGTTGCAGAAAGTAATCTCTCCTGTCCTATCCTATTTAGTCAGCTTGTGGCCCCAGCGTTTGCTCAGTCTATTTTCTGCCTATGTTTGTATTTTCATCTTGTCTAACCGCCATTACATGTTTGGGGGCTTCCTATTTTCTTTGGGGATCTGCTCCGGGGCAGATAGCTTTCATCTTTCTGCCTTTAGGTGTAGTTATCTCTCAGGCTGTGACGAGGCGTCTAGGATCAACGTAGGAACGCTCCACGGCTACCTCTAGTTGTGTCGTTAGTTTAGGAATCTGCAACCCATCATGTTGTGAATGTGTTAGAAATGAATTCTGAGCAGAAGCTCCCTCTGGTGGTTACAAACAGTGCTGAACCATTCAATGAAGATTGTGAAGATTGGCAATCAGGAGTTACAGACTGGTCTTATATAAGGGAGGTTCCCTCCCATCAGGGTTGCCGGTGATCAATTGTTCTTGTCTCAACTTTGGTTTCTGGTTCACTTGGAAGCTTGCTGAGTCTTGCCTGCATCTTCAGCTAACAGATAAGATATTTTCTGCTTTTGTTTTTGTGCTTGCTTTTTGCATTTTTTCCTGCACTTCTGTGGAGGTCAGCCAGGTCCCCTCCGGGGCTTGTGCTCCTCTCAGTTTATCTTAGCCACTGTTATTTGTTCATTTGCCTTTTCCAGTTTTTTCAGTGGCTGCGGCTTAGTTTTGTTACACCAGAGAACTAATTTAGGTGGAAGAGGTCGTGTGATCTCAGGTGTTTTTGCAATTAGTAGAGTTGGTATTTTTTTAGGGTTTTTTGGATTCCAGTAAGTGTCCTTCCTATCCTTTTCTTTCTAGGAAGATTGGGCCCCAACATTTGCTCATACTATTTTCTGTCTGTGTCTGTATTTCCTCTTGTCTAACTGCCATTACATGTTTGGGGGCTTCCTATGTTCTTTGGGGATCTGCTCCGGGGCAGATAGCTTTCCTCTTTCTATCTTTAGGTGTAGTTAGCCTCTCAGGCTGTGACGAGGCGTCTAGCACCAACGTAGGTACGCTCCACAGCTGCCTTTAGTTGTGGTGGTTAGTCAGGGTACTGCAATCCAGTAGATTCCAACCTCTCTGGTGTATTGCCGTTTTTGTCTGCTCTCCTCAGCTACCAAATCATAACACCATCAGTTACCAACATCTCAGGTGTTCGGCTGCCCTGCTGTTGTTCCTGTCCTCCTCAGCTACCGAAACATAACAATATCACCGGCCATAACTGAAAATTATATGGTACTCAACAGAAGGGAAAAATAGTGTGGAAAGAAAAAGTTGTCAGAGTTGTCAGAGATTTTTTTCCCTCTTTTTTTTTTCTGGGTGCTGAGGAGGATTTTTTTTTCTCTCAATGGAGTTTGCACAGTTGTCTGGCCGTGTGGATCAGCTTGCCACTGAGGTTCGGAGTATTGCTACCTATCTTGCAGGGTTGCCGGTTGTGGAACCTAGGATTCCCATGCCAGATTTGTTTTTGGGGGATCGGGCTAAATTTCTGAATTTCAAAAATAACTGTAAGTTGTTTTTTGCCTCAAAGCCTAAAGGCAGGGTCTTACATAACGATACACCAGCGATCCCGACAACGATATGCACTTGTCAGGATCGCTGGTGTATCGCTACATGATCGCTGCTGAGCTGCCAAACAGGCAGCTCAGGCAGCGATCTGGGACAGCGACACTGCGGGTAACATCGCTTAGTTACCCGCAGTGTACCTTGGATACCAGCGCCCTGATGCAGGAGCTGGTATCCAAGGTACACAGCGGGTTTCTAGGCACAGCCCCGCGCCTGGAAACCCGCTGTGTACCTTGGTTACCAGCAGATCGCTGGTCTCCCGCCTGTCACACGCAGCGATGCGTGCCTGTCAGCGGGAAACCAGCAATCAAAAAAAGGTCCTGACATTTCAGCGACGATTATCGATACCCGGCAGGGGGGCTGATCGTCGCTGAATGTCACACACAGCGATATCGCTGGTGAGCTCGCTGCTGCGTCACAAAACTAGTGACTCAGCAGCGATCTCGGTAGCGATATCGCTATGTGAGACGGGCCCTTAAGTCTTCAGGTAACGCAGCACAGCAGGTTCAAATTGTCATCTCTCTCCTGCGCGGCGATCCTCAGGATTGGGCTTTTTCCCTGACACCTGGGGATCCTGTTTTGAATGATATTGATGCATTTTTTCTGGCTCTGGGGTTATTGTACGATGAACCTAATGTCACTGATCAAGCTGAAAAAACCTTGTTGGCATTAAATCAGGGGCTTGAAGACGCTGAGTTGTACTGTCAGAAATTCCGAAAGTGGGCAGTCCTGACCAAATGGAATGATGATGCTTTGGCAGCCCTTTTTCAGAAGGGGCTGTCAGAGAATGTAAAGGATGTTATGGTGGGATTCCCTGCTCCCTCTGGTCTCAATGATTCTATGTCATTGGCTATTCAAATTGGCAGACGTTTGCGTGAGCGCAGAGTGTGATAGAGTGACTTCTGGGGCTCAGCATCATGAGGTTCGAAAGCGCAATGGGTTATGTTTCTACTGTGGTGATGCCTCTCATGCTATTTCAGTCTGCCCTAAGCGGGGAAGACGTTTTGCACGCTCAGTTGTCTTGGGTAGTGTTTAGACTAAATTTCTGTTGACTGTTACCCTGATTTGCTCCCTGTCCACATTTTCTGCTCAGGTTTTTGTTGATACAGGAGCAGCTATTAACCTGATGGATTTTGACTTTGCTAAACGTTGTGGGTTTCCCTTGATACCCCTGCGGAAGTCTATTCCCCTGCTGGGCATTGATTCTACCCCTTTGGCGGAGAATAAACCCCAGTTTTCTACTCAGGTGATAATGAGGGTTGAACCAGATCATCAGGAGAGTTGCAAATTTCTGGTGCTGTATAATCTGCATGACATTATTGTACTAGGTTTCCCTTGGTTACAGTCTCATAATCCTGTTTTGGATTGCAAATCTGTGTCTGTGACCAGTTGGGGCTGCCAATGTGTTAATGCCGACACTCCTGTTTTTTCTGCCTCTCCCAAGTCTCAGGATGTTCCTGACTTTTTGACTGATTTTTTGGATGTATTTAGTGAAAGTAAATCTGCATCTTTGCCCCTCACAGGAGCTACGATTGCGCTATTGAATTAGTGCCTGGTGGTAAATTTCCTAAAGGTCGCGTTTTTAACTTGTCTGTACCTGAACACGATGCTATGCGATCTTATATCAAGGAGTCATTGGAGAAGGGTCATATCAGAACATCCTCTTCACCTTGGGTGCCGGTTTTTTCTTTGTGGCCAAAAAGGATGGTTCATTAAGGCCGTGTATTGATTATCGTCTCTTGAATAAGATCACTGTGAAGTATCAATATCCGTTACCCTTGATTTCTGACCTGTTTTCCAGGGTGAAAAGTGCTAGTTGGTTTACCAAGCTTGACCTCAGGGGGCGTATAACCTTGTTCGCATTAAGCACGGGGATGAATGGAAGACGGCGTTTAATACCCCAGAGGGGCATTTTGAGTACCTAGTGATGCCCTTTGGGCTTACTAATGCTCCTTCTGTCTTCCAATCCTTCATGAATGGGTCTCTTTTTTGCCTTTGGCTGAGTTTGCTCTTAATAATAGGGCTAGCCCTGCCACCTTGATGTCTCCATTTTTCTGCAATTTTGGGTTTCACCCTCGATTTTCTTCGGGACAGGCGGAGGCTTCTGTCTGTCCGGGTGTTGACTGTTGTGGAGCGAATGCAGCAGATTTGGGACCAGGTAGTGGAGAGGTTGTCTCTCTCTCAGGAGAAGGCCCAACGGTTTGCCAACCGGCATAGGACTGATGGTCCTCGGTTTAAAATGGGGGACTTGGTTTGGTTGTCCTCAAGAAATATCCCTATGAGGGTTGCATCTCCAAAGTTTAAGCCCAGGTTCATTGGACCTGATAAGATCATGGAGATTCTTAATCCTGTTTCCTTCCGTTTGCTTCTTCCAGGGACATTTAAGATCCATAACGTGTTCCACAAGTCCTTATTGAAGAGGTTTGTCGAGCCAGTGGTTCCTATGGCTGCGCCTCCTGACCCTGTTTCGGTTGAGGGCAATCTGGAGTATGTGGTTGAGAAAATATTGGATTCTCGTTTTTCTAGACAGAAACTCCAGTATTTGGTTAAGTGGAGAGGTTATGGTCAGGAAGACAATTCTTGGGTGTTTGCTTTGGACATCCATGCTAGGAGACTGATCCGTGCCTATCACCGAGCTCATCCTGATTGGACTGGTTGCACAAGTGAGGGTTCGGTGACCCCTCCTCAAGGGGGGGTACTGTTATGAATGTGCTAGAGATGGTTTCTGAGCAGAGGCTCCCTCTGGTGGTTGCAGACAGTACTTAAACTTTCAGCGAGGAGTGGCAATCTGGAATCAGGGACTGGTCTGATATAAGGGAGGTTCCCTCCCATGATGGTTGCTGGTGATCAATTGTTCTTGTCTCAATTGTGGTTCCTGGTTCATTTGGAAGTTTGCTGGAGTCTTGCCTGCATTCCTGCTTTCAGATAAGATATTTTTTGCTTTTCTTTTGTGCTTGCTTTTTGCATTGTTTTCTGCACTTTTGTGGAGGTCAGCCAGGTCCCCTCCTGGGGCCTGAGCTCCTCACAGTTTTTCTGCAGCCACTGTTATTTGCTCATTTGTTTTTCCTGTATTTTCAGCGGCTGCGGCTTGGTTTTTGTTCACACTGAGATCTGATTTAGTGGGTGGCGAGATCGTGTGATCTCAGTATTTTTGTAATCAGAATTGTTGGATTTTTGAAGGGTTTTCTGGGTTGCAGAAAGTAATCTCTCCTGTCCTATCCTATTTAGTCAGCTTGTGGCCCCAGTGTTTGCTCAGTCTATTTTCTGCCTATGTTTGTATTTTCATCTTGTCTAACCGCCATTATATGTTTGGGGGCTTCCTATTTTCTTTGGGGATCTGCTCCGGGGCAGATAGCTTTCATCTTTCTGCCTTTAGGTGTAGTTATCTCTCAGGCTGTGACGAGGCATCTAGGATCAACGTAGGAACGCTCCACGGCTACCTCTAGTTGTGTCGTTAGTTTAGGAATCTGCAACCCATCAGTTACCAACATCTCAGGTGTTCGGCTGCCCTGCTGTTGTTCCTGTCCTCCTCAGCTACCGAAACATAACACCCAGGTTGCTTTAATAGCAGCCTTCAGCTCGTCTGCATTGTTGGGTCTGGTGTCTCTCATCTTCCTCTTGACAATATCCCATAGATTCTCTATGGGGTTAAAGTCATGCGAGATTGCTGGCCAATCAAGCTGTCATGTATAGTGTACAGTTCCTATAGCGTCTTGTGCTTGGGTGCGAGGAAAACACATGAGACACAGGTTGATATGAAATGACTTGTATTACTTCATACAAGCATGCAGAAAAGGTCACACAGTTTGCAGGAACAGAGGCAGGAGACACAGCAGGCCAGAGTAACTTGAAGCTCTACAATAACTCTCCAAAGCAGGTTCAGGATCTCTTCTCTGTACCGTAATTCCTCTGCAAACATGGATTCACCAGACAGCAGGTTTCCAGAGTCCAAAAGTGTTCCAAAGTTCCTCAGTAGGAAATAGCTAGAGTCCAAAATCCTAGGTTTCCAGGAGTCAGGTCACAGGCTGACTGAAGCTTGATTCAGGAGCACTGATTGTTCAGCTGAGGCTGCTTAAGAAGCAAGAGGAGAGAATCAGGGCGGGAACATGAAAGCTGGAACCTTCATATTAACTGAGGGAAAGATAGCTGCAGCAAGACAGAAAGCAAAATGGCCGACGGAAAACTGAGTTTCAAGGAACATGTCAAAAGAGACAAAGAACCTTACATTACTCCCCCCTTAGGGACAACCTCCGGATGACCTCAGACCAGGCTTGTCAGGGTACCTCTGATGAAACTGGCGGAGCAGGCGAGGAGCATTTACATTATTGACTGGCTCCCATGAGTTGTCCTCCACTGGGTAGCCCTGCCATTTAATCAAATATTGCAACTGATTTCTGTACAACCTGGAATCTAGAATCCTTTCCACCATAAATTCTTCCTGACCATCGACCAGCACTGGGTCAGGGCAAGGAGAAGAGCGTCCAGGAAACGTATTGGGTGTTGCAGCCTTTAGTAGGGATACATGAAAGACAGGGTGGATTCTCATAGTTCTGGGCAGTTGAAGACGACAAGCAACAGCACTTATAATCTTACTGATCTTATAAGGTCCAATGTACTTATGTCCCAATTTAGACGATGGAATCTTTATTTTAAGATTTCTGGTTGACAGCCAGACCAAATCTCCTACCTTGAAAGCTGGTGCAGGTTTACGAAATTTATCTGCTGCTTTCTTGTACCTTTCCTGAGCCAATTCTAGATTTTCCTTTAGAAGATCCATATTCTTTTGTAAAGAAGTGATTCTTTCAGCCACTGCCGGCAAGGGCGTATCTATGGGAAATCGAGGAAGAATGTTAGGATGATAACCTAGATTGGAGTAAAAAGGAGACTGCTTAGTGGAGGCGCTCTGAGAGTTGTTATAAGAGAACTCAGCCAGTGGAAGTAGATCCACCCAATCATCTTGTAGGTGGCAGATAAAGCAGCGGAGATACTGCTCCAGGGTCTGATTGGTTCGTTCTGTCTGTCCATTAGTCTGGGGATGAAAAGCAGAAGAAAGGTTTACTTTAATGTCCAATGCGGCACAGAAATTTTGCCAAAACCTTGAAGTGAATTGCACCCCTCGATCCGAAATGACCTCATCTGGTACTCCATGTAAGCGAAACACATTCTTAATCATTAAGTCTGATGTCTGTTTTGCAGTGGGTAAACCGACACAAGGGATAAAATGAGCTGCCTTTGTTAGACGATCAACCACCACTAGAATGGTGTTCTTCCCTTGAGAGGTTGGTAACTCCACAATGAAGTCCATAGAAATGGATCCCCACGGGCGGGACGGGGTGGGAAGAGGTTGTAACAGACCAGTTGGTGAGGAGCGAGGTGTTTTGCATCTTGCACAGACTTCACATGAAGTGACATAGTTTAAAACATCTTTCCTGTAAGTGGGCCACCAAAAGAAACGAGAAAGAAATTCTTGTGTCTTTAGAATTCCCCTATGCCCGGCTATCTTGGAATCATGGATGAGTTGCAATACTCTCAATCTGACTGTTTCAGGTATATACAGACGTTGTCCCTGAATCCACACACCATTCTTAAAAACAAGACTTACGTCCCTTGGGGGTTGAGCCAACAAAGAATCCGCATGGTATGCTTCCTTGATGTCCTTAAGTAGGTCTTGATTATGAATCACTCCCAGGAATCTAGAGTCAGGAAGAATAGTCTTAGGAGGAGTAAGTGGACGTGTCTCTGCTGAATGAATCCTATAGAGTGCATCAGCCTTTCCATTGCGCGATCCTGGTCTATAAGAAATTACAAAATTAAATTGGTTTAGGAAAAGATTCCAGCGAGCCTGGCGAGAAGTCAGGCACTTAGCCGACCTGATAAATTCAAGGTTACGATGGTCTGTCAGGACGACTATTTGCTGTGCAGCACCCTGAAGAAGGTGTCTCCATTCCTTGAAGGCGGCAATAATGGCCAACAATTCTCTATTGCCCACATCGTAGTTCCTCTCAGCCGAAGACAACTGCTGGGAAAAGAAGGCACAGGGATGCAAGACATTCTTCTCACCTGTTCTCTGAGAGAGTATAGCTCCAACGGCACAGTCTGAAGCATCCACCTCTATTATGAAGGCAAGCTCGGGTTGGGATGTACTAAGATAGGTGCGGTGGTAAATTTATCCTTTAAACAGGAAAATGCTTCCTGCGCTTGCGGGGTCCAGGAGAACCTAGACTGTTTCCGGGTAAGTTGGGTGATAGGTGACACTACCTCAGAGAAATTCCTAATGAAACGTCTATAGAAGTTGGCAAACCCGATGAAGCGCTGCACCTCCTTCACATTTCTAGGAATTGGCCAATCCTTGATGGCTTGGGTCTTGCTTCCATCCATACTAATCCCTTGCGTAGATAGTACATACCCCAGAAATTGAATTTCGGTCCTATGGAATTCACACTTTTCAAGTTTGATGTAGAGATGGTTTTGTCTTAGGCGTTCTAAGACCATTCTCACATGTCCATGATGTTCCCCTGTGGAGTTAGAAAAAATTAGAATATCATCCAGATAAATCACCACAAATGTATCTAGGAGATCCCTGAAGATGTCATTCACCAAGTGTTGGAAAGTGGCTGGGGCGGTACTCAGACCAAAAGGCATAACTAGATATTCAAAGTGTCCATAGCGTGACCTGAATGCAGTCTTCCATTCATCCCCAGGTCTAATACGGACCAAGTTATAGGCCCCACGGAGATCCAGTTTAGAGAAAATTTTGGCGTGCCGCACTCTCTCCAACAACTCAGGAATTAAAGGCAATGGATAGCGGTTTCTAATAGTAACCTTATTGAGTTCCCTATAGTCTATGCAGGGTCTCAGAGATCCATCTTTCTTCTTCACAAAGAAGATGGGTGCACCTGCGGGAGATGAAGAGGGGCGTATGAAGCCTTTGGCTAGATTTTCATCTATGTAGTCCTTCAAAGCTTTTAGCTCGGGCCCCGCTAGGGGGTAGATCTTACCAAAAGGTATCTCGGCTCCAGGCAATAATTCGATTGGACAATCATATGGACGGTGAGGAGGAAGCTGATCAGCGTTCTTCTTGTCACATAAATCCACATAGTCCTGGTATACAGCTGGTAGTTCAGGGACTGACATGGTTCCTTTAGGAACAGAGCAAGCTGAAACTCCTTGACTCATCTGTTTCTCCGGAAAGTGTAATTCCTTGGTCTCCCAGTTAATCGTAGGATTCTGCGCCTGTAGCCATGGTAGCCCTAGAATAATGGGAAAGTGGGGAGAAGAGATAAGCATAAAAGACATTTTCTCCTGATGATCTTTACCCATAAGGACCCTCAAAGGCTCTGTTTCCTGATCCACTGGTCCAGAGGTCAGCAGGGAGCCATCCACAGTCTCCATCTGTACTGGAGTAGCCTTCTTCACTGAACGTATCCCCTGTTTCAGAGCAAAGGAGATATCCATAAAATTTCCACTTGCTCCTGAGTCGATCATAGCAGAGCTAGACACCCAGACTGAGTCAACCCAGAGTTTGATGGAAAGGAAGCAATGAGAATTGTTTCTTTTACAACTCAGCTGGGACACCGCTGAGGAAACTTGAAAAATTGCAGCGTTTATACCGTCATTGTCCCCAGAACTAACAGAGTTTAAGTCCGAAAAATCAAGATCTCTTGCAGCAAATCTCTCTGGAATCTGAGGCTCGGACATGACAGAGCTCCTCTCGCAACACTCACAGTGAATGACTGCTGCAGTAGTCTTACGAGAACGGCTGGGGCAGTTTATAATGAAGTGCCCTGACTTACCACAGTAAAAACATAGATTTTCCTTTATACGATGTTCTTTGCGTGCATCACTAACCCGTCTTTGTAAAGAGTCTACCTGCATGGGTTCAGGTTCTGGTTCCCTTGTGATCCTACTCAAAGGTTCCTTAGCTGAGGAGGGAGGTAGGAAAAGGTTAGTGCGATTATTTTCGAACCATCTCTCTTGTCTGCGTTCAGTCAGACGAGCATCAATACGGATACAATAGTTAATAAAGTCACCTAACGCAGTGGGAGGGTCGGCACGAGCAAGTTCATCCTTAATCAGTGGAGACAACCCTTTCCGAAAAATAGATTTTTTGGCGGAAGTGTCCCAAGTGGTATCAAGAGCCCATCTCCTGAAATCCAAGGCATATTCGGCTACTGAACGCTTACCTTGGCGCAAAGTTAACATGGCTGCTTCAGCTGTTGCACCTCGATTTGGGTCATCAAACACCTGCCCCATGGCTGAAATAAAAGCATCAAGGTGATTCAAACAATCATCCTCAGTCTCAATCAGAGGGTTTGCCCACATCAAAGCCTTATTGGTAAGCAACATGATTATAGTAAGCACTTTGGATCGTTCAGTGGAAATTGTGAAGCATGTGCAGAGAAAAATAGATTGCATTGGTTAATAAATCCCTGAATTTCTCACGTTCACCGCCAAAACGAAAAGGAGGTAACTTGGGGATCCCAGAACTCGGGGTTATGGCAGGAGCCTGGACTCGTTCCTCTAGAGCCTCAATCCTGGCTCGTAATTCCTGGGTAGTTTGTCCAAACACTTGCAAATTATGATTAGTGAGGTCCTGTAGGCTTGCAAAATGGCTCTTTATAGTCTGTATATCTGCAAGGATTGTATCAGTCACTCCGCAAAGCTCCTTTATGCGGGCCTCCATCTTCCAGATCTTTTAAGGCAGAAGTGCTGGAAGGAGAAGAGAAAAGGAAAAAAAAAAAAAAAAAAAACAATAGTGTTTACCTGTGGTAACACTCCAGAGTAACATTTAAGGGAATGTGCTCACCTGGAATGGTTGTGAGAAGTCACAACCACTGTCATCACAGAAGGTATTAAACGGACATCTGATATCCACAGTCACAGCAGACACGGCTTTCCCAGACCCAGCAGACACTAAACATTGGCTCCTGAATCTTGTCATGTATAGTGTACAGTTCCTATAGCGTCTTGTGCTTGGGTGCGAGGAAAACACATGAGACACAGGTTGATATGAAATGACTTGTATTACTTCATACAAGCATGCAGAAAAGGTCACACAGTTTGCAGGAACAGAGGCAGGAGACACAGCAGGCCAGAGTAACTTGAAGCTCTACAATAACTCTCCAAAGCAGGTTCAGGATCTCTTCTCTGTACCGTAATTCCTCTGCAAACATGGATTCACCAGACAGCAGGTTTCCAGAGTCCAAAAGTGTTCCAAAGTTCCTCAGTAGGAAATAGCTGGAGTCCAAAATCCTAGGTTTCCAGGAGTCAGGTCACAGGCTGACTGAAGCTTGATTCAGGAGCACTGATTGTTCAGCTGAGGCTGCTTAAGAAGCAAGAGGAGAGAATCAGGGCGGGAACATGAAAGCTGGAACCTCCATATTAACTGAGGGCAAGATAGCTGCAGCAAGACAGAAAGCAAAATGGCCGACGGAAAACTGAGTTTCAAGGAACATGTCAAAAGAGACAAAGAACCTTACACAAGCACAGTGATACAGTTGTTTGTAAACCAGGTATTGGTACTTTTGGCAGTGTGGACAGGTGCCAAGTCCTGCTGGAGAATGAAATTTCCATCTCCAAAAAGCTTGTCAGCAGAGTGAAGCATGAAGTGCTCTAAAATTTCCTGGTAGACGGCTGCACTGACTTTGGTCTTGATAAAACACAGTGGACCTACACCAGCAGATGACATGGCTCCCCAAACGATCATTGATTGTGGATACTTCACACTAGACCTTGGAAATCAAGGTCCCAGAGACTGGAGGAAGAGTGGAGAGGCCACAATCCAAGCTGCTGGAGGTCTAGTGTGAAGTTTCCTCAATCAGTGATGGTTTGGGAAGCCATGTCATCTGCTGGTGTAGGGCCACTGTGTTCTATCAAGACCAAAGTCAGCACAGCTGTCTACCAGGAAATTTTAGAGCACTTCATGCTTCCCTCTTCCGACAAGCTTATTGGAGATGGAAATTTCATTCTCCTGCAGGACTTGGCACCTGTCCACACTGCCAAAAGTACCAATACCTGGTTTACAAACAACAGTATCACTGTGCTTGATTGGCCAGCAAACTCTCCTGACCTTAACCCCATAGAGAATCTATGGGGTATTGTCAAGAGTAAGATGAGAAACACCAGACCCAACAATGCAGACAAGCTGAAAGCTGCTATCAAAGCAACCTGGGCTTCCATAACCCCTCAGCAGTGCCACAGGCTGATCGCCTCCATGCCACGCCGCATTGATGCAGTAATTGATGCAAAAGGAGCCCGACCAAGTATTGAGTGCATTTACTGAGCATACATTTCAGTAGGACAACATTTTGGATTTTAAAATAATTTTTTCAAGCTGGTGTTATAAAATATTCTAATTTACTGAGATAATGACTTTTGGGTTTTCATTGGCTGTAAGCCATAATCATCAACATTAGCAGAAATAAAACACTTGAAATAGATCACTCTGTGTGTAATGACTCTATATAATATATGAGATTCACTTTTGTTTTGAGGAACTGAAATAAATGATCTTTTTGATGATATTCTAATTTTGTGAAATGCACCTGTACTACTACATATTGGGATAGGATCTTGAAGATGGGAATACCCCTTTAAGGTTACGTTGGGTAAATCTGTCAATCTTCTTTTAGCCGCATTGTAAACTTTGATACCATCAATGAAACCACACCAGTTATCAGCAATCATGTATATCAGCCTATTAAAAAATGGTGTAGGAGGTTTTAGGAATTTAGGAACCAAATATGTTTAGGCAAAACCTTGATCAGTAGTTTCTGGACAGCTGAAATATGGTCGAACGAGGCTGCTATTTTTATGAGCCTTGTTTGTGGTCGTGTTATTTTATTAATGTCTCCGCTGCAACTGTATAAAACTGCGAGAAGTGGAAATGGAGCCGGAGTGGCGGTGTTTTTTTATTGTAAGCGGCGTATTTTCCCATCAGGCCTTTATAATCCAGGTGATTACACTGGGATTTTGAACTATCTGTAGTTGACATGAATAATCCATCCTGCTTACTGAAGGGAGAAAGCTTTTGCTCATCCTTTTAACATTACAATGGCTGGACACATAGAAATAAGTAGTGTTTTATGGTAATGTGCTTAGGGCAGACACTTGTGGGATTTAGTAAGTTTACTGTATAATACAAGTATTCTAGTCCTCGGCACCTAATTGTCTGAGACAGGCTTCAGCAGTTTTGACTTAAGTTTCTTTTTATAATTCTGCCTAAATTCTCTTTTACTTTTATGGTTTATTTCATTTTGCTGGTAAATTGGATAACGACTGCATTAGATTGCAGTGCAAGCCTCTTCAAAATGCACCTTTCTTTGCCCATTACCCCCATTTCATACTTCCGGACAATACATTTCTATGGCAGTAAAAATGTTGCACTCGATTTTATACCAATTTATTTAGCATTTTTGACACTTTTTGCAGTTCGTTCCACAATGAGGCATAACTTAGATGTAAAGGAGAGTGTCCTAGATGGAAAAGGCGTGACATAAGGTTCAAGAAGGATGGGAAATTTTGCTAAATTAAATTCTCAATGCAGAATTTGTAACCATTCTGAAAAGAAGGAAAAATGGAAGCATTTAAAAAGACCAGGATAGATGTACACAGAACTTAATCACTTGTTAAAAAGGAAAATACATATTATATAGTATTTAGTATATTAAATGGAAAGAGGGGGGCATATCTAAAGAAGAATATAATGCTGTTTGTAGGGAATGCAGGTCAAGCGCTAGAAGAGCTAAAGCCAGTAATTAAGTGAGGCTTGCAAGGGAGACCAAAAGCAGTAAAAACAGATTTCGTAGGTATGTCAAAAGCAAAAGAGAAGTCAAAGATGCTATAGGATTTTTACAGGATGAAAATGGTGAAGTGGTCAAAAATGATGTTGAGAAGGCCGAACTTTTAAATTCTTTTGCATCTGTTTTCTCTAAGAAAGCAAATGTAACATCAACTGATCTTCACTGTGCCATCGAAGGAAAAATATAATTCCCACTCTCTATGACCAGAGAAATGGCGAGGGAGCACTTAACTAATTTACATGAATTTAAATCTCCTGGTCCAGATTAATTAATTCAGGATACTGAAAGAGCTAGCAGGGGAAATTGCAGAACCATTATCCAGAATATTTGAAAAATCCTAGCGAACAAGAGAAGTCCCAAAAGATTGGAGAAGGGCAAATGTTGTCCTTATCTTCAAAAAACGAAAGAAGATGTAGCCAGGAAATGACAGGCCAGTGAGCCTTACTTCTATACCAGGAAAGATATTTGAACAAATTATTAAACAGCATGTATATAAGTACTTGGATAAGAATACAGTAATTAACCAGAGCCAGCATGAGTTTGTAGCAAACAAGTCATGCAAGACTGATCTGATTTCCTTTTAAGATGGAATCACTGACTGGGTGGATCAGGGAAATGCGGTAGATATAATATATCTCGACTTCAGCAAAGCATTTGATAAAGTATCTAATACTATCCGCATTTAAAAAATGACCAAGTATGGGATTGACAAGCCTACTGTTAGGTGGATTCATAACTGGCTCCGTGATCGCAGTCAAAGAGTGGTAATAAATGGTTGCACATCCAATTGGAAGAGTGTTTCAAGTGGGGTACCACGTCAACTGTCTGGTCACAGACAAGCTACACAGTATCTGGCAACTGCTCACGTGTATTTTGCATGTTAGGGAGAAAATTAGCAGGTACTAATGGTGTGTTGTGCAGTCACTTCTGGGGCCAATATATTTTGGCATAATAGAGGAAGGATAGATTAGGGGAACTGACCACATACGAGTGCTGCTATATTCATTGTAGTTTATTGGAGAAGGAAAACACTGTTTCAGCATCTCTGCTTAAACAAGTTATCATCTATCCATAAAAAGTGATAACTTACTGATAGTGGGGGTCTGACCACCGGGACCTGCACTGATTGGCAAATGTGCATTTTACCTTAAGAACATGAGCTGCGGTAGGATGCTAGTCCACTGTTCGAATTCAATTTGCAAAAAGCCAAGTGCAATATTGGCATTCCCATAAATATAAATGGTGCATTGGTCGGGCATGCACACAGCCATCTATCTAATGGTGATAGTAGTGCAGTTCTTTGATCATGTGGTCCTATGGATGTCCCCCACCACTCAAAAATGATCGCCTATCACGTAGATTGGTGCTAACTCAGACTTCACCAACATCCCCTTTCATACTATGGAGAAAACTAAATGCATGGTCTGTCCTTTCTGGATTGTGAATGCGACCTTTGACCTTATATATATGTCATAAATAAAAAATAAGAAAAGAAAAAAACTATATTAAAAAGGAACTTGTCAGCAGGATTATGCACAGTAACCTACAGAAAGTGTCAGGTTTGGTGCAGTTATACTTAATAAAAAATGATACCTGATGATGAAATCCGTCTTGTGGTTTGTTTGTTTAATCTTTATTTTCAGTTTTGAGTTAATGATAGTGCTCGTGCTCCGGGGGGCTTCTGTCAGGTCACGGATCCCTCTGCGACCTGCCCTCTAGTTTACATAATGAATATTATAGAAGGAAAAAAAAACTTGTGCATGCAGGAACCAAAAAAAATGTCTCTACTAATATAGCACTGCTGGCACCTGCGAGATAGCAGCTATCGGCGATCCGCACCATCACAAGAATCTCATTAACTCAAAACTGAAAATAAAGCTGAAGCAACAACCACAAGACGGATTTCATCATCCAAGGTATCATTTTAATCAGTATAACGGCATCAACCTGACAGTGTCTGTAGGTTACTCAGCACAACTCGTAATCCACTATGAGGACTTGCTACAATTTCTGAACATACTATCATTGATCCTAAAGACTTGTGTAACACCTTAAATATCACGTTGGAATAGGTATTTTTTACTATACATTTTGATTATGTTTTTGCTTTTTAAGTTTCCCTAAAAATAGAAACCCATGATTTACCAGGAGACCTCAGTCCATAGCCTTTTAAGGAGATTACAGCTTGAGCGCAAGTAAATCAATCACAAGAGCAGTCACGTTGATTGATCTCTGCTCCGTGTGGGCTGTTAGTATCATTCTATGACTGAAGCTTCTTACTCAACTTGTAGTTTTTCGGAGAACCGCTTTTCAATTCTTAGGCTTATTATGCACTGAATGCCTTTGAGTTGGTCTACTACAAAAAATATTCCCTACTCACCTTACATTATTTCACCCAGAACATCAGGTAATATCTATCTGTTAGAAAAATGTTGATAACTTCCCTATCTCTGTATCTAAATACCCCCTTAATATCCAGAACCCAGGGAATGTGCCCCTACAACCAGTCTGCTAGGTAGCTCTGCCTTTGCCTGTAAGAAATCATCATGTTAGTGTAACGTAAGCCTACAATTTTTAACTTCTATTATATTTGTAAGACTTGTTTCACCCCAGGACTTGTTTCGCTCTCCGTACACTGAATTCTTGATGAAGTTTATGTAAGACCTGGTGATTCTACCAAGCAGCCAATCTAATATATCAGAGCTGCAGAGAAGAGCTCCGGGTGGGAAGGACAAGGCTTCAGCTATTTGAGCCAATGATGAGACAAGAAATTAACTACAAGGAACCTGAA
The DNA here is from genome assembly GCA_033576555.1 of Oophaga sylvatica. Classification (NCBI taxonomy): domain Eukaryota; kingdom Metazoa; phylum Chordata; class Amphibia; order Anura; family Dendrobatidae; genus Oophaga; species Oophaga sylvatica. The sequence goes on along the minus strand of JARQOD010000009.1, from coordinate 95,640,890 downwards.
AGTCCCACTATAGAATACAGCTAATCTGGAGTCATTGGTCATTGGTTTGGCCCAATGCACTGGAGTAAAAAGCAGTCATGGAGCTTACATTAAAGCAGTAGAAAAATAGAAGATGACCAGTACCCAAAATTAGAAGCTTCGGTTACACATTTACTTTTCCAGTTTTACTTCTGATTAACCAGTACATCGATGCGTTATCCATCATAAATTCTTAGGTCACGATTATAGGAGTTATCTGGGACTTTTGTATTTTTTTTTCTTATGGGGCTAACAGGCAGGGAGTTGTTAACCTGACTGTGCTGGCCAGTGCCGATCTCTACCTGCTCAGAGCAATCATGGACCATTCCTGCCATTGATTCTATAGCTTCCGGTAACCTCACGCTGAGAGAACAGCTTCTTCTCTTCTGCTTTGCTTTGTTAGTTAATTGGACATCACTGTCAATGTCTTGCTGATGTACCGCCGGCTCCCCGCAGTTAGGTGGAAGGGAACCGGCTGTAAATCAGAATGCCATTAGCAGTGACACTGCATCAACGGAGCACACCGGAAGAGAAAAAGCCGATCTATTGATGTGAGGTCAACTGAAGCAGTAGAACTGCCGGCAGGAGCGGTCCTTCACCACTCTGAGCTGGTAGAGATCACACAGGTAGTTAGCAGCTATCTGATTGTAAGTTCTTAGCCTCAAAAGAAAAAAAAAGTCCTGGTTAGCCCCCTTAAGGAATAAACACCTATCAGTGACAGCAGCTGAATAGCAGAGATGGCTAGGACGAGAAATATTTGGACACTGACTGAATCTTGGTGATTTGGGCTCTGTGTGCTGTTATTTCAGATTTAAAATGAAACAATTGAGATGCAATTGAAGTGGAGACTTTCAGGTTTAATTAAAAGGGTTGAATAAAAACATCTGTGAAATGTTTAGGAATTGCAACCATTTTCCTGCAAAGCCTCCTCATTTCAGGGGCTTAAAAGTAATTGGACAAACTAACTTTGCCATAAATAAAATATTCATTTTTAATACTTTGTAGACATTCCTTTGCAGGCAATGACTGCCTGAAGTCTGGAAGCCATGGATGTCTCCAAACGCTGGGTTTCCTCCTTTGTGATGCTTTGTTAGGTCTTTACTGCAGCTGACATCAGTTGTTGGTTGTTTGTGGGTCTTTCTGCCTTAAGCATGTGAAATGCTTCTCGATGGGAATGAGATCTGGTGATCACTCGGCCATTGTAGAATATTCCACTTCTTAGGCTACTTTCACACTTGCGTTTTTTTGCGCAGCGCATCTTGCGCTATCGGACGCATGCGCAATGTTCCCCTATCTTTAACATGGCGGGCGCAGGGTCTAGCGCTTGCACGCGTTCATGTGCGTTTGTCGTGCGCTGCGCATTTTCCCGGTGTGCGCCCATACGCGCTAGACGCTACATGTTGCATTTTTTTTTTCGATCAACCGCTTTAAAAAAACGTGTGCACACGTGTGCGCATGCTATGCGCAAGAAATAACATTGCAGTCTATGGGGGCGCTGGCGTGCGCATGGCTTTGCGCTTGTCAGCGCTTTTGCACGCACGTGATTTTTCTGTAAATAATGGAGCCAGAGATGATGGAGACAGACAGAGATGATGGAGACAGAGATGATGGAGACAGAAGATGATGAGGAGACAGAGATGATGGAGACAGGGGATGATGGAGACAGACAGAGATGATGGAGACAGACAGAGATGATGGAGACAGAGATGATGGAGACAGACAGAGATGATGGAGACAGACAGAGATGATGGAGACAGACAGAGATGATGGAGACAGAGATGATGGAGACAGACAGAGATGATAGAAATGTGACACATAGACAACGCATGCGCCAAAAAAACGCAAACGCATGCAAAAACGCATGAAATCGCAGACAAACGCTGCTTTTTTTGTCAAATGTGCATGCTGATGGCAATAAAAATCGCAGCGTTTACAAGCGTTTGCATGCGTTTTTTTAATGCGCTTCATGTGCGCTCGAAACGCAGCGCAAAAAGACGCAAGTGTGAAAGTAGCCTTAGCCTTAAAGAAAATCTCCTGGGTTGCTTTTGCAATATGTTTTGGGTCATTGTCCATCTGTACTGTGAAGTGCCTTCCTATCAACCTTGCTGCATTTGGTTGAATCTGAAAAGAAAATTTAGCCATGTACACTTCAGATATGACAGTTGGCTCTCATAAAGTTCTATGGAGAACATAGACACAGACATAGACACGATGTCTGTGTCTGCCTCTGGCTCCTCCCTAGAATGTCTGTGTCTGCCTCTAGCTCCTCCCTAGAATGTCTGTGTCTGCCTCTAGCTCCTCCCTAGAATGTCTGTGTCTGCCTCTAGCTCCTCCCTAGAATGTCTGTGTCTGCCTCTAGCTCCTCACTAGAATGTCTGTGTCTGCCTCTAGCTCCTCCCTCTTCCCCCTCCATAGAATCTTGTAAGCACCAACTGTCATCTCCTATCTGAGTAATGGGAAAATCTATCATCACTGAATTCAGATTGTGCCCATGAATTGATAATGAAAGAAGCAAATTTCTCTGATAAGATACATTACAGAATTATTCAGTTTCATATGTACTATTTAGTTCTGAACTAAAAATTAAAATTAAGGTTACTTTTTTAATTTTCTTAGGTGTTATTTAGAGAAGCTGAGTAGAATCGCTCAGATTTAGTTATGTAAGCTAAATGTGTCTATGGCGGACTTCAATGGACCATGTTAGCTAATGTGCTTTAGAATACCCACATACGCATTGGGAGAAATATAGCAAATTAATTTTCACCTCTTTGCAGTCATGTTATTGTGAGTACTCATTGGGGTATATGTTCACATTTATACCGATTTCCCTAATGTATCGCAGGCGACATGTTCATTTAGTTGAGGTCCACTTTGCCGACCTTATCGCTGGTTTTTTATACTTCCGTTTATGTATTATTTATGGCTGTGTTTCTTTTTTTTCGTCATTTCATCAGCAGATACTTGAATTCATACATCATCCGGTCAGTAATGACTTTTATATTCCCTGGAGATGTATAGCTTCATGTCTACAATTTGGACTCTTCGTATCTGACTGCACCGAGTCTCCGCACCTAAACAATTCCGATCCTGATACTTTACGTGAAATAGGCACTTGAATCCAGATCTCAATTAATTACGATATGTAAACGAACTGTAGAACAATTATAACCTGATGCGCATAATATCTCAGTACTGTATTCAACGGGACTTAATTTTTCGAAATAATCTTTCGGTAACCAGGAATAGTCATTCATTTGACATGTTCTGTACTTTAAGCGCAGGGAGCCGGTGTTATTATGGTTTGTGTAGAGCTCAACCCTGGTTTTCTGACATTCATGGGTATAAAAACTTAATTGAATTGGTCATGATGACCTTGCGTCTTTACATTGTCCATAGTTGCCCCCTACCTCCCCGAAACACAACATATTACCAAGATGCTATGCCTCATTTATCACAACTAGTGCAATGTGAATATTGACTCCAGGCTGCTACATGTTCCATTCATGTAAATCTGCCTCCACAGGTAGATGAGTCTGGGAATAAATTGGCTGTGACTGAACATCTCTGTGTTTTTATCTGCAGATTATGTTTGCCATTTTACGTTGCCGGTTTGTCTTATGTTGTAGATTGCATTGCACAATGAGAAAGTAATTTGCGATATTCAGAGTCCGTCCTGCTGGAAAGTGCAAATGAAGGTCACTCGGTACAGCGCAGGATGCATGGAGAGCGCTGGTCACGGTGTATTTAGTCCCAGCAGCACTTCAACATCCACAGGACGGGAAGTAATAATGTACAGTAGGGGGTTTGCCTTCCATTATATACGGTATTCGTTCTTTCCACTTTACATGCATTTATGGCAGATTTAGCCCCTAAGGAGCACTAAAATGTTGATGTCTAGTAGGGGAGAAAATGCCTGGAAACATGGACTACAACTCTTTCATTTTCTAAAAAAAAAAAAAGAGTAGTTAAGTATTTTTGATGACAGACTGCCCATGAGGACTAGCTCACACTGCCAAATCTTTTCTCATGGCCAATTATGCTCGGATTTGATCTGAGTGTGATTCGATTCTCTTGCAAGAGAGAATCCAAACATAGGTGTGGAGAAGACAGAGAACCTAATTTCTCCATTTCTCCTTCTTCTCCGTTGACTCTGTGCGAGTCCATCGGACACTCGGCTGACATCGGAGTGTAGTCCGGATGTTTCACACACACTCATAGACTTGGCAAATTCGGGACAGTTGGAATTTATGCCAGTGTAAGTCTATTCAGTGGTAAATGTTATAATTTCCCGACATACTTTATAATTCCAAAGGTAGATTGAAATGCGATGTCAACATAAAGATATTAAAGGGTGCTTTATGATTAGTTATTGGAAATACAGGAGACGCATGTAGCTTTTTTAGACAAAGGTCCACTCCAGTTTGTGTTTGCTTTTTTTTTGGAGCTCATAATGATTTTTGGAGCTCAGAATGAGACCTAGATTTTTTCATATGAGATACAGTCTAAGTTAAAAAAAAACTCCAAACATAACTAAAATGATATAAATGTTAATAATTGTTGTTAAATATTAAAATGCAAATTAAAGAACCAAAGGGTTGGAAAGAACAGATGTAGAACGGCTTTTCAAAATGGACAACATAAGTTTGGTAGTGTGTGATGGGTAAGACACAGTAGATATCCCGCCTTGGAACAAAGGTATTACTGACAAGCATTTGGAGGACGGGTCTCCTAATTGGGCCCAATTTATGTTACTTGCCATTACCGTGAAGTTGAGCACAATCTAGCAGTTAATTTGTGTGAAAGAGAAGAGTTGGATAATTACAATAGTCAAGGCAACCAATTAATGACTACAAATCGGTGTTTGAGTTAATACCTAAAACCCAAGAAGAGCCGGTGTCTGGGACTACAGTAGGTTGATTTGTTATGGCTCGTGGCGGAGCAGCTGCAGAAGCGAAGATAGTTCCATTTCTCACCTTTCTATTAGAGGCAAACAAGGCTAATGTCTGTCTGAGGCTACAACTTAACACATAGGAGATATTTTATGAAATTGATTATGTCAAGTTCAAGAAGCAAAGTCAGTTCTAGTCTTGGAAAGTTGTCTCCATCTGTATCAAGGTAAGGAGGAGAATGTATCTGACCGCCTGTGTGGACTTTAATGCTGCCTTTTTCTTAAAGGGCTAGATTAAAGTGCTTGGGATTTGTAAGAATATTCATATAATGTGCTAAGAGAGTATAGGAGAAGGTTTTAATGTGGACTGAGTGGTGAGCATGAATACTGAGGGATTGAACATTAGTATGGAGCTGGTCATTAATGGGGAGCAAAATTGACCATCTATGGACAGTAGAGGAAAGCGGAAAGCTGTGGCTGTATAGAAACGATTAACCAGCTAAGGAGAACGATCACCTTTTGCCGCCTATGCATATTTGCATATGAAATGCAGCAAAATTAATAAGAGTGGCATGTGCAGAATTTCCAAATAATTTATGCAACAAATCTGCATGTAAAGACCTCAAATATATTAAATAAATGTCGTTCAAACCCGCCAATGTCAGCAGGACAGGACAGCAATCTGACCCATATGGAGACCTCTCGCATCTTCCCAACAGATGATGTCAGAGGAGAGAAGGGTTGGACAATTGGAATTTCAACAGCTGATCTTTGGGGAGGAGATAAGCCATTGCCAAAGGTATTTGGCAGCAGTTTTCTCTTAACTTTCCACATGCAATAACTTACTAGCAAAGAAACTCTATAAATGGACTAAATATCCATATGGAAAAATTCACAGCATGCACTAGTCCTTTCCGTATTTTGTAGAAAGACTTGCCTATTTAAGCCTATGGGCACCAAAAATACCTTGATCTTATATGGATCACCTGTCTAGTATTCGATTCTTGTGGTTGCATTCAATTATTTTCATAGGGAGTTGTATTTAGTCTTGTAAATTTTATTAGCTACTTGTCATTATCCCAGTGCAGGTTTGGCCTGCACACCAGGGGTTAATGTATTGATCCTAGTGCGGGCTCTGACCTGCACACCTGGGGTTTATTATTATGGCCTCTCTTTGGTTCGGGGAGAGCTTCTTATAGCCCTAGGAAGCTCCAATCCCCGTCAGTTATACTTTTGCCCTTGGCTGAGTGTGTTGACCCCTGATTGCCTGTGCCTTGTGCCTGTGTTCTAGCTTGTTTGTATGGTTCTGACCCGGTTCTGTTTCCCGTTGTGATTTTGCCTCTTGATTCTGTACTGTGTATATGCTTCTCTGGTTTTCTGACTCCTGCCACATCCCTGACTATTCTTGATTTGCCTGCTCCTTGTGTACTGCGTTGTCTCTCACGTTTACTGACCTCGGCTTGTCTTGGATTCCGTCTCCCTCTGGTGCCCCGTCCTCTCCCTGGTGTCCGGTGACCCCCTTTCCATTCTCCAGGGTCCAAGTAGCTCCCTGCACTCATCCCCAGCTACAGGACGCTAAGCTCCGCCCCCTGGGGTCACATGACCGCAGGTCCTGGCAGTACACTCACCACTTGGTGTTCTGCTAACTCCAGCTCTGCTGTATTGCTATCGTCTTGCCCAGCACTCGGGCGCTGTGAGTACCGCTGTCACAGGCCGTCGGAGGCTCCAGGCTCCCACTGTCAGAGCTGCTGAAACCGCTGGTAAGTGCCCACCTAGCGGTTTCTCTTGATATTATAACTGACCTTGAACTTTTTTTTTTTTTCTCTGCAGCATGGACCCAATGCATGCTTTATCTGAGCAGGTGAAACACTTGACTCAGTTGCTGCAGAAGCTAAATTTGGAGCACCAAACTCTGGCCCAATCCCAACGGAAGGTTGCGGATTCGGTTCAGGGGGCGCTATCCGCAGGGTTTCAGCAGGAGTGGGCTAGAGATGTCTTTTTAGTCTCACCCGAACCCCCGGTTAAGTTACCAGATACTTTTGCTGGTAACAAAAGTAATTTTAGAGTATTTAAGGAGGGCTGTAAACTTTTTTTCTCTTTGAGACCTCGCTCCTCTGGGGATGAGAAACAGAGGGTGGGGGTGGTTATGTCCCTGCTTAGGGGGGCCCCGCAAGCCTGGGCATTTTCTCTTTCCTCTTCTGCCCCAGAGAGAATGAGTGTGCATGCATTTTTTGAGGCCTTAGGGCATATTTACGATGAGCCGGATAGAGTGCGTTTGGCCGAGGACAAGGTGATGAGTGTCTGTCAGGGGAAGCACTCGGCCGAGTGGTTCTGTTCTGAATTTAGACGTTGGGCAGCCGAGGTTTCGTGGAGTGATGCCGCCCTTCGGGGGTTGTTCCGTAGAGGCCTGTGTGAACGTCTAAAGGATGCCCTGGCACTTCATCCTCCACCTGACTCCCTGGAGGATGCCATGACCCAAGCGGTTCGCATGGATCGCAGACTGCGGGCTAGAGGCATTATGCAGTTGGAAACATCATTATTCTCCAGTGGAGATGAGACCCGGACTCCTCCTGTGGCTATGGAGGTGAATGCTATCACCTGTGAGAAGGAAAGAAGACGCCGCCGTGAGAAGCAGTTGTGCTTCTATTGTGGGGAATCTGGACATTGGAAGAAGGACTGCCCCTCCTGTCCGTCATCTTCCAAGGTGTCGGGAAACGACTAGGTCTGGGTAGTAGTCGAGGAGGCTGTTATGATTTGGTAGCTGAGGAGAGCAGGCAAAAAAGGAAATACACCAGAGCAGTTGGAAACTATGAGATTGCAGTACCCTGACTAACCACCACAACTAGAGGCAGCCGTGGAGCGTTCCTACGTTGGTCCTAGACGCCTCGTCACAGCCTGAGAAACTAACTACACCTAAAGATAGAAAGAGGAAAGCTATCTGCCCCGGAGCAGATCCCCAAAGAACATAGAAAGCCCCCAAACATGTAATGGCGGTTAGACAAGAAGAAATACTGACACAGACAGAAAATAGTATGAGCAAACGTTGGGGCCCAAACTTACTAAATAGAAAAGGATAGGAAGGGCACTTACTGCAATCCCAAAAAACCCTGAAAAGAACCAACTCTACTAATTTCAAAAACACCTGAGATCACACGACCTCTACCACCTAAATTAGTTCTCTGGTGTAACCAAAAACAAAACAGCAGCCACTGAAAAAACTGGAAAAAGCAAATGTACAAACATCAGTGGCTGAACTGAACTGAGAGGCAAAAGCCCCAGAGGGGACCCAGAAGGCCCCCAAAGAAGTGCAGGACAAAATGCAAAAATCAAGCACAAAAACAAAAAGAAGAAAATGTCTTATCTGTTAGCAGGAGATTCAGACACGACACAGCAGGCTACCAAGGAAACAGGAATCAAGGATTGAGACCAGAACAATTGATCACCGGCAACCCTGATGGGAAGGCGACTCCCTTATATAAGACCAGTCAGTAACACCTGATTCCCAATCCTCATAATCTTCACTGGACAGTCCAGTACCGTTTGTAACCACCAGAGGGAGCTTCTGATCAGAACTCATTTCCAGCCTATTCACAACAGGAGGCTACCCAGACCTTCAGGTACATTTTTCCTCACTTGCAAAAATTGTGCTTCAGGTGGAACTGGAACTTGGTGATGGTCCTGTTCAGACTACCGCCTTTATTGACTGTGTTTCTGCTGTTAATCTGATTGACACCCGGATATTGACTCTTAATAAGATAGGGACAGTCAGGCTTCAGGATCCTGTTAAACTTGTGGCTATTGACTCATCCCCTCTTACCCGGGACGGTATCTATTTCAGGTCTGAACTTTTTTCTCTGAAAGTGGGTCCCACTCATGTGGAAAAACTAAGTTGTCTTGTGTTAGATAATTTGCCTGCGGGACTGGTACTGGGGATGCCTTGGCTTCAAAGCCATAATCCTACCATTGATTGGGTGACGGGGGAGATCACTCAATGGGGATGCAGGGATAAATGTTGTAACCTGGGACCTCTTGTCAACTCTGTTAAATCTGTATCTGTGTCGTCTGTCGGTCTGGAGGGTATTCCGGAATACCTGAAGGATTTCGAAGACGTGTTTTCCGAAAGCGAGGCTGAGGCGCTGCCACCACATAGACCCTATGATTGTGCCATTGATTTAGTACCTGGAGCCAAGTTGCCTAAGGCTCGGTTGTTCAATTTGTCCGGGCCAGAGCGCCAAGCCATGAAGGAGTACATAGCTGAGAGTCTCCGCAAAGGGCATATTAGGCCTTGTGTTTCACCCATAGCAGCAGGATTCTTCTTCATGAAGAAAGATGGTGGTTTGCGGCCGTGCCTCGACTTTCGGGAACTTAACAAGATAACGGTTAGGAACACTTACCCACTTCCCCTCATTCCAGACTTATGTAACCAGTTATCAGGGGCCCATGGTTCTCCAAATTAGATCTCCGGGGAGCCTACAACCTGATAAGGGTTCGGGAAGGGGACGAATGGAAAACGGCGTTCCTTACATCAGAGGGACTCTTTGAAAACCTGGTGATGCCATTTGGGTTAACTAATGCCCCCGCTATTTTCCAGAACTTTATCAATGTTGTGTTTTCAGACCTGATAGGCCGTTTTGTTATCATTTATTTGGATGACATTTTGATATATTCCCCGGACAGTCAGTCTCACTTGCAACATCTACAGACAGTTCTCCAGAGACTCAGGGAGAATCAATTGTTTGTGAAATTGGAGAAATGTTCGTTTTTCGTTCAGGAACTGTCTTTTTTGGGGCTGATTGTGTCCGGTGTGGGGTTTCGTATGGATCCTAAGAAGGTGCTGGCTATTGTAGACTGGGTTCAGCCTCGAGATCTCAAGGGGCTCCAGCGCTTTTTAGGATTTACAAACTATTATCGGAGATTCATTAAAGGTTTCTCACAAGTGGTTAAACCACTCACTGATCTTACCCAGAAGGGTGCTGATGTAAAAAATTGGTCGAGACTTGCTAAAGAATCCTTCTCAGCGCTTAAGAAATGTTTCATGTGCGCCCCAGTGTTGGTTCAGCCAGACCCGTCCAAACCTTTTATTGTGGAGGTGGATGCTTCTGAAGTGGGGGTGGGTGCTGTGTTGTCCCAGGGTCCGGCCACCCTTACTAATCTCAAACCCTGTGCCTTCTTCTCCAAGAAGTTCTCTTCCGCTGAGAGAAACTATGATGTAGGCAATAGAGAACTTCTTGCGGTCAAGCTGGCATTCGAAGAATGGAGGCACTTTTTGGAAGGGGCGGCTCACCCTATCACTGTTATCACAGATCACAAAAATTTGGCATACCTTGAATCTGCTAAGAGGCTTACGCCTAGACAAGCCCGTTGGTCACTTTTTTTTCACGATTTCAATTCTCCATTACTTTTCGACCGGGGTCCAAAAATGTTAAAGCGGATGCCCTGTCCAGAAGTTTTGACCCTGTGTCTCCCCCCGAGCCACCGTCCTCCATTCTTCGTCCGGGGGTGGTAGTGGCGGGGATCTCGACAGAGTTGGAACAAGAAATTTTGAGGGCTCAGTTCCTAGCTCCGGCGGCCAGGCCAGGGGATAAATTGTTTGTTCCAGAATTATTGCGGCCTAGACTTCTGCAGGAGTTTCATGAGTCTAGGCTTAGTGCTCATCCTGGTATCACTGCCACTAGAGAGGCAGTAGCCAGGGTGTTTTGGTGGCCTTCAATGGGGTCCGATGTTAAGAAATTCATTTCTGCTTGTGGAGTTTGTGCCCGTTCCAAAAGCTCGCATAGCCGGCCGGCTGGGGAACTCATACCTTTACCGGTTCCTGAAAGGCCATGGACTCATCTCTCCATGGACTTTATTACCGGTCTTCCACCTTCCAGGGGCAATACCGTGATTTGGGTGGTGGTGGACAGGTTTTCTAAACAGGCCCATTTCGTTCCCTTGGCAGCATTACCCTCAGCAGAAACATTGTCAAGATTGTTTGTGCTGCATGTGGTCCGTTTGCATGGGGTACCCCTGAATGTTGTGTCTGACAGAGGTGTGCAGTTTGTGGCAAAATTTTGGAGGGCATTCTGTAAGAAATTGGGCATCTCACTCTCCTTCTCGTCGGCATATCACCCGGAAAGTAATGGTCAGACGGAGCGTACCAATCAATCCCTGGAACAGACTCTCAGGTGTCTGACCTCCGCCAGACAGGAGGATTGGTGTGATGCGTTACCGTTGGCGGAATTCGCCTTTAACAACCGAGTGAGTCAATCCACCAACATGTCCCCATTCCTGATTAATTATGGGTTTAATCCCCATTTTGGGGAGTTTTCACGGTTGGATTCCGGTTGTCCAAGGGGCGGAGGGATCCATTCTACGGTTAAAAAATATCTGGGCTGAAGTCCAGCGTAATATATCTCGGGCCCAGGGGAGGTATAAATATTTTGCGGAGAAAAAGAGAGCCCCGGGACACATGTTTCAGGTGGGGGAGAAGGTTTGGCTTTCCACACGTAACATCAACTTGAAGGTACCATCAGCTAAATTGGGACCGAAGTTCATCGGTCCGTACGAGATTGTGGAGATAGTCAATCCTGTGGCATATAGGTTGCATCTCCCCCCGTCCTTAAAAATAACCAATGTGTTCCATAAATCTCTGTTGAAACCTGTGGGGTCTGTCAAGGAGGACTCTGAGTCTGTTGTTCCTCCAGTGTTAGTGGAGGGTCACTTGGAGTATGAGGTCGAACACATTGTGGACTCTCGGCGGGTGCGCCGCTCCTTACAGTACCTGGTCCACTGGAAGGGATATGGACCAGAGGATCGCTCATGGGTCTCTGCTCGCTCGGTACATGCGGATCGCCTGGTTCGGGCTTTCCATGCCAGGTACCCGGGCAAGCCTGGGGGTCCAGAGGCCCCCCGTTGAGAGGGGGGTACTGTCATGATCCCAGTGCAGGTTTGGCCTGCACACCAGGGGTTAATGTCTTGATCCTAGTGCGGGCTCTGACCTGCACACCTGGGGTTTATTATTATGGCCTCTCTTTGGTTCGGGGAGAGCTTCTTATAGCCCTAGGAAGCTCCAATCCCCGTCAGTTATACTTTTGCCCTTGGCTGAGTGTGTTGACCCCTGATTGCCTGTGCCTTGTGCCTGTGTTCTAGTTTGTTTGTATGGTTCTGACCCGGTTCTGTTTCCCGTTGTGATTTTGCCTCTTGATTCTGTACTGTGTATATGCTTCTCTGGTTTTCTGACTCCTGCCACGTCGATGACTATTCTTGATTTGCCTGCTCCTTGTGTACTGCGTTGTTTCTCACGTTTACTGACCTCGGCTTGTCTTGGATTCCGTCTCCCTCTGGTGCCCCGTCCTCTACCTGGTGTCCGGTGACCCCCTTTCCATTCTCCAGGGTCCCAGTAGCTCCCTGCACTCATCCCCAGCTACAGGACGATAAGCTCCGCCCCCTGGGGGGTCACATGACCGCAGGTCCTGGCAGTACACTCACCACTTGGTGTTCTGCTAACTCCAGCTCTGCTGTATTGCTATCGTCTTGCCCAGCACTCGGGCGCTGTGAGTACCGCTGTCACAGGTCGTCAGAGGCTCCAGGCTCCCACTGTCAGAGCTGCTGAAACCGATGATAAGTGCTCACCTAGCGGTTTCTCTTGATACTACTAATGTAAAAAAACGGATGCCATATGGATGCCAAAAAATGGACATACGGATAACGGATTGCATGCGAATGGTACGTGGATGGCAATATAAATGAAAAATGATATGTTTTTGGATAAAAATTGGATGATTTTTTTATACACTTGTGTGAAGTTAGCCTTACAAAGTAAATATACAGAAAAAGATACCCACTTCTTATTAGTAAAACACCAGGACACCAGGTAGAATATATTATGCCTGCACTAATGCCAGTTTCGCATTAGCTTCTTCAGGAGAGATGCTATAGAATTTTTCTGTTTGGATATTGGCTTGTGATACAGAGTTATAAATGTGCAGCATGTGAATTTCTTTTCCAGATTTTTATCAATTTCAATATTGAGGATTGAAATCCGCATCAAATTTCCTGCAAAAATTTCCATGTTACACTCAAATCCGGAGGTTTCGAGATTTCTTACAGCAGTACCTATGTATAATTGAAAGTAAAAACTCCCACGGAAGCAAAGCAGCAAAGATCATGTGCAAGAGGTCAGCCATTATATTTTATTTACAAGTGTCACACACTTATACAAGAAAAGACGGGCACAGTCTTTGGTACATGGACACAAGTTCATATCTAGAATGATGCTTATTGATTGATCTGAGGCTAAGATCACAATCCTAAGGAGGGATGACAGGACTCTCATATCATAATTCAAAGAAAAATTACATTTTTACCAGGAATCCCTGTATTGCGCAGTCTTCATAACACTGTTTGGACAAAGAAGTATAAGGTGACAGGAGACGGCAGAGGGTAGATGTAGCTGTAGGACAGAGAGTGACAGTAGTGATGAAAAGGAAGAGTCGGAGGGGGAGAATAAAATGATCAGGCGAATGGAAAGTGACGGTGCTATGTCAAGGAAGAGTGACATACAGCATGGATGAAAACGGGCCAAGGGAATGGAAGACGAACATGGATAAATCGAGAGTGGAAAATGCCACTAGGCACCGATAGAAGATGAAGGGGAAATATGTGCATGTTTTATTCATTTATGCATGCGTTTAAGAACATAGAAAACAGTGGATGTCATGGTTTAATTCATGACCATATTAAATATATTCTTGAGAAAAAATATTCATGTGAGGCGTTCCAGCCCTTGGAGCCATAGTGACTGCTTTAGGGAGATGGCGAGCTACAAACGACTCACAACAATAATGTCAAGAGATGATGATGATCAGTAGTTCTGATTGCAGCCCTAGGTAGGGCATAGTAAACCACCCATCAAAACCAGACATAACTTCACTTTACCCTTTAACAATTGAAGAAACTCATAAATAAGTGTCACAGATACCTGAAGGATGTGGAAAGGATGTGGAAATCCAAGCATTTTATGGTGGATACAGTAAGAGTTGGTGAACCGCTGTGTCGTTTCATTATTCCTGTGTTGGTTGATGACGCCAGGATTAGCATTTCTGGATGCCATACTGAAGGAAAAGAAAGTGACAGTCAATATGGAACATTTTCTTGGTGCAAAAGAGTTAGTGTTGTTGTGAAAGATGAACCGCAGCGGAGCTTGAAGCGCATCCATAAAAACTAATAGTTTTGACGCTCTTGAGTATTTTTTCACAGTTAGATGGTGAAACTTGTTATGAAGTTGGATAGAGTTTTGGACAGCCTCAGAGAAGAATGATGGTTAAAGGGTGTGTGAGGGCATATAATTATCAAGATGAAACAAGCAGGGATTCTACATACAGAAATTCACTAGTCAGCTGTTATTAGCTCTGGCGTCAGCTCACTGTAACATTAAAGGGGTTGCAGTTGCTCAACACTTTAATATTGATGGTCTATTGTTAGGAAATGTCATCAATGTCCGACACCACCTACCGAACTTCTGTTTCTGGTGTCGGCAGAAGCTGCTCAGTTGCAGATCTGCACAGCTTCGTCAACTCTATAGTGGCCACATATCCACCTCCTATTCAAATCAGTAGGGGTGTGAATGTGCAGTGCCCGATCACTATTCCGTTGACGGAGCTGTGCAGCTCTGCAACTGAGGAGTTCCGGTTGCCACCAACACTGAGCACAGCTGATCACCGAGGGTGCTGGTCATCGCACCCCCACCTATCAGACCTTGATGTTAAAATCCCAGACAATCCCTTTAAATTGAACCAGAACAGCAAGGTTCAGTTCAAACAGGCTCTCCATGCATGTTTTGAGTCATAGTGAAATATCCGCGACACATACAGTTGCGGCACCGACAGCTGATCAGCCGGCACGATCCAGGAAGACGAGTTCCCAATGCAGCTTATTCAGTAAGCGTTATAGCTTGCCGAATAAGGAGGGAGCAGAACAAATTCGCTCATCTCTACTGTTAACCAATTAAGTATGGTCTGTAACAGGCGTAGTATTCACCAGTGATGTATGGACTTCATAGCCACAGTTGCACAGTCTTGGATATTGCTTTAGACTATTAAACAGATGCCTCCGCCGTGTGTAGGTGAGCTTCGCATTTTAATCAAGAACCTCAAGTCAACCCAGTCTCACGAGAGACACTAGAAAGGGTTTAGTCATTAAAGTCTGACTTTTGAGTTTGCTTTCTTGAAAACCTATCATAAGCGAGAAGCATTGTCTCCCATGTCTGACCTATTGAATCTTACATCATTTGAACAGCTAAGTACATATTATGATTTGCGGCTCGTACTTCTAGCAGACCGATCTTCCTTTAAGTTTGGCACTTTGTTTTGCATTTAGCTGATGCCAGCAAAAATCTATAGAAGTGAAACATAAATGCATTTTTTTATCCGTCAATAAGAAAAATAAAATCAAATTTGATGGGAGAAAAAATTGCTGTAGGCGGCCCACCAAAGACTAATATTTAATGTCTACCCTTCACTTCTGCTTCCGTGATTCACGTTCTGCCAACTAGTTACAATCTTGTCACCTAAGAAACAGATCTGACCATGTACAGAGAAAACCCTATTATTTATCTCATTACTATTCTTGTTCCATTTCTACATATATCAGTTCGAGATCCCATCTGTGGTAATTGATTTGACTGAAAACAAAACAAATTTATTCTTGATTAACCTTAGGCACTTTGTAAATTGCGTCCTTTCAGATTTGTGCTGCAACATTCAGATGTAACTGTTTCTATATTATTGAAGACTCGTTTTTTTTTTTGTAACAGGGAAATTCTCTTTTGGATTGAAAAAAAACAAGAACATATTTGCTAGTTTTGCTAGGGAGTCAGCAAGATGGATGTAGTAAAGTGGTGTACTAATGCTCCAAAAAGCAATTTGTACCTCCAGGCCCCCAATGCAAAATCCCAAACTGGGCTCCAACCTATTAAGTGCTTTGTATAATACAGGATCCTTCTTATGCAATGTTTGTGACACCTCGAGCACCAGGAACCAGTTGATAATGTTAGAGCATGCCAACTTCATCTCCCGTCTCAACTACTGTCATATCCTCCTCTGTGGCCTTCCTGGTGCCACTCTCACACCCCTCCAGTCAGTCCTTAACTGCTGCCCTACTAATCCACTTCTCTTCTTGCTACTCTACCACTTCTCCCCTCTGAAAATCCCTATATTGGCTCCCAATTCCCTAACTACTAGCATTGATCTTCCTGTAGACTGTAATAGTCAGTAAAAAAATAGTCTATGGTCAGTTTTCTTCACCACTATTTACAAAAAAATAAATTTTCCCCATAGGATAGGAGGTAACTTGCTGATTTCTGGAGGTCTGACACCTGGTGACCCCAGCAATCGTGAGATCAGGACTCTGGAACCTTGAAGCTGGGACTCTGCAGCCAAATCCTGAACTAAGCAGAAGTGTGCATGCTCAGCCTCCGCACAGCTTATTGTCTATGGGACGGCTATTAATGGCACATTAGTATCGGAGGGAAGGTTGAACATGTGCACCTCCATTCCATTCATATCCAATGGATAGGGATAACTTGATTTTTTTAAGAACTTTTTAACCATTCAACCATTCATTCATTGTAGCTGCCAAAAAAAATCACATCTTGCTGTCCTTTATAGACACCTTTTATACAGATTGATGAAGGCTGGATTCAGCTGAAACACCTTGTGTACTGTAATCTGTTTTTTTTCATTTTGTCCTTTTTTTTAGTCTATAAAATAAATTTTCCTTAGCCCAAAGTCTGAGGCCTCTCTCCTATTCAAATCAGATATCCTGCTTTGCACTGATGAAGGACAAACACCCAGATACACGTTTTTGCAAATGGATTGTCTTGTTTAAATTCTTATGCTAAATACTTGTAACAGAGTATAGATGGAAAACATCACCAAAAGTTATACCGATGAATATAATCAAATAGATAGGACTAGTAGGGAAACTGCCAAAGAGCTAAGCCAATAAACAAAAGGGAATAGCAGCCAAAAGATCCCATAAAAAATTTCTTTATTAACAACATATGTTTAAAATTACACAGGATGGTAATTAGAACATCTGGGGAAAATCATTAGGAATGCCAGTAGTAATCCCTCCATGAGGATCTAGTCAAGTCCAAATAGCTGATAATACAAATCAAAGTTCCTACACACATATGCTGCACTTATAGACCACTTGTTGTACTAGCATAGTGCTGGATGATTTAGACATAATGAACCAAGCCTATAGTGCAATTTTACCTTAACAGAAGTATAGCACAGCCTTCAGATCAGGACCCAGATCCACCCCAACGCGCGTTTCGGAGCGCAGCTCCTTCCTCAGGGGCAATTGCACTATAGGCTTGGTTCATTATGTCTAAATCATGATTTTCCCCAGATGTTCTAATTACCATCCTGTGTAATTTTAAACATATGTTGTTAATAAAGAAATTTTTTATGGGATCTTTTGGCTGCTATTCCCTTTTGTTTATTGGCTTATGCTAAATACTGTAGAGATGAGTGAATTTGTTCAGTTTTTATCCCCGAATCTGATTGTGACATATTCGGGCCATTTTCGAACATTATTCGTGCCGAATGTTTGTCTTATGATCGGTTCTGAACAAATTCGGTAATTTCCACTCCCATTGACTCTAATTACTTTTGGCTGTGTTCGACGAATATTGCAAAAACAATATTCAATTCCGATCGTATTCGGAACCAAATTTAAACAAATTCGCTCATCTCTAATCCTAAGTGATGTGGCAAGGGTCGTTAAAGGGTTGATATTGACTTTTAGCATTGCTACTTCTACTTAGTTGGCGCTAAAATCCTAGTCCTCTTCCTCTCTGAAGAGGCTATTTGGGTACAAAAGTAAACTATTAACTCTTCTAGTTTCGAAAGCATTTCCTTCTTACCTACCGAAGACTTTTGATGTTTCAAATTAATTTTTGACAGAGGGACATATGAGAACTGAGCATGGGTTGTGTCTGGTGTTCACTTTGCTAGTTAATTGGGCTGTATACAAGTCAATTGGGCCATACTGCTTTATTAGCCACAGCCCATATTCTAACGTAGTGATATCTTTGTGAATGAAAAAGATTTTGAATTATTTTAATTTATTTTTATTTTTTCTACGATGCCCAAGTTGAAGCTATCCATCAACTCCAGCTGCGACAGCTCGTCTACAGCAATTTGTAACTTTTCTTAGAAACCGCTTCTATACAAGCCACTTTCTATTTTAGTCTAGTGGTTCTTTTAATGCAGAAAGATGACTTTTTGAACATAATTTCCAGCACGAAAACAAACATGTTTTGAATGTGACTATAGGCAAAAACAGAAATGAAAACGACGCTAGAGATGAAATTCACAGCAGGGTTTCGGCTTCTTAAATCAGTTTCGCCATCCTTTTTGTACTAGCAAAGTTTCCTGGCTGGCAAAGGCTGATTACAAGAATGTTGAAGACCATTTTTTTTTCCACTAATCTGAACATTTGAAATAAAGAGTAGAAGCGGGTATCAGTTCTAAACAATTATCTACATAGAGTTTTGGTGGCTCATGAATACAGCATACCCATCTGGGCTCTAATTACTATTTCTCACAGAGCCATTTTTGGTGAAGCGTGAAATTTAAATTAAAGTATGTTTCAAACAAGCCAAGCAAGTTTATAGGATGTAGGATAACAGAAGTTGTCTGGCAAGCACATTTTTTTAAAAAAAGCATTGCCCAACTCTTTATAACAGCAGCCATCTGGTAGAAAGCCACCAAATTTGAGCCCTTGAGGGCTCTTTCAGATGATTTTTAGGGTTTTTGGATGACAAAAATGGACTGCTTCTTTGTGCTGGATTCCATTTTCATCCATTTTTGCTTTTTGTGTCCATTCCTGCTATCCAAGTGACATATGTTTTTAATGTGAGCAAATAAAAATTCCAAGCATCTAGCTGTTAAAAAGCAGTAGGTAACACATAGGTGGCACCTGAATGCACATCTGTTTTACATGGATCCATTAATTTGCTTTGGAGAGTATGATTTGCAACTCGGATCAAAAATGGGTATGTCACCATTTTTTTTTTTTGCGGACACTCGGGGGCAATTCATGAAGACTGATGTGACACATGACAGTCTTAAAGGGGTTGCCCGGCCTTAGGCTACAAAGAAAAATATGCCTGTTTTTTCCATTAAGAGCACCACACCTGTTCATGAGTTGCATCTGGAATTGTAACCTAGCTGTGTTAAAGGGATTCTTGCCTACTTTAATATTTTATTTTAATGTGCCCATGGTTCGGTAATAAATAAAAAAAAACATACTCAGCTCCCACAATGCTGCTCGACCACATTCAGTACTGAATCACCAGCCAGACTTCCAGCATTAGCATCCAGCGGGAGGAGGGCGCCACATAGCAGCCAAAGCCAATTACTGGCTTCACATAATGATTGTTTAATTGAATGGGTGGTGTGGTTCCCTATTCAGAGGAAATGTGAAGACTGAAGCTATTCAGAGTCCCATGCCACAAATTGGCTGTAGCTATCATGTTGATGTCAAGAAACCAGCATGGAAATTATGCCGAGCATAGCGTTATCGGTGCAGTGCACAGAGGCGCACGCCACTTACTAGAGGCATAAAATTCATTAAGTGTGGTGTGCACCTCTTAACGATTTTGGTGCCTTTTATTTCAGCAAGACTGGCGTTGAACGATTGTGCTCCACACCAGTCTTGGTGAATCGGCCCTACTGTATTTATAACATCCTTATCTTCCCGTGCCGAGGTTTGACACCTTCTGCATTCTGCGACCCTCGTTTTTTATCCCTCTCCTGATGTGTAAGAAAGATTATACATTTTCACATCTATTATTGTGATGTTATTTATGGACACAAGGTTGATTTTCTCTCTTATCAGTATCACACCAAACTCTGTTCTTGTAGGGGAGTAGTGAGCTTTGTGCCTACTCCTGTGCAGAGGTCCACCGGAGGATTCACCCATTTCCCTGTGGGCTAGTTTGAGACTGGTGAGGGGTAATGTTTTCAGGAGGATTCTCAGACACCTTGAGCTTTGTAAACCCCTGGGAGCCTGGGAGGTCTTCTATTTTCTCAGGAGCCTCCACAACATCAAACAAGTAAGTCTTATGCTGGTAAACGGGGACTCAGGATGTTTGTCATAGTTATCAGTAGATGCTTCCATACATTCAATATCTATTTTGTGGACAGGTGATACATGTATTTGGTAGAAAGGCCTTTTTAGTTGTGTAAGCAAGCTTGCCAATCCTCAGACAACACCTATCTCTGCATATTAATAACATTTGGAAAGCTAAATTTGGGTAGAGAACCGCTGAGAGCTCGCAGGATCATCAATGCAAATTAGGCCCACGGTATAAAATATGAGTTCTTGCATAGGACAAGTTTCTTCATAGATGACTTGAGTAGAACTTCCCTAGTGGGAACGCGGGTTATTTTATGCACCATTCTCTTTGACTTAGAGTTACTATGGCAACCGGCAATCTATAATAAGGTGTTTCAAGCTTCCCACCCATGAATATCATAAGCCCTTCTCCTTCCCCACCTTGCTGTCCTCTTTCAGTCGCTGACTCTCCAGTGTTTGATTCTCAACATATTTCTTTACTTACAAAAAAATTCCTTGGAGATTATGTTGGTGACACACTTTGCATCTCCGAGACATAATTACAGCTGAAAACTTGGAAGCATTAGGCCGACAGTTATGCCAATTTATACTTAAAGCGGCAGACATTCTGGCGTGAAAATGCTGCCTATGTAAACACTTCTGAACTAATCCGCGGCTCTGTTTTATTAGCCACAATAAGATTAACACATAAAATACCTGTAATAAGCAGCCAATTACCAGCGGCAACAAACCATCCCTCTGTATACTTAGTACTGGATTTTCAATGCTTCATAGATTCGTAGGATCCTTCATATATGTGCATGGGATTTTCCTCATTATTGGACATGATGTCCTACAGACAGTAAGACCATGAAATATTTGGTCATTAAGTACTGGGAGATGGCACGTACTTGTAAAATCTGGCTTTTGTAGATAAACCTTTTAAATAGCGCCACCAGAGTGAATAAAAATCTCAAAAAGTTAAGAAAAAATTGCCCCACTAGTCTTCATTTACAGCAGCTTATCAGCCAGCTGGGCATACCTAATGCATTCAGGATATATTTCTACTAGAGATGAGGCGATAGAACAAACTTCCATTGGCGGTGAAGTTATTGTCTGCAAATTTAATATCCCTTATTATGCTTTGCTTCTCTTTAGATATCAGAGCAGAATAAAAGCAATATGTAAAAATAAATAAAAAATTCTTATACTCACCGCACCGCTCACCTCTCTGCTCCTAGACGGGGCCCATCCAGTCCTTGCCACATCTTCAGATTGCCTCCACCAATGCTGAAATTCCCAGGCCTCTCACACTGGGCTGGGATTTCCAGCTTTGATGGAGCCTGTGTGGGTCTGATACATGCACTCTGTGACAAAATGACCACGTGACCGTTTAAATGGTTGCAACAAACTCTCCCAACTCCTCATCAAAGTTGGAAGTACCGACCCAGCATGAGAAACCCAAGGATTTCAGAGTTAGAGGAGACAATCTGAAGATGCAGCAAGAATGGAAAGGTGGCGTGAAGGAGCCTGAGGAGGTGAGTATAAGGATTATTTTTTTTAACATTTCGATGGCCTTTTCCTATTCAGAAATGTCATTGTGCTCAATCCGTGCATAAATGAGGATGTTTGCAAAATTTGAGTACAACTCAATTCCACTCAAAGTTATTTGCTCGTCTCTCATTCCTATACTTCTTCTGTATCATTGTGCAACTTATGCTTTCATTTCATCAATTCACACTAAAGTAGTCTAATAAATGTAAGAAGCATAACTATCCAAAAATATTTTATAAAAATTATGTATAAAGACAACATTCTTTAGGTTCCAAATTGACTATTGCTACAAGTTACAACCTACCTTCTTCTCCCTAACCGGTTCTCGAAAAACCATAAGGAATCCCATCGGAAAGTGAAAAGCACTTATCCCCTAAATAATACCAGCTACCCACCCTAAATGATGTAAGAAATATTTTTGTCTATGGTCACCTTTTATAGAGCATAATTTACAAATTCACAGACAACTTCCATAACATTCGAACTAGACGCTCCAACTAGATGCTCAATGTAATCATTAGATGGCGCCGCCATTGCTATTACAGATAAGTGAAAACTCTCCATCTCTGCTTTAATGTTCTTTTATACAATGATCAAATAAAATCTTCTAAATAAATTATCCATTGCTGAAAATGAACAAAATATTTGTGAATGATTTCAAAGTATAATTTCCTTGATGCAATTCTCAATAATGTAGATCTGAAATCCAGAAAATGCTCCTCCACTGATTTAAAAGGCTTTTCCATGTGAAAACAAAATAGTACACGAAATTAAAAATGGATGAGTTGTTCCTTTATGTGACATCTCTCAGTATTCACCCATTTATGAGTTATCTTGGTCCTCTGTATAATGTTGATATTACATGCTTGATGATTAACACTAATCAATGAAGCACCCCAGTCATGCGCACTCTGCTTTGCTTGTTTCATTATATAACATTGTTTCTGGTAGTTTTCTAGTCAAGGCCTCCATACCATAAAAGATGATTATCTACTTTAAGTAAAGGTCCAATTACCCAGCTCAGCTGTCAGGTGAAGGTTCAAACTAAACACCAACAACTGGGCCGGCCGTGTGGCTTGTCTTTGGAGACCATTGCATGACCTAAAGTACAATCAATATACATGAGTGGAATTGCCCAGACTTACAGTGGTTTGCAAAAGTATTCACCCATCCCCGTTGCCATTTTACGAGTTTTGCTACCTCACTAATTCGAATGTCACTGTTTTTTTATGGTTTGCATCAGGGAAGCAAACAACAAAAAGGACAAAATAGCTGAAAACTTGAGTGTGCATAATTATTTACCCCCTAAAGTCAGTACTTTGTAGAGCCTCCTTTTGCAGCAATAACACAGCACTGACCACAGCACCTTCCGTTATACATTTGGAGAGTCTCCCACATATCTTTTGTCAAACTCAAAATGAGCCTTACAATTTTTGTGTGTAAGTAAAGTTTTTTTCTGCCCACTCTTCCATAAAGGCCACCTCTATGGAATGTACGCTTATTGCAGTCGTATGGGCAGATACTTCTGTCTCTGCTTGGGAACTCTGCAGCTCCTTCAGGGTTACCTTTGGCCTCTCTGATTATTGCCCTCCTTGCCCGGGCTGAGAGTTTTGGTGGGTGGCCTTCTCTTGGCAGGTTTGTTGTGGTACCATGTTCTTTCCATGTGATGATAATGGATCTAATGGTGCTCCGAGGGATTATGAGAAATTGGGATATTTTTTATACTCCAACCCTGACTGGTTCTTCTCAACAACCTTGTCCCTGACTTGTTTTGAGATCTCCTTGGTCTTCATGGTGTTGTTTGGCTACTGGTACCTCTTTACTAGTGGTGTTGCAGCCTCTGTGGCCTTTCAGAAAAGGTAAAGTGTATATACTGACAGAACATGTGACTCTTAGATGGTACACAGGTGGACTTCCTTTCACTAAGAGTGTGACTTATGAAGGTAATTGCTGGTACCAGAAATTTATACTGGCTTCATAGCAAAAGGGGTGAATACATGTGCACATACCAATTTTTAGCTATTTGATCCCAAAAATTCAATTTATGCTTATATTTTGCATACTTCACCTTGCATTACAAAAATATTTAAACACAATATATATAGTAGAGAGCCGACAGGGAGGATACTGGACGAGTGAATATCTCTCCCAGAAAGTTAAGCAGAATGAGATAATAAAAGCCCGGTAGTATTGGTTGGTGCAGTAGCTTAGGTGCTGAGCCATTTTGTTCATGGTAGTTCCAGGATGGTTTTTATTTGAGCCATGAATAGGATTTGGTACTGGGACCCATCACTCCCACTCCCGCTCCAGTACGGGTAGTGGCTTTCCTCCCACCCAGCTCCATCTGCCAGCAGCTACTCCGAGGACTCAAAACAGTTCACATCCATGTACAGGGGTTAAAGGGTGAGGGCCAGGGTTGCCTTGGGACCTAATAGTTGGAGTATCTAGCGTAAAGCCTCAGTGGAAGCTCTATTTAGAGCCACAGACACTTTGTGGGTTCTTAGCTAGTTTGGGGCTGCATTTCAGCAAATGGAGTTGAGCATTTTGTCAAGATTAATGCTACCCTCGATGCTGAAAAATACAACAGATACCGTATTTATGTATCATGCAATACCATCAGGGAGGCTACTGATTGGCTCAAAATGTATTCTGCAGCAGGACCTTGACACAGAACATACAATCGATGTCATTAAGAAATATTTTCAGTGTAAAGAAGAACATGGAGACCTAAAAGTGATGATATAGTATGGCCCCATAAAGCCCTGATCTCAACATCTTCAAGTGTTTCTTGGATTACATGAAGAGACAGAAGGATTTGCATAAGTGACATCTACAGAAGATCTGTGGTTGGTTCTACAAGATGTTTGGAACAACCTCCCTGCTGAGGTCCTTCAAAAACTGTGTGCAAGTGTATCTACAAGAACTGATGCTGTGTTGCACACCAAATATTGATATGACTGAGACTTTCTCTTTTGTTCATTCACTTTGCCATTTGTTAACTAATCAAAATAATTTATTAACACACCTTTTTTTTAAAGCTTTCTTATTTTGCAATATTTTTTACACACCTGCGTAAAACATTTACACTGTTGTAAATGGACCTACAGCTAAGATGTCAGTCAAGTAGTCCTGAGTGTAGACAATCTTTGGTTTATTTCTACTACTTTGATATTGAGTATTAAGAACCTGTGCAGGATTCTGCTTTCTAGAACTTTGTCAGCAAATAAGATGGCAAGGAATAAGTATAAGAACCATGAAAAAAATGTGATCGGGTCAACTGAAGTCCGCCCTTTTACAATTAGTGTCAAAACCTGCAACCAGAATGGGAGATCTCATTTTTTATATTTGGTAGAGGCCACCTCTCTTTTATTAGGTCCCTGTTTTGAAATTTTGTTTGTTCCAGTGGTAACCAATGATAGGTCTGGACAAGTGGCGCAAAAAAAAATATATTGCTTTTTCAATCCATTTGCAGAATCATTAACCATATGTTTTTTTGTGCTGCTGAATTACTGCGTAATGCATATAGCATAAGGACTAGTTAACCATTCAAATAGTTGACGTCTGAGGTGACAAAGATGACTCGACCACTCTTTAGAATCCAACAAAATGGCCAGCCGTGTTATGAATGTGCTAGAGATGGTTTCTGAGCAGAGGCTCCCTCTGGTGGTTACAGACAGTACTGAACCTTTAAGCGAGGAATCGCAATCTGGGATCTCTGACTGGTCTGATATAAGGGAGGTTCCCTCCCATGATGGTTGCCGGTGATCAATTGTTCTTGTCTCAATTGTGGTTCCTTGTTCATTTGGAAGTTTGCTGAGTCTTGCCTGCATCTTCTGCTATCAGATAAGATATTTTCTGCTTTTATTTTTGTGCTTGCTTTTTGCATTGT
Organism: Oophaga sylvatica; assembly: GCA_033576555.1. Classification (NCBI taxonomy): domain Eukaryota; kingdom Metazoa; phylum Chordata; class Amphibia; order Anura; family Dendrobatidae; genus Oophaga; species Oophaga sylvatica. The sequence continues at coordinate 95,615,433 of JARQOD010000009.1, read as the reverse complement.
TCCCTGCACTTCTGTGGAGGTCAGCCATGTCCCCTCCAGGGGGCTTGTGCTCCCCTCATTTTATCTGAAGCCACTGTTATTTGTTCATTTTCTTTTTCCTGTTTTTTCAGTGGCTGCGGCTTGGTTTTGTTCACACTGAGATCTGATTTAGTGGGTGGCGAGATCGTTTGATCTCAGTATTTTTGTAATCAGAATTGTTGGATTTTTGTAGGTTTTTCTGGGTTGCAGAAAGTAATCTCTCCTGTCCTATCCTATTTAGTCAGCTTGTGGCCCCAGCGTTTGCTCAGTCTATTTTCTGTCTGTGTTCATGCTTTCTTCTTGTCTAACCGCCATTACATGTTTGGGGGCTTCCTATTTTCTTTGGGGATCTGCTCCGGGCAGATAGCTTTCATCTTTCTGCCTTTAGGTGTAGTTATCTCTCAGGCTGTGACGAAGCGTCTAGGATCAACGTAGGAACGCTCCACGGCTAGCTCTAGTTTTGTGGTTAGTTTAGGAATCTGCAACCCATTAGTTACCAACATCTCAGGTGTTCGGCTGCCCGGCTGTTGTTCCTGTCCTCCTCAGCTACCGAACATAACACAGCCCCATTGAAGGGAATCACAAAAGTATCAGATTCTGGGCAATCCAATTTTTTGTGAATTCATTTTGTCTTGAACCCATATGCTTTTTTCTGCACTCAACCACTGTGCCGTAGACCTAAGTATGGATATAGCACTATGTATAAAGGACGAATGCATAGATTGTTTTTGCCTTTTGTTAATATGAGCAGGGATCGTACACAGGAAATAATTACACACGTATGAAGCAATATTGCATCATTGTGGGAATTAATCTCCCATGTCCGATTTCCCTTCCTGCAGTGTTAACAGTCTGCATATATTGCTGCATTTTCACCATCTTATCATTAGCACTTACCATTATTTATCTCCCATGATACTGAATGTAAGCTTTGTCGGCTGCGGTAAATCAGAGGATCTTTTAATCATCTTCCATGTACTCCGTTATTCTAATGTTATTTAGTCTACATCTTATATACTGTATACAGAAGATGCAAAAAGACATGACGGCACTTAGCTTGTTATGGATTTATAAAAGGAATGGACCTAAAGAGTATACATTGCTGCCTTTATGCACATTAAAAGGTTATAGACATTAGATACAGTGAATCTCACATCCAGCAATTTACTCATGTGACTCATCCATTAGCATGCACATTTAGCTCAGGCAAACATGCCCAGTAAGCCCTATGGAGGTTGGAGCAGTTTGTTACTGCCAGACAACGCCGCAGCCGCTGATGTCAGGAAAATCAAATCTGTCAGATCAGCATCCCACAAAAATTTACACCGGAGGATGCAAGTTGAGTTATATCATTAACCATCATTTGACCGAGCAACAGCAATCTAATAATCGGGGGCTCCTCTATCACCTATCCGTAGGATCAATATCAGATCTGGTGACTTCTTGAAGATGTCATGGCTCACCGTTAGTGGAACAGCTCTGTATGTTGTAGTGGCCTTGAGTATTATTTCATCTCTCTCTTATAAATAAGAATGGCTTACAGTTCCATTCTTAGCCAACGCACAATGTATGTAGCTGTACATAACCCCATAAAGGGGCTGTTCCAAAAATATTAAGCTATCCTCCAGCCATGGGGGATCACTCCATAGGCTTGTGGATAACTTACTGATTACTTATAGTTCCAACGCTGAGACCTCCAGTGATCCAAAGATTGGGGCTCAGGATCCCAAAAGCCTGGCTGTTAGGCTCACTAGGTGAGGTGGATCCTCAAATCCCAAAGTCCTGGTGGGCACATGGGCCACAGGCATCAGGGCAACGGGCAGTTGAGGCACCCAAGAAAAAGGTAGCAGAGGTCCTTGAGTCTGTATACAGGTGTAACAATGATGTGGGTACTATGGAATCTGATTGCGTGGGACAAAATGAAACTGAGACCAAAGCTGAGACAACAAGTGTATTTAACAAAGTAAGAAATTGAACAAAATCTAACAGAGCTCTACCTGCAATAGTAACGAAGTGCTCAGCACAATAAAGAAATGATCAGCAAACTGAATAGCGGGGCGCGACCGCTAATACGAACCAGTCCAGCAGTAATATGATGCAGGAGTGCACATGGCACGTAAACGTGGAAGTCCAGAAATAATATTGGTGAGAATGCACACAGCACCTAAACATGGGAGTCCAGCAATAATATTAGTGAGAATGCACACAGAACCTAAACATGGGAGTCCAGCAAGAATATGATCACAAGTGCGCACAGCACTTAAAAGTGGAAGTCCAGGAATACACACCTGGAGCGCTAATAGGAGAAGGTCTCTAAATGTACCTTTTGGTCTGAAAAATCCCGCACAAGTGCCAACAGTCACAGTCCAAGAAGAGATAGTGATGTCAGAGTTTCTTACTGACCACAGCAGTTCAGAGGCGAGTAGCTCCTCACTAGAAGTCCAGACAATAGGTAACTAAGGTCAGGATCAATGAGCCGCACAGAGGATTGAAGGCAGATGAACATGGAGATGTAGAGCACCAAGTAATGACAGGAGTAGCAGCAGGGAGTGTCACGCTGTCTAATGATATGTATACAATGTCAGTAAACTATTAATACAGGAACAACACTCAATACAACAACTAGTATAGCAACATCAGCATGTAAGTATAGAATAGATTTACCTGACACGATATCTGCTGAACTCAGGGTTAATCTTGAGGACTTGATGAGCTGAAACAGGAAAGAGGTGGACCGGGATCTAACCTGACCCTAAACTGGGGTCCTAACTAATCCCTCACCTTGGAGGTACTGATAATGGTTCAGAGGTCCAAGTCTCCAACCTAACCCTGTCTCCTATCAGACCCTGAACCCTGTAATCAGTCCTAAGAAGGATCCTGACTACCACCAAAGGGATATGGGCTGATCTCAGCTAAATACACAGATTAGACATATAAGACAGACAGGATAACACTCGCTTGCATACACACTCAAACACCAAAGGAACATAAATGGTCTGGGAAATAAACTCTAACCAAGTTGAGCTTAGAACAACTAAGGAGCTCACAACTAAAGTCTATACAGATTCATTCCTATCTGTGGTCTGCATGAAGGTTTCACTGGCAACTCCCCAAGCAGACAACCAGGAATTTAAAGGAAACCAATCAACAAATAATCAATTGCAGCCGGGAGAAACTGCACCCAGTCCCAGCACCGAGCACAGACAGAATTAACTCCCTAGCTGCCAAACACAAAGAAACAGCAGATCAGCTGTGAGAAGTCAAAATGTGCAACCGCGACGATCTTCGTGGCAATGCACACATGACAGTACCCCCCCTTCTACGAGGGGCCTCCGGACCCTCAGGGCCAGGCCTGCCCGGGTGAGTTCTGTGGAAGGTCCGAACCAAACGATCTGCGTTAACATCAGACGCAGGGACCCACGTCCTCTCCTCTGGACCATACCCCTTCCAATGCACCAAGTACTGAAGGGACCGGCGATTCAGACGTGAGTCAATGATCTTTGATACTTGAAATTCCAAGTTACCATTGACCAACACAGGAGGAGGAGGTAGAGGTGACGGTATGACTGGTGCCACATACCTTTTAAGTAATGACTTGTGGAACACATTATGAATTTTAAACGTAGGAGGGAGGTCCAGACGAAATGCCACAGGATTAATTATGGAACTGATCCTGTACGGCCCGATGAATCTGGGACCCAGTTTCCAGGAGGGCAACTTAAGTTTTATATTCCTGGTAGACAACCATACCAGATCGTTCACATTCAGATCTGGTCCAGAAACTCTCCTCCTATCAGCCATACGTTTGTAACGGTTCCCCATCGCACTCAGATTATTCAATACACCTCGCCACACAGAAGCAAGTGACGACGAGAAACGCTCCTCCTCAGGAACCCCAGAAGGGCCCCCCCCATTGAAAGTACAAAACTGGGGATGGAAACCATATGCCCCAAAAAACGGGGACTTACCAGTGGACTCGCTCCGCCTGTTGTTAAGAGCGAACTCTGCCAGAGGCAAGAAAGAAGACCAGTCCTCTTGGTTCTCTGAAACAAAACACCGGAGATATGTCTCTAAGCTCTGATTCAGACGCTCTGTCTGACCATTGGTCTGCGGATGAAAAGCCGAGGAAAATGACAATTGCATCCCCCGACGTAAACAAAATGCCCTCCAAAATTTGGACACAATCTGAGACCCCCTATCTGACACCACATCAGAAGGCAACCCATGAAGTCTAACGATCTACCTAATGAACACCTGCGCCAGAGTTTTAGCATTAGAGAGTGCAGGAAGAGCAACGAAATGTGCCATCTTACTGAACCTGTCAACAACCACCAGTATGACAGTATTCCCTGACGACGGAGGAAGGTCCGTAATGAAGTCCATAGATAAATGAGTCCATGGACGCTCTGGAAGTTTCAAGGGTAAAAGGGTCCCAGACGGACGGGTATGAGGGGTTTTAGAGCGAGCACACACCCCACATGACGCGACAAAAGTTATAACATCTTTATTAGCATTAGGCCACCAAAACCGGCGAGAAAGGAGATCTAAAGTAGCCTTACTCCCTGGATGTCCTGCTAGAGCAGAATTATGATGTGCCTCAATAACCTTTTGTCTCAACAGATTTGGGACAAACAGTCTCCCTGGAGGTCCTGCAGGGGCGTCCCCCTGAGCCTCTAACACCTCCTCCTCAAGCTCAGAAAATACAGCCGACACTACCACCCCCTCCTGAAGGATAGGACTCGGGTCATCCGTTTTCCCGGCCCCTGGGAAACTGCGAGACAAGGCATCAGCCTTTACATTCTTAGACCCCGGGCGATAAGTGACGACAAAATTAAACCTGGTAAAAAACAACGACCATCGAGCTTGTCTGGAATTCAGACGCTTAGCGGATTCCAAATACAACAGGTTCTTGTGATCAGTAATAACGGTAACCGGGTGGACTGCCCCCTCCAAAAAGTGACGCCATTCTTCAAAAGCTAACTTAATGGCCAAAAGTTCCCTATTGCCGATATAATAATTCCTTTCGGCGGACGACAATTTCTTAGAAAAGAAAGTGCACGGATGCCATTTACCAGGGGACGGACCCTGGGACAATATAGCACCCACCCCTACGTCAGACGCATCCACCTCCACAATGAACGGCTGAGATGCATCTGGTTGGATGAGAACGGGTGCCGAAGCAAAACATTTCTTCAAAGAGGAAAAGGCTTGGCAAGCTTTGTCCGACCATTTAGAAAAATCCGTCCCTTTTCTTGTCATGTCAGTGAGAGGTTTGACGACAGATGAGAAATTACAAATAAATTTCCGGTAGTAGTTAGCAAACCCCAAAAAACGCTGCAGAGCCTTAAGATCCCCTGGCTGATCCCATTCAAGCACTGCTCTCACCTTTTCAGGGTCCATACGGAAACCGGAGGCTGACACCAAAAAACCCAAAAACTGAAGTTCCTGTACTGCAAATACACACTTCTCCAGTTTGGCGTATAGTTTATTGTCTCGCAAGATCTGCAACACCTGTCTCACATGCTCCTGATGAGACACAAGAACTGGCGAGTAAATTAAAATGTCGTCCAAATATACAACCACAAACAGCCCCACAAGGTGACGAAAAATGTCATTAACAAAATGTTGGAATACTGCTGGTGCAGTAGTCAGACCAAAAGGCATGACAAGGTTCTCATAATGTCCCTCCGGCGTGTTAAACGCCGTTTTCCACTCATCCCCCTCTTTTATCCTAATCAGATTATACGCCCCCCTGAGATCCAATTTAGAGAACCATTTGGCGCCAACAATTTGATTGAAGAGATCAGGAATAAGAGGGAGTGGATACGGATCTCGAACAGTAATCCGATTAAGTTCGCGGAAATCCAAGCAAGGGCGTAGGCCTCCATCTTTCTTCTTCACAAAGAAGAACCCCGCGGCTACTGGGGAAGATGAAGGTCTAATATGCCCTTTGGCCAGACTTTCAGAAATATAATCTTTCATAGCCTGCCTCTCAGGACCAGAAAGATTATACAACCTAGCTTTAGGCAACTTAGCATCAGGAAGGAGATTAATAGAGCAGTCATACACGCGATGAGGAGGCAACTCCTGACACCCCTCCTCAGAGAAAACATCCCCAAAATCCTCCAAAAAAGGAGGCAATGTACTAGGCACGACCGCACTGATGACTGTGTTCATGCAGTTGCTTTTGCAAAACTCACCCCATTGGCTTATTTCTCTGGACTGCCAATTAATCACAGGGTTATGTTTAACCAACCAAGGAAGTCCCAACACAATGGGAGTAGGTAGACCCTCCAACACATAACAAGATAATTGTTCCCTATGTATTGCCCCTACCCGAAGGTCAATGTTATGAACCTCATGAACAAAGCTACCTTGGCCGAGAGGCCTGGCGTCAATGGAGAATATAGGGATCGGTTTGACCAATACACTCAGATGCATACCTTGAGCCTGAGCAAACTGAGCGTCAACCAGATTAGCCCCGGAACCACTATCAAGAAGAACAGACAATCTCTCCACTCTCGTACCAACTACCACCTCCACTGGTACAAGGAACTGAGAAGAACTGGCGGATGAAATACATACTCCCAGGTTGTCGTCCACCACACAACCTGGGATTAACAGTTTTCCGGCGACTTTTGGCTCAACAAGGCACGGGATGGACATTCTCCAACAAAATGTCCCTCTTTCCCGCAGAAAAAACATCTTCTAGTCCTGCGGCGTACCGCCAATCCCCTCCTACGAAATGATGTCCCTCCCAACTGCATAGGCTCATCCGAACAGACAAGGGGAACCTCAACATAAGGGACTTTAGTGGTAGGTGGAGAAACAACAGGGAGTGGGGTTACCTCACCCCTCTCCCGAAGCCGTCTATCAGTACGGATAGCTAAGGCCATAGCAGCCTCCAGTGAATGAGGAGACTCATACTGAGCCAAAACGTCTTTTAATTTATCAGAAAGCCCATGACAAAACTGGCTCCTAAGAGCTGGGTCATTCCACTGAGTATCTGTGGCCCATCTACGAAACTCAGAAGCAAATTCCTCTGCAGGACGATCTCCCTGCTGTATCTTACGTAATTTTGTCTCAGCAAGAGAGACCCGATCTGGGTCATCATATACCAATCCCAGAGCAGTAAAAAATTGATCTACAGACAGTAGAGCCGGGGATCCCGGAGGAAGGGAAAATGCCCAGGATTGAGGGTCCCCTTGCAGAAGTGAGATAACAATTCCCACTCTCTGCTCATCACTCCCTGATGATCGAGGCCGAAGCCGAAAATACAATTTACATGCCTCCCGGAAGGTGAAAAATTTGTCTTGCCCACCAGTGAACCTGTCCGGGAGAGCTACTTTAGGTTCAACTCTGGTTTGCTCCAGGGGAGACAAAACTTTGGACTTAATGTCCGTCAGCTCCATGGATAATCCCTGCAACTGCAGAGCCAGCTGGGCTACTGGATCCATGGTAACTGGAGATAATTTTTATGGCCAGTGAAAATGTCACGCTGTCTAATGATATGTATACAATGTCAGTAAACTATTAATACAGGAACAACACTCAATACAACAACTAGTATAGCAACATCAGCATGTAAGTATAGAATAGATTTACCTGACACGATATCTGCTGAACTCAGGGTTAATCTTGAGGACTTGATGAGCTGAAACAGAAAAGAGGTGGACCGGGATCTAACCTGACCCTAAACTGGGGTCCTAACTAATCCCTCACCTTGGAGGTACTGATAATGGTTCAGAGGTCCAAGTCTCCAACCTAACCCTGTCTCCTATCAGACCCTGAACCCTGTAATCAGTCCTAAGAAGGATCCTGACTACCACCAAAGGGATATGGGCTGATCTCAGCTAAATACACAGATTAGACATATAAGACAGACAGGATAACACTCGCTTGCATACACACTCAAACACCAAAGGAACATAAATGGTCTGGGAAATAAACTCTAACCAAGTTGAGCTTAGAACAACTAAGGAGCTCACAACTAAAGTCTATACAGATTCATTCCTATCTGTGGTCTGCATGAAGGTTTCACTGGCAACTCCCCAAGCAGACAACCAGGAATTTAAAGGAAACCAATCAACAAATAATCAATTGCAGCCGGGAGAAACTGCACCCAGTCCCAGCACCGAGCACAGACAGAATTAACTCCCTAGCTGCCAAACACAAAGAAACAGCAGATCAGCTGTGAGAAGTCAAAATGTGCAACCGCGACGATCTTCGTGGCAATGCACACATGACAGGGAGTCCAGAAGCAAACAGCAAGAAGCTCAGGAGCCAACAGCAAAAAAAAATACTCAGGCAAGGAGGAATACCCAATCCGGACTTAAATAGTAGGACAGACAGGAAGTTCCAGGACAGGGCAAGGTACAAGATTCCATCTTGGACAAGGGCAAACAGGCTCAATGGAAAATCTGGAATCCATACAACAGGTAGCAGTGGTAATGGATGCCGCAGGAAGACAGGAGACCGGGAAGCAGCAGCAGAGGTAATGGATACCGCAAGCAGACAGGAGACCGAGAAGCAGGTAGCAGAGGTACTAGAGGCTGCAGGCAGCCAGGACTTAGGAGCAATAAAAGTTTAAATACTAATACCCAGGAATGTGTCTTGGTGGGCCGTATATAGGCTTAGGAAGATAATCACATGGGAGAACACTGAGCTAATTGCAAAGCCTGACGTGGAGCACAAGACAATTTAGTGGACCCGGGTGAAGAGAGAAAAGCTGGGATTCAGGACAGATGTGTAACACTGGCTTTGCAAAACCACATTTAGGATGTAGCAGAGGTTTGAATATTCAATCTTCGGTCTATTTATTGTCACTGTTGATGAAAGCTAAGTACAGCAATCGATTATTATTGTCAGTCCCATCAACAATGAATAAAGTGAAAATCAAGCATACCCAGCTTCCCTCTATTCAAAGCGGGGCTCAAGAGTCCCGATCACAAGATCACTAAGGGTGCCAGTGGTTGGACCCCAGTGATAAGTAAGTTAGGGGGCATCTTAATCGTTTGAAGATAACCATTTAATCAGAGATGAGTAGTTGAAAATGTGAATTTGATCCACACTATTGACCTATGTTAAAGTTCTGGAAAACTGCTTTAAGAAAAATGTCATGTCTACAATACAAAGGATATGGAAAGTCTTCAGCGTTTGCATTGATATTCTCTTTGTTAAAATGTGGTTTCCAGTATTGATCTGAAAAATGATATTATTTGTATACACATCCTTGTCCATGGAGACGAGATGCTCTACACATATCTAATTACTGTATGTATCCAATGCATTTGGCCGAGATGTGTGCGAATAAACAATTCTGTGTTCAGCAGTTGCAGATCAATGAACAGAGACCATAAAGGATTTAAAAGCTTTCCTCACTAGAGATACTTATCAAATTTTGATAGATTATTTCATTTCTGTCCAAAAATTGGTAGCCCTACTAATTGGGAAAGCTAGTAATGGTGGAGAGTTACAAGCACTTGGGATTTTTCCAATCCGAAAACCAATCACAAAAGTCCAAACCAATCCGAAAGGATTAAGTCTCTGCTAGCTATGTACTGTAGATACTGAACCGCCAAGTGAAGAGCAAGCTCCCATTTCTGAGGATCTAAGTGTTCTAAGCCTTCAAACCACAACAGATCAGAATTTTATTGCATATTTTTATTGCATATGAACAGCAATACAGAAGTCTAGAGGAAAAAACTGTTAAAGAAGCACTCCTCCTCCTCCCATCAAAGTTTTTTCATCTTAATTTATTGCAATGATCGTATTATACAGCACTGTGTACTTACAATTGCTAATTTTACCTTTCTACCTGGCTTATTATTCTCTTTTCTGTTAGGTCTATGACTCACATGATTAAAAACTGACTACCTGAATGCTTCTAAGCTCTATGTAGAAACAGGAAGTCTCTTTTCCTGCATAAAAGAAGACTTCACTGGGTAGTGAAGAATTTACTGGGTAGAAAGACAAAATGAGCAATTGTAAGTACACAGTTCTGTATAATATGATGATTGTAATATGGTAAACTCTTCACTCCCCAGGGCACTTTGCGTTTTTTCGTTTTTGTTTATTGCTCTCCTTCTTCCCAAAGCCATAACTTTTTTTACTTTTCCGTCAATATGGCCATGTGACAGCTTGTTTTTTGTGGGATGAGTTGTTCTTTTGAACAACACCATCGATTTCACCATATAGTGTACTGAAAAATGGGAAAATAATTCCAAGTGTGGTGAAATTGCAAAAAAAGTGCAAAATTCACAATAGTTTTTTTTTTTATCATGTTCACTAAATGCTAAAACTGACCTGCCATTATGATTCTTCAGTGGTGAAAAAAAAAATCCAAAGTTTGTAAAAAAAAAAAAGTCACTATTTCCTGAAACCGGTGGCGTCTCCATTTTTTTCAGGATTTGAGGCTGGGTGAAGGCTTATTTTTTGCGCGCTGAGCCGACGTTTTTACTGATACAATTTTTGGGATAGATACAATGTTTTAATCGCCTGTTATTGCATTTATTGCAATGTTACGGCAACCATTAAACAGCAATTGTGGCGTTTTGATTTATTTACAGATGTGATGAATTATTTTTATATTTTTATAGATCGGCATTTCTGAATACAGATATACCGTATATACTCGTGTATAAGCCGAGATTTTCAGCACCTTTTTTCGTGCTGAAAATGCCCCCTCGGCTTATACACGAGTCATAGGGCAGAAACCAGCGGGGGAGGGGATGCCGCGGCAGGAGCCGGTGGCTGGGATCATACTCACCCCTCCCCGTGCCATCGCTGAACTTGCCTGCAATCCTGCAGCTCTCCCCGGCTTCCTTCAGCTCTCCAGCGCTGAGCGGTGACGTAATACCCGCTCATTAAGGTCATGTAATATGGACGCGACGCCACTCCCATGGGCGTCGCCTCCATATTCATGGCCTTAATGAGCGGTATTACATCACCCCTCAGTGCTGGAGAGCTGCAGGAAGACGGGGAGAACGCAGGATTGCAGGGACGCTCAGTGATGGCACGGGGAGGGGTGAGTATGATGGAGGAGAGGACAAGGAGCACGGAACAGGACGGGGGGGAAGAACGGTGGACGGGGGAAGCATAGAGGAGGACGGGGGAAGCTGGAGCAGGACGGGGGAAGCATGGAGGAGGACAGGGGGAGAACGGAGGACGGGAAGCATGGAAACAGGACGGGGGGGAGATCGGTGGACGGGGGAAGCATAGAGAGGAGGGAAGCATAGGAGGCAGGAGAACGGAGGACGGGGGAAGCATGGAGCAGGACGGGGGGAGATCGGTGGACGGGGGAAGCGTGGAGGAGGACGGGGGAAGCATGGAGCAGGACAGGGGAGGATGGAGGGCACAGCGGAGGACAGAGCAGGAGGGGGGGAGTACAGAGGAGAATGGGGGAGCACAGAGCTGGATGGGGGAGCAAGGAGCAGGACGGGGGCAGCACAGAGCAGGAGGGCAGTTTATACACCCGGCTTATACATGAGTCAATAATTTTTCTCAGTTTTTTGTGGCAAAATTAGGGGGATCGGCTTATACACGGGTCGGCTTATACACGAGTATATACGGTATGTATTTTTGATTTTTTTTTAAGGGGCAAAAATGGGGTGATTTTAACTTTTATATTTTACTTTTTTAAAAAAAATTTTCTCCTTGCTTCAATAGTCTCCATGGCAGACTTGAATCTGCGATCTTCTGATCGCCTGTGCGACACATAGCAGGGCTTCAGTTGAAATGATCATCTGCTATGAACGAGGCGACTGCTCATAGCAGATCTGCAATGACAACCACGCGTCTCCTGCAGCCCCCAATTTGTCATAGCAACCTATCGCCTCTCCACAGTCATGTGACATGTGCGCCGAAGTGGGTTTAGTGACGCGCTTCCGGCGCAAGCATGTTAAATGCTGTCAGAGATTGACAGCGGTATTTAACATGTTAACAGCCACGGGTGGATCGGAATTCCACCCGTGGCTGTTAGGGGCACATAACAGATGATCAAATTAGCTGTCAAGTGATGGAAAACATGAGGTCTCAGAGTGCCGGAGCCTGCATCAAAGGGAGATACATGACATGATGTATATATACGTCATATGTCGTGAAGAGGTTAAGTTGACTAAAACTTTGACGAAAGTACTTCTTTAAAGCTGGGTTCACACAAACGTTTTTGTAACTAAAACCATGCCTTTCATGACTGTTTTAATGGCATTTTTAGGTGGGGTATTTTCTTATTTTTTATGCAACTAGCTAGATGTTACTTTGAATTTCATAGTACAATATAAAATGAACTACGTACAGTGAGTTTTTGGATGTGACATTTTGTGTTTTTCTTTTTTCGAGCGCTCATTGGCTTTATTTTAAAACTCTGCTCTTGGGTATGACATTTTATAGCCATTCCTATAGGACTAGAAAACTGAATTGCGTGAAATAACCCGTAGGCTGTGTTCTCTTCTCACAATGAATTTTTGGTCAGTTTTTGATTCTCTTCATTTTCACTACATCAAAAACGCAGCGTTTGCATTTCCAGCAAAGTGGATGGGATTTACAAAAAAATGTCATACCCTTGTTGCTTTTTTTTTTACTTGGCGTAAATTAACCAGTAATGCGTATTTCAAATCCACAGGTCAATTTCTCTTGCGGGTACACTTTATGTGCAAATTTTCCTCGTACAGTAGAATTGCATCAATTGTGGAAAATCCACAGGTGATAAACTCATGCGTTTTTAGTGCATATCTGCTATGGATACTCACAAAAAACACATAATCCGCACATGACTGTGTCAATAAAATTCCGTCAAAGCAAAATATCAGGAAGTATCAAAACAAAGCAGCTTTATTAAAACACCAAAAAGAGACAAAAACTGCAGTGTCAAAAATGTGATAAAAATGCATGAAAAAAAGGCAATGAAAAAATGCAAGTAGCCTAAGGCTAAGTGCAAACGTTCAGGAATGTTTGCAGAATATTCCTGAGCAAAAACTGACTTTTTCTGTGGCAAAAATGCGTGTTTTTTTGCGCGGATTTTGCGCGTTTTTGGTGCGTTTTTTGCCCTGATTTGACGCGGTTTTATCGCGATTTTTCCCTGAACTTTCTATGTCAATAATATAGCGGGAAAAACGCTAGAATTCTGCGAAATTAATGAACATGTTGCTTCTTTTTCTGTGATGCGTTTTTTTCGCGGAAAAAAACGCACCATGTGCACAAAAATTTGAGGAATTCTAATTCTAAATGATAGGATGCTTAATTCATGCGTTTTTGACGTGTTTTTTTCCCGCGAAAAAAACGCAAATAATCCTGAACGTGTGCACTTAGCCTAATAGGTGCAGAAATGCCACCTAAATTCTGCAACATCCAGAACTCCCCAAATATTTATCATGGGAATGTAGCCTTAAAGTAATTCTGTTATCACTTTATAGGGAGAAACCATGAAATGTTCAATGGGTTATGCTTTCTTTTTATTGCATTTGCTGAAAAATAAAACAAGTCCTCTTATGCCACCTTAAGATTTGATGCTTTTACATAAGAGGGTGGAACAGGAACAGAAAAATTGGTGAAACGGTAGGCTATTAATATGAATCAGTTGGCAAATATAACCTTTTAAAGAGTAACTAAACTTTTATTCTATTTAATTATCCTTCAAGCGTTACAAAGTTCTGAATTTTTGGAATATGGTTCATTACATTATATTGCTTTCTTCACTCCCGAACACTACTCTGCTGTGCGCCATCAATGTTCAGTTCATGCTCCTCAGAAGCTACAGATGTTGTACAGTTCAATCAGGAGACCCACGGCTGGTCCGGGCATCGTAGTCCATACATAGACCATGAAACTTAAAAGTGTGAATATAGCCTTCAGGACTCGTTGCCTCTACTATTTTGTACCTTTAGGGTAATCAATCAGTCTGGACAATGCTGTAATTCACATCCAGTGCACATTTGTCCGGTTTCACATGTCCGACATTCATGGTCTGAATGGAGCTGCCAGAAATTTACAGACCTGAACTGCAACAGCCTCACAGACAAATATGAGACTACTGAGTACATGTTAAAAAACCCGCTGTCATGTCTGTCAGAGGCCACAGGCTTAAAAAAGGCCATCTCTGAAAGACTTGGCACAAGCCACACCATCTGGCAGATTCCAGAGAAAACCTGACCTTCACCCTTTAACTCTTGTACATGGATCTGGTCTTACAATGGGGTCCATTGGATTTCTTCCACGGAAGGACTGCCATCTGGATGAGCTAACTAGAGGAATGAAGGGTCACCACCAAGAAGGGCCAAAGCCAAGAGGTCACGTCAGGAACATAATCTTAAAACCAGATAGTCAAAATTCACGCCACTCTGAAGGGCTGCCATCTTGATGAGCTAACTAGAGGCAGGAAGGGTTACCAAGAAGGGCCAATGCCAAGAGGTCATGTCATGAACAGAGTCTTAAAACCAGATAGTCAAAATTCACGCCAAGGTCAGTGAACAGGAGGAATTAGGAAGGACAAGAGTCCAGGTCAGGTAGCAAAGTCAGGAAGCAAAACTAACTGACTGGCAGTGGAAGTCAGAGACTCAGGGGTTTAAATAGCAGGCAGCACCACCAAGGGCTCTCGGAAGGTAGCAATCAAAATCAAACAATTGATCCTATTGTTTCCTGATCTCACATCATCAAAAGTCCCACTAATAATATAGGACTGATGCTGTCAAGCATCACCCACAAAAAAGGCATGACCAAAGAAGAAAGCAGCAAAGGTGATACACCCACTATCGGTCCGGACATTGCCGTCCAGCCCCGGACCGTGAATATCAGATGTGTGAGACTGGAATTACAATGAGCTTCTTATAGATGCGCTTTATTAAAGGATTACAGTATGTTTGCTCTACGATTCCCATATGTTCTACTATTTCTGATTTTTATCGTTTTATAGAGCCTCTTTAAGGTGACACAGCTTTACAAAAATTTAAAAAAAAAAACCCTTGAACAGATGCTCATATGGTATACATTCATAAAAAGATGCTGCAGTTCTGTAGCACACAGTCACTGGATTATTCTCATATTTTCCTAGAGCCAAACCAGCTGGATCCGTTCGTGTCATTCACCCCTCTCATTTCATTTTATGTTCCCATTTCATTTGCATATTTAAATCTATTGCATAATATGTTGCATTCTCTCTCCTCTCTTTCGAGCATCCTCTCCATGCCGTGTTCTAGGTAAAACGTTTGCTGTTTAAAAAAGCTAAAAAGCTAATTATGCTGCATAAATAAGTAAGAACTTCAAGGGAATTTGCCACTGAAAGGAAAAATGCAACATTTTAAGGAGATGTATATTTTACAATTGTGCTCGTTCTGCAGGTGTAAAGTGCACATATGCCGGAATTCTGGCAGCTCTTATTTTCGGTGATTGTGTTTCGTAGCTCTGATTGTATTTTTAAGAGCTCGTTGTTTCTTGCCCAGGGGAGCTTCAATGGAGAGGTGGGTAATGTTCTCTCCTTTTTTTTCTGATAACCCAGCCTGAAGGTGGTGCATAGCAGATTATCATAAGAATGAAGGCTGCCTGGCTACAGTGCAGAAGTACATGTGTCAAACTGTCATCTAACTCGGGGTGTTATCTCTATTTTTATGCTTTGTTACACGGTATGGGGCCACAATGTGTGGTGTGTTTGTGCACAAAGAGAAATAATAGCATAAAATTTAATAGAGTATTCACCATTATATATGGAAAAGGGAAAAAGAGGCGCACATGTACTATAGAGAGATAGACCCGTCATGTCTGCAGTTTGGCTCATTCCCATAAACCAATAGATAGCGTGATTGTTAGGGTCAGCAGATGAGCTAGATCCTCCAAGCCCAAGGATTGGGTGGGCACATAGACCACAGGCGAAGAAGATGGGTGAGGCATGCGGTACATGGACAGCTGGAAACCACAGGTACATAGGAGATGTCCGAAGAACCACAGACAGGCAGTCAGAATGCTGGAAACCGCAGGCTGGCAGGAGACATCCAGGAGACCACAGGTAAACAGGAGGAAGAAAACCACAGACAGCAGAGTAAGTCAAGGTGTATCGAGCAACCAGAGTGTAGCAACACTGAAGTCTTATAACCAAGACACTGGTGTGTGTCTTAGTAGGCCTTATAAAGACTCAGGCAGAAGATCACATAGGAGCACACTGGACCATCTGCAAAGCCCAACATGGAGCACCACAGAGTTTAGTAGACCGGGTGATGGAAGCAAAACACAGATCTGGGACAAGTGCATAACAGTCATCCTATAGTAAGCAGAATGTATCAGCATTAACATTTAAGATATTCAAAGGCATCTCAAAAAGCAACGACATCGGTCCTTACCTTTCCTCTCGACTTGCTATATCTCAAGATGTGTGTTTTAGTTTTTTTATGGGTTTTGCAAGTGTGTTGAATATGTATCATGAAACATTCCAAAATAAAATTCACACAAAGGTAAGGGTCCTTAGAATGCCACACATTTTCCCATTGACAATCAATATTTTTCAAGGGATCCTGTTAGCAGGATCAATGCTCCTGAGCCAGTCTTCCTGAGAATCTGCCTCCAGAGATTATTTTAAATGAAAGGGGACATTACCAGTGTGACACATGTAGATCAGGAAAGCAGGCTGTCAGTAACTACATGTCTCACACTGGTAACACCCCTTTCATTTAAAATAATCTCTAGAGGCAGATTCTCAGGGAGACCTATGTCCCGCCCATAGATCTTAACAGCTCATTTACATATTAAGAAAATGTGTATTTCACAGGAATAGAACATCGGATCTCAGATATCAAGGTGTCATTTTATTCAACTTTCAAGGACCTACATGCCCATATAGATGGCTTAATAGGGTTGATCCTATTGACAGATTCTCTTTAAGGCATTATTGAGTTTCACTTGTGTGATCTAACCTTGTTTTTCACCACTGAAAGAACATATATCCATTGGAGTTTATAGGGCACAATGTCCATATTTTTTGAAAAATGAGTGTCTGCAAAATACGGTGTGTAAAAAAAATGGAGACTTGTCCGTTTTTCATCCACGTTACAGACCAAAATCACCCAATCAGATCAATGGGTTCAGTAATAAAAAAGGTAAGAACACTAATGTCATCAATGAATCATCTGAGGGTCATCCATTTTTTTAACGTTTGATAAAAATAAATTGAGAGATTGTTAGATGAATAAGATGCTGCCTTTATCTGTACATAGTTATTCAAGTATATTGTGGCAAGTACTGCTCATATAAGAGAGTGATGGCCCGCTCTTGCATAGGGGCCCACCAGAGGATTCTCCAGTTCACCAGTGGCCAGTCCAAGCTTGGTTACATGGAAGTTTTCTCCATAAACTGAGTGTCAATTTATGTGGTGGATTTTTACAACAGATTAACAACGCGCCGGGTAAAATCGTTTGGAAATCTGCAGCAAAATTTTACAACAAATTTGCCTGTGACTCATGGTGGAATTGTTTATCAAATCCATAAAAAACATTATGTTATTATAAAAACTTTTTATCAGTGAAATACTACAATATATCTGTCTAAAAATAATGCTTAATTGTCTCCTGCAGAAAACAAGGCAAGAATAATTTTTTCTTTTGCCCTAATTTTATTTTCTAGCTCTGCAAAACAAGAGCGTTGGGACACAGTTTGAGAAAAATTGCACTATCCAAGAAATGACTTCAATTCGACTCTTTTTTTTCTTGCCAACAGATATTTTAAAAGTCTATCTTCACTTTGGAAGCATGATTTTAACCTAAATATATGGAATTGCTCCATAATGCAAAAAAAAGTACTAAAAAACGTTACCTCTGCTCCAACTGCATTTAGATTTCTGGTAAAAGGTTTCATGATTCAAGTGTCGCGCTGCCACGGTTGTCTGTAATCAGGATGCCAATTAGCCAAGTACAGGATGTCATTTACTGCTGGCAGGAGATGGGGCAATGTTGGGATTTTGAAAGCCTTCTCCATAGAGTCAGGCAGTGAGATGAGCAATTTTTTATACGAACACTTTCGAAAAAAAAATGAATTGTTGAAGTTGTACTTACCATTTCTTATATTACCCCAAACAACCTTTTTTTTTGTTGTTAATCAGCATTTACCTAATGTAGCCTGAAAGCTATTATATCAGTCAGAAAATAAATCACCTATCATTCTTTTTACCAAAGTCATTAAATCATTAAGAACATTTGCAAATTGATTCTCATTTCATTCCAATGCAGATGTTTTGCTAAAAATCCGCAGTGCTCAGAAAACTGTGTCGAGGAAAATGATTTTCCAGGTAGTTTGAAAATCGCCTGGTGCAAATCATCAGTGTTGAGCCATATTAGTAGGAACATGTGAGTTGTTTATGAGCAGCTCTTAGCTGCAGAATGTTCAGATGTAATGCTGCCACTTGGTGCACGAACTGGGTACAACTGGAATGGAGATATCCAATTTTATTTGCAGCCAACAACTGAACATTTAAAGGGATTCTGCCAGGGAGGTTTTGTTATGCAATCTGAAGACAGCATGGGGTAGGGGTAAAAGCATAGATTTCCACAATGTTTCACTTATCAGGCTGTGTGCTCTTGTTTATGTTCAATAAAGGTTTTATCACCTGGTGATTATCATTCCCTGGTTGTCTGGACTACATGGCACATACTTGCTAGACCGACCACGCCCCCTTCTATGATAAGCGGCTCACTGACAATAGACACTGTACATAAATAAAATGGTGTGGGTGGGGTTAGTTTTCTTAGCTCTGCTTCATGCAACATCTAAGAATTCTGATTGTGTCACAACTTCTGCACCCAGTAAACTAAGTTATACATGGATGGTTTCAGGATCTCTTTGCCTACATCATGATGCTCTCATATGAGGTAGCAAAAACCTGGTGACAGATTCACTTTGAGGTACATTCACATGGCAGATTTTTCCTGTTGAAAAATTGCTGTATAATGGCTGTTGTATCCTCAAAAAAAGTGCCAATTTTACTACATTTCCCAATCACGATAAATAATGTGTTCAATGCTTTGTACGGGTTGTTACAATTAGGGCTCAGTCAGACACTGTCACGGGGTTACCGCGCCAGTGAGGAGCCAGAAGACCGCAGCGTCTGATTGCTCCTATTCCTGCAGTGAAAAGAAGCACTTCACCTTCTTTGTAAACAGTGTAAATTTATTTTGGCTGTACAGGGGTAAATCGGCTATGTTGGAAGTTCTGGTAGCTAGGGCTCTCAGCTGAGTTCAGTTAGCCATTTTTATCCCTTATATAATCTGGGTCCTGACTGACACACATCGTCAGAGCTAGCTTATGCTGCATGGCTGGGAGGATAGTAGTTGGTGGTTATTAGAGTAGGCATTTGGTGGGTTTATCAGTGACAGTTGCTTGGGTTAGTAAGTCTGGTAATTTCACTTTCCTTCTCTTACTTTAGTTTTTCCTAATCCTCAACTCCCCGGTGTATTCCTCTGTTATATGTGAGTGAATATTTGTATTTGTATGTTATCGTTGCCCCTGTTCATGTTGCCTTGTTTGTCTGGTTGGTGTACTGCGATGCACAACTGCTCCCCTCTTCCTGGGTGGGCGAAGTGAACAGATAGAGGGCGGATTCAGGAAATAAAGCAAGGTACATGGCCCCAAGATTTACACCTTCAGAAGTAACTTGGGGGACAGGGCGAGCTAGGGAACCCCGTAGTGTTAGGGACAGGGAAGGAGTCCCGGGTCACCTGACAGTTGAGTCATGACAGATAGTCATATAAATAGGGCCGAGATTGGATCACAGTGCAAGGACTGACTGGTGGCTCTACAGGTCCGAGCCTGACAGCTGCAAGGAAGTACGTTAAGCTGTAATGTTCAGGCTGGAGAGCCACTGGCCAGGCCGTGCGCTGCATTCTGACCTCAGTCTGTGTTTTATGGCCTTCTTACTGCACCCTAACAGGGATATCAAATATTTCTGTTGTTTACAATTTTTATTATTTTTAGTAACTGTATGGGAAAATATTATTTAACTTTTGCTTTTCTGCATTTTTACTTAGTATATACAGATAGGTAGAAGTTAATCTTTGTGTACCAGAACAATGTTCCTGTAAAGAAGAATACCATTTACATCTTTAGGTAGGGAAAATTCTCTTACACATATTAGTTCAGGCTGTGGCTCACGGTTAATGTTTCTGCCTTCTGTTCTACAGGTATTGTGCTGGAGTCCTGGGTAACATCAGCATGAAAAAAAGCAAATAATTATTAATAATAATTTGAACTTCTGCAGGTTCACAAGTGTACTATCCTTATTTAATGGGATTAAATTGCCTGCGGATACCCACTTTTGTTTAAGAGTACAATTCACACGGAAACCGCTTCAGTAAGTGAAATGTCTCTCACTGAAGACGTTTTAATATCAGCTGTGGGGAAAAATCCATGGTCATTAAAAGGCTACTTGAATTTCTAATTAATTTCAAATGACAATGAGACCATTTTCTGGTTGTTTTTATACTGAGGGTGAAAGAAAGCACTCAAAAACCAGTGCTAAAATAACAAAATGTGAATGTTCATTAATCATTACTTTCAAATGTAATGCACACCAAAAAGCTATAGAGAATATTTTCTCAAGAATCAACCCTACTAATTCTTATGGGAATGCAGGTCAATGAAAGTTAAATACACTGATATCTTGATATGGGTAATCTGATGTCTTCTTCCAGAGAAATCCACATTTTTCTTAATTTGTAAATGAGGTTGAAAGATGTCTGGGTGGGATATAGATCTTCCCTAGAGTCTTCCTCGGAACTTGTTTTTTAGCTTAGCGACACCTCTGTATGTAAGTTACTCCCCCGTTGCGTGTAATCTTGGATGTGTACAGACTTCCACTATCCTTGCTTCTGTGAAGTTATCTATCCTTCCATTGGCGCTGCACTCAACTCCCTTCTGTGCCGGTGCCACATTGTCTTGTAGGACGAGGTTGAAGGTGCACATGGTGTAATAAATACATCACGGCTAATGAGCTCCACCGCCAGTTAGAATTTGATGCAACATATCACCACTTTTTAAGGTTAAACTTCATGCCCTTTTTCTCTTTCTTTCTGAAAATGCAAATGTCAGAAAAGTTGGTGGGATGAACGTTTTTGTTTTTGATACAATAATAACCTGACATAGCCTCATCCCATAGACTTTTTATTGATTACATAGACTGCTATACTGAAGCCCAAGCATTCTCTGAGTTGCTCAGAACCTTGATATAATGACCTGGACCCTTACCAATCAACACTACTAATCCAAAGCAATAACATAGAAAAAAAATAAGTTTGGTTATCCTTTACCGCATTTTTCGGACTATAAGACGCACCGGATCATGAGATGCACCTAGGTTTTAGAGGAGGAAATTAGAAAAAAAAATGAAGCAAAAAATGTAGTCAATACGGTACTTAATATCCCCTTTGCTGGTATACAAAGCCCCTTCATCTCTACCCTGGTATGCATGGCACCCTCATCCGTATCCTGGTATGCATGGTCCCTCTCATCCCCATCCTGGTATACATGGCCCCCTCATCCCTACCCTGGTATGCATGGCATCCTTATCTGTATCCTGGTATGCATGGCCCCTTTCATTCCCTCCTGGTATGCATGGCACCCTTATCCAAATCCTGGTATGCATGGCCCCTCTCATACCCATCCTGGTATGCATAGACCCCTCATCTGTATCCTGGTATGAATGACCCCTTCATCCCCATCCAGGTATGTATGGGCTCCCTCATCCTTATCCTGGTGTGCATGGTCTCTCTCACCCCCATCCTAGTGTGCATGGCCACCTCATCTCTTTCCTGTTATGCATGGCCTCCTCATCCCCATCCTGGTATGCATCGCCCCCTCATCCCTCGTCTGGTAGGCATGTCCCCCTTATCCCTAGCCTTTTAGGCATGGCTCTCTCATCCCTCACCTGGTAGGCATGTCCCCCTTATCCCTAGACTGGTAGGCATGGCCTCCTCATCCATTTCCTGGTAGGACTGGTCCCCACTCATCTTTATCCTGGTATGATTGGCCCCCATCACAATCCTGGAATGCAGGGCCCCCATCCCGGTATGCATGGCCCCATCCTTATCCTGGTATGATTGGCCCTCATCCCCATCCTGGTATGTAGGGCCCCATCCCCATCCTGGTATGCATGACCCCATCCTTATCCTAGTATAATTGGCCCCCATCCCCATCCTGGTATGTAGAGCCCCATCAGAAAAACATTAAAAACAAACAAACAATCCTACTTACCTACCTGCGCTTCCTCGCATTATCTTGCTCCAGTGCAGCAGCTGCTTTATGCTTGTAAAATGCGCATGGCAGGGACGTCATGCGCTACCTACAAGCCAAAGGAAAGCTGCCGGAATACTCACTGCTCCCCACGCCGGGACTATGTGCGTGGAGGGCAGTGAGTATTCATTGCTCTTTAGTGGGGAGCACAGTGTCAGCCGCAGCCACCGGCTTCTGACAGCTGCCGGGCTTTCACATGTCTCTACTTTAAAGGGAATGAATATTCATTGCATTCCACACCTATGGTAGTGGAGAGCTGGTGGCTGACACTGTCCGAGCTACTAAAGAGCAATGAATACTCACTGCCCTCTACGCACATAATCCCGGTGTGCAGAGAACTGAGTATTCCAGCAGCTGCCCTTCGGCTTGTAAGCAGCGCATGACGTCTCTGCCATGAGCTGCTTGCAAGCATAAAGCAGCTGCTGGCGCCAGAACAAAACACTGCGAGGGAGCGCAGGAAGGTAAGTGTAATTTTTTTTTTAAATGTTTTTCTGATGGGGCTTTGCATAACAGGATGGGGATGGGGGCCAATCATACCAGGATAAGGTCATGCATACCAGGATGAGGATTGGGGCCAATCATCTAATATATAAAGCTGAATGTATGTATGTGTGTATGTATGTGGGTATGTTTGTCCGGGATTGGAATCCGCACCGTCGCACTTACGGGCATGAAATTTTGCACGCCCGCACGTCTCGACCCCGAAAGAGTCCTAGGCTATGTTTTGAATCGAAATTTTAACCCCGCGCGTTCCAAATCGCCAAACAATTTTGGCCCTATCTACATAATGGGGAGAAAGCTGAATGCTTGTGTGTATGTCCGGCATAGGAATCTGCATTTACGGGCATGAAATTTTGCACACCCGCACGTCTCGACCCCGGGAGCGTCATAGGCTAGGTTTTGAGTAGAAATTTTAACCCCGCGCATTCCAAATCGGCAAATAATTTTGGCTCGGGATAGGAATCTGCACCATTGTACTTACGGGCATGAAATTTTGCATGCCCGCACATCTCAACCCCAGGAGCATTATAGGCTATGTGTTGAATATAAATTTTAACCCCCGCACGTTCCAAATCGCCAAACAATTTTGGCCCTATCTACATAATGGGGAGAAAGCTGAATGCTTGTGTGTATGTCCGGCATAGGAATCTGCATTTACGGGCATGAAATTTTGCACACCCGCACGTCTCGACCCCGGGAGCGTCATAGGCTAGGTTTTTAGTCTAAATTTTAACCCCGCGCATTCCAAATCGGCAAATAATTTTGGCCCGGGATAGGAATCTGCACCGTTGTACTTACGGGCATGAAATTTTGCATGCCCGCACATCTCAACCCCAGGAGCATCATAGGCTATGTGTTGAATGGAAATTTTAACCCCCGCACGTTCCAAATCGCCAAACAATTTTGGCCCTATCTACATAATGGGGAGAAAGCTGAATGCTTGTGTGTATGTCCGGCATAGGAATCTGCATTTACGGGCATGAAATTTTGCACACCCGCACGTCTCGACCCCGGGAGCGTCATAGGCTAGGTTTTGAGTCGAAATTTTAACCCCACGCATTCCAAATCGGCAAATAATTTTGGCCCGGGATAGGAATCTGCACCGTTGTACTTACGGGCATGAAATTTTGCATGCCCACACTTCTCAACCCCAATAGCATCATAGGCTATGTGTTGAATGGAAATTTTAACCCCCGCACATTCCAAATCGCCAAACTATTTTGGCCCTATCTACATAATGGGGAGAAAGCTGAATACTTGTATATAGATATAATCATTACAATTTGTTATAACTAATCGTAGTTAGGTACTATGCCCGGGCAGCGCCGGGCTCTTCAGCTAGTACTAGAATAAGGATGGGGCCATGCAGACCAGGATGGGGATTAGGGCCAATCATACCAGGATGTTATTAAAGAGAAATTAATATTCACGGCCCTCCATGCCCATTTGGAGGAACAAAAGTACATCTTATAGTCTGAAAAATATGGTAATCCTTTACCGGAGGGTCCCCAACTTTCAACTTTTAACCAGAGCATGATTGTATAGATTGTTTTACCAGCTGACAGAAGAAGAAAAAAAGTTAGTTAAAAATGCTCTTTAAACCTTCTACCTTCAATGGGATTTCTTCCCTAAAGAGAAAATTGGTTGCAAAACACAACATGTGAACCAGTATTTAATGTTGAAAACAGAAGAAAGGGAATACTACTGTGCAACTGGTCAATACGTGGCTTTCATTTCTCCCCTCCAGGGACAGACTCTCTCAGAATGAAAGCATTTGGAGATTTCATTCTTAGCATTGAGTGCTCAGAATAATCCTCCTCTTATTTACTGGCCATCAGATTTTCTTTGTCTTTTCTATTTATAAATAATGTATTCTTTAATTAAATTTACTGACCCTATCCTTGAATTCTCACCAGGAAATGTGAAGCGGTGTGGATCTTTAAAGTGGTATCCCCATTCTCTACATTAATGGAGCATCACTATGATATGCCATTGCTCTATGATCCAGGAGAGTCTGACTTCTGAGACTTACAATGAGGGCTCGCTCACACCAGCGTTTACATCGGGCAAGTGCTATGCGATGTTTAATAGATGGGTGCGTGGAAATCAAAAGACTGCATTCGGATGTCATACAAGTGCAGTCCGATTTCCTTGGACTCACCAAATGGAGAAATTGTGTTCTCCATCTTCTCCTCACAGTGTGCTACGGTTCTCTCATCCAAGAGAATCAGATCACACTATGCTGACACTTGGGTCAATTTGTGATCAGAGCTTTATCCAAGTGTCATTTACATAATTGATCCATTTCTTTTGGAAGACAGAATCTACGGCCGTTTGACCCTGACATTGAGAATAAAGGAGTTACAGCACTCGTTTAGTGATGCATCCTATTCACTGTAGGCCGACTGTGCAGTGAAAATTTAGAAGAGAGTGTAATAGTAAAACAGTACTATGATTTTATCAGGATCTTTGGTGGTTCCAGAGATTGGACCTCTACCACTCTTAAGGAAGACCCCCCCAAGAACTGTTTTTAACCTAAATCTGTGTATATGTGCATGTAGCATAGTGTGAGTATATTAATATACTAACCTATCCCTATCTTCTCCGGTATCCAGCACTGCTCCAGTCGTCTTCTGAGTGACGTCACCGCTCTTCAGACTCTCCGGGTCACACTGCGCTCTGCATGATCTGGAAGTGGCTTTTACAGTGTACGTCTACGGAGCATTAGAACGAGGCTCCATCAGCTTAAATTGTAAAAGAGATTTCCAGGTCACGCAGAGCGCAGTATGACCCGAAGAGTCCGAAGAGCAGTGATGTCACTCAGAAAAGCACTCGAGTGGCACTGGATACCAGAGAAGACAGCAGTAGGTGAGTATATTAACACACTGACAGTAGAGTATACATACACATGGGTTTAGTGAAAGAAAAGTTCATGGGAAGGCTTTTTTAAAGAAATGAGGAATGTCATCAACATACCGCAGTCACTTTAATAAGATGGACATACGTTTTTAAGACAACATCATTAGTTTTAGTTGCACAGGGTATAACGTGGCCTCATCAATTCCGCCAAGGAGACATGAGCTTTCAATGGTTGTCTAACTGATAAGTGTCCCTATATGTTGTCCATGTGCTCCGCTAGGGATTATAAACCAGAGTTTTCTATCCTGTAGCATTGATCTAATGGAATGGAAAGTCATCGTTATGAGACAGTTGCCTTATATTTAGGGTTAAAAAAATACCAGCTTCAATATAGCAATCATAACAAATCCTTGGATCAGAGACCGATCTATCAAATATGAACAAGACTTCTGGTATTTGGTATAAGTCCAAGAGACATCTAAAATGGTTCATGGTTCAGAATTTTTCGAGGTCCCACTATGTGTCTAATGTCTCCGTAACGGTTCAACACTTGGAACTATTCCTGATTTTTTAGCGGATATGTAAAGTAATCGTTTTACTAATTTTATCTGAAATCAAAGCGTATAAAAGTATATAGTGTTTGTGGCCATTTCTAGTTTATCGGCTCATTATTTGGAGCCAAGCAATCATTCACAGAAAATAATTTCCAAGTTTCATATAAGTGGATATTGGCTAACATTGCTCCTAGTATAAAAACCACTGGCAGCCAAGTACCTGGTGTTTCATCTCAGCCCCGTAATGACCTATCCAATTTGGTCTTTTATGTTTGTCATCTTTTATTACCACTTGGTAACATTTCTTTACATATGTCCCAACCTTCGTGCCAAGAATGGTAGCAGCGAGTGCCCTACGGACGAGATACAGCCATTCTGCCAAGTATTTGGAGGAAGGAGGTTGCATTTGTGGTATTTTGAGGCCAAATACTTCTTGTAAAATCTTGGACACTACGTGACATCAGCTAAACATTCCAGATACATTAGATCCACTGTATGAATATAAAAATAAATAAAGCGTGGCATTTTTATATGTCCTCGTCTACAAGCTGACACTCTCCTCCCACTATGGATTAGGAAGTTTATTATCTGGTTCTTTGTATTCTGCCCACCTCTCTCTGCCCATCCAGACAATTTAATTTTTCTTTACTGCCGAGACACACGCTCCCACTGTCTGTATAGTCACTTATTGTACTTTCCTTTTCTTTGCTCTGTCTGAGATTGTGAAGCATTGTTGGCCCTGTATAAATAAGGATATACACACAGAAAGGAAGGAGAAAACTGCAAGTGCTGCAAGGAATGCATTGAATTGTGTCATTTTAATTCATTTCACGTCTGTAACTAACAATTCCCCTCTATTTCTATGATATTCGCAGTCTAAGGTGTGAACACGGTTGGAAAAAAGTGGATACTGTTGCCATTTTACAGCTTGGTAGCAGAAAAGTGACGGCTATTATATCAGCTGATTAATACATTTTCATTATGTTTCCAGATGTACATGTTTTTATTATTATTTTCTATTCTATTATACTATCTATTGTCTCTATTATGTAGCTATTTCTTTTGTGTCCTCATCAGTTCTATGGGTAATGTGAGGCAGTGAGGGGATCATATGTGAGGGTCGATATTTGTCCTTCAGGATGCAGACAGAGTCTTATTAAATCCACGGGAGCGCCTTCTGTTCACAGCAGAATGCCTGTGAATCACAAGGCAAAATAAAAGAAAGAATGGATTGGGTACATGTAGCTGACCCAGTTAGATTTTTAAGGAAAACCCGTCAAGGGTTTTTATTTTTAGAGGGATATGCAGGTTTGATAGTGGGGCGAATCCCTCTCTCCACTCTGGGTTTTGGAAGTGGCTCTATGGCCATGATTCCATTTAAAGTCTGTCATAGAATCATAGAATCATAGAATGGTAGAGTTGGAAGGGACCTCCTGGGTCATCTGGTCCAACCCCCTGCTCAAAGCAGGATTCTCTAAATCATCCCAGACAGATGTCTGTCCAGCCTCTGTTTGAAGACTTCCATTGAAGGAGAACTCACCACCTCTCGAGGCAGCCTGTTCCACTCATTGATCACTCTAACTGTCAAAAAGTTTTTTCTAATATCTAATCTGTGTCTCCTCCCATTCAGTTTCATCCCATTGCTTCTAGTCTTTCCTTGTGCAAATGAGAATAAAGATGATCCTTCTACAATGTGACAGCCCTTGAGATATTTGTAGACAGCTATTAAGTCTCCTCTCAGTCTTCTTTTTGCAAGCTAAACATTCCCAAATCCTGCAACCGTTCCTCATAGGACATGGTTTGCAGACCGGTCACCATTCTGGTGGCTCTTCTCTGAACTTGCTCCAGTTTGTTGATGTCTTTTTTAAAATGTGGTGCCCAAAACTGGACACAGTATTCCAGATGAGGTCTGACCAAAGAGGAATAGAGGGCAATAATGACTTCACGTGATCTAGACTGTATGCTTCTGTTAATACATCCCAGAATTGTATTTGCCTTTTTTGCTGCTGCATCACACTGTTGACTCATGTTCAGTCTGTGATCTATTAGTATACCCAAGTCTTTTTCACATGTGCTGTTGCTTAGCCTTATTCCTCCCATTCTGTATACGCTTTTTTCATTTTTATTTCCCAGATGTAGTATTTTGCATTTTTCCCTGTTAAAAACCATTCTGTTAGTTGCTGCCCACTGCTCCAGTTTATTTATATCTTTTTGAATCCTCTCTCTCTCTTCTCTAGTATTAGCTATCCCTCCTAGCTTTGTGTCATCAGCAAATTTAATCAGTTTACCCTCAATTCCTTCATCTAAATCATTGATAAAGATGTTGAACAATACAGGGCCCAAGACAGAGCCCTGTGGTACCCCACTTGATACATTCTTCCAACTCGATGTGCAGCCATTTACTACGACTCTTTGGGTCCTATCACTAAGCCAGTTATGAATCCACCTAACAGTTGCCTTGTCCATTCCATACTTAGTCATTTTTTCAATAAGGATTGTGTGAGATACTTTGTCAAATGCTTTGCTGAAGTCAAGATATAATATATCTACAGCATTTCCCTGATCCACCCAGTCAGTGATTCTGTCATAGAAGGAAATTAAATTAGTCTGACATGACTTATTAGTTACAAACCCATGCTGACTCTGGTTAATCACTTCATTCTTGTCCAGGTACTTACATACATGTTGTTTAATAATTTGTTCAAAGATCTTTCCTGGTATAGATGTCAGACTCACCAGTCTATAGTTCCCTGGGTCCACCTTCTTCCCCTTTTTGAAGACAGGAACAACATTTGCTCTTCTCCAGTCTTCTGGAACTTCTCCTGTTCTCCAAGAGTTTTCAAAGATTATGGAGAGTGGTTCAAAAATTTCTTCTGCTATCTCCTTTAGTACTCTGGGGTGTAATTCATCTGGACCTGGAGACTTGAATTCATTTATGTTAGCTAAGTGTTTCCTCACTATTTTTCTGTCTATAGATATCCTGGATTCTTCTCTTCCTATAATAGGACAGTGAAGATCAGTTGATGTTACATTTCCTTTCTGAGAGAAAACAGATGCAAAATAGGAATTTAAAAGTTTGGCCTTTTCAACATCCTTTCTTACCATTTCATAATTTTCATCCTGTAAAAATCCTATAGCATCTTTGACTTTTCTTTTACTTTTGACATATCCCCAAAATCCTTTTTTATTGATTTTGACATCTCTTGCAAGCCTTAATTCATTGTCAGCTTTAGCTAATCTGATTCTTGCCCTGCAGGTTCTGCAGACATCATTATATTCTTCCTTAGTTATGCCTCCCTCTTTCCATTTGATATACATATCTTTCTTCCTTTTTAGCATGTGTTTAAGTTCTGTGTTCATCCATCCTAGTTTCGTTAAATGCTTCCTATTCTTCCCTCTTTTCGGAATTGTTAATGATTGTGCTTTGAGAATCTCATTTTTCAAGATTTCCCATCCTTCCTGGACATTTTTGTTCTTAAGGATATCCAGCCATTGGATCCCTCCAATTCTCTTTCTGAGTCCCTTAAAATCTGCCTTTCTGAAATCTAACCTTGAAGTCTGAGTCTTCACAGGTCTTCCTCCTCTAGTTATCCAAAATTCTAAAATAGCATGGTCGCTACCTCCTAGGGTCCCAGCCACTCTTACCTCCTCAACCATTTCCTCCCTGTTTATAAGGATTAGATCCAAGGTAGCAGATCCCCTTGTTTTCTCCCCTACCTTTTGGAAGATAAAGTTGTCAGCAAGAGAGGATAAGAATTTCCTGGACCTGTTAGTTTTGCCTGAGAGAGATTCCCAACAAATGTCTGGATAGTTGAAATCTCCCATGACCACTATGTCATATTTTTTTGAGAACTTGGCCATTTGATGCATAAAGAGTTCATCCATATCTTCAGATTGCATAGGTGGCCTGTAGTAAATGCCTACAATGGTGTCCTTTCCATTGTTCTGTCCTTGTATTCTTACCCAAACAGTTTCCACAGAACTCCCAGTCTCTGAAGCTTCCATCTCTGTGCAGATATACGCACTAACATACAATGCGACACCTCCTCCTCGTTTATCAAGTCTGTTTCTTGCAAATAAGTTGTATCCTTCTAGCCTTGTATTCCAATCATGTGTATCGTCCCACCAAGTCTCAGTGATTCCAATGACATCATACTTCTTCTCCAGCGTTAGTAGTTCCAATTCTCCTTGTTTGTTGCCCATGCTTTGTGCATTTGTATAAAAACATTTTAGTTTGTGATTGGTTTCTCTTCCTCCAATATTTTTATTATTTAGATTTTTTTGTCTTCGTTCTTCCTTTCCACTTCTAATAGCCGAGTTCTTAATAGCATTTGTCAGGTGTATGGATTTTTCTGGAATTTTGCTTCCCTTACCACATTGTTCTAGTTTAAAGCTCTCCTGATGAGTGTAGCAAAGCGACTTCCAAATACATGTTTTCCAGTCTTCGTAAGGTGCACCCCATCTCTAGCAAGTAGTCCATCGTATAGGTAATTCACTATGTGATCCAGAAATCCAAATCCTTGCTGACGGCACCATCGACGTAGCCAGTTGTTCACCTGCAGAATTTTATTCCACCTCCTTGTTCCATGGCCATCCACTGGGAGGATGGAAGAGAAGACCACCTGCGCACCCAGTTCTTTCACTTTCTTGCCTAAGTTTTCAAAGTCACTGCAGATGGTTTCCAGGTCACTTCTTGTGGTGTCATTTGTCCCCACATGTATTAGCAGGAATGGGTAGTCATCTTTAGGTCTGAAGAGTAGTGTTGAGCGATACTGCTCGATATCTAAAAATATCGGATCGGAATGGCATCGCCGATATCACTAAATATCGGCGATATCCGATTTTGATACCGGAAGTCCCATGTAAGTCTATGGGAACAAAATATCGCAACTAAAAAAACACTTTCTTTACTTGTAAACACAAAATATACACACTTAGAATACATATATATATATATATACATGTCATTGTGACATATATATATACATATATTTATAGTTTATTCACTTCTACATAGTAAAATAGCCTCTGATTCAATTGCCGGGTAAAGCCGGCATTTGTGAAAAGACAGAAGCACCCGAGGGTCCAGTCGCCACAGAGATGTTGCATCGCACCCAGCGGTGTGACAACTTACTCTCAGGTAAGGAGGAAACACCCCATTGACTCCAACCACTGCATTCAACAGTACACTATGCCAGCTGAGTGTAGGCGGACCCAATGGGATGGTCTAGCTCAGGCTGGTTAGAACAGGGTGTAGCTAGTTGGATGGGAGGGGTTGAGGCAGCCTTATGCTGCATGTCTTTGTAGTAAGAATTGTTTCCTTTCCTGCTTTCTTACTACGTCGCATACTCCACTCTGCTACATCACTCTGCACCATTGCTCTATCTCACATCTATCTGCCCTGGAAGGATACCGTCTTACCTGTACAAGACTTATCACCTAGCTGCACTACACCATCCCTGCCAGAGGACCTGCACAGCAGCGCTGGTCACCCTGACCAGGTACTACAGGTGTCGTCACGACAAACTACACAAACATTCTATCATCCCCTGGAAATATCCCATATTCCAGTGAGCGACCAGGGCACGGACATAGCTGTGCTACCCGTTACATCCCCCATAGAAGTCGACGGGCTTGGTGCCGAGTACCCCAAAAACCTGTGGCTCTGTGCGACTCAACTTTGGCGTCACGAACAGGATTCAGAAGCTCGCTATAAGCGAGTCCTGTGTGCCTTAATTGAACTGTTTTTTTGCTTGAGAACTGCAAAAATCATCATAGACTGTATTTGCCATTTTTCCGTCATATCTGTGCCACGAGGCACAGGTGAAGAATATGGGCGTGCTCTCATGGGCGTACACTCACTCCGTGTCGCGAAAACGATGTCCGCACACTCTAAATGTTACTGCAATGTAAGATCGTGCCCCACAGCTCTGGAGTTCCGCCTCCTCATCCTCCTCAGTGGGCGGAAATGAACGCGAAGGTCCCGCCTCCCTACAAAAGATGTCGCCTCTCCTGATGCTAATGACACATGTGACTTGGCAGAGATGGCGAATGGACGTGAGCAGAAGTGGGAAGGGATGGAGGAGTCAGAGCTCTCCCCCACGGAAGCGACCCGATCGCCACGGAGCCACCGTTTGGCACCCGGCCTGGAAACCCTCCTACGCTGGAAGAAGCGGAGGATACCCTGAGAGACCTGGCCCGGCACCGGGAGGAGGTCGCCAGGATGGAAGCGAGCTGGCGGGCCCTAAAACTACAACTGGAGCGGCGCCAATCCCTCTTACCCCCTGAAGTGTCTGTACCGGAAGGTGAGGCACCCGTTCCAGTAGAGGAGGCCGTGCGGGCATCCCAGCCCTTGCAATCTGAACCGGTTGCCAGTATATCAGTGGAGGCACCCGTTCCAGTAGAGGAGGCCGTGCGGGCATCCCAGCCCTTGCAATCTGAACCGGTTGCCAGTATCACAGTGGAGGCACCCGTTCCTGCTGAAAACGCCGCACCAGCACCCAGATCCCGCTGTCTGCCCCCGTCGCTGAGGCAGAAGAAGCGACACCCGTCCTCATGGAGGAGGCTGCGCAGGCACCAGAGCTCTACCTGCCTGTACCGGAGCCCCGACCGTCATCTGTTCCAGAGCCGGCTGCTTCCGCCACAGGTGAGCGCCACCAGGACTGGCGGGCACCAGGAGAGCTGCCGCAAACCGGACATCGTAAGCTGGCGTTTGATGTTGGAGACATGGAGCTGCTGGTGGAGGAGAATTACAACCGGCGTCAGGAGGAAGAGTGGAGACGTCGGGAGCGGGAAGCAGAGCGACAAAGGGAGCAGCGAGAATCCCAAAAGCTTCGGCAACGTCACCTGGAGAAGGACCTGGCAGAGAAGGCACGTATGAGAAAGGATAAAAGTACGGTGAGGGAGCCGCGGCGTAAGGGTGCAGTACGGAACTTTAAGTTAAAAGGTGGTTGGGGCTTCATCCAGGAGCCTGGACTTTATTTAGAAGTTTTTGTAACCCGGCGGGACGTGGAGGCTCACCTCCCAGAAGGACACCCGGGGAGGGACCTGTTGCCAGGAGACTTGGTGACTTACACCCGACACTGGGGTTACAATGGATGGTACGCCCTAAATGTTACCAGGTTCGACCCCTACTCCCCAGAGTGTCAGGAAACTGACAGACCCTACGAGCCTTCAGCCTCCCCCAACCAGGCCTCTGCACAAGTGCCCACCCCACGCCGTAAATCTCCCCAGCCTCACTCAGTGGTCTCCTCAGCAGCCCCAGCTATGGACATGATAATGATAGCTGGCCCGTACTCGGCGCCTGTTAGGCCCCCTGGGGTTCGTACAGTCCGGGACATAGGGTTCCAGACCCGGAGGGAGACGAAAGAGGTGGCCACACAGACCCAGATAGCGGGTCACGACGTCACTGTACAGGCCACACGACGTCATCAGGTCTGGGTGGACCCTCCTGTCACGGATGTTTGGCAAGCTCCAGAACAGTACCAGGTGGTACCTGGAAGAGGCCAGCCAAAGAAGTCTAAATAACCCGGACAGGGTCTCTGTATGTAAATAGTTAAATTATTGATGTACCCGGACGGGTGAATGTTCATAAAAAGAAGTTTATTGTTGCCTTAATAAACCCAGGTTGGGTAATGGTTTGATGTACCCGGACGGGTGAATGTTCAGAAGAACAAGTTTATTGTTGCCTTAATATACCCAGGTTGGGTAATGGTGTTTCACTGTAATGAAAATGTTGAACTTTGAAGCCATGAACTGTACTGGCTCACAAACTTTTCTGTAAATAGTTGGCACTTCGGTGCTCCATCTTGGTTTTACAAAAAACTTTACTGTGCACTATTTTCAACTACCTCAGAAACTAAAAACCCGTTTGGTGTGGCCGAAAGTGAGGTCTGCTCAAGGAAAGTCTTGCAGCCCACCCAAGACCACAGTTGGAGGTTTGGAGCGGGTCCTCCACAAGCACAAGTAAAGGACACTGTGAAGTTACCCCGGTGGGGTTGTAGTCCTAAGAAGTCTCCACGAACTTCGGCACTAATGCTATTTGCACTTTTGTTGAATATGTATTTATTAACACACATGTATAACACATATCAAGGGTATGAACAGTAACAAAACATGTCAGATAATATAAGCCATTTGCACTTTTGTAATGTTATTATTAAAAATTTTATTATGCAACGTTTAACTTGAAGTGTTTCCTGCTTTCTTACTACGTCGCATAGTCCACTCTGCTACATCACTTTGCACCATTGCTCTATCTCACATCTATCTGCCCTGGAAGGATAGCGTGTTACCTGTAGAAGACTTTTCACCTACCTGCACTACACCATCCCTTCCAGAGGACCTGCACAGCAGCGCTGGACACCCTGACCAGGTACTACAGGTGGCGTCACGACAAACTACACGAACATTCTATCATCCCCTGGAAATATCCCACATTCCAGTGATCGCCCAGGTCACGGACCGAGCTGTGCTACTCGTGACATCCCCCATAGAAGTCGACGTGATCGGTGCCGAGTACCACCAAAACCCCTGTCTCTGTGCGACTCAACTTCCCTCACTGTGCTGGCACTTTACATTTACAATGCCTCTGGGTTTTTTTTTTGGGGGGGGGGAACATTCAGACTTTTGCTATGGGGCCCCATGATTTATATGTACGCCTCTGCTGCTGAGGCATGGTATTTAAGGCTGTTAAGGAGCCAATATCCATGGACCTTGCCAGCAGCGTCGGACTGGAGTACCTTGGGCCCACCAGAGAAAAATTATTCTTGGGGCCCACCATCATACTTCCCAACCTTTGAAGAAGGGAAAGAGGGACAAAGGCTGTGGCACGCTGTGCCTGCTGCAGCAAATTTTAGGCCATGCCACGTTGCACCACAGACTGTCCAGGAGTTGGTGGATGCTTTAGTCCAGGTGTGGGAGGAGATCCCTCACGAGACCATCCGTCGCGCTCATCAGGAGCATGGCCAGAAGTTGTAGGGAGGTCATACAGCATACCTCCCAAATTTGGAAGACAGGAAAGAGGATTAAAGGCTGCGGCTCGTGTTGCGCGCCGCTGAAAATTTTAGGCCACGCCCCGACAACACCCATTTCACAGCTAATCACACCCATATCCTCGCCCCAAGCGTAACCATTTAGCACTGCTGATCACACTGACTGGTAATGAGGGCACAGTGGCTGGTACTGAGGAAAAGAAAGAAAGAGCAGCGAGAGAGAAAGAACAAACAGAGAAAGAAAGAGAGGAAAGAAAGAAAAGAGAGAAAGAAAGAACAGAGAGAAAAAAGAACAGAGAGCGAGAAGGAAAGAACAGAGAGCGAGAAAGAAAGACTAGAGAGAGAGCCATAGGCGTAGCTAGGGTTTTGGTTTAGTGGGGGCAAAACTTCTGAGTGGGCCCATCATCAGATAACCTCAGCAAATGACCGCGCTGTTGGCCAAAATAATCTATATATAAAAAGACCAATATTGATATTATCGCCATATGGTCTGTGTTAAATAATACCAGTCCTACAGAACATATAATAGATTACAGCACAGGTACAGATAATGACTTACCGCTGATGTTTTTCTAATGGAATTGTTCACTTTTCATGTCTTTTCCATCTGGCCCACACCGACATGACGACTTCTCCAGCCAGGACTCGACTGCACCCCCATTAAAAAAAAAAAAAAAAAAAAAAAAAAACTCACCTCCCGGCTCCTGTGCTGCTCACTGTTCTCCCTCTCAGCGCCTGACAGCGGGCGCCGGCAGGTGATGTTATTGCGCCCGCTGTCATACGCTGAGAGGGGGATTATGGGAGAGAAGGAGCGCTCGCTCCTTCTCTCTCCATGCGGTCAGCTTTATCGGCTGGATGCCGATACAGCTGACCCTCCGATGACGGGTGGGGGGCCCACTGCTGGCACCGGGCCCCCCCAACGCCTGTTCAGGCCCCATAGCTTCCGGGCGGCAGAGCAGGGAGAGCGATTCTCCCTGCTCTGCCGCAGAATGTAACTGTATCGTAGCTCCGGGTGGGCCCCCTCAGAGCGCGGGCCCCGGGGCCACCGCCCCCTCTGCCCCGCGACCTATCCTTTCAAATCAGGGCCCACCACGCAGGAGCTGGGGCCCACCGTAGGTTTCTCCGGTGTCCCGGTGCCTCAGTCCGACCCTGCTTGCCAGCCTGATAATACCAGGCCACAGCAGTCTGCATATCTTGGCTGGTTAACAAAAATAGGGGATCCCCTCGAAAAAAATTTGGCGTGGGGTCCCCCCTATTTTTGTTAACCAGCCAGATGAAGCAGACTGCTGAGGCCTGGTT
This sequence comes from Oophaga sylvatica, assembly GCA_033576555.1. Taxonomy (NCBI): domain Eukaryota; kingdom Metazoa; phylum Chordata; class Amphibia; order Anura; family Dendrobatidae; genus Oophaga; species Oophaga sylvatica. Next base: position 95,578,952 of record JARQOD010000009.1, on the reverse strand, counting down.
TTTCAGGCTGGTAAGGATCCAATATCCATGGACCTTGCCAGCCTGATAATACCAGGCCACAGCAGTCTGCATATCTTGGCTGGTTAACAAAAATAGGGGATCCCCTCGAAAAAAAAACGGCGTAGGGGTCCCCCTATTTTTGTTAACCAGCCAAGTAAAATGCAGACTGCTGCGGCCTGGTATTAAAAGACTGTCAAGGCCCATGGATTTTGGCCCTCAACAGCCTGATAATACCAGGCTACAGCAGCCCCACATTTGGCGCATCAAAAGATGTGCCAATTGTGGCACTTTACCCGGCTCTTCCCACTGCCCTGTAGCGGTGGCAAGTGGGGTAATAAGGGGTTAATGTCACCGTTGATTGCACGGTGAGAATAAGCCCGGTTAATAATGGAGAGGTGTCAATAAGACACCGATCCATTATTAATCCCAAAGTTTTTAAATGTATAAAAAAAAAGACACAGCAAGAAAAAAGTATTTTAATGAAATAAAAGAGACAACACAGTTTTCATTAATTTTATTATACTCTCATTCCTGCGACGCCATCGATCTCCTGTAAAAAAAGAAAAAAACCAAAACAACAGTATACCACCTGTCCGACGCAGTCCATAGTAACGAGTGTCCCACGACGATCCAGCTCTGCTACATCGCAATGACAGGCAGAGCCTGTCATCGCGACGCAGCATAGCTGATTACCTGCTTCCCCGGCGGTGACATCATCGGACTGACTGCTTTACGGCCGGGATTACCCAGCAGTCACTGCAGTTATCGCGAGAAACTGCATGTGACCGCCGGGGAAAGATGATGGCGGCCATCAAGCAGTCCAGCCCGTGACCGCCGGAGATCTTCTACCAGGTAAGTGCCGCTGACTCCTGACAGACCCGACCGACGGACACTGACAGTGACAGTGACAAATCCGATTCCGGTATCCGATAAGACGAAAATATCGGAACTAAGTATCGAAAGTCCGATAGAGCTAATATCGGCCGATACCCGATACTTGCGGTATCGTATCGCTCAACACTACTGAAGAGTCCTGATATCCTGTCAGACACATCTTTAATTTTTGCACCTGGAAGACAACACATTTCTCTTGAGGTTATATCCGGTCTGCAGATAGCGGCCTCTGTTCCTCTCAACAGGGAATCCCCCATGACAACAACTCTCCGTTTCTTCTTCACAACATTTTTCTTTCTCCATTCAGGAGAACTCTGAGGGCTTACAAGGTTGCTCTTTGTGGGCAAAGTCTTATCCTGAGGTATTTCTTCATCATTCTCCTGTGTGAGAGCCTGGTACTGGTTCCTGAGCAGTATGGGTGCTGACTGCCTCCCGATCCTCCTGCTTCTCAGGGTCACATGCTTCCATTCCTCTGTTTCTTCAGGTGCTCTTCGAATTTCTTCTCTTTCTGTACCATGAAAAGATAATTCTGCTCTGTCTAAGAACTCTTCATCTTCCTTAATGATCTTCAATGTAGCTAACCTCTCTTCTAGATTTCGCAATTTTTCCTCCAACATGGACACAAGCTTGCATTTGTGGCATGTGAAATTTGGCTTTTCCACTGGTAAATCTGTGAACATGTAGAAGAAATGCAGCTCACCACATGGCTCCTGGCCTCTTCCATACTCTTATTGTTAAAGAGATATCAAAGCGGTGAAAAAAGTACCAAGATTCGCGCGACTGGCGGCGCGCGGCTTACTGATGTCCTCCTTTCAGTTTTGTCTTGGGTTGGTCAGTTTGTAGTTTGCAAGCTGCAGAGCAGGAGGCTCTGTGCAAGCCAGGTCTGTGTGGAGCTAACACATAGCCAGGGACTTTCAGGCGGCTGACGAACCCAAGAGGCACAATGGTGCCATTTCCTCAGCAACGGGTTTGGAACATGGATTGTATTTGTAGAAACCCGGCTGTGATCCAGAGGATATCACTCTTTTATCTGAGTCTAGAAATTAAAGACACTGTTTATGTTGACCTTTCTATGGTCCTGACTCCCTGCCTTTCTGCCGCACTGCACCAACCACGCTGCACTACAGTATTAATCATCGATAGAAGTATGAACACTAGCAATGGAGGAATTTATTTAAGTAGAATTAAATTCTACCCAAATTTTTTAAAAATACGCATTGTGGAGAATATGGATGTTGTGTAGCTCACTATGCAAAATGGTGGCCAGCTGCTGAACGGTAGAGGGCTGGCAAAAGGTTAAAAAGAAAAAATCACCTCATTACTTACCAACCACCCCCACTGCTCTGTTTGCTGCGTGCTCCTCCTCGCCATCATCATGTCAGATCTCAAGCCTGGTGTTCATTCTAGGCACGGGCTTATGGCCAGGAACAGGCCCAGGTGTTTACTATACATATTCTGGAAAAATACTTGTGGCTGGAAGACCCAGCCTAGAGTTAACACCGGGCCGTAGATGTGATGTGACGAAACCAAGGAGGATCAAACAGTGAGTAGACAGCAGTAGGGACAGTCGAAAAAAAGTGAGTTGTATATTTTTCTTTCTTTTTAACCTTTTTGCAAGTCGCTCATGTTTCTGGATGCCCCTGCTGCTCCTTACCCACATTATGGTCCTCCGTCGCACTGCATCATAGGTCTGCTGTTTACTCTAGGTCATGGCTTCCATCTGTGAGCAGGCCCTGGAGTTCACTGGGGCCTACTTGCGACTGGAAGTCTTGACCTAGAGTGAACAGCGGGTCGGGGATTTGATGACAGAGGCACAGAGGAACAGACAGGGAGCAGCAGGGACAGACAGAAAATTGAGCAGTCTGGTTTTCTTTTTTTTTAACCTTTTGCTAGTTGCTTACCACTCCGCCTGCACCTGCTGCTTCTTGTCCACTGTTCATTCCTTTGTTGTACCACATCTCTGGCCAACTATTCACTCTAAGACAGGGCTTATGGCCACTAGCAGGCCCTGCAATTAACTGTACATGCTATGGGGCATACGTGTCATGCTCCACCAAAGAGCTAGAAGGTGAGTTGGATGGGAAGGGAAGCACTTAAACTAGGGAAAGATTAAAAGGGGAAGTCCTGAATTTTGCCTTGTGCAACCATGAGTTTCCTAACGTCCCTAGATGGGTTCTTTCACCCCTATCCCTGTTTTGCTATAAGCATGGCCCTGGCTAGTGCATGGGGCAGCAGGAACGCTAGTCATGCTCTATAGTAAAGGCACAAAGGGAGTCAGACAAGGGTAAAGAAAACAGCATTCAGTCTCAGCGCACCCAGATTAAGGAATGGTATGTAACAGGTGAGGAAGGGTGATGCAAACCAAAAAGAGAGATAAGGAGAAGGATAACACCAAATAAACTTCGTAACTGCAGTCTCCAGAGATGACTCCTAAATGGCTTCTCTGTTCATGGCTCATAGCTCCCAATCCAACTCCAAGGAATAGCAAGCTATCACTGGCAACTACTCAAGCTAAGAAGTGAGTAATATACCAGATAGGATTGGAGAAAATCAGAACAGCGGAGATAACTCAGGATGGAGAGCTCTAGGAGACAAACAGAACTGTTTATCCCTTGCAACACGAGAACAAGGGAAATCTGCACAGCTAACTGGAAGGCAAAGTAGATCCATCCTGTTATGAATGTGCTAGAGATGGTTTCTGAGCAGAGGCTCCCTCTGGTTGTTACAGAGAGTACTGAACCTTTCAGCAAGGAATGGCAATCTGGGATCACTGACTGGTCTGATATAAGGGAGGTTCCCTCCCATGATGGTTGCCGGTGATCAATTGTTCTTGTCTCAATTGTGGTTCCTGGTTCATTTGGAAGTTTGCTGAGTCTTGCCTGCATATTCTGCTTTCAGATAAGATATTTTCTGCTTTTATTTTGTGCTTGCTTTTTGCATAGTTCTCTGCACTTTTGTGGAGGTCAGCTGGGTCCCCTCCTGGGTCCTGTGCTCCTCTCAGTTTATCTGTAGCCACTGTTATTTGTTCATTTGCTTTTTTCTGTTTTTTTCAGTGTCTGCGGCTTAGTTTTGTTAGACCAGAGATCTGATTTAGGTGGTGGAGATCGTGTGATCTCAGGTGTTTTTGCAATCAGAAGAGTTGGTATTTTTTAGGAGTTTTTTTTGGATTGCAGTAAGAATCCTTTCCTGTACTTTTCTGTCTAGACAGATTGGGCCCCAGCGTTTGCTCATTCTATTTTCTGTCTGTGTCTGTGTTTCTTCTTGTCTAACCGCCATTACATGTTTGGGGGCTACCTATTTTCTTTGGGAATCTGCTCCGGGGCAGATAGCTTTCCTCTTTCTGCCTTTAGGTGTAGTTATCTCTCAGGCTGTGACGAGGCATCTAGGATCAACGTAGGAACGCTCCACGGCTACCTCTAGTTGTGTGGTTAGTTCAGATTACTGCAATCCAATAGGTTCCAGCCTCTCTGGTGTATTGCCGTTTTTGCTTTTTCTCCTCAGCTACCTATACATAACACCATCCAATTCCGGTGCACGTGTAACCATATGCCATGATCCTCTGACACGCGGCATCCCCGTCACACTATTCACATGATAGAGGCACGGAGATCTGGACAGCAGACAGAGAGTAATGGGAATTGCTGGAGAGGTAAGCAATGAGGGGAGTATAAGTATTTTTGTTTAATTTTTACATCTTACACTTATTATGCTCCTATCATTGGAGTGACCCCCAAAACATAAGAGACATTAAATTCGTGGAGAATTACTGTTCTGCAAATTGAATTTCCTGGTAAAATCAGCATGAAAAGGCAAATTCGAAATAGCTGATCTGCTCATTTCTAATGAATACAGACAGATTTTGCCTTATCTGTTCCACTGGGATTTATATATAATGATATAGGTACCAAGAGATGACCAGTTAAAAGAAAAAAAAAAGATTTTGTCATACTGTTTCAGGAGATAGTTGTGTCATATGTGTCTACATGTAGTCACCCAGTGGTTGTGATGTACCGTGCAGCCTGTTGGTGATTTTGCTATCCTTGTGAATAGCCGACTGTTGAGAGTTCTTACTTTTGTACCATCGTCACTGTAGGTGTCAAAACTTTTCTGGTGTATACACTGAACGTGTTTATTAAAAAAAGTATGAACAGAGCCTAATGGGCAATTTTTATGGTACACGCCATGTTTACTAGTTGTCTCTATGAGAATAAAAAGCATATTGCTCAGGCTAACCACACTCCTATAACATTAGGATTCAGTGCTTGCTTCTCCTATCTCTGTTCCAGTTTCCTTGGGTTAATTCTCTTCCTGTTTGTATGCAACACCCCCAAACCACCCTTTCCCCAATTCTTCAAAATCCAACATTAGGTTACCATGAGATACACTCTAAATAAAACTGTCTCCAAATTTATGGGGGCAGATTAAACTAGTGACATAGACACCGATTCATGTACTTTTCATAAAGTCCAAAGTTATCTGCTGAATCGGGAGCCTGGGTTCTCCCATGTTTACCAACAGTCCTGATTTTGCCAGGACAATCTACTGTACTGAACTCTACCACAAAAGGAAAGCGATTATTCAGACTCCAAAAATGTGTTCATTCCTGTCTGCCTTGGGGAAGATGGTCCTGAAGTGGGGCTTAAATATCCTAATCTGTGTGAGACACTAAAATGGTCATAAGTACGTTCTCCTATTCATGAGCAGTGTGCTCCCTCCAATCAATTGGGAAAATATGTCAGCTCATAAATATCAAAGCCTAGTAAGTGGACAATGCATTACAAATTGCATCTTCAGAGCTGAAGAGGACAAGACTTCTAGAGTCACCTAACGGAAGAAACAATCCTAAGGCCGGGATCAGACATGCGAGAAACTCGCATGAGTCTCGCATGTCAATACCCGGCACTGCCGCCGGCACTTGGACAGGAGCGTGCAGCTGCATGTATTTCTATGCAGCCGCACACTCCGGTTCCGAGTGCCGGCGGCAGTCCCGGGTATTGACATGCGAGACTCGTGTGAGTTTCTCGCATGTCTGACCCCGGCCTAAAAGTAAATATTGACCCTTTAATGAGCCTTGTCCCATGACTAAGGATAAAACCCATACCAGATTCTCAATTTGCTAACACGTCTTTAGGGGTGTTGCCCCTTCTCAAATCTGATTTGGCTGCATTGGAGGCCTCCAAATAGATTCTAAAGGTGTAATGTTTCAACTTGTGGAGAGAGAATTGGCTGACATGCCAGTGTAAGGGAACTTACAGGCCGTGCAATGCTCGGCAATGCTTTGCACTGAGGAGAAGCAACATTCCGAAACATGTGTCTTTTAGGATTGTTGCTTCCAATAGATGGCACTAGAGTTCGAGTCCTCTTCCTTTCTGAAGATTAATTTCCCAGAAGAGCATTACATGGCCAATAAGTCTCCGTACACTGGCATGTCAGGCATGTCACTCTCCAAGGAGAAACATTACCCCTTAGACACAGCATTAAGTATACTATACTGCTAGCCTTGTAATGCAAAAGACAGCTTCCGTTTAGATTTATTACTCTAACCATAGAGCACTAAAGCACTGCATAAGAATGACCGCACTTACTGCTATTTTTTTCCATTCTGTCCTATTTTATGATATATCTAGAAAATACAGAAGGTATATTTGGTAAATAAAATATATCCTGTTTTACTTATTCCCTGCACATTTCCACGGAGGTGAATTTCTATGTTAAATGATTAGAGTGACCTACTTTTGGCTCTGTCTCTTGAAACATGTTTTTTTTCCTTTCCTCTATAAAGTCATTTTTTTTATATTATAAAAAATTCTGGGTATCTTGATACAGCTTTGACATAACATTTCCTCAGTACATAAAAATACTCAATGTCCTCTGGATAAAAAAATATGCAACAAAGCGCTTATAAATCTCTAATCCATCTCGTCTTGTTAATTCAAGCATGTCAAGAGTGAATTCTCCGAAATTACACTCTGAGAAAATTTCCATTTTAATACTTCCAGTGTTAAGAACCAGGAGGGACCTCAGAAAACACAATTGTCAATCTTCTATACTTCACCGACAAGTGGATCACACTCCATAAAACTTCTAACAAACACAGGTTCATTGCTAATGGTTATTTTTTGAAATTTAAAAAAAATGCTGAAAAATTATGTAAAAATTATTGGAATTCTGCTGCAAAGGACAAAATATGGATAAAAGTAACGTAAAGTTGATTTGCAGAGTACTTCGACAGTGGAAAAAAATGATATGTGTGTTTGTGTATACATACAGTAGATCTGCCCCCAATTTATTGCAATGTATCAGAAAATGATTGCAGGGGTTAAATACCTTGGGCCCTCGATTGTCCTCAAAATGAAGCTAGAAGAGGTCTTGTCAACTCTCCTGAAATGTCTGTGTTAGGCTGGTTTCACACTTGCGGGTGGAGGTGCTGCGGAGGGCTGCGTACTTCCTCCGTGAAGCTCCGCCCACCGCCGCACCTCCTCCGGTCAGCTCCGCCTATGTCTGTATGCATTCTGCATGCGGCCTGAGTACCTATATTTAACATGGGTATGCAGGGCCATGCGGATGCATGCGGATGCCTCTGCATGCGTCGTTTTGACGGTGTGGCGACCTGCGCCTGCGCCGAACGCAACATGTTGCATTTTGTTGCTGTCACCGCACCATCAAAATGACGCATGTGGAGGCATCCGCATGCATCCGCATGGCCCTGCGTACCCATGTTAAATATAGGTATTCAGGCCGCTTGCAGAACGCATGCAGACAGAGGCAGAGCTGACCGGAGGAGGTGCAGCGTTGGGCGGAGTTTCCCAGAAGAAGTACGCAGCCCTCCGCAGAACCTCCATCCGCAAGTGTGAAACCAGCCTTAGACTTAAGAGCTTCTTTTCTTAGAACTTTGAGTTTTTCAGATCCTCTGTTATTCCTCCTAGAAATATAATAAAAAAATTAAAAACTCTCAATTTGCTCTTAATTTTAATACATCTATTTACTGACACAGACATAGCAGGAGAGCTGATAATTCCTCTTTAAGCAATCAGCATCCCCAGTGAAAATTTGACCACCATTATTCCTCATGTGACTTGTTTTTTATTCTTAAATCTTTTCCCAAACAAATTTTTTATCCTTTTAGTATATTGCAGTCATCGTATTATATAGCACTGTGTACTGTACTTACAATTGCTCATTTTGCCTTTCTACTCAGATAATTCTTCTCTTTTCCTTTTGTTCTATGACATCATGTGATTAATTACTGACTAGCTGAATCCTACTAAGTTCTATGTAGAAACAGAAGGTCAATTTTTGCTGCATGAGTCATGAGTCACTGCAAAAGTCCCTGGCAGTGGGAGGATTGGGTCACCTGGGTCAGGAGTTGAAGAGGGGAATGATAAATTCATGGACAAGAGACTTTCTGTTTCTACATAGAGCAGAGAAAAGAGAAAAATTAGCTGGGTAGAAAGGCAAAAAAATGAGCAATTGTAATAACACAGTGCTATATAAAATGAATATTGCAATATATTTAGAGGATAGAAACTTTGATGGGAGTGCTTCTTTAAGTAGGCACAGATTGTACTGCTTCCTTCTCTCTCTCTCTCTATGCATGATCTAGTTATATATAGTACTGCCTCCCTGATTCTTCCTTTGAATTATGCAGATACTGACTGATCTTCCTTGCTTTTCCTTTCATTGATAAAGGCACAGACAGTGCTGCCTCCCAGCCTTCCTTTTAAATAAGGTAGGCACAGATAGTGCTGGCTCCCTATCTTTCCTTAAATGATATAGGCACAGATAACACTCCCTTAGCATGTTTCCTTTAAATAATATAGAGCCAAATATCACTGCCTATATATCTTCCTTGCAAATCATGTAGGCAAATATACTAATGTTTCCTAGTCTTGTCTATAAATGACTTGCGCCAGAAAGTGTTGCCATCTCTATTTCCTAGTGATTTAGGCACAGAGAGCACTGCCTCTTCGTTCCTTCTCTAAATAATATTGGTACAGATAGTACTGGGTCCCTATAAATAATATAGGCTCAGATAATACTGCCTCCCTGTCTTTCTTGCAAATGATATAGGCACAGATAACCCTCCCTTAATGCCTTTCCTTTAAATGATATAGGCCCAAATATTACTAGTAAATTATGTAGGCACAGATAGTACTGTCTCCTAGTCTTTCTTACAAATGATGTAGGCCCAGAAAGTGTACACATAATAGTTGGCTGGTTTTTTTTTACTTAGTATTTATTGTGATTATTACTATATGTGTATTTTGTATTTCTTTATGTTTATTTTGCATTTCTTAATATTTGCAATGCATTTATAAGATTCCATAAGTTTTTTTCCGTAAATTTTCTGAACAGATTTTCGTTAATTCCTTGTGAACTAAGGAGATTGAGTTGCTTCCTTAGAAGCTGCAATAGTTTATCTTGGCGCAGTAGTTAATGGGCCTTGCCATGTTTTATATATATAGGCTTGATCACATCATAGGAGTTCTTGGTGATGCACAGATAATACGGCGCGCACACGGTGCTTGGTGCCGACTCTGCTCCATTTTCACAGCATGAAGACTGAATAGCAGCTGTTTGCACCTCTGACTTTGAAAGGCTTGCTAAACTTTACTAGTTAAGATATCACTAATTATTTTTTTCTCATTAATAGCTTGTTGCCATGGGGACAAAGTTATTACTGTTAATGTATTCGTTCTGTTAACGGTCCCCTAGACTTCAATTGAGTCTTACTGATTTTGGTCCTTGGAGGTTTTTTGTATCTCAGATCAGTTAATTGTGTATATGGTAATTTACAGTAGAATTATTCCGACATCAGAACATGGGGGAGATCGGAATATAATATAGATATCAGAAAGGCAGAGAATGGAAAGATTCCTGGACATGAGAACCTCTAAATGGAGCCGAGAGGTGGGAGTCATAGCTCGATTCGAAGAGTACATAGAGCAGGTCACGGTCCATTAAAAAGTCATTAGATTTGCTTTATTACAATGGATGTATGACAATTGTTGGCTTGGATTTTTTTTTTCATTTATCTAGGTACGTTATTTACATTTACCGGCTAGTAGACATCAAGGTTCCTCTTGGGGTTTAGAAGAACAAGTAGATGTTTCTTCTTAAAGGAATAGCTACTCCCATCTCTAGAATAGGACATCACTTTATGGTTGGTGGCACTGGAATATCCCATAGTATTCAAGGGGTTGTCATTGATTTTTTAAAAAAAAAAAATGAAGCTTAAAGGTGTTGTCCAATGCTTAGCCACGCCATAGGTTTCCCTCCTTTTAAAATAGCAATGTTTATACTTACCTCTAGTGTTGGCGCTATTCCAGTGGTGTTGGTGCTATTCCAGAGGTGTCGGCACCATCTCTCCCAGTGATTACATAACAGTGTGACGTCACGCAAACCCTGCAGCCAAACAAAGGCCGCTTCACTTTCCCAATGTTTTGACAAATGCCTTACATCAGGAGGTAGTGCGCGCCGCTGCTCTCTCGCTTCCTCTGGATGTATGAGATACATCCAAAGAGAAGACTTTGAGTCGAGTTTCCTGAAAGTTGTAGGTCTCCACGAATTCAAACGATTAATTTGATTGGTGAGGTCTACACTCACAAAATATGCCAGGTACCATTTTACACACTGCTGAAGACTTGGTGAGTGAGATAATGATAGCCAAAATCGTACTTGTCTAGCAGAGGGAGTCCTATGACAACCAGTATAAAGGATGAGGGTTGGCCAAGAAACACCAATTTACACTTGTACAATCTAGAAATACGATTTCAGAACACACAGCTCATTTCGTTTAGGGAGAGAAAAGGCTTATCCTGATTGTAGTGTACTAGTGTAGTGCTAAAACCCTTAAAAATGGGAGTGTTATCATAGAATCCTAGAATGTTAGAGTTGGAAGGGACCTCCAGGGTCATCGTGTCCAACCCCCTGCTCAATGCAGGAGTCACTAAACCATCTCAGACAGATTTCTGTCCAGCCTCTGCTTGAAGCCTTCCATTGAAGGAGAACTCACCACCTTTTGTGTCAACCTGATCCACTCATTGATGACCCTCACTTTTTGTTATGCTCAGTCTGTGAAAAATAATCCAAAGAGTCAAGCTATAGGGAGGTGATGGACCTGAAGAGTCAGTGTGACTGTGAATTGATTGATCTGTCATTTACTACAGTACCAGCAGCACCTTAATAACAGCATTTTATTTTTTGCCTACACACTGCAAACAAGGCGGACAGTTTGATACTCTGCCCTAAATTTTCTACTAAACCAAAATCCTAAAACCAAGGCTTGTGTGTGACAGAAAGTGTGCTTCCTGCATCGTGATTATAGACAAACCATCAATTTTATTTTTTCTAAGACAAAAGATAAATCCCCATAATCCAGAAATGTAAGCAAAACTGTCTATGTTGTAAAAATATTTATATATACTGTATATATTAATAGTATTTTCATCCCAAACTTTCAACTTTCCAATATGATATTACATGTTATGCTTACTATTAACTCAGACATTTTCATAGCCAGGAGACTTTATTGATCTTTTTTTGAGAGACGATGTAGCTGTTGCTGGTTGTTATAACATCTCAGGGTCATCAGGTTTGGACAGCTCCTGATTATCCTTACTATAATTGTAGAAACAAGTCTTTGTACCGCATCTTGTATAGGTTACTGCTGTTAGGATCCCAGCATTGGAGGTAGATGTTGCCCTATGTCTTGTACATAATCACAAGTTTTGTGCAGAAGATAATTTTCTCAATATTTTGCAGACATTTTTTATTGAAATCTTTAGTTAATTTTAAGGTTTTAAGGTTGTTATGGAAATACATTTTTTATTAAAGGGAATCGGTCACCACTAGTTTTTTGCTAACCCATCTGAGAGTAGCATGATATAGGGGCAGAGACCCTGATACCAGTGATGTATTGCTTACTTTGCTGGCTGTTGTAGTGTTGATTAAAAACTGATTTTTCAGCTGCAGATCTAGCAGAGCTCAGAATACTGAGCTCTGTATAACCCCGCCACAACCACTGATTAGTAGCTTTCTGTTTACACTGTGGACTGACAGAACTCTGCCAATCAGTCGTTGGGGGCGGAGTTACTGGAATCATTGTCTCTGTCTCTACCTTTTGCTTCTCTAAGATTAGGCAGCAGAAACCTGGTGACAGATTTTCTTTAATTACATCATAGATTGTAACTTTTGAAACCAGGCAGTTATAATAAGCTTACATGATGATATGTTAAGAGCAGCAGTGACATCTGCAGGCAGTAAAAAGGTACAACACTCCATCAAAATTTAGTGTGCATAACTTTGAAGTCTCCCTCATGCTTGCAATGGTAGAATTTACCAGTTGCTATTGCTCGTCACTCTCTTTGTCTCATAGTCATATGTGTAATATTCATGTAAATGATCACTACCATCTAAATAAATGTAGACTCAGCTAAAGGCAATACAATGGTCAAAATTGCATAGAATATTATTTATCCAAAATTATATATTTGAACCACAAATTCACTCCAACTTCCTGCCCCTGTCTCATGACAAGTTTAATCTATTCCTAATGGGGGAATTTTTTTTATCTTTGTGCTTCTGCTTTCCTGTCTGTCAAACTGCATACAATAGGGGGGGGCTCAGTGGTTAGCACTGTATGGTGGCTCAGTGGTTAGCACTGTATGGTGACTCAGTGGTTAGCACTGTATGGTGGCTCAGTGGCTAGCACTGCAAAGCAGCTCAGTGGTTAGCATTGTATGGTGGCTCAGTGGTTAGCACTGTATGATGGCTCAGTGGTTACCACTGTATGGTGGCTCATTGGTTAGCACTGTATGGTGGCTCAGTGGTTAGCACTGCAAGGTGGCTCAGTGGTTAGCACTGTATGGTGGCTCAGTGGTTAGCACTGTTGCTTTACAGCACTGAAGTACTGGGTTCAAATCCCACCATGGACAAAATCTACAAAAAGTTTGTACGTTCTCCCTGTATTTGCTTGGGTTTACTTAATCACTTCAAATGCATACTTAAAGGGAATTTTGACTGTGAGCACCATTGGGAACCGCGATGACAATGTCTGTAAAGAGCCGCAGGATATGATTGGTACAGAAGCAAGCATAATAAATAATAATAACAATGGCATTAAAGAGAGGTGGGCATTTAGTATGGGGCAGTCAAGTCACTAGAGAATGGTGCAAAGTAAGGAAAAGGAGGCATTCTAGCACTGATAGTGCTGGCAGAATACTAATGAAAATGAATGGCAAGTTAAAACACATGAGAATTGAGACAGTTTCTGGTAGCTGCACAATAAGCAGTTTTAATTTGTAGGAGCCGTGAGCTGCCAGATCATGTTTTTACCCTGGCTTTGGGTAATGAGGTATATAAGGTATATCCATTAGTGATGAACGAAGGAGTTATCTGAGCATGCTCGGGTGCTAACCGAGTGTCTTCGGCATGCTTGAATAATATGTTCAAGTCCCCGCGGCTGCATGTCTCGTGGCTGTTAGACAGCTGCAACACATGCAAGGATTGTCTGTTAGGCCACGAGACACGTCTCTGGCGCGAGACTTACAGCCGCGGGGACTCGAACATATTTTTTGAGCACATCGAAGACACTCGGATAGCACCGGAGCATGCTCGGATAATGCCATATCGGAGCACGTTCGCTCATCACTAATATCCATACATCAATTCACATACCGAGAAAAGTGAGCGTTACACCGAGGTTGAGCTGGATATAGTCTCTTTTTCTATTAAGGGCTTTGGTATTTTTTCTACATCTTATTGTTATGAAAGGCATAATAATAAGCGAGTTTATATAATATGAACGCAGTCAAGAGCAAGCCTTAGTTTAATTCCACAGATGCACTCGCAGTCTGACCTACTGTACTGGATATAACAGCCAAAGGTTAATGTAAGCACCGGCCGTCCTTATTACAGGTCATTCTGCTTTTGGAGCTTCATCATGCAACTTAAATTCATACATTAATGGCATTTTAAGTTTTTGCTGTATTTTCTTTTTTCACTCAAGAACTTAATATGGAACCTGTTTATCGCAGCAGATGAGAGATGGCGAGGAAACTTGGAACCAAGCTGACTCTGTCAATGGAATTAAATGTTACTTTTATTAAATCATCTTCAGTTAAGCCAGGGTTTTAGCGGATGAGGAGAGTAACAGATGCACAGAGAGACGATGTGTGCACTCAGATGTTATTGCCTAATGAAAAACATGAACCCTAGCGTCAACATGATGGACTAGGAGATGGAGACAGTGGCAAACAGTAAAGGTTAGGTACAGCGCTGATGGAAAATAGACATTAGCAAATCTTGTTTGGATCACTTGAAATGTTAGCTGATAGACTGTTACATGTCTCGATAGAAATTCTCTATTTTTTTTTTTCAGGTCTGATATTGGAAGCTAACTGAAAGAACTACTCCAGGATCTTAACATGCCCATGCATATCAGATGTAAGTTGGCAACCTGCTGATTTGCTTCTGTGTATGGAACGTGGCCCAAAAGAAGTCAAGAAAAATAAAGATCAGGCATGTTGGTTTTCAACATGCTCGATCCTTTTTAACCTAAGAAATGTAAATATATGCAGGACTGTTTGTAGAAGTTTGGAGGAATAACTATTAAATTAATTAACCCGCAGCCCAAGTCTAACATACGCACCTGACAGGTTCAAGAAAACGCCTGGGGCACTCAGGATTCCTCTGCGTTTTTAAAGAAGAACTCCTATCAAAGTTTTTATCCTCGTATATTGCAGTCACCATATTATCTGGCACTGTGCACTTACAATTGCTCATTTTGCCTTTCTACCCAGTTAATTCTTCTCTTTTCCATTAGGTCTATGACATCATGTGATTAATAACTGACTAGCTGAATCCTGATTAAAAATTGACTGAGTCCTTCTAAGCTCTATGTGGAAACAGGAAGTCTCTTTCCGCTGCATGAGTCATGAGTTACTGCAAGATTCCCTGGCAGGGAGGAGGAGTGAGCAGCTGAGTCAGAAGTTGAAGAAGGGAATGCTAAATTCAGGGACAAGAGACTTCCTGTTTCCTACATAGTCTTAGTAGGATTCAGCTAATTAGTTCGTAATCCCGCGATGTCATAGACTTAATGGAAATAGATGAATTTACTGGGTAGAAAGGCAAAATAAGCAATTATAAGTACATAGTGCCAGATAATATGATGATTGCAATATATTAAGAAGATAAAAACTTTGATGAAATTGTTCCTTTAAGTCCTGTGTAACTTCTCTTGCAAAGGACACTACTGTGTTACACAGGTAATGATGCCCTGTACTATTCAATAGTTTTCAGTCTACTTATAATTTAGTACATAACGGACTAAAAGCGGTTAATCGGCCATGACATTTGATTATGAGCAGCTGAAGAGTTTGGATACATAGATGATCACCATATCTCTACCCCTGGGTGTAATTCACTTTGTAAAATTAGACCTGTTTGTCACATGGAGGAGTGCAGATCTCCTGGATTGAGTGCATTTCTTTAACCCCTTCACCCCCAAGGGTGGTTTGCACGTTAATGACCGGGACAATTTTTACAATTCTGACCACTGTCTCTTTATGAGGTTATAACTCCGGAACGCTTCAACGGATCTTCGCGATTCTGAGACTGTTTTCTCGTGACATATTGTACTTCATGTTAGTGGTAAAATTTCTTCCATATAACTTGCGTTTATTTTTGAAAAAAACGCAAATATGGCGAAAATTTTGAAAATTTAGCAATTTTCAAACTTTGAATTTTTATTCCCTTAAAACAGAGAAATATGTAACACAAAATAGTTAAGAAATAACATTTCCCACATGTCTACTTTACATCAGCACAATTTTGGAATCAAAATTTTTTTTTGTTAGGAAGTTATAAGGGTTAAAAGTTGACCAGCGATTTCTCATTTTTACAACAAAATTTACAAAGCCATTTTTTTTAGGGTCCACCTCTCATTTGAAGTCACTTTGAGGGGTCTACATGACAGAAAATACCCAAAAGTGACACCATTCTAAAAACTGCACCCCTCAAGGTACTCAAAACCACATTCAAGAAGTTTATTAACCCTTCAGGTGCTTCACAGGAACTAAAGCAACGTGGAAGGAAAAAATGAATATTTAACTTTTTAGCCACAAAAATGATCTTTTACAAACTTTTTTTTTATTTTCACAAGGGTAAAAGAGAAAATGGACAGATAAGGTTGTTATGCAATTTCTCCTGAGTACACCAATACCCCATATGTGGGGGAAAACCACTGTTTGGGCACACGGCAGAGCTCGTAAGGGAAGGAGCGCCGTTTGACTTTTTCAAACTAAAATTGGCTGGAGTTGAGATTGGACGCCATGTCGCGCTTGGAGAACCTCTGATGCGCCTAAACAGTGGAAACCCCCCACAAGTGACACCATTTTGGAAACTAGACCCCCTAAGGTACTTATCTAGATCTGTTGTGAGCACTTTGAACCCCCAAGTGTTTCACAAAAGTTTATAATGCCTGGGTGTGAAAAAAAAAAAAAAAATTCCACAAAAATTATTTTTTAGTCCTAAATTTTTGAATTTTCCCAAGGAAATTGGACCCCAAAAGTTGTTGTCCAATTTGTCCTGAGTACGCTGATACCCCATATGTGGGGGTGAAAAACTGTTTGGGCGCACGGCAGGGCTTGGAAAGGAAGTAGTAACGTTTTGGAATGCAGACGTTGATGGGGGTCATGTTCCGTTTGCAGTGCCCCAGATGAGCCTAAACAGTGGAAATCCCCCACAAGTGACCCCATTTTGGAAACTAGACCCCCTAAGGAACTTATCTAGATCTTTGGTGAGCACTTTGAACCCCCAAGTGCTTCACACAAGTTTATAATGCCCGGGCATGAAAATAAAAAATCCTATTTTTTTCCCACAAAAATTATCTTTTAGTCACTAATTTTTTATTTTCCCAAGGGTATCAGGAGAAATTGGACCACATAAGTTGTTGTCCAATTTGTCCTGAGTACGCTGATGCCCCATATGTGGGGGGGAACCACTGTTTGGGCGCACGGCAGAGCTCGGAAGGGAAGGAGCACCATTTGACTTTTTCCAACCAAAATTGGCTGGAATTGAGATTGGATGCCATGTTGCATTTGGAGAGCCCCTGATGTGCCTAAACAGTGGAAACCCCCCACAAATGACCCCATTTGGGAAACTAGACCCCCTAAGGAACTTATCTAGATCTTTGGTGAGCAATTTGAACCCTCAAGTGCTTCACACAAGTTTATAACGTAGAGCCGTAAAATTTAAAAATCATATTTTTTCCACAAAAATGATCTTTTCACCCGAATTTTTATTTTTCCAAGGGTAACAAGACTCCAAAAGTTATTGTGCAATTTGTCCTGAGTACACTGATACCCCATATGTGGGGGTATACCACTGTTTGGGTGCATGGCAGAGTTTGGAAGGGAAGGAGCGCCGTCTCACTTTTTCAACGCAGAATTGGCTGGACGCCATGTCGTGTTTGGAGAGCTCCTGATCTGCCTAAACAGTGGAAACCCCCCACAAATGACACCATTTTGGAAACTAGACCCCTCAAGGAACTTATCTAGATGTGTGGTGAGAACTTTGAACCCCCAGGTGTTTCACTAAAGTTTATAACGTACAGCCTTAAAATAAAAAATCCTTTTTTTTTTTACAAAAATGATTTTTTCGCCCCCAATATTTTATTTTCACAAGGGTAACAGAAGAAATTGGAACCCAAAAGTTGTTGTCCAATTTGTCCTGAGTACGCTGATACCCAATATGTAGGAGAAAACTACTGTATGGGTGCACGTCAGGGCTCGGAAGGGAAGTAGTGACGTTTTGGATTGCAGACTTTGATGGAATGGTCTGGGGGCGTCATGTCGCATTTGGAGAGCCCCTGATACGCCTAAACAGTGGAAACCCCCCACAAGTGACCCCATTTTGGAAAATAGACCCCACAAGGAACTTATCTAGATGTGTGGTGAGCACTTTGAACCCCGAAGTGCTTCACAGAAGTTTATAACGCACAGCCGTAAAAATAAAAAATCATTTTTTTTTTTACAAAAATGATTTTTTCGCCCCCAATATTTTATTTTCACAAGGGTAACAGGAGAAATTGGACCCCAAAAGTTGTTGTCCAATTTGTCCTGAGTACGCTGATACCCAATATGTGGGAGAAAACTACTGTATGGGCGCATGTCAGGGCTCGGAAAGGGAAGTAGTGACGTTTTGGATTGCAGACTTTGATGGAATGGTCTGGGGGCGTCATGTCGCATTTGGAGAGCCCCTGATGCGCCTAAACAGTGGAAACCCCCCACAAGTGACCCCATTTTGGAAAATAGACCCCACAAGGAACTTACCTAGATGTGTGGTGAGCACTTTGAACCCCGAAGTGCTTCACAGAAGTTTATAACGCACAGCCGTAAAAATAAAAAATCCTTTTTTTTTTACAAAAATGATTTTTTCGCCCCCAATATTTTATTTTCACAAGGGTAACAGGAGAAATTGGACCCCAAAAGTTGTTGTCCAATTTGTCCTGAGTACGCTGATACCCAATATGTGGGAGAAAACTACTGTATGGGCGCATGTCAGGGCTCGGAAAGGGAAGTAGTGACGTTTTGGATTGCAGACTTTGATGGAATGGTCTGGGGCGTCATGTCGCATTTGGAGAGCCCCTGATGCGCCTAAACAGTGGAAACCCCCCACAAGTGACCCCATTTTGGAAAATAGACCCCACAAGGAACTTACCTAGATGTGTGGTGAGCACTTTGAACCCCGAAGTGCTTCACAGAAGTTTATAACGCACAGCCGTAAAAATAAAAAATCCTTTTTTTTTTTACAAAAATGATTTTTTCGCCCCCAATATTTTATTTTCACAAGGGTAACAGGAGAAATTGGACCCCAAAAGTTGTTGTCCAATTTGTCCTGAGTACGCTGATACCCAATATGTGGGAGAAAACTACTGTAGGGGCGCATGTCAGGGCTCGGAAAGGGAAGTAGTGACGTTTTGGATTGCAAACTTTGATGGAATGGTCTGGGGGCGTCATGTCGCATTTGGTGAGCCCCTGATGCGCCTAAACAGTGGAAATCCCCAACAAGTGACCCCATTTTGGAAAATAGACCCAACAAGCAACTTATTTGATGTGTGGTGAGCGCTATGAAGCCCCAAGTGCTTCACAGAAGTTTATAATGTACAGCCGTAAAAACAAAAAAATCTTATTTTTTTTACAAAAATAATATTTTCGCCCCCAGTTTTTTATTTTCCCAAGGGTAACAGAAGAAATAGGACAAATTTCACAATAACTCTTGGGGTCCAGAGTACGCTGATACCCCATATGTGGGGATAAACTACTGTTTGGACGCATGGCAGAGCTCAGAAGTGAAGGAACACCGTTTGACTTTTTCAAAGCAGAATTGGCTGGAATGGAGATCAGACGCCATGTCACATTTGGAGAGCCCCTGATGTGCCTAAACAGCGGAAACCCCCAATTCTAACTCCAACCCTAACCCCAACACACCCCTAACCCTAGTCCCAACCCTAATCCCAACCCTAACCCTAATCCAAACTCTAACCCTAATCCTAACTTTAGCGCCAACCCTAACCCTAACTTTAGCCGAAACCCTAACCCTAACCCTAATGGGAAAATGGAAATAAATACATTTTTTTTATTTTATTATTTTTCCCTAACTAAGGGGGTGATAAAGGGGGGTTTGATTTACTATTTATAGCGGTTTTTATGATTGGCAGCTGTCACGCTAAAAGACGCTTTTTATTGCAAAAAGTAGTTTTTTGCATCGCCACATTTTGAGAGCTATAATTTTTGCATATTTTGGCCCACAGAGTCATGTGAGGTCTTAATTTTTGCGGGACGAGGTGATGCTTTTATTGGTACAATTTTTGAGCACGTGACATTTTTTGATCGCTTTTTATTTCGATTTTTGGGAGGTTAGAATGAACAAAAATCAGCAATTCATGAATTTCTTTTGGGTGAGGCGTTTTTATTGTTCCGCATGTGGTAAAATCGATAAAGCAGTTTTATTCTTCGGGTCAGTACGATTATGGCGATACCTCATTTATATAATTTTTTTATGTTTTGGCGCTTTTATAGAATAAAAACAATTTTATATAAAAAATAATTATTTTTGCATCGCTTTATTCTGCGAGCTATAACTTTTTTATTTTTTTGCTGATGATGCTGTGTGATGGCTCGTTTTTTGCGGGACAAGATGACGTTTTCAGCGGTACCATGTTTATTTATATCCGTCTTTTGATCGCGTGTTATTCCACTTTTTGTTCAGCGGTATGATGATAAAGCACTGATTTTTTGCTTCGTTTTTATTTTTTATTTTTTAAGGGGTTCACAAAAGGGGTTAACTAGTGGGACAGTTTTATAGGGGGGTCGTTACGGATGCGGTGATACCATATATGTGTACTTTTATTGTTTTATTTTTTTTATTTACAATAAGTAATGAATTTATTGGGAATATTTTTTTTTTTTTTTTTTTTATTTTGGATTTTTTTTTACACATGTTTATTTTTACGTTTTTTACTTTTTTACTTTGTCCCAGGGTGGGACATCACTGTATTTCATCAGATCGCTGGTGTGACAGTGTGCACAGCACTCTGTCACACCAGCGATCGCTCAGGCAGTGCAGCAGGCTTCTCAGTGCCTGCTCTCGGCAGGCACTGAGGAAGCCGCCTCCCTCCAGGACCCCAGCGCCATCTTGGATCCGGGTCCTGGGAGGGAGGAAGCCCTCAGAGCAGCGCGATCACATCGCGCTGGTCTGAGGGTCTCAGGGGGGCGCGCAGGGAGCCCCCACCCTGCGCGATCCTCCCCTGTGCCCCCAGTACACCGCGATCATGTTTGATCGCGGTGTGCAAGGGGTTAATGTGCCGGGAGCGGTCCGTGACCGCTCCTGACACACAGTCACGGGTGTCAGCTGTGATAATCGCCTATGACGTACTATCCCGTCCATGGTCAGAATGGCACGGGTTTTATGGACAGGATAGTACGTCTAATGTCAGAGAGGGGTTAAAGGACTAAGAATCTGGATTCTAAGCCAGGTGGGCTAGCCAGCACTATAGTATGGACTTGTTACTTTATGTTTCACTTTGCGCCAGACAAAGGCTGTATTTATGTTTTCCTGTGATGTGGTTTATGAGGTCTGAAATAAACCAGCCGGACTTTAAATTGAAACTGTACCTAAGATTGCTCCCAAGTGAATAGTATTGTTACATTTAGTGTTAGAAGCATGGGCAGCATTCCCAGGGAACACATGTTGCTGCTACAGAAAAGGTTAATGTCTTAGGTGAAGGCAGCTATAGGCCAGGGAGCAGCGTCAGACAGCATGGAGGACCTGATTAAACACCTGGCACAAGTCCTACAGCTACAGCAGCAACAGCTACAGCAGCAATAGCTGGCTCAACAGGAGACAAGTAAGCTGCTTATGCAACAACTCCAGCAGCAGCACCAACAACATATACACCAGCAACATATTCAGCAGCAGCACCAGAAACCACATGGACAACACCAGCAGACTGAATTACTCACAGACGCAGTTCGTGGCAACGGGTCCACCAAAAGGCATATTACCGTGACAAACCCCCTCACCCCCAAATGTTTGATATGCTGCACTTTTACAAAGTGGTTGCAGCTGGAGTCCTCTGCCCCAGCGCAGATGGTAGAATGTGTTGTAATTGACTGGTTCGTGCATTCCCTTCCAAGTTTGATGCAGACTTGGGCTGCCCAGAGAGATCTTCAGAACGTCGATGACTTGGTCGGACTGGTAGCAAGGTGTCGGGGGTTGACGGTTCCTTGTGGAGCAACCCATTCCATACCTGGAGTCCCAACAGGGGGGTGAGGCTAAAAAGGGGTGAAGCATCCAAATTCCAAGGGGGCTGTGGAGGATATGCCGGAGTCTCATTGAGGGATGTAATTTGCTGGCTATGCCACGGCCCAGGTTATATAGCTGCCCATGGTCCCCTAACCACTGAGCAAATGGACTGTAGCATCTTGTTCATTCTACGCATATCCGGCTTGCAGTGTAAACTGTCCACCCAGAGAGGGGACTCAAGCTTGTCCTGAAAAAGTGAATGATCTACAAATGACTTGACTACTATGTTAAGGGAGTTTGGTGATCCTTGTGAGGGCCACACTCCCTCTCCAATTGATCCTTGAGAAGAAGTTGGGTGTCCAATGCATTCACTGGGTGTTAAAGACTATCCGGTGTCCAGGGTGGTCTTTGAGACTGCTCAAGGTACTGAGTCCATTGAGGTCAGCTTGATCCACGATTTATTTCACCCAGTAAATCCAAAATCAAGTATCATGGGGAAATAGAAGGCCAAATACCTTGGACAAAGTTTACCTGACTGACCTTCTTAAGTGGACAAAATCAGTCATGGCCAAATAAACATTGAGACTAAGTGCACACGGCAGGAATTTTCGCGTTTTTTCCCGCGGCAAAAACGCGAAAAAAACGCAAGCATTAAGCATCCTATTAATTTAAATGGATTCCGCAATTTTTGTGCACATGCAGCGTTTTTTTCCCCGAAAAAAACACTTCGCGGAAAAAATAGCAACATGTTCATTAATTTTGCGTAATCTCGGCGGAATCGCCGCCATAGGAATGAATTGAACCGCTTACTTTCCGCATGTGGCTATGCGGAATGTAAGCGGTTCATGTGCGGATGGTACCCAGGGTCCGGAGGAGAGGAGACTCTACTCCAGGCCCTGGGTACCATATCCCTGGTAAAACAATAATTAAAATAAAAAATAATAATATTCTCACCTTCCGGCGGCCCCCGCAGCCTTCCCGCCTCTCAGCGACGCTCCCGTTCCCAGGAGTCCTTTGCGAGAATCACCCAGATGACGTAGCGGTCTCGCGTGATGCTACGTCATCTGGGGTCTGTCGCAAAGGACTCCTGGGAACGGGATTGGCCGGGAGCGTCGCTGAGAGGCGGGAAGGCAGCGGGGACGCCGGAAGGTGAGAATATCATTATTTATTATTTTTTTTATTATTTTTACATTAGATCTTTTTACTATTGATGCAGCATAGGCGGCATCAATAGTAAAAAGTTGGTCACACGTGTCAAACACTATGTGTGACTCGTGTGACCAACCTGTCAATCAGTTTTCCAAGCGATGCTACAGATCGCTAGGAAAATGCTAGCATTCTGCAAGCTAATTACGCTTGCAAAACGCTAGTTTCTGGCGGGAATACGCAAAAAAAAATGCGTATTTCCCGCGGCAGAGAAGTGCGGGATTGCCGCGGAAATTTCCGCGGCAATTCCGCAACTGTGAACTTAGCCTCAAGGTGGAGATGACTTTTCAAGAACTGAAAGTAGCTCTGTGTAAGCAGCTAGTCTTCATTGCCCCCAACTTTAAGAAGGAATTTGTACTCCAAATGCATGCCCCAGAAGTCGGATTAGGAGTGGTCCTTTCTCAGGAGTCCACGGAGAGAAGCATTCTGTTCTCTACCTCAATTGGGAAATGTGAGAAAAATGTTTCCATTGTGGAAAAGGAATGCTTGGCCATAAAGAGGGCAATGGACACATTTGCAATACTATCTCTTAGAGCAAAAATTTAAATTAGTGTCAGACCATGCCCACTCAGGTGGATGAGAGAGAAAAAGGGAAAACATGCCTGTGTTACCTGCTGGAATCTAGCCCTGCAGAATTTCCGCTTCCATTTGGAATATAGAGCTGGGAGTTACATTATAATGCCGATGCCCTCTCGAGAATCCCATGTCTAATGGTAGAAGGTTCAAGCCCACAGATTTTGGCATAGGGAAAGGTATGTATGGTGGCTGTAGGACACCTATTGATTGGGACATAAACCTGGAATAAATCTTTAGTACATATGGGACTAAAAAGGGTTAATCAGCCATGACAGGTTGATTATGAGCAGCTGAGGAGTTGAGCGAGATGGCTGCTCACCATATCTCCACCACTGGTGTGGTTCACTTTGTAAAATATGACCTGTTTGTCTCACACATGTATGTGTGTATGGAGGTGTGCAGATCTCCTGGATTGAGTTCCTTTAGCTAAAGGACTTAGAAGATAGACTCTAAGCCAGGTGGGCTAACCAGCACTATTGTATGGACTTATTACTTTATTTACTTATAGATTTGCCTGAAATGTCTAATATTTGCAACCCTTTCAAGCTATTTTTTTTGAAGGGTAGCAGGGGTTGAGGAGGATGTAAATACTCTTACAAAGAATAAAATATTACATTTTTCCACATGCAAAATAATATAATTTCTCATGTATACAACTCTGGCGCTCGGAAATGAAACAAGCAATGAGAATAAATTTATATCTCCCCAGTAAGGTTTACAGCAATAAAAAATCAAGACATCGTTGCATTATTATTTAAACATTTGGGAGATGGAACGAGGATGAGGAACCTGGCGCACTATATATTAAGAATTCATTGCAACTTTTATGATGCTGTTTCTCTAAATTCGCTCTAAGTCCCTAACAATGCTGAACAAGGACAAATATTCTATAATAGTCTCTTATCACATATATAAATAGTTTCCGGAATGGTGGGATCAAACAATCGCATGAGCCAAAAAGAAACCGATCTGTCGAGTTGACAAGTTAATGGTCTGTACCGTCTAATAATCAGCAAAATTTGTTATAATAGGCTTAAACAAAGATAAAAATAAAGCTATCAGAACGATTTAGTAACGCAACAGGTTAGCAAACCACAAAGGGAAATGTGGGAAGCTGTCCAAACACAGTCTAGTTGATGCCATAATACCAGAGCCAACATTTGGGAGGTTTTTTTTGTATATCCAGAACATCTTGTGCTTGAGGCACTTTTCGCTGTCACTTTTTTTACGCTTTTCCTTGACACATGCTATGTAGTCAAAATTCACATGTCTTTAGACTGTGCTGACATTCAGCTAAGTGTCTCGCACTTGGAGACTCCTTATGTTCTCTATTGAAGAGAATTGTTTCCAAAGCTATGCAGATGGCTGATCTATGTTCACATTCTGATGACTCTTCGAAGATAATTTCATCTTCTCCTGAGGCCCCTAATCTATAAATAAGGGATCCATTATTTTTTCTTTCTATAAAAAGCAGGCAGATAGTATAAATGATAGATAGATAGATAGATAGATAGATAGATAGATAGATAGATAGATAGAAGAAACAAAAAATGGAAGTAGCACTTCAAAAATGGTGACAAATTTTAGGACTTTATCACCTGACGCATGTGGCGATGTTTCAGTTCACAGTGTGAACCTTTCTCAAGTTTACACTATAAACCAAAATGTCACCATATAAGCCATTAAAGTCCTATAATTGACACTATTTTGGAGTTCTCTTTCCATTTTTTGTGTGTACTATGGTTGGGCTGTTCCTGGGAAGCTTTGCACCCCTATTCACCATTTTTTTTATACTGTACTGTAACTGGTGCAGTTTTATTTTTTCTTTCTTTTTTTTTCTTTCAGATAGTTTCATAGATTTTTTTTCTAGGTAGATTGTTGTAAGTTAAATAGTAGTGAGAT
The DNA here is from genome assembly GCA_033576555.1 of Oophaga sylvatica. Taxonomy (NCBI): domain Eukaryota; kingdom Metazoa; phylum Chordata; class Amphibia; order Anura; family Dendrobatidae; genus Oophaga; species Oophaga sylvatica. The sequence goes on along the minus strand of JARQOD010000009.1, from coordinate 95,553,566 downwards.
AGATGATAGACAGACAGATACACAGAGAGACAGATAGATAGATAGATAGATAGATAGATAGATAGATAGATAGATAGATAGATAGATAGATAGATACCAGTCCAAAGAAAGGAACAGCACTCCGTTCAGATGGGTGAAAAAAGAGCTACTTAATTGAGCCCATTGTTGCAATGTTTCGGTTCAAGGTGTGAACCTTTTTCAAGCCACACCTTGAATCGAAACATTGCAATAATGGGCACAATAAAGTAGCTCTTTTTTCACCCATCTGAACGGAGTGCTGTTCCTTTCTTTGGACTGTTATACTGCAAGGTTTGGTATTTGCCTGTTGGAACTTGTGCACCCGTACTTCTTGCTTTTTTCTTTTTTGTGCTGTTCTAATTCTTTTTTCTATAGATAGATAGAGAGAGCAGAAGAAAGTGGTGATTCACCAATCTTGCATTATGCTTGTGCGCTCCTCCAAATCACTGGCAAATAGATAATAATAGTATATAGGAGAAAAGGAGGTCACACTCCAAACGTACCAAAAAGTGTGAAAAAATTGTATTCCGTGCCAAAGGTACGCAACGTTTCGGCTCAAGTTAAGTTACTTGAGAAAGGGTCACACCTTGGCCCGAGACGTTGCGTACCTTTGGCATGGGATACATTTTTTTCACTTTTTGCTATGTTTGGAGTGTGACCTCTTTTGCTCCTACAGATAAATATGAGATAGATAGATAGAGTTCCATGAAAAATAGGCACTACTCCAATATTCCAATTGAAAAATTGCAGTAGAGCTATTTGGGGGCATTATTACTGTGTTAGTAGGTGCAATATATGCCTTTATATAACCCATTTTACCCCACTGCCAGGACATGTCCATGGGACTCAACTAAACTATTTTTAAAGTAATGAATGATAATATATTAGCATTCAAAGCAAGCTGTGCCCTTGTCAACACCGATAGCGAATGCAGACATTCAGTAACAGATTTCTGGAGACATGTCAGGAAATTTTAATTATTAACCCCCTACACGCCAATTATTCGATTACACATGTAGAGTGAGCGATTGGTCATGCAACACACATACAGTATATTCCCGACCAGTAGGATCCTCAGAGGTGATCCTCCATCGTACTGCCAAGTATTGACTGTTATGTTAATCCGCTTAGACTCTTCTTATTACAAATGCAGTTTCCGAGCCCGGTGTCATGAGTTTCTACTATACCTTTAAATAGACAACTAAGCGCTCGGGTAGAAAATCCATCAAACATCTAATAAATAAAGCACGTTTGATTCCATTGTGGCAAATTCACATCTAGTCGCTCAGTCTCGCTAGGGTGAGCTAGGCAAATTGAATTTTGCAAATTAATTTGATCAAATTTGCTACATCAAGTGACTGAGCTAGTTGCTGTGAAATTTTTCTGAATTGGGGACATTCATGTCTTAAGAAAGGTTGTTGAAAAGAATTTGCATCTAGAAAACCAATATGATTTGAGATGAAAAAAAATATAAATGATGGTTTTTCACAGGTTTCTGTGCATGAAGAAAGCTTTTCTTAATGCAAATTATTAATGGCTAGAAATAGACCTGGTGACAGTCAAAACTCAAAGCTCCTGGACCCTGATACACAATCTGTGCCTGTCGCCCCAATCTCGCTGTTATAACATGGCCTAGAAGTGTTTCCTTCTTATACTGCAGCGAAACATCCTGGTTTCGAAAGGCCTAAATGCAACTGGAGCCATTGCATCTCCTCCTTTTATGTCACTGCTTTGCCTTATTACAAAACACAACTTTAATGTTTCCCTAATGGGATTGAAAGTGACCTTGTAACTGTTGCAAAAAAAAAAAATCTGACCTTGCGTTAACTTCACTTGCAATGTACACCCTTAGAGCTCGTGCATATGGCCTCATTTTTTGTCCGAGTGTGATCCGACAATACATTGGACCAATGTTATTCTATGGCACTGATTTTTTCACAGCATACACTAATTGCTTCCAATATTGGGATTGCACTCGGTCATAAAAGTCAATGAGTCCGTGAAAAATGTCAGACTGCACTCGGATGACACCTAAGTGCGATCCGATTTCCACAAACTGGCAGAATGGAGAAAATGGAGAGATTTTTTCCCATCTTTTCCACTTCTGAAACAATAAAATCACATTGTGATCAAACTCTGATCCGAGTGTGATTTGCCTGATTCTCTTGGATGAGAGAATCTACAACACTTCTGGGAAAAAATTAAGGTAAATCAAATTAGACGCATTTTGCAGAAACTTGCCTGCAACCAAATGTTTTTGGGATCTATAATCATCTGAACCCAGATTACATATTCTACTATTCTAGTAAATTCTCGAGGAAAGCATTGAGTTATTTTGCTTAGATTAAAAATAAGGCTGAACTGATAAGAATCATAGGAGTATACTTGTCAACTTCCAAGGTTGGCCACTTGGGAGGAGACTGATAACATTTTACTCTATTAGAGATGAGCGAAATTTGCTTGGGTTCCCTCTTATTCGGCAAGCTATAGCGCTTAATAAGAGGGAACTCGAGCAAATTCACTCATCTCAATTCTCTATATCCATGCTGTCTTTTTCAAACCATGCCTGACACCTCTTTAATGCCCACCGCAGGCCTTTCCCTTTACCCACACTGGGGATCCATTCAATGGATGCATCTTGGCATAATCCAAAATCTAAAAAAAAAAACTTTGGAAGTAAGCTTCTGTAGCACCCTTTGGATTTGTGAAATCTTAAAAACTCTGGAGGTCTTCTTATTTTCTGGAAACCTCGCTCATGTTTCATAACTAAATTTGTTACAAACTTTTCTAAAAAATATTTTAGGATTAGATTTGCATGAATCCAGCAAAATGAGAACCAGTTGACTGACATTTTTGCTGGATTCTTTTTAGGAATGGAAAGTGGTTAAATACAAAAAAAACCCTTTATGTTCATCATTTCTAACTTGTTAATACACCGCCTAAACCGTTTCTGTTTCCGCATCTTCCTGGTCTTACATTCTGCCATTTCGGTATTGAGAGCAATCAGAGTCCTGTCATTGGCTGCACTCGATCATGTTGGGTGGAGATGAACATCATGAGCTGCAATGGCAGAAGTGGTAGAGGCACCAGAAGAACAGGTGAGATAGGCAATGTAAGAACAGGTTAAAAAAGGCGAGTATAAGATTGCTTTTACATATTTTTAATCCCTTCTATCCCTTTATGGCAATTGATGCAGTTTTCTATTCAGACCGAATTTATTTGGACATAATCGTATGTGCCATCGAAATACAAACAAAATGCGTCTGAATTGAAATTTATGAGATTCCTTAAAGCAGTAATCCAATATTTATTTTTTACTGATGGAGTGATGCCAATAATCTAAGTTCCCTGCACCTACTATTATACTTACCAGCCACCATCTTCTTCTTTTTTCAGCGCTGCTCCGGTCGTCTTCTGGAGGTTGTGACCTGCCGGATCGCTTCAATGTTTGCTGGACATTCCGGAAGTCACAATTCAATGTAAGTCTATGAGAGCCAGGATGTGGCCGGAAAAAAGGCTCTCCTAGGCTTACGTGAGACCTTGTGACTGTTACCTCTGACGTCTGGTCAGTCAGAAGTTGCGATCACAAGATGGCTGATCTGGACTGGAGAGACACCGGGAAGAGATGAAGATAGTGAATGATAAGTGTAATACAAAGGTCAGGGATCTTACATTCAATCCAGTGCTGAAATTAAAAAAGAAACGCTGGAGTGGTGCTTTGTTCTCTAATCTGTATCCTCTCACCAGACCATATAGACTATATTGTTTAAAGCTTGTAACCGTGGACACCTATAGGTCAACATAGGTGCTGTATACATAAAGTGGTAGGATAATATTTAGCAAGTCTGTAGGCCAGTGTTTCTCAACTCCAGTCCTCAGGACCCACCAACAGGTCATGTTTTCAGGATTTCCTTAGTATTGCACAGGTGATAATTTTATCATCTGCTCAAGCATTAATTCCATCACCTTTGCAATACTAAGGAAATCCTGAAAACATGACCTGTTGGTGGGTCCTGAGGACTGGAGTTGAGAAACACTGCTGTAGGCAAAGTTGCTTCATTTTTTTAAATTTGTATGCCAAAACACCAAAACAATACAAAAAATGCAATAAAAGTAAACTTGTTCTTTTTCGGGTACTGCTTACATATCAAAAGAGTTGTTTTTCTAAACTATGTGTTTCTATGAGTTTCATTTACCCTGTGTACGTTTTTCTGAGTGTAGAAAATGTACTCCATGTAAAATGCATTCGTCTAAATTCTATATTTTCAGCAAACTCCTAAATCCTGGCAAATTGTTTGTCTTAAGAATGAAAAAAAGCATCCAGAATTATTCCTATCATTGACTAAAATGTGTTTCCTGCTCTATAATCCCCCTATATTCTCATTTTCTCAGTTTGCGTATATACCGAGAGGGAGGTTGACCATACCCTGCCCGGATCAGTGAGATCAGAAGTGCGGCCTCCACCACGAGTCGTTATTTTATATTCCAAACCCAGTGAGCATTACGATAAAGATTTTCGTCTTCTTCCAGCTTTCATCAAAGTTGTTGACAAACTGGCAGAAAGCTGCTCTGAGTATTGACTCGCTCATTATCGCGCCGTTGACCAGAATTTATATAAAACATGTAAATATTTTGCGGTAAAATAATGGTAAGCCGGATTGCCAACCACTTAAAAATAGAGGATTTTAAGTCGTCCTAGGAACCGGGTCTTCAGACAAGAACACCGTAATGTGTCACCTTCATGTGATTTAATAACGAGAGCAGGAAGGGAACATTTTTTTGGCACAAGCTCGGAACAGATGTGAAGATGCAGATGCCGGAATGGTTAATTCTGTAAATAAGCGTTAGGTGACACAGGATGAAATTGGAAGGAAATAATTACATTTTCCAACATGCTTCTCCCAGCTTTCAGGGAAAAGAGGCAGAACCAGCAGTGTTGTCTCGCTGGGATTTCTGCTGATCCACGCAGGTCTCCTTAACTACTTTTTGGGTAACCATGGTTACTGCATATTGCATCTCATTCTTCTGCTCCAGTGTGGCTTAGCCTGTCAGCTCAAGCTAAATTGGGAAAGCAGGATGGAAATAGACAGAGATGGTTTATTTCTACGGCTTTTCTGATTAACCTCTTTGCCGCAACACAATCATAATGAGTCGGTAGGTCTTGTGACACAAGAGCAGTTACAACATTGTAAACAGTCGATTCCGGCGGTTATTTAACGTGTTTTGCAAAAAATAATGGTTTTGATGCGAGCGACAACAAACACGGCTGAAGAACTTGTTTTGAATACTCTCGGAGACAGTGAACAAGATCCACAGCGAAACCCAAAAATAATCTAAAGTCAAACATATCACACAATTTTTTTTTTTAAAGAGGCAGTCTGCTTTATATTGGTATCTAACCATAAACTGTTCATTCCATTGATTGGACCGTCGGCAATTAGCAGTTATTTGTTCGGAGATTTTGCAGCAGGTGTTTAAATTCTCTACAGCACCCCCACAGGTGTAAGGCAGTATTACATATTCCTCCCAAAGAAGAGACTTATTTTTAGTAATTTTTTGGTGTGCTAATAGAAAAAAAGTATTCCTCTCTATTGGCCAAGAATTCTCTAATTTGGTATTTGGAAATGTGTTTTCTAAACCGTACAACCCCTTTAAATGGGTGGTCCATTAGTTTGCATCAGTGGTTTAATGGGACATGTAAAATACATTAAAAAATACTAAGCTAATGGAATTGTGCCGCTGTTCCATGCAATGCATCAGTTTAGGAGTTGAGCGAATAATTTAGCAGGACCCTGGTCCTCAGGCCAATTTAGCATTCTGTGCCCACTGAATACTCACTTTAATCCAGTCTGCAAAAGTGGACACTCCAAAATACCCTAAAAATGCAGAAACTCAGGTTTGAACTTAATGGAGACCATTGCTGATGTAAGAGGACATTCGGCTATATATATATATATAGTGGACACACTCTAGGAGAATTATGTATGGATTTTACTAAATGGCCCATACCTATAAGTAATACTAAATGGCCCATACCTATGGGTTTTTACAAGTAAAATTCCCAAAAAACCTCATTTGTCACGATTGAAGGCAGTTACTAAAGTAGACGACAAGCATTTATTCTTGAGCTGTTAACATAATGAAGCGGATTTTGTTTTCTACCTTCTCTGGGCGTCGTTGGTCATAATAGCTATATTTGCCACAGTGATTATTTAGACAGTGCACAGTTTGAGCTAAGTATTAGATAGGGGCAGGTAACTGAATCCTTTCATTTCAGGTCACACTTAGAGTACAGAGCTATCTGACAGCCGCTGTGCTCTTTAATTCAAGGGTATGTAGAGCACAGCGGCTCCCGGACCACACTCTGTGCTTAAAACTGTACGTATGGCCATGTCCTTTTCTGAAAGCTGCCTGCGCAGTCATTCATTTTATCTTGTCCCGTGCATTCATATGGTGATACGAAGGCAGAATTGTTTATAGATAGGACCCTAACGTATTTTTCTACAAAAACCTGCGGTTTGAAGTCCCTTACTTGACAGTTATTAATAGGCTTTAATATGGCTTATCGCCTATAAGGTTACATCGGCACTGAATAAAGAACGGCTTGCTTGTTTCTATTGAATCCATTTACTTTTACATTTGGTTCACTGTATAATTTACGACTTTGATGTTGCATATTCTGGAACAATACATCCCGTCCAAGCTACCTTAGCCAAAATCTAGAAACTGACACAGATATGGGTAAACTAATATTATCCAGGGCACTTTTTTATTAAACAGCTGTTCTATTACCCCATCACAGTCATACCAGGCAGCTCTCTAGTCTTCAGTCAATTGATTTCAATATAGTAGTTAGCTGTTTATCTCCTTACCTCTCTCTACCTCTTAGCTCCTTACAAGCTGCTGTTATAAATCTTGCAAAATCAACACAAACAACCATAGGACAGCTTTCAGCTTTTACACCAGGTCTTTTAATCATAGGATAGCTCTAAGCTGCTCAAGAGACAACTTGGGAAGTATCCTTTAACTGACCTTTAGATGTTTTAGGTAGACAGTTAGTGGAGCAATAGTCACACATGCTCACTAACACTTCATTTATACAAAGGATTATGGGCTCCCTTTTTCAGTGGTGGTCTCAGCAGCCAAACTCCCAGCAAACCTTTCATCATCTAAATGTGGATATGTGATAAATGTTATTTATGGGACAACCACTTTAATGTTGGCCGAAAGTAACCATTCGGAAACACTGATTGAGAAGTTTGATAGCTTAATCTTCTTCCTTCATTCAGGACACATTCAAGCTTCGCCAAGCTGGGTATGATTGTATGTGGATGGGGGAGAGCTACCTAAATTGTCTGTAGAAGGAAAGGACCACGGACCAAGGTGCTAGAAAAACAAGGGATCCTTTATTGACTTACTTGAATTGCATTTTATTGCCTGGTGGCCAAGAGAAACGCTGGGGAGACATCTGTCACTTAGATCTCATCCGATTAGAAAGTTGTGACCTTTCCTAGTGTTAGACTATATTATTCCATAATTTGAATATCATATTTAAGTCAAATTCTAAATTCAAACTTAAGCCAATATTGTAGAAAGCTGATATATTTTGGGGTCTGGGACGAACCTTGTAAGTATGGGAACATACAAACCCAATGCACACGGTATCCCGATAGTCCAGTCTAGAACAGCAGTTTTACAAAGCAACATTATTGACCACTAAGGCACTGTGCTGTTTACAGATTTTATCATGAAACTATTATAACTAAGAGTCAATTACTAAAACTTAAACAACTGCAAGCCAATCACATCTGTAGAGAAAGACAGACCAGTACATGCAGAAGGGTATTCAGTGGGTAAATGTGCAGCAGCGGGGATAAGGTACTTTACACAATTAGATTACAGAAAAGACGAGTTGGCAGAGATCTGATATAATCATATTATCCAAGTCATTTCCTATAATAGTATTATAAAAGAGGCCACACATCATGTAATTCCAAATATCATATTAGCACTGCTCTATAATAGATTCCCCTTAACCACATGGTCTTTTAAGTGCTGGGAGAACTTTTCATTTTGTGGAGAATGCCAAGCTGGTGTAAGGAGACTTATAGGCCGTGCAATGTGCCTCTGGAAAATATGCAAATAGCCTTTTCACAGAGGAAGCGCCAACTATTGGAATAGTAGCAATATTAAAAGTCAATGTAGACCCTCTAAGGAGCCTTGTCTCATAACTTAAGATAAAAAGCCAAACCAAAAAACTCAATTTGCAGACACCTGTTTTGTGGTGTTTGCCCCTCATTAGCGAAAAGCAGGAGATCTGATTTGTCTGGGTGGGACCTGTTATAGGGCCCCTTGCTTTGTGCTGATGGGAGTGAAACACCCCAAAACACGTGTCTGACAAAAAATGTGTCTAGTTTGGCTTCTTATCTTAAGTCATGTGGCAAGTCATGGACTTTTTGTGGCCCATGTGGCATCGTTTCGGTTGAAGACACTGCATTTTTCTCAAGAATTCAATTTTTTTTATTATTGAAAAGAATTTATATATTTAAAGAAATTAGACCCCATTGCCTTGATAACAGCTGCTCATTCATTTTTTTTATCTATATATCTATCTGTCTATCCATTCTATTTTCATCAGGCGAGTCTTATGTTCCTGATGGCTCTCTGCCCGACTGTGATGCATTAGACTTTTTTTCCCCGCATGCTGCGGAGCTATAATCAGGGAACGTCTATATCATCTGTTGTCAATAACGTGAACAGTTGGGCGGCCACGGGACATTACATTAAGGAAAAATAATTCAATTTTGGTTATCATTATAAATGGTAAATTGCTTAATGTTGAAGTGCAGAATGGTCGGACGGAATAAATTGTTTCTCCCCATTCTTCGTGTGACCATTATCATAAACCCGGTGGATCTGCTCTGTTTGCATGAAGTGGAGGCGTAAACAGCTTATTCTTACATCAAATAGTGTCCATAGCAACTGCAATTCGGAGATTACCGCGTTATATGGAGATTTCTGCAGAAACGTTCAGTAGCCGAACGGAGAACATGTGGTCACTATGAAATCAGAAGACTCGCGATGAAATATGTTCTCATAGAAGTGATGAGTCATGGGGACATCTGGAGAAAGAACCCAAAATATTAGTTAAAAAGTGGGTAGAAGTTCTAGTATTTAAGTATTTAGAAAGAATATTACATTAAGAGACTTAAAATAGTATTCCCATCTCCAATATCCTATCCCAATATGTAGTAGGTGTAATAATAATAATATTAGCTAACACCTCCTATTAGAAATGTAGTATAGTTCTTCTGATTCACTCTGTCACTTACCCATGTGCAGGGCGTTGCAGTAGCTTAGGTAGTCCATGGTTACAACCACTATCAACTAAATTTCTCTATATGAGTGGTTAACCATGGATACCTAAGTCCTGCAATGCCTGCACATGAGGAAAGAGACAGAGTGAATCAGAAGAACTATACTACATTTCTAATTGGAGATACAGTTTATGCATTAGTTTTACACCTACTACATATTGGCATAGGATCTTGGAGATGGGAATTCCCCTTTAAAGACTTCTTTACAATTTGCCCTGGTTTCCTTAGGAATGGGAGCACAATCACATTCACACATGTGGACTTTAGTCAGTAATTTGCCTCAATATTGTGAACCAAAATAAGGAGTTGGTGCAAAACATAGAAGTGGAAATATTTCTATTATAGTTTATTTCTGTATGAATCTCCCTGTTTTTTTTGGAGTGAAATAAGGAACCATTCCCAGTTCCCTCTGTTCCACTCTCGCTGTCCCCATCTACCATATTGGCAGCTCATTCTCCTATTTTCCTATATTCTTGTATAGAGATGTCCAGTACAGTGGAAAGTCCGAACTCCCATGTCTATTTTCTGCCAGTTGATGGACTCGGCACCATCATCATCTGGGATTGGCCGTCCATCATCAACGGAAAGGCAGTGAGGAGTGGTTCAGACTTTTCATATCGTCCCCCATATCTCTGTGGCAGCTATTTTGGAGAAGAGGATGGGGCATAAATTTAACACAAGGGGACAATGACAACAGAATGGAGGACACCAGGTACAGTGACTATACATGGAATATGAACAGTAACATTTACGTTCAGGAGTTGGAAAGTCACTTTAAGGACCCCATACGCATTAACTGAAAGGCGGAAAAACCTGTCAATCATCTGATTTGAACAGTGGCCTCCTGACTAAACCCTCTGTTTTTCGCGAAGAAGATTAGCGGTGTCTAGCAGTGGCTCTCTCCTCAGCTTCCTTCAGTCTAGTGATGAGCGAGTATGCTCGTTGCTTGGGTTTTCCGAGCATGCTCGGGTGTTCGAGTATTTGGGCATGCTCGGAGATTTAGTTTGTGTCGACTCAGCTGCATGATTTGCGACTGCTTGACAGCTTGAATACATATGGGGATTACATGTATTCAGGCTGTCTAGCAGCCGCAAATCATGCAGCTGCGCGACAGAAACTAAATCTCCAAGCACGCCCAAATACTAGGAGATCATCCGAGCATGCTCGAGAAAACCCGAGCAACGAGCATACTCGCTTATCACTACTGGCAGTGGCCACCGCTAGATTTGATAATATCCGATCATGGGGGTGTGGGGTGCCAGACCACCAACGATCTCATATTGATGCCCTATCCAAAGGACAAGTCATTGATTTATGGAAAACCCCTTTAAGGCAAAGGTGAGCTTTTAAACCTCTTGCTCCCCCCACCCTTTAGCTTCCCAGGGTTTTTACCCCAGCACTAAGTGGCATTATAATCTCCAAAAGAATCAAAATCCCTGTATTAAAAGATTTAATGGCGCATACAACAATTTTTTTTAATGCACTCAATGAATCTACAATTAGAAAACTTTATGGGGAAAAAAAATAAAACAAAATAAATTAAAAAGTAACAAAATGATAAAATGTTGGGTTCAATTTATTACATTCCTGTCTTTTTAGGTCTATTTCTTGGTGTTTCCAAATGTTTTTCCTTCTTTTAATTTTCACATTTTTAGTCTATTTTATATATATTTTCATCATTATGGACAGGGTTTGGGGATTTCCAGATGATATTTTTTTCTGCATCAAATTGGTGAAAAGACTTTTTTTTTGCCATAAAAAGTTGCAAAAAATGTTAAAGGCAAAAATAAAGAGCATTCTTTTTAGCAAAATTCATGTACCATGTGTAACATTTTGAAGAATTTGGGGCAAAAAAAATCAACAAATGGCGTAAGACAAAAATAAGAAAAGTGACATAAAAAAAAAATGAATCAGACTTTGTGAATGTCCTAATCTTCATGTTCACCAATGCAGTACACAAAACTATGGCGAATGTGACATTCCATCCAACAGATACAACATTTCCAGATCATGCTTCACCATGTAAGAGCACATGTGCCAATGACATGGTAAAGGTTATCAATCGCTCGAAGAGAGTAATACATAGATATACATAAATTACCATAACTGCCGCACTGATCTGACTATGCTCCTTCTTTACAAAATACATTGCCTCACCTTTATTCAGAAAATTCTCCAATAACGTTATAAATAAGTAATTTTTTGCAAGTGTCACAGCCCCTGTCCGCTGCCTCCGGCTCCATAGACTTCGTTGTCCACTGATATATTTATCATTTTATGTTGACAGCCTCCTCTATGGTCATAAAACATTTTTTTGTTCAATTTTCATTAGGTTTATTATTTTCTAATATATAAGACAAATCGTTCCATGTCTTATTTCCCCTAAAGGTGCCAACATGGCCGGTCCTAGTTTCAAGCTCTCTGACGCTCTGGAACTCCCACCCGGAACAGTCTATTTGTCTCACGTACTCAGTCCTGTCTAGGCCCGTTACCTTGCGAGCTGTAAACTCTGGACTTTCCGCTGCCTTCTCCCAGGACCTATCTCCAAATGATTGCTCTGTCTGTCAGTCACTTTTGCTCCGGATCTTGCTATCTATTCCTTTCGGTTTCCTCTCACTTTGGGATACCCCAGAATGTGGCACTGCTCACTTTGGACCTCAGGTCCTTTCACTGTGCACTACATGCCCTATCTTACTTCCTAACAGGAAATTGCCACTTTCCCTACAACCAAGCCTCTCCCACTCTGGGCTAATCCCAAACATCCCTACTGTTAAACTACACACACTCCCAATATTACTAACACATATAACGCACATCACATTCACATTATACACCACATTTCACATCAATGTGCACATCAAGAAGAGGGCAACATGTCCATCTTCTTACATGGTTGACAGAACGTGTACCAGTTTTTTGTGATTCTTTTTGTGTTTTTTTTCTGTGGGGACTTCACTACACCTGTAATTGGGGCTACTTTAAAGGTGTCATCTCATAGAAAATCTTTTCTAAAAGGCGCTATGGCAGCAGTCGACTGAGTCCATTTCATGAATTCTATCTATGCAATCAGTTGAATTTGTTTATTTTTCCATGAAAGCTGCAGACAGAAATTACTCTGTAGCAGCCAAATGTAATATTATAGGATAATTCTTTAGAAGATCAGATTTATATATAAGGCTGTGTGCACACATTGAGTATTTACAACAGATTTTTCTGCACCAAAAAATAGTGTCAGCAGCAAAAACACTGAGTAAAATACGCAGGTTTTAGACTAGTTTTTATGTGCATTTTTAGGCCTCATACTCACTGGCTGGAAAAAAATCGGTCCGTTTTCTGCAGGAAAAAAACGGTACATTTGTTGTAAAAAGGCATGCGATTTTGATGCGATTTTAAATCGCACCATGCGTTTTCTGTCAGTTTTCCATCAGTTTTTCCATCTGTATGCAATGCGATTTTAACATGAAGTTTTACATAGAGCAGTTATCTGTATGTAAAAAGTCATGTAAAAATCACATTGTAACAAAAAAATTTACACAAAAAGCAAATAATTAATATATAATATATATATATATACATCTAATATATATATAATATATATATAGGTCATACACTTCTACATAGTATAATAGCTGCTAATTCATCCCTGGCATTACTGTAAAATCACACTGACAGCTTTAATAAAGAATAGAAAGAATAGATATATACACGTAGAACACATATATATATATATATACATGTAATTGTGACATATATATATATATATTTATAGTTCCTAGACTTCTACATACTGTAATAGCGCTAATTCAATTGCCGGCTTTTGTGAAATCACAGAAGCCGACATGAAATGATACATTGTTTCCACACAGTTAACCATGTAATTTCCTGTATTTTGATATATGGTTTGAACTTACAATTACATGAGTGTATTTGTTCAAAATTTCAGACATGTAGGGGTTAATTAAAGGTGTAAATTCGTTGAAAAAAAATGCGTGGGATCCCGCTGTATTTTCTCCACCAGACAAAGCAAGCGAGTGGGGGCAGATAATAATAGCCTAGGGAGGGTACATTTTTTTTGTGCCCCCCTGGCTACTAACATCTGCCCCCAGACACCCCAGAAAGGGCAAATCTATAATTAGATTCGCCCTTTCTGGCACTTTGCCCGTCTATTCCCATTGCCCTGTAGCGGTGGCGAATGGGTTAATAAGGCAGGTTAATAATTGAGAGCTGTCAATTAGACAACTATCAATTATTAATCCTATTGTATGATACAAAAATCAAACACACACAGTTTAATAAAAAATAAGTTTAATGAAATAATCACACAGTTTTTGACCATATTTTATTTTCCTGCTAAAACCATTTCCTGTAATAAAAATAAAATAAAAAAGCAAAATTATCTTACCAATCCGATGTACAGTCAGGTCCCACGGTGTAATCCATCAGAAAGGGTTAACAGGTTACAGGTCGCAGAGAGCTAATAATGCTGTCTCAGACCTGTATTCCCCTGAATGAATAAGTTACTCTCCCAGTGAAAGGAGAGGAATAGATTCATGAATGAAGCTTAATTGATTTATTGCCACTTTCACTTCAGTGACCTGACCTAACGTGAAAGTGGGACACAATCAATTAAGCTTCATTCATTAATCACATCCTCTCCTGTCGGCAGGAGATAAGCTCATTCATTCAGGAGCTATCAGATGAGCACGCAGGATTACTTGTGCTGCTTATCTGATTGCTAGTTAACCCTTTGTGAAGGATTACATCGTGGGACGTGACAGATCGCAAGATAGGTAAGAATAATGTTGTTTTTATTATTTTATATTTATTTTAGAAGAACAAGGGCTTCGAACGGATTAAGAGTGAAATAAAAGATGGTCAAAAATATGTGTTTTGATTTCATTAAAATTATTTATTCTTAAAGTGTGTTTGTGTTTTTTTATTTACTTCAATAGGATTAATAATTGATAGTTGTCTAATTGACAGCTCTCAATTATTAACCTGCCTTAAGGTCACCTTTCAATACTAAGGTGACATTAACGCCTTATTAACCCATTCGCCACCGCTACAGGGCAATGGGAATAGACGGGCAAAGTGCCAGAAAGGGCAAATCTAATTATAGATTTGCCCTTTCTGGGGTGTCTGGGGGCAGATGTTAGTAGCCAGGGGGGGCACAAAAAAAATGTACCCTCCCTAGGCTATTATTATCTGCCCCAACTCGCTTGCTTTGTCTGTCTGGTGGAGAAAATACAGCGGGAGCCCACGCATTTTTTTTCAACGAATTTACACCTTTAATTAACCCCTACATGTCTGAAATTTTGTACAAATACACTCATGTAATTGTAAGTTCAAACCATATATCAAAATACAGGAAATTACATGGTTAACTGTGTGGAAACAATGTATCATTTCATGTCGGCTTCTGTGATTTCACAAAAGCCGGCAATTGAATTAGCGGCTATTACAGTATGTAGAAGTGTAAGAACTATAAATATATATATATGTATGTGTTACAATGACATGTATATATATATATATATACCAGCTGTAGTACCCGGCTTCGCCCGGTTAATTAATAACTGCTGTTAGCTGTAACAAAATAGACTATGTTAACAAAAATTTATTCTGCACATAAAAATCACACACCAAAACGTGCGGAGGTTAAAATTTCCATTCAACACATAGCCTATGATGCTCCTGGGGTTGAGATGTGCGGGCATGCAAAATTTCATGCCCGTAAGTACAACGGTGCAGATTCCTATCCCGGGCCAAAATTATTTGCCGATTTGGAATGCGCGGGGTTAAAATTTCGACTCAAAACCTAGCCTATGACGCTCCCGGGGTCGAGACGTGCGGGTGTGCAAAATTTCATGCCCGTAAATGCAGATTCCTATGCCGGACATACACAGAAGCATTCAGCTTTCTCCCCATTATGTAGATAGGGCCAAAATAGTTTGGCAATTTGGAACGTGCGGGGGTTAAAATTTCCATTCAACACATAGCCTATGATGCTCCTGGGGTTGAGATGTGCGGGCATGCAAAATTTCATGCCCGTAAGTACAACGGTGCAGATTCCTATCCCGGGCCAAAATTATTTGCCGATTTGGAATGCGCGGGGTTAAAATTTCGACTCAAAACCTAGCCTATGACGCTCCCGGGGTCCAGACGTGCGGGTGTGCAAAATTTCATGCCCGTAAATGCAGATTCCTATGCCGGACATACACACAAGCATTCAGCTTTCTCCCCATTATGTAGATAGGGCCAAAATTGTTTGGCGATTTGGAACGTGCGGGGGTTAAAATTTCCATTCAACACATAGCCTATGATGCTCCTGGGGTTGAGATGTGCGGGCATGCAAAATTTCATGCCCGTAAGTACAACGGTGCAGATTCCTATCCCGGGCCAAAATTATTTGCCGATTTGGAATGCGCGGGGTTAAATTTCGACTCAAAACCTAGCCTATGACGCTCCCGGGGTCGAGACGTGCGGGTGTGCAAAATTTCATGCCCGTAAATGCAGATTCCTATGCCGGACATACACAGAAGCATTCAGCTTTCTCCCCATTATGTAGATAGGGCCAAAATTGTTTGGCGATTTGGAACGTGCGGGGGTTAAAATTTCCATTCAACACATAGCCTATGATGCTCTGGGGTTGAGATGTGCGGGCATGCAAAATTTCATGTCCGTAAGTACAACGGTGCAGATTCCTATCCCGGGCCAAAATTATTTGCCGATTTGGAATGCGCGGGGTTAAAATTTCGACTCAAAACCTAGCCTATGACGCTCCCGGGGTCCAGACGTGCGGGTGTGCAAAATTTCATGCCCGTAAATGCAGATTCCTATGCCGGACATACACACAAGCATTCAGCTTTCTCCCCATTATGTAGATAGGGCCAAAATTGTTTGGCGATTTGGAACGAGCGGGGTTAAAATTTCGATTCAAAACATAGCCTAGGACGCTTTCGGGGTCGAGACGTGCGGGCGTGCAAAATTTTATGCCCGTAAGTGCGACGGTGCGGATTCCAATCCCGGACAAACATACCCAAATACATACACACATACATACATTCAGCTTTATATATTAGATGTATTCTATGTGTATGTATCTAGTGTTTTGTGAGCTGTCAGTGTGATTTTACAGTAGCCGGGGATGAATTACCGGCTTTTCAAAGGAGACTGGTGCATATAAATCGGACAGCACATGCATGGTGCGAGTGCTGTTAGTTTTTTAATTGCACCCATTGACTTGCATTGGCGATTTTCATCCCAAAATCGCATCAAATCGCAGCAAGCTGCGATTTTTTTCTCACACCAATATCTGATGAGAAAAAAATCGCTAATGAGAACTCACCCATTGACTAACATTGGTCAGATTTGCATCCGATTTTTTATCGTCTGATTTTCATCCGTTATCGGCACCAGTGAGTATGAGGCCTTAGTGGGGGTTTTACTTGCGATTTTTCACATTCATTTCAATGGGAGTAAAATGCAGCAAAAAAACACCAAAATAATTGACTTGCTGGAGATATGAAAAAAACACTTTGATGGTTCAAATCCACAAGATAATAGAGGCAGCGTGTGCATGAGATTTCAGAAATATCATTCACTTTGCTGGTGGTATTGTAAAGTGCAGCATTTTTTATCCTTCAAAACTTGCAGGAAAAAATGTGGCGAAAACAAAGCATGTGAACAAGCCCTAATACATTGATGGCTCAAGTCTGGCAGAGTAGTCGTCCATTCTAGCTCAGGTGTGTGAGTCTGAGTAGAGGACGCACCTCTAGGATATCCATATGTCCTCACAGGGCTTATCAATAGAGGTTCCCTAAATGACAATAGCCTTTTATATCAATTTGTCTATAACATTTGCCCTTATACATGTCAGAGCACATGAAGCACATTTTTAAAGGGGTTATCCAGCTCAAAAATGAAGTTAAAAAAAGTGGGGTGGAAACGTCACACAAGACCTCAAGCAGCTTGGATTGTGGCCTCTCCACTCTTCCTCCAGACTCTGGGACCTTGATTTCCAAGGTCTAGTGTGAAGTTTCCACAATCGGTGATGGTTTGGGGAGCCATGTGATCTGCTGGTGTAGGGCCACTGTGTTTTATCAAGACCAAAGTCAGAGCAGCCGTCTACCAGGAAATTTTAGAGCACTTCACGCTTCCCGACAAGCTTATTGGAGATGGAAATTTCATTCTCCAGCAGGACTTGGCACCTGGATCATTTTTCTCCTCTTTAGGCCCTGCACATTATATGCGTTTTCAGAGTGACTCTTTAATTGGACTGTTTTTCCTAGCTGAATAACCTTCTACCTGGTTTGAAACCATATAACTACTACCAGTAGCAAAAATTCAATAATTCTACAACATTAATGGGGATGTCTACTATTTGGATATCTCTTTCTCAATCGCTATGTTCCCCCTTCTAAAATTATAACACCTAATAATATTTTCCTCCGATACTGGCGCCGTACCCACGGTGGCTTTCCCAGGGCTTGCATGACATCGTAGAAACAAGAAACAAACTTTCAGGGACCTTAAGAGACACTTTTGCTAATTGTGAAGGATGGCTTTTTTAGGAAGAAGGAAAACAAAGTCACAGATATTGTATTGATTCTGATGATAATCAAACTTCACGACCAATTATTGTCTAAGTCTCAAAAGGGGGATCAGACAATCATGTGAAAAACAGCGAAATTATTACTACTTGTAAGATTGAAAGAATTAGTTTAATCATATTGAGGCCACTCCGGCTTTTGCCGCTGTCTCTCTTCATAGTGTAGATCGTTGCAATGATTGATTGAACCTATCGGTACCTCTTAGGCCTCTTTCACACTTCAGTCGTGCGACGTCAGTCAAAATCCATCAAAATGTGAAAAAAACGGATCCGCCATTTTTTTGGCGGATCCGTTTTTTCCCATTGACTTGCATTAATGACGTATTTTGACGGATGGTCGTCCGTTAGGTCTGTTTTTTGACGGATCCGCCCAAAAATTGGCATCCGTCGTTTCAGAAAAACGTCCAATGCAACTCTTTGATGGAATCCACCCGCGGATCCGCAGCTTCCATAGAAAACCATTGAAAATGCTGAAAACACTGTCCGGGGTCTCTCCCTCTCTCTCTCTCTCCTCGGTCCGGACTTGCAAACTTACATTTTCCGAAACGAAAATTTCATCATTTCCGGGTGAACACTTCTTGGCGGATCCGTCAGAAAACTGATCCGTTTTACATCCGTTTTTACACTTTTCTGACGGATTCGCCATTTTGAAGTGTGAAAAAGGCCTTACCATAATCATTCTCAAAACTGCTAATTTTTTAAATTGAGGGAAAAATACATTTCTGTTCCATGATCATACAGTAGTACAGTACATACAGCGCTTGATAATGATCCTTACACGATTATTCGGCTTCATCCTTGGCTTTCCCCGGAGGTCTTCTCAGCAGCTTAAGCCTAAAACAGATACCCATTTTTTTTTAAATATATCACAATTCCTGGTTATGCGACAAGTGACAAGGTTGACAAGTTAGAAATATGGATGATATACGGCTGGGTTGTGGACGCTATAATCTTGTGCTGGAATTGCAATAATTAGAAACACTTTCTTGAGGTGCTTTGCTAGGTTCAGCATTTCAGCAGTCTACTCCAAAAAGGCTGTCAAAGAAAGTTAACTATTTTTACTTTCTCAAAAAAAACATGAAATTTACTCTATATTCTGCTTAGCTTTCCTCCAGCAATACTGAAAGGATATTTTTTTTTAATGTGGGCACTACATCAAAAGGAAAGGAGTGGTCAATGCGTGGTAAGAAAAAAAATCATGATGGTCCAAAACCAAGGAAAAAGATGCTATGTAAAAAATTGGCACATCCGAATGAAATTATAGCCATCTTTATTTGATTTGAACATAGGAAATATACAGTATATAGGGTTATCACAGCACGAAATAATTAAAAAACCCATATATAACACGTTGGCTCAGTGGTTAGCACTGTTACTTTGCAGCGCTGTGGTTACCAAAGGTAACACCTGCAAGGAGTTTGTATGTTCTCCCCGTGTTTGCGTGGGTTTCCTCCGTGTTCTCCAGTTTCCTCCCACACTCCAAAGACATACTGATAGGGAATGTAGATTGTGAGCCCCAATGGGGACACATGATATATGGAATATGGTGGTGCTATATATTCGAGAAAGATAAATAATAGTGTGATAAAACCCATCAGTGTCAGACTGGAAAAAGGTATCGAGCAGAGAAATCCAAAGAGCATATCTAGTTCAACTATCAAGCCATAGGGTCTGGATCGGCAAGTAAAAAGAATACTTGGATATTATATGTATTTTTTACTAGTACTGGGGTACAGGGGGTACCAAAGATTTGACCAAAAGTGATAAAAATGATTTTTTGGGGGGTCTGAGTCGGTTTGGAGAGCTTTGCTTATCCATTGTTGCAGTCTCGAATGTTCCATATAGAACAAATATGTTTGTGTTATGGAGGAGGGGGGTTCCTAAGTATAGTTATGCATCATACGATTTCTATTAATGTGAACATAGAGTTAAACATCTGCACTCTTACAAGGTTTACCCCATCTATACTCGATCATGTCAAAGACATCTGTTCTGCTTCCACACTGCTTAGCTACAGAATCTGGCACTCCAATAATGTTACATTATAGCGAGATTAAAACGGATTTAATCAGTCAGCGATTTATCATTTTCACTGAAGAGTAGAGATAATGTCTTTCGAGACCTTCATTTTCAATGACAGGAAATAAAGATCAGGTAGAAACACTCTACGCGTTGTCTACGTTGTCTCATTGAGTGCTCTATGTGGCAGTACACACTGAGCTTGATTTATTGCATTGTATTTACATGCCGCTAGCGCCGGTTTGTCGCACTTCATTATGGCAAACCTCTGTCGGAAATGAGTGGCGGCCGCTGAATGGAACGTTTTGATGAGTGGCAAAGGCGGAACAATTAGCCTCATCGTTTGTACAATAACTCACGTTACATTACATCTGGAGCTTGTAATTATTCGGAGCATTGTGATGCTACTTCATGATTAAGAATTTAAAGCCAAGTTGTAGACCCCTCCGAATAATTTCTCTCTTAAAAAAACGGCACCTCAGTACACAGCCGTATTTGCCAATGAAACTAATTATTATTGGCCACAGCATACAATTTTGATTTTATTCTACGTTTTACAATTTCCATAGGGTGTGATCTATCATAAATTTTCATAATAATTTTAGAAATAAAAAATGTTGTTTCCCCCCATCATTCTTTGGGAAAACTGAAAGTGGGAAGATTTATGGAAAAATTAAAGATTTCAATGAACCATGTAAATAACATAGAGGACTTAAATGGAACCCGTCAGCTGTTTTGGCTGCTATAAGATGCGGCCATTACCTTTCAGGGCTTATCTACAGCATTCTATGATGAGGTAGATAAGCCCCCGATCTGACCTGAAAGATAAGAAAAAAAAGTTTTATTATACTCACTCGGGGGGGGGGCGGTCCAGTCCGATGGGTGTCGCAGGTCCAGGTCCGGTGCCTCCCATCTTCTTGCGATGCCACCCTTCTGCTTGCTTCATGGCTCCCTGGCTTTGCACTCCTGCGCTAACTTACTTATCTGCCTTGTTGAGGGTAGAGCAAAGTACAGCAGCGTGCAGGCGCTGGGTCTTTCTGACCTTTCCCGGTGCCTGTGCACTGCAGTTCTTTCCTCTGCCCTCAACAGGGCAGAGAAGTACGCCTGCGCAGGAGCGCGATGCTGGGGAGCCATGAAGCAAGCAGGAGGGCGGCGTCACAAGAAGATGGGAGGCGCCGGACCCGGACCTGCAACACCCATCAGACCTGACCGCCCCACAGGTGAGTATAATAAAACTTATTTTTCTTATCTTGCAGGTTGGATCGGGGGCATTATAGAATGCTGTAGATAAGGCAGTGGCTGCATCTTATAGCAGCCAAAACAGCTGACGGGTTCACTTTAAAGCTATTTTGATCAAAAGAGCGTAAGAGCCATCCAACCGCGACAAGGTGTACCCACTCGGGATGGACCTTTACTCTAGTATCTCACCTCACTATATGTCAGCAGTAGAGTTGAGCGAATTTTTCAAGATTCTGTTCCGATTATGATCAGTGGCGAATTCTTTTTGCAATATTTGCTGAACAATATGGCACGAATATGGCAAAATCAGATTCGGCGACCGATTCCGAACATATTCGCTCAACTCTAGTCAGCAGACCTCAAAATAGACGGGGGAGAGCAGGACCCAGACCTGACAGTTTAGACACCTGCCCTTGGAAAGCTATATAGACAAGATGTCCAGCACGAAAACAGGGGAGCCACACCCCTGTATGTACACAAAACTAAAGCACTTTTGATATAAAACCATGTTTGAGTGTATCTAGAAAATAGGGTGAAATTAATGACGTGCCCCATAGATGTGTCCATCATTACAATTTTTTTTATTTGGTTGAGGTCTTTAATTTCACCCTGAACAAATTGCAAATGCTATAAAAGACCCTTGTCATGAAGCCGTTCCATTTCCTAACCATTGGGTGACCACATACAGATAACATAAACTTCTCCTGACAGAGTATCACAAAGTCTTTTTTTTTAATTTTAAGTAAACTAGTCATCTCTCGTCACTCATCTGCGGATTAGAGCTAAAAAAAAGGAAAGACACATCTGTTGTACTAGTGTGTTAGGATATTTTTTGGGAAACAGTTTTGCGGCAGGTGAAATTAACATTAAAGCTAACATTAAACAGCAAGTCCTATGATCAGCTTTCGAAAAGGGCTCATTGCAATATTAAAAGAGGCTGTCCAAATAGGTATTCATAGATTACAATGTGCAGGATCTAGGAATTTTTCCTGTTTCTTAATTAGGTAAAAAAAGATTGGAAAAGCTTTCAATTCTACTGCTCTATCATTACTCGGTCAAAAGATCAAAGAATTCTCAAGTGGAACCTTGACTTTATATAAAAAAAAAGCTAAAACAGACAACAAACCATTCTGGGGATGATTTTAATGCCAATCACCAGCCAACAGGGTTTATTTCTTAGGGGTTAATGTGCCAAAATGAGTGATGCAAGATGACAAGCTTTGAAAAAAGAGTGATCCTATATTATATTTTATTCCAGCCTCTTAATAGAGTTCTTTACTAGTGCAATAATTCTTTCATACTGATCTATCACGGTTGCAGTCCGTGATCATGTGGTAAACAACAGATGAGTATCAATGTTATTGTACCTATCGGATTCATTCAAGCGGCTAAAACTCATTCATAGCCTCCCAAACAAGTTTCGCCTTAACAGGCTTCCTCCGGGGGCTGGGGCTATGATGAATTCCAAAATGATGCGTTGAGCCTTTTGAAACCTTTGTTTCACCCTCATTTGTCAGTAAAGGGACCAATTATGTTTATTCATTATTGGTGGGATTTGGAGTTTCAGTTGTTTTTGGCTGATTCTTCAATTGCAACTTTTTAAAAGTTTTGGTGCAAAAGTTCTCCAGTCTCTCATTTGAGTGATTTTTTTTTTGCATGTTTGGAATTTTTAAGCAAAATTTTGATAAAATATAACCTACAAAAAACTAGGAGAATAGCAGCCATAAATAAAATTCAATAAGCTTTAATGAAGACATAAGACAAAGTGAATCAGACTTGGTTAAACGGAGATGTTATTACAGGGGTTGACTTCACCGAGGGTGCCGATATTCATAAGCCATGATTATCACAAGTTGATTATATCAACAAAAATTATTATGTCTCATAGATGGTATATGCAAAATTATAAATATGCAAACAATATCAGTAAATTGACAAATCACTATTCAGACACATAAAGAGATACTGGGAAATACATTAAATGGAAATATGCATTGATATATACATGAGTTCTTGTATCATATACATTATTGAACCCAAAATTGAGTATATCTAGATTAAAAAAAGAAAAGTCTGTGCATGAGATTTCTAAAATGTCATAGCTTTTGCTGTTACTGCAAAAAGCAGCTTTTAGTTTGAATAGAATAAAGCTGCAAAAACGCAGTGTGAACATAACCTAAATATGCAAATCTACAGTGCCACCCCTATGTAAAAAAAAATTGCTCAATTACACAATGCCCATCAAGATAAATGATCTATCCATTTAGTAATCCATGTTAAAGATTATGAGGATAGGAGCAGATTGATATATAGGTTTTCAGTAAAAGTTTCAGTGAAACTTGCAATTAATTTGTCTAAATGCTTAGGGGTCCAGTGGGCTGTCTTACTCATAATTGACACCCACTACTGTAGACTCCCAAGCATAAAAAGAGTACGGATTTAAATGAATAAAATACAAATTATACTGAACCTTTTTTGTCAACTTATTTATCAATCGGCTTAGCTCCTCTTAATTTTTTACATAATGGCTAAATTTTTAATTTGTGTGGTTGGAGAATCCTGGAAGGCGCTTCTGCTTAGATGAGGAAAATTCCAAGAGGAATCAACAGAGTGTCATTATGGATAAAAAAAAATATTTGATATATAAAAAAAAACTGTTAAAGAGATATTTTGTTGTTATGAACTGACCTGTTTTACAGTAGTGGCATTACAACCACTAGGGGCAGCACCGGCAGGTAGTGTAGTCAGGGATAGCCAAGGAGTCGGTACACAGGAGCAGCAATGTCGTTTAAAGGAGCATCACGTAGCATAGTCAGGGATAGCCAAGGAGTCAGTACACAGCAGCAGCAATGTTGTTTAAAGGAGCAGCACGTAGCATAGTCAGGGATAGCCAAGGAGTCGGTACACAGCAGCAGCAATGTCGTTTAAAGGAGCAGCACGTAGCATAGTCAGGGATAGCCAAGGAGTCGGTACACAGGAGCAGCAATGTAGTTTAAAGGAACAGCACATAGCATAGTCAGGCATAGCCAAGAAGTCGAAACTCAGAAGCAGCAGTTTAATCTTAGAATGAAGGAGCAGATGGAAGGAAGCTTGACTAGAGGCTGGTAGCTCAATAATCTCACAAGGAAGGGAGTGCAATGCCAGGTTTAAATAGGATATTCTATCAGGGTGGAGACAATCAGGAACTCAGAGTGGAGACAGTCAGGAACAACACAGGAACTAGTATCTGGGTTAGCACGGAACTGTACATCCAGGTGAACAGCTCAGAGAAAGAGCTGCCGTCTGGTGCACAAGACCTGCTGGGTTTGAGTCCTAACAGTTATTGAGAAAACAACTAAGATACTAACCATAAAACATGGCAAACACAATACGTTTCAGCTAATACAGCCTTCATAAGGTGTCTACATTTTTAATTTGACAGGTTCTTTTTTTAAGTACATACATTAGCTGTCACATTTAAAAACAGTAATGACGTGTAACTAGATCTTCAAAGTATGTCATCATGATGATATACACATGAGATGTTCTACTGTAGTAGCATAGATTCCCTAATCTATTCAAAGGTTCTTACCGCTTTAACTAATCCAATCTGTTTCTGACAGGTGGGTGTCAACATCTATTCCATAGATTACAATTCAGACTCTATGTTCAGTGCAGAGTTTCTCCATCATCTTAAGATTATAGTAATTATGTCCTTTTGTGTGCAATGGAGTTTATCCTAAGATAAAATTGTTTACCGTCAGCCAGGCAAGGCTCCTTTCATTTTTTACATACCGTCACTTCTGCTCGATAGTTGTAAAGCCACCGAAGAAGAACAGAAGCTACAATTCTGAGAACAATAGGAAACCAACTATAACTATTTGTGTACTATTATATATCTCGTCTGCAGCTGCAGAACACTTGGAGCTTCTCTATTGGTGTTGGCAAAAAAGAGCAAGAAGGCTTCTATTCAAGAGAAATCATCTGTCAAAGAGCCAAATCATTTTATATATGGAAATCTGCTGGTAGAAATTATTTATATAATTAGCCCTAATGAGCATTTAATAGGGTTATGATTGTCTGAAGCAACTATTATATTCACACGCCACAAATTTTTTGACTTATCTGAATAAAATCAAATACAAAAATTGAAAAATTGAAGCATCTTTTCTTGGAATTCTGAGTTGGCTGTTTCCTTTGTTAAATCTCCCCTACACAATAACATAGTTGATCATTAAAGGTTTTTTCCACAAAGTACATTTTAATTAATAGATCTTGGAATAATAATAAGTTCCACAATTGGATGTGTTAAAAAATAATGTTCCTGTGCTGAGATAATCTTATAAATGTGCCGCTGCTGTGTACTGTGTAATTCCCTGTCGACCATGCTAAAACATGGTTGATCAACCAAGCTCCCCGGAATGGAGGGAAACAAAG
>JARQOD010000009.1:95253983-95527786 GCA_033576555.1 Oophaga sylvatica | reverse complement strand
TGTGCATGAGATTTCAGAAATATCATTCACTTTGCTGGTGGTATTGTAAAGTGCAGCATTTTTTATCCTTCAAAACTTGCAGGAAAAAATGTGGCGAAAACAAAGCATGTGAACAAGCCCTAATACATTGATGGCTCAAGTCTGGCAGAGTAGTCGTCCATTCTAGCTCAGGTGTGTGAGTCTGAGTAGAGGACGCACCTCTAGGATATCCATATGTCCTCACAGGGCTTATCAATAGAGGTTCCCTAAATGACAATAGCCTTTTATATCAATTTGTCTATAACATTTGCCCTTATACATGTCAGAGCACATGAAGCACATTTTTAAAGGGGTTATCCAGCTCAAAAATGAAGTTAAAAAAAGTGGGGTGGAAACGTCACACAAGACCTCAAGCAGCTTGGATTGTGGCCTCTCCACTCTTCCTCCAGACTCTGGGACCTTGATTTCCAAGGTCTAGTGTGAAGTTTCCACAATCGGTGATGGTTTGGGGAGCCATGTGATCTGCTGGTGTAGGGCCACTGTGTTTTATCAAGACCAAAGTCAGAGCAGCCGTCTACCAGGAAATTTTAGAGCACTTCACGCTTCCCGACAAGCTTATTGGAGATGGAAATTTCATTCTCCAGCAGGACTTGGCACCTGGATCATTTTTCTCCTCTTTAGGCCCTGCACATTATATGCGTTTTCAGAGTGACTCTTTAATTGGACTGTTTTTCCTAGCTGAATAACCTTCTACCTGGTTTGAAACCATATAACTACTACCAGTAGCAAAAATTCAATAATTCTACAACATTAATGGGGATGTCTACTATTTGGATATCTCTTTCTCAATCGCTATGTTCCCCCTTCTAAAATTATAACACCTAATAATATTTTCCTCCGATACTGGCGCCGTACCCACGGTGGCTTTCCCAGGGCTTGCATGACATCGTAGAAACAAGAAACAAACTTTCAGGGACCTTAAGAGACACTTTTGCTAATTGTGAAGGATGGCTTTTTAGGAAGAAGGAAAACAAAGTCACAGATATTGTATTGATTCTGATGATAATCAAACTTCACGACCAATTATTGTCTAAGTCTCAAAAGGGGGATCAGACAATCATGTGAAAAACAGCGAAATTATTACTACTTGTAAGATTGAAAGAATTAGTTTAATCATATTGAGGCCACTCCGGCTTTTGCCGCTGTCTCTCTTCATAGTGTAGATCGTTGCAATGATTGATTGAACCTATCGGTACCTGTTAGGCCTCTTTCACACTTCAGTCGTGCGACGTCAGTCAAAATCCATCAAAATGTGAAAAAAACGGATCCGCCATTTTTTTGGCGGATCCGTTTTTTCCCATTGACTTGCATTAATGACGTATTTTGACGGATGGTCGTCCGTTAGGTCTGTTTTTTGACGGATCCGCCAAAAAATTGGCATCCGTCGTTTCAGAAAAACGTCCAATGCAACTCTTTGATGGAATCCACCCGCGGATCCGCAGCTTCCATAGAAAACCATTGAAAATGCTGAAAACACTGTCCGGGGTCTCTCCCTCTCTCTCTCTCTCCTCGGTCCGGACTTGCAAACTTACATTTTCCGAAACGAAAATTTCATCATTTCCGGGTGAACACTTCTTGGCGGATCCGTCAGAAAACTGATCCGTTTTACATCCGTTTTTACACTTTTCTGACGGATTCGCCATTTTGAAGTGTGAAAAAGGCCTTACCATAATCATTCTCAAAACTGCTAATTTTTTAAATTGAGGGAAAAATACATTTCTGTTCCATGATCATACAGTAGTACAGTACATACAGCGCTTGATAATGATCCTTACACGATTATTCGGCTTCATCCTTGGCTTTCCCCGGAGGTCTTCTCAGCAGCTTAAGCCTAAAACAGATACCCATTTTTTTTTAAATATATCACAATTCCTGGTTATGCGACAAGTGACAAGGTTGACAAGTTAGAAATATGGATGATATACGGCTGGGTTGTGGACGCTATAATCTTGTGCTGGAATTGCAATAATTAGAAACACTTTCTTGAGGTGCTTTGCTAGGTTCAGCATTTCAGCAGTCTACTCCAAAAAGGCTGTCAAAGAAAGTTAACTATTTTTACTTTCTCAAAAAAAACATGAAATTTAATCTATATTCTGCTTAGCTTTCCTCCAGCAATACTGAAAGGATATTTTTTTTTTAATGTGGGCACTACATCAAAAGGAAAGGAGTGGTCAATGCGTGGTAAGAAAAAAAATCATGATGGTCCAAAACCAAGAAAAAAGATGCTATGTAAAAAATTGGCACATCCGAATGAAATTATAGCCATCTTTATTTGATTTGAACATAGGAAATATACAGTATATAGGGTTATCAAGCACAAATAATTAAAAAACCCATATATAACAGTTGGCTCAGTGGTTAGCACTGTTACTTTGCAGCGTTGTGGTTACCAAAGGTAACACCTGCAAGGAGTTTGTATGTTCTCCCCGTGTTTGCGTGGGTTTCCTCCGTGTTCTCCAGTTTCCTCCCACACTCCAAAGACATACTGATAGGGAATGTAGATTGTGAGCCCCAATGGGGACACATGATATATGGAATATGGTGGTGCTATATATTCGAGAAAGATAAATAATAGTGTGATAAAACCCATCAGTGTCAGACTGGAAAAAGGTATCGAGCAGAGAAATCCAAAGAGCATATCTAGTTCAACTATCAAGCCATAGGGTCTGGATCGGCAAGTAAAAAGAATACTTGGATATTATATATGTATTTTTTACTAGTACTGGGGTACAGGGGGTACCAAAGATTTGACCAAAAGTGATAAAAATGATTTTTTGGGGGGTCTGAGTCGGTTTGGAGAGCTTTGCTTATCCATTGTTGCAGTCTCGAATGTTCCATATAGAACAAATATGTTTGTGTTATGAGGAGGGGGGTTCCTAAGTATAGTTATGCATCATACGATTTCTATTAATGTGAACATAGAGTTAAACATCTGCACTCTTACAAGGTTTACCCCATCTATACTCGATCATGTCAAAGACATCTGTTCTGCTTCCACACTGCTTAGCTACAGAATCTGGCACTCCAATAATGTTACATTATAGCGAGATTAAAACGGATTTAATCAGTCAGCGATTTATCATTTTCACTGAAGAGTAGAGATAATGTCTTTCGAGACCTTCATTTTCAATGACAGGAAATAAAGATCAGGTAGAAACACTCTACGCGTTGTCTACGTTGTCTCATTGAGTGCTCTATGTGGCAGTACACACTGAGCTTGATTTATTGCATTGTATTTACACGCCGCTAGCGCCGGTTTGTCGCACTTCATTATGGCAAACCTCTGTCGGAAATGAGTGGCGGCCGCTGAATGGAACGTTTTGATGAGTGGCAAAGGCGGAACAATTAGCCTCATCGTTTGTACAATAACTCACGTTACATTACATCTGGAGCTTGTAATTATTCGGAGCATTGTGATGCTACTTCATGATTAAGAATTTAAAGCCAAGTTGTAGACCCCTCCGAATAATTTCTCTCTTAAAAAAACGGCACCTCAGTACACAGCCGTATTTGCCAATGAAACTAATTATTATTGGCCACAGCATACAATTTTGATTTTATTCTACGTTTTACAATTTCCATAGGGTGTGATCTATCATAAATTTTCATAATAATTTTAGAAATAAAAAATGTTGTTTCCCCCCATCATTCTTTGGGAAAACTGAAAGTGGGAAGATTTATGGAAAAATTAAAGATTTCAATGAACCATGTAAATAACATAGAGGACTTAAATGGAACCCGTCAGCTGTTTTGGCTGCTATAAGATGCGGCCATTACCTTTCAGGGCTTATCTACAGCATTCTATGATGAGGTAGATAAGCCCCCGATCTGACCTGAAAGATAAGAAAAAAAGTTTTATTATACTCACTCGGGGGGGGGGGCGGTCCAGTCCGATGGGTGTCGCAGGTCCAGGTCCGGTGCCTCCCATCTTCTTGCGATGCCACCCTTCTGCTTGCTTCATGGCTCCCTGGCTTTGCACTCCTGCGCTAACTTACTTATCTGCCTTGTTGAGGGTTAGAGCAAAGTACAGCAGCGTGCAGGCGCTGGGTCTTTCTGACCTTTCCCGGTGCCTGTGCACTGCAGTTCTTTCCTCTGCCCTCAACAGGGCAGAGAAGTACGCCTGCGCAGGAGCGCGATGCTGGGGAGCCATGAAGCAAGCAGGAGGGCGGCGTCACAAGAAGATGGGAGGCGCCGGACCCGACCTGCAACACCCATCAGACCTGACCGCCCCACAGGTGAGCATAATAAAACTTATTTTTCTTATCTTGCAGGTTGGATCGGGGGCATTATAGAATGCTGTAGATAGCTAAAGGCAGTGGCTGCATCTTATAGCAGCCAAAACAGCTGACGGGTTCACTTTAAAGCTATTTTGATCAAAAGAGCGTAAGAGCCATCCAACCGCGACAAGGTGTACCCACTCGGGATGGACCTTTACTCTAGTATCTCACCTCACTATATGTCAGCAGTAGAGTTGAGCGAATTTTTCAAGATTCTGTTCCGATTATGATCAGTGGCGAATTCTTTTTGCAATATTTGCTGAACAATATGGCACGAATATGGCAAAATCAGATTCGGCGACCGATTCCGAACATATTCGCTCAACTCTAGTCAGCAGACCTCAAAATAGACGGGGGAGAGCAGGACCCAGACCTGACAGTTTAGACACCTGCCCTTGGAAAGCTATATAGACAAGATGTCCAGCACGAAAACAGGGAGCCACACCCCTGTATGTACACAAAACTAAAGCACTTTTGATATAAAACCATGTTTGAGTGTATCTAGAAAATAGGGTGAAATTAATGACGTGCCCCATAGATGTGTCCATCATTACAATTTTTTTTATTTGGTTGAGGTCTTTAATTTCACCCTGAACAAATTGCAAATGCTATAAAAGACCCTTGTCATGAAGCCGTTCCATTTCCTAACCATTGGGTGACCACATACAGATAACATAAACTTCTCCTGACAGAGTATCACAAAGTCTTTTTTTTTTAATTTTAAGTAAACTAGTCATCTCTCGTCACTCATCTGCGGATTAGAGCTAAAAAAAAGGAAAGAAAACATCTGTTGTACTAGTGTGTTAGGATATTTTTTGGGAAACAGTTTTGCGGCAGGTGAAATTAACATTAAAGCTAACATTAAACAGCAAGTCCTATGATCAGCTTTCGAAAAGGGCTCATTGCAATATTAAAAGAGGCTGTCCAAATAGGTATTCATAGATTACAATGTGCAGGATCTAGGAATTTTTCCTGTTTCTTAATTAGGTAAAAAAAGATTGGAAAAGCTTTCAATTCTACTGCTCTATCATTACTCGGTCAAAAGATCAAAGAATTCTCAAGTGGAACCTTGACTTTATATAAAAAAAAGCTAAAACAGACAACAAACCATTCTGGGGATGATTTTAATGCCAATCACCAGCCAACAGGGTTTATTTCTTAGGGGTTAATGTGCCAAAATGAGTGATGCAAGATGACAAGCTTTGAAAAAAGAGTGATCCTATATTATATTTTATTCCAGCCTCTTAATAGAGTTCTTTACTAGTGCAATAATTCTTTCATACTGATCTATCACGGTTGCAGTCCGTGATCATGTGGTAAACAACAGATGAGTATCAATGTTATTGTACCTATCGGATTCATTCAAGCGGCTAAAACTCATTCATAGCCTCCCAAACAAGTTTCGCCTTAACAGGCTTCCTCCGGGGGCTGGGGCTATATGAATTCCAAAATGATGCGTTGAGCCTTTTGAAACCTTTGTTTCACCCTCATTTGTCAGTAAAGGGACCAATTATGTTTATTCATTATTGGTGGGATTTGGAGTTTCAGTTGTTTTTGGCTGATTCTTCAATTGCAACTTTTTAAAAGTTTTGGTGCAAAAGTTCTCCAGTCTCTCATTTGAGTGATTTTTTTTTTTGCATGTTTGGAATTTTTAAGCAAAATTTTGATAAAATATAACCTACAAAAAACTAGGAGAATAGCAGCCATAAATAAAATTCAATAAGCTTTAATGAAGACATAAGACAAAGTGAATCAGACTTGGTTAAACGGAGATGTTATTACAGGGGTTGACTTCACCGAGGGTGCCGATATTCATAAGCCATGATTATCACAAGTTGATTATATCAACAAAAATTATTATGTCTCATAGATGGTATATGCAAAATTATAAATATGCGAACAATATCAGTAAATTGACAAATCACTATTCAGACACATAAAGAGATACTGGGAAATACATTAAATGGAAATATGCATTGATATATACATGAGTTCTTGTATCATATACATTATTGAACCCAAAATTGAGTATATCTAGATTAAAAAAAGAAAAGTCTGTGCATGAGATTTCTAAAATGTCATAGCTTTTGCTGTTACTGCAAAAAGCAGCTTTTAGTTTGAATAGAATAAAGCTGCAAAAACGCAGTGTGAACATAACCTAAATATGCAAATCTACAGTGCCACCCCTATGTAAAAAAAATTGCTCAATTACACAATGCCCATCAAGATAAATGATCTATCCATTTAGTAATCCATGTTAAAGATTATGAGGATAGGAGCAGATTGATATATAGGTTTTCAGTAAAAGTTTCAGTGAAACTTGCAATTAATTTGTCTAAATGCTTAGGGGTCCAGTGGGCTGTCTTACTCATAATTGACACCCACTACTGTAGACTCCCAAGCATAAAAAGAGTACGGATTTAAATGAATAAAATACAAATTATACTGAACCTTTTTTGTCAACTTATTTATCAATCGGCTTAGCTCCTCTTAATTTTTTACATAATGGCTAAATTTTTAATTTGTGTGGTTGGAGAATCCTGGAAGGCGCTTCTGCTTAGATGAGGAAAATTCCAAGAGGAATCAACAGAGTGTCATTATGGATAAAAAAAAATATTTGATATATAAAAAAAAAACTGTTAAAGAGATATTTTGTTGTTATGAACTGACCTGTTTTACAGTAGTGGCATTACAACCACTAGGGGCAGCACCGGCAGGTAGTGTAGTCAGGGATAGCCAAGGAGTCGGTACACAGGAGCAGCAATGTCGTTTAAAGGAGCATCACGTAGCATAGTCAGGGATAGCCAAGGAGTCAGTACACAGCAGCAGCAATGTTGTTTAAAGGAGCAGCACGTAGCATAGTCAGGGATAGCCAAGGAGTCGGTACACAGCAGCAGCAATGTCGTTTAAAGGAGCAGCACGTAGCATAGTCAGGGATAGCCAAGGAGTCGGTACACAGGAGCAGCAATGTAGTTTAAAGGAACAGCACATAGCATAGTCAGGCATAGCCAAGAAGTCGAAACTCAGAAGCAGCAGTTTAATCTTAGAATGAAGGAGCAGATGGAAGGAAGCTTGACTAGAGGCTGGTAGCTCAATAATCTCACAAGGAAGGGAGTGCAATGCCAGGTTTAAATAGGATATTCTATCAGGGTGGAGACAATCAGGAACTCAGAGTGGAGACAGTCAGGAACAACACAGGAACTAGTATCTGGGTTAGCACGGAACTGTACATCCAGGTGAACAGCTCAGAGAAAGAGCTGCCGTCTGGTGCACAAGACCTGCTGGGTTTGAGTCCTAACAGTTATTGAGAAAACAACTAAGATACTAACCATAAAACATGGCAAACACAATACGTTTCAGCTAATACAGCCTTCATAAGGTGTCTACATTTTTAATTTGACAGGTTCTTTTTTTAAGTACATACATTAGCTGTCACATTTAAAAACAGTAATGACGTGTAACTAGATCTTCAAAGTATGTCATCATGATGATATACACATGAGATGTTCTACTGTAGTAGCATAGATTCCCTAATCTATTCAAAGGTTCTTACCGCTTTAACTAAATCCAATCTGTTTCTGACAGGTGGGTGTCAACATCTATTCCATAGAATTACAATTCAGACTCTATGTTCCAGTGCAGAGTTTCTCCATCATCTTAAGAATTATAGTAATTATGTCCTTTTGTGTGCAATGGAGTTTATCCTAAAGATAAAATTGTTTACCGTCAGCCAGGCAAGGCTCCTTTCATTTTTTACATACCGTCACTTCTGCTCGATAGTTGTAAAGCCACCGAAGAAGAACAGAAGCTACAATTCTGAGAACAATAGGAAACCAACTATAACTATTTGTGTACTAATTATATATCTCGTCTGCAGCTGCAGAACACTTGGAGCTTCTCTATTGGTGTTGGCAAAAAAGAGCAAGAAGGCTTCTATTCAAGAGAAATCATCTGTCAAAGAGCCAAATCATATTTATATATGGAAATCTGCTGGTAGAAATTATTTATATAATTAGCCCTAATGAGCATTTAATAGGGTTATGATTGTCTGAAGCAACTATTATATTCACACGCCACAAATTTTTTGACTTATCTGAATAAATCAAATACAAAAATTGAAAAATTGAAGCATCTTTTCTTGGAATTCTGAGTTTGGCTGTTCCTTTGTTAAATCTCCCCTACACACATAACATAGTTGATCATTAAAGGTTTTTTCCCACAAAGTACATTTTAATTAATAGATCTTGGAATAATAATAAGTTCCACAATTGGATGTGTTAAAAAAATAATGTTCCTGTGCTGAGATAATCTTATAAATGTGCCGCTGCTGTGTACTGTGTAATGTCCATGTCTGACCATGCTAAAACATGGTCTGATCATACCATAGCTCCTAGGAAGTGGAGGAAGCAAAAGAAAGTATACTACAAGGGATTGCATGAAAATGAATGAGGGCTTACATGTGGGGCTGGGTTGGTTTATGATGTCAAGAAAGGAAGAGGTCTTGAAAGGGGGAGGAAGGTATACGAGTTGGGAACTCTTAGACCAGGGCATCCATTTTAGATTGAGCTGACCCATTAAAATCCCCCTGAACCTCCCTTGGTTAGCCAAAATTAAAAAAAAATTGGTGGATTTTAAATAAGGATGGAGTGGTATATTGGCCTTGAAACTTGTAGCTTGTTGTCACAGCAGATGGGGGAGATCCTCGAAATTGGTGATGTGGTTCACAGTGGATGGATGGGGTGAGCTTGCAAGGCTCTGCATTCCCCAGGTGGCAGATTACGAAATGCCTGTGTAAAGGCGATTTGGAATGGGCCTACATTTATCAAGTTATGGCAAATATGCCTATTTGTTTTTAAAACTTGATGCCCCTGAGCAGGTATTTAATCGCCTAGGGGTAAGACGTCTTGGTTAATTATATACTTGTTGGGCCCACCAAAAGAATATGTGGGGCTTCAAGGACCATTTCCCTTCCTTTGGTTAATTAACATGGAATATATATATATACAGTACAGACCAAAAGTTTGGACACACCTTCTCATTCAATGATTTTTCTATATTTTCACGACTATGAAAATTGTAGAATCACACTGAAGGCATCAAAACTATGAATTAACACATGTGGAATTATACATTACACTTTACAAAAAAGTGTGAAACAACTGAAAATATGTCTTATATTCTAGGTTCTTCAAAGTAGCCACTTTTTGCTTTGATTACTGCTTTGCACGTAGAAAAGGTGAACGGATGGACTCTACATGCCTGGTTCCCACCGTGAAGCATGGAGGAGGTGGTGTGATGATGTGGGGGTGCTGTTCTGGTGACACTGTTGGGGATTTATTCAAAATTGAAGGCATACTGAACCAGAATGGCTACCACAGCATCTTGCAGCAGCATGCTATTCCATCCAGTTTGCGTTTAGTTGAACCATCATATTTTTTTCAACAGGACAATGACCCCAAACTCACCTCCAGGCTGTGTAAGGGCTATTTGACCAAGAAGGAGAGTGATGGGGTGCTGCGCCAGATGACCTGGCCTCCACAGTCACCAGACCTGAACTCAATCGAGATGGTTTGGGGTGAGCTGGACCGCTCACCGCTTCAATTTTGAATAAATCCCCAACAGTGTCACCAGCAAAGCACCCCCACACCATCACCCCACCTCCTCCATGCTTCACGGTGGGAACTAGGCATGTAGAGTCCATCCATTCACCTTTTCTGTGTGCAAAGCAGTAATCAAAGCAAAAGGTGGCTACTTTGAAGAACCTAGAATATAAGACATATTTTCAGTTGTTTCACACTTTTTTGTAAAGTGTAATGTATAATTCCACATGTGTTAATTCATAGTTTTGATGTCTTCAGTGTGATTCGACAATTTTCATAGCATTGAAAATACAGAAAAATCTTTGAATGAGAAGGTGTGTACAAACTTTTGGTACTGAACTCATTATCTTTCCCTCATCTCACAGATCTTCCTTACCTGACCTATCTATCACAATTAACGACATCACGCTTTCCCCCGAACTGGAAGTCCACTGCCTCGGAGTAACCCTTGACTCTGCCATGTCCTTCAAACCAAACATCCAAGCTCTTTCTACCTCCTGTCACCTCCAGCTCAAAAATATTTCCAGAATCCGTCCCTTCCTCAACCCTCAATCTACTAAAATGATTGTGCATGCCCTCCTCATCTCCCGCCTCGACTACTGCAACATCCTTTTCTGTGTACTCTCTGCTAACACCCTCACACCTCTACAGTCCATCCTTAACTCAGCTGCCCGATTGATTCATCTCTCTCCTCGCTACTCCTCCGCTTCTCCCCTCTGCAGATCTCTTCACTGGCTCCCATTCCCTCAGCGTATCCAGTTCAAATTACTAATACTGACCTACAAGGCTATCTATAATCTGTCTCCTCCTTATATCTCTGAACTAATCTCCCGATACCTTCCCTCACATAATCTCCGGTCCTCCCAAGACCTCCTTCTCTCCTCCACACTTATTCACTCCTCATCCAACCGCCTACAAGACTTCTCCTGGATATCCCCCATCCTCTGGAATTCTTTGCCCCAACACGTTCGACTATCAACCACATTCGGACCCTTCAGATGGAACCTGAAAACCCACCTCTTCAGGAAAGCATACAGCCTGCAATGACCCTGCTACCTCCTCACCACTACCGGAGATATCGCCTTAACCAACACCGGAACTGCTGCAACCCCCCGACCTACTGTCTCCTGCCCCACAATCCTGTAGAATGTAAGCCCAAAAGGGCAGGGTCCTCTCCCCTCTATATCAGTCTGTCATTGTTAGTTTGTTTACTGTAAGTGATATCTGTAATTTGTATGTAACCCCTTCTCATGTACAGAACCATGGAATCAATGGTGCTATATAAATAAATTATAATATAAATAATATATATATATGTTGTATGTTTAATTTAGGCTGCTTTGGCCAATTAATTCATCTTATTTGTGTGATCTTTCATTTGAGGATTAGTAGTAAAATATAATGGGGGCGTGGAGGTTAGAGTTAGATTAGGGGTGATAAAAAGGGGGCCAGAGCAGAGTGACTCTGCAATGCCCGCTATCATGTCTGTATACTCTCTTTTGCTTCTCCCTCCTGCCCAGGAGCTGTGGTATGATCAGACTATGCTCCTGTACGGTCAGACACATCCATTACACAGTACACAGAAGGGGCATATTTATAAGATTTTCTCAGCACAGGAAGAGCAGTCAAAAAATGTAGTTTGTGATGTTGGACAAAGACCCTCGGATCAAAATCGGACATGTCACCGCGATTTTCTTAGGACCTCTCGGTCCGTGAAAAATCACGGACATGTCCAACATCACAAACTACATTTTTTTACTTTTTCGAAGCATATAAAAGAAAGATGAAGCAGATAGTCAATGAATAAAAATATCCTGTCGTTTTCGAGTGTTTCGAACATACTATTTGAGCACGCAGAAGACACTCGGTTAGCACATGAGCATGTTTAGACCTTATTTGATTTGGCCAACATTTCAGATTTTAAAATCGTTTTTCAAGCTGGTGTTATAAAGTATTCTAATTTACTGAGATTAGTGACTTTTGGGTTTTCATTGGCTGCAAGCCATAATCATCAACATTAACAGAAATAAACACTTGGAATAGATCACTCTGCTTGTAATGACTTTGTATAACATATGAGTTTCACTTTTTGTATTGAAGAACTGAAGTAAATTAACTTTTTGATGATATTCTAATTTTGTGAGATGTCATGCTTCTCTGGAAAATGCAAATTGCTACTTCAGAGAAGAAGAGAACTTGGACTCTAGTGCCTCCTATTGGAAGTAGCATTCCCGCTACCAATCGGTGGCACTAGAAGTCCTCTTCTTCTCTGAAGAGACAGTTTGTACACTTGTACTATAGGAAAAGGTTGGCATTCACACAACCCCTGACAAGACCTTGGTATGAAGACGATCATACCAAACACGTGATCCTGTCCTGCTCTGCACGTTGTGTCTATCTTATAATGGCTATATTTCCTGGACATGATTACACCTTTCTATTTTAATATCATCAACCTTATGTCCAGAATGTCATAAATAAATGGGAATCTGAAAATGGCGGAGGTGTTTTTTTCCCTTTTTTTCTCCTGTTTCATGCTGTCCATCAATGTGACTTCTAATTAAATCAGAGTCTTGCTTAACTTCCCAGCAAACAGCTCGGCGGTGATAGGGAACTATCCCCAGGGGGACTCAATCAGTTTTAGTCTGTCAAACCCAGCTGTCCATCAGGTGCGAGAGGAAAGCAAATCTATTTTTATTGTCCTTTGTGCTGTTTTCGTTGCTGTTTTTTTTATATTTACACTTTATTCTGTTTTTTTCTTCTTAAATATTGTTATTGAAGTGTTTGGCCGGGTTCTCTACTTCAAAGTGTTTTTTATTAGTAAGATTTAGTTTTCTTTTTTTTCTATTTAAAAAGTAACTAAACCTTTATTTACTTAGTGTAGTTGTTGCACTTTCTCTGGTGCTTTTTATGTGCATGCTTTCAAACTGTGTAATAACAGTCTTCTCTAATTTGTTTTTGCTCAATTTTTATGTGTTTTCTCCCTTTTTTTGATACATTTTTGCTGCAGATTTTGAAGCAATGTTTTTAATGTGGCATTTATGGTACAGAAAAGATTTGATTCTGCACTTTTGTCCAAGTCATGGAAAAACTCTTGCTCAATTATTATAGCCACACATGTAAAATAAAAAACAGCCTGCACTCACCTCTGAGGCTGGTACAGTTTTAGGGATGTCGGCACCGGGTCTCCCAAGGCTCTGGTGACTTTTTTATGTCACGTGAGCCCTGCAGCTAATTAGCAGATGCTAACAGTCTGCTTTACTCTCACTTCCTTTGATCGCGACTCACATCCGCTTCACCCCTGTTAAAAGCCACATTCAGTTTTTTACATATCAGATGGACATATAACATCACAATACTGCGACTGGCTGACAGCTCTCCTGAACAGAGAGTGACAGCATGTATTTCTGTGCAGCTGTAATGCTTGGATCAGGAGAACCAAAGGCCAGTCCAAGAATCGTGATTTGATCGTCGTCCATGTCATATGTCTGTCTGATTGCGCCTGTTTTTCATACTATTCCACAATTGTTTTTTGTTTTTGTTTTGTAACTATCTAATATATAAAGCTGAATGTATGTATGTGTGTATGTATGTGGGTATGTTTGTCCGGGATTGGAATCCGCACCGTCGCACTTACAGGCATGAAATTTTGCACGCCCGCACGTCTCGACCCCGAAAGAGTCCTAGCTATGTTTTGAATCAAAATTTTAACCCCGCGCGTTCCAAATCGCCAAACAATTTTGGCCCTATCTACATAATGGGGAGAAAGCTGAATGCTTGTGTGTATGTCCGCATAGGAATCTGCATTTACGGGCATGAAATTTTGCACACCCGCACGTCTCGACCCCGGGAGCGTCATAGGCTAGGTTTTGAGTCGAAATTTTAACCCCGCGCATTCCAAATCGGCAAATAATTTTGGCCCGGGATAGGAATCTGCACCGTTGTACTTACGGGCATGAAATTTTGCATGCACATCTCAACCCCAGGAGCATCATAGGCTATGTGTTGAATGGAAATTTTAACCCCCGCACGTTCCAAATCGCCAAACTATTTTGGCCCTATCTACATAATGGGGAGAAAGCTGAATACTTGTATATAGATATAATCATTACAATTTGTTATAACTAACCGTAGTTAGGTACTATGCCCGGGCAGCGCCGGGCTCTTCAGCTAGTGTTTACTAAATGCTAAAACTAACCTGCAATTATGAATCTCCAGGATATTACGAGTTCGTAGATACCAAACATATATATAGGTGTTTTTTTATTTAAGTGGTAGAAAAAAAATCCAATATTGTGTTAAAAAAAAAAAAATTGGGGGCCATTTTTCGATACCTGTGGCGTATCCACTTTTCGGGATCTGGGGCAGGAAAAGAGCTTATTTTATGCACCTTAAGCTGACATTTTTATTGATGCAATTTAGGGATAGATACAATGTTTTAATTGCTTGTTATTGCATTTTATTTTATTGCAATGTTGTGGCAACCAAAAAAACATAATTCTGGCGTTTTGATTGTTTTTCTCATTTCGCCGTGAGATTAATTCTTTATATATTTTGATAGATCGGATGTTTCTGAATGCGGCGATACCCAATATGTGTATTGTTTTATTGTTTTATTATGAATGGGTCAACAGAGGGGTGATTTAAACTTTTATATTTTTTTAAATATTTTTAAAAACTTTTTTTTTACTTTTCTATATGCTTTAATAGTCTTTTTAGGAGACTTAAAGCTGCAATCATCTGATCGCTTGTGCTACACATAGCAGGGCTCCAGCCCTGCTATGGGTAGAAAAAATGCTCATCTGCTGTGAACGCCGGCCAAGGGGCAGCGCTTATAGCAGTTAGTCAATACAAACCATAGGGGTCTCCTGCAGACTCCAGGATGTCATTCCAACCCCTTGGTGCATGTGACAGGGGCGCTGGTGGGCGGAGCTAATGTTGTGCATATGGTTTGCATGAGTTAAATGCTGTCAGACATTGACAGCGGTATTTACATATTAACAGCCACGGGTGGATCGCGATTCCACCTGGAGCTGTTAGAGGCACATGACAGCTAATTAAATTAGCTGTCATGTTCTGGAAAAGGTGCCGGAGCCTGCATCAAAGGGGGAGGCGACCTATAACGTACCTATACGTCATAAGTCATAAACAGGTTAAGGTGAAATTGAGAAATAACATTTCCCAAATTCTTTTTTTCCCGAGTCATGCTAAGATTAATTTTTTTGCTGAAATAGTTACTTTTGAAGGTTTTTGCTATGTCTTTAATCCCGTCTTTACTAGTATCAGCCCTTATTGTGTTGTAGTCAATATTAGCACTGAATAAATGTAGTTGGATGTTCTCCAGGAGGAAAATTAATCTAGAGCAAAGTTTATTCTTGGAATTGGGGCTACTTCACTTGCAACATCCAGTATAAGGCTTTCGGAGGTGGAAGTGATCGTCAATAAGGCACAGTGATCAGCTTCAATTCTTCCCAGAAGTGATAAAGAATTAACAATGTAATAAGAAGTAGGGAAAGCAAAGACAGTTGTAAGAGGCGACAAATGAAAAAGTAAAAGGCGAAAGAAGCAAGATAGATTTAGCTGTCGCGGCTCATGAAGGTAATAATGAGTGTTGAGAGAAGAAGCCTCAAGTTCTAAGGAAGCATGACGCCTGAGAGGAGGACTTAGAAGACCACTACAAGGTGAATGGTTGGCATAGGAATTTTATGGGTGTAACAGAGGAAGGAAAAGCAGAACAAGTCAAAAAAGGTTGTAATCGGTAGATAACTCAGTTGGTTATTTGTCTCGTAAAATTCAGATGTTTGTCCAAAAGAAGAGAACAATATATGCATCAACCAGGTCATGACATACGATAAGTGAGAAACTTTACATTCCAAGATTCCATTCTAGAATTCTCATACTTTAGATGGCTTTTGAAAAACTCCAACATATTTAAAGTACTTCCAAGCAAAGGCGGATTGTGTAGTGGTGGCTATATACAGTATATATCCAGCTAGGTGACAATCCTCAAACCGCAAATTACTCAAGTCAGCTACAGCTTTATACATTTTTATACCATTGGTAGTCTCACACAATAAAATGAGGACAAAAAAAGAGAATGTTATGGAAAAAAAAACCATCAGTATTACCCCATCATGTAGCACAATGAAGAAGTCAAGACTTAAAATCTCCCAAGATTTGCAGTTCTTTTAAAGTGTCAGTCAACTAGAATAGCAAGGACTTG
Source organism: Oophaga sylvatica (assembly GCA_033576555.1). NCBI lineage: Eukaryota > Metazoa > Chordata > Amphibia > Anura > Dendrobatidae > Oophaga > Oophaga sylvatica. The sequence goes on along the minus strand of JARQOD010000009.1, from coordinate 95,511,647 downwards.
AAAGTCCCACTAAGGAAGGTATCACAGCAGGAGCTAGAGTGCCACCTTCTTGGAATGTGTTAAAGTGGCTAGCGGGTGGTGGGGAGGGGGTCTACAGAGCTGCCGGTATAGGCGCAGGTTACAAAAATAACACATCCAAAATTTTTATAGAGGAATGGAGAAATCATTTTTTGCTTTCAGAATAATTAACCCTTTATCATGATGTAATGATTTACTATTTTTTAACAGACTCTGCGCAAAAGATACGGTGCCGAAACCCTGGATTTGGGTTGGGAAATCATTGAAAAAAATCACTCACAACGTGTTTTACACAGTTTCTCTTCTCAACGCTATATAACAGAAACTCTTCACCTATGAGAGGTGTAAAAAGACATAACTTGTACAGTTTACATACACATTTACGATTTTTTTTTACATTCATTAAAATTGTTGAAAGAAACATTTTTCACTGAAACAAAAAAGTGCATGTTTCTCCAAATTTATCAAACTGGTTCATGTGATCTGAGAGACTTGGCACAGCTTGCTAGATATTTCTCTCTTCCTTGTATCACCTCCTGCCTGGCAAAATTTACACCTCTGCTTTGCGTCAAACATATAAACACATTGCTGTTTAATTTGCCATTTTTGATGATCCCTTAACCTTTAAATACAATTTTTAAAGATTATGGAGGAAAATGAAAATTATTTAGCTATGCAATTATTTTTTACAAAGTTGTATCCGATTTCTGGTACATTACACTTTGATAAGTGCATCTCCTGCAGGGTCGTCATTCTCTCCCATTTTATTCTATTTTGTCTTTTATTTCATCTTTGTCCATTCCTTTATCTATCTTCCCCTTTTTATCCTCTTTAGTTTCTTGGGCAGCTTCATTAATTTTCAAAGGGAATTCATCAGCAGGTTTTTGCTGTGTAATATGAAGGCAGCATGACGATGGGGCTGAGACACTGATTTCAGGGATGTGTAACTTATTAGACTGTGTGCTGTTTTAGCAATACAATGTGTGTTTTATCAGCAGGAGATTATCACTGCCAGACTAGGTGTCCAAGTACATCCTAGTGCAACCACGCCTACATTTCTGACTAGCAACTTGCTGTCAATATACAATGTGCACAGAAAGCTTAGGTGGGGGTTCATACTAGTGTCATTTCCATTAATAAAAAATCCCTAACAGATGTAATCAATTTCATGGTCTTAAAGGGATTCTGTCATTGCTTTACAAAAATTAGAAAAGTGGCCATAGCACTTTTAAAATCAGACGAGTGACAGAGTAAAAACAACGCAAAGGTATCCACTCGGCATAAATAGTTCAAAAGAGTAAAAATGACAGCACTCACTGAGGTTGCAAGAAAATGAACAAAACTTTTATTCCTCCATCCACATAAAAACAACTGGTGTTATGAAAAACCATTAAGGTTTTTACGTGGATGGAAGGATTAAAGTTCTTCTCAGTTTTTTTGCAACCCTGGTGGGTGTTGTCAAGGTTCTCATTGCTGTTCCCAATTTTTTGCCAATAAGGAAAATGAAGTAGCCTACTCTATTTTTGCTATCAAGAAAGCAATATAATCTTGGCAGAATGGGGAAAACAGTAGTGTTAGGTGTTAGAGATGAGAGAATCGATTTGATGTGAATTCAATTTTTTTTCAATTTTTTAGGAATTCACTGAACTCAATGAAATTATGAATATGCAGTTTGCTTTTTGCAAATCATCCACTGTTTTATACACTGACCTCGGGCACAGCTGGTCCATAATGCCTTATAGCTATCATATTACATAGTATAGCGCTATAAATCAGCAGGGATTATCATAGTCTATATAAAAGCAGAGGCAGGGAATGCAGCAACTTTTTTTGGCGAATCTGGATAGTGAGAGAACGTCACAGCTCACAGTTTAGTCATGAAGATAAGGAGAAAAAAAATTCAAAACACCGACTAAACTTTACTGATAGTGCGTGACAGCAGTGAAGAGGATTAGTGTGTGAGAAAAAGAAAATAAGAGATCTAATTCAAAGGAAGAGATTATGAGAGTCACTGTGTCTGTGGAGCAGGAGCTGGGAGGGACACATAGCTCGCAGCTGGTGCTTGCTTGATTAGTGTGGTTATTGTGCTGCAGAAATTCAATTACACATACAAGTCTTTTCAGAGCAATTAGAAGCTTTGGAGGAGTTTAGATTCACAGCAAAACACCACAACGTTGCAAATCAAATTTCTGGTCAAAAATAGGCAAAGCTTACAAATCTGAATTTTGAAAGAATTTGCTCATCTCTATAGATGAGCAGATCGTTTGAAATTTGAACTCTCCAACTTTGTGACATTTTTATGAAAAATTTGATGCGTGATGAATAAATTAGCGCAAATCTCAATGTTGGAAAGTTTGTAATTGCTCGGAAAATACACATGGGGAGAGGATAGAGAGAGAACGGGAAACCAGCTAACCATAGGAGCTTACACTTTACAGGAGAGATAGAGAAGACCCCACTGATCATAAGAGCTTACACTTTACAGGAGAGAGGACCCCACTGACCATAAGAGCTAACACTCTACAGGAGAGAGAGGACCCCACTGACCATAAGAGCTTACACTCTACAGGAGAGATAGACTTACCCAATGACTCTGGAGATGGAAAATGCCTCTGCCGTACAAACTGTGTTCCGCTGGGAACCGCTGATCTGTGATGGCCGAGGTACTGACCACCACTGTACAAGGTGTGATAGACCACTAGATGTCATATCAGCAGTAGAAGCCTTAGCGGCTATGTAAAAAGACGTTATCCTGCTCTCTGATGCTTCAGCAGTTTGAGAAGTGGTGCTGGGTTTTTTACTTTGTCAACCGAATTTTAAAATGTTTGCATTCCTGTCAAACCGCAAAATTTGACTCGAACTTGATCCTCTGTGGATCTATCCGCTCATCTCTACTCATCTCTGTTAGCTATGCATTTCATAGTAATATTAATTATTCAATAAATAAAATATTCATATAGCACATAGATGGTACAATGGTCCCAATTAATCGCTGAGATTTTTTGTGGTCTTGCGTTATTCACTGATGTTTTGACAAATCCATTAAAATAGTGCACACGATTCACAAATTTTGCACAAAGTTAAAAATGGACTTTTTTTTTCCTGTTATCTATTTTAACAACTTTTGTTGAGCAAAAAGTTGTATCTTTATCAAAACTTCATAAAATTTGTAAGTAGATGTTTTTGTCAACAAGTCGCAAATGATGAATTAGTCGAAACATCTGGAAACCCTAAACCATGCCCACTGACGACAACATGTAAAATTTGGTGCAAACAAAAAAAATAAGGCACAAAACACCAAAAACTCAACAAGAAAACAGGAGCAAATGCAAAAATAAATTGGGCCTTTATATGATGAAGGGAATATTTAAACTTCTATTTCACAAAAACTAATTAACCCGAAAGTAATAAAGCCTCTTCGATAAAATGAAATCTGTATCTAGACAAGTCACTATTCACATGGCCAGAAATCTTACCGTAAAAATGGGATTTTAATGCTGCAAATTTAATGAGCAAAGAAAATGTTTTTTAAAGACATAATGCACCGCCGTAGACATAATGCATCTCTATAATTAGTATTTCAAGGTAGATAATAAAACATTAAAGGCGCATAAAACTGACACGTAATTGCGATAACCTTGCATTAGACGACACTTCTATGATGTATGAAACAATTGTGTGATGGATTCCTTTTAAAAACGGCAAAATGCTGCATTCATGCTAATCTAAATAATGCGCCTTTCCCTTACAGTATAGATAAAGCAATCAAAACATTACAGCCGACGAAACAAAAACATATTTCAGGCTGCAAGTCATTCACGTGCCATGTAACGCGAGTCAGCTATGCTTTATAGCCGTCTGCTAATGTATTAGTAATTGTGCTTTATGCTACGTGTTTACAATTTAGGATTTGGAAATAATTCACGGAGCTTTGTTTTCTGGCTAGGAAAACTCCGAGCTACTGATAAAACCCATCCACAGTCAAGATACTGTGCTTAAAAGAATACCTAGCTAACCTATGTTAATTAAAATGCATTAAAGTGTCCAGGGAGAACTGAGTTATATCGCGTATCGACAGGACGGCTACGTTTCGAACATGACTGTAATATATTTTTACTAACTACGTTAATAATTTATAAAGCATTAAGGCTCTATATCATAATGCCTTTCTTGGTACGGTTGCCTGGTTTTATGATTAGAGGGTGTACTTTTATATTGTGTAACGGTATATTTCTAAAAGAAATGGTTTTAAACGGGTCTTGGAAAATGCCTGTCCCTTAGCTGCAGTTTGTGTTATTACAACAAACAAGCTTTACTCGCCTTCCCCAGGTCCAGCGCTGAGTATCCGCAGCTGCCACCAATGTCACATCGACAGCGCTGCAGTCAAACAGCGAGTTCAGTGGCTCTGAGGCCTCGCTCACACCTTCAGTATCTGGTCAGTATTTTACATCAGTATTTGTAAGCCAAAACCAGGGGTGGAACAATCAGAGTAAAAGTATAATAGAAACACATCACCACTTCTGCATTTTTCACCCACGCTTGTCGCGGTGCATGCGCGGATCGCAGATGGATAATGTGCAAGTGCGGGTGAACAACATTCTGCGCAAGCGCGGCTCCCACAATGAACACTGCCCAAGCGCAGCTCCCACAATAAACATTGCGCAAGCGCGGCTCCTACAATAAACACTGCGCAAGCGCGGCTCCCACAATAAACACTGCGCAAGCGCGGCTCCCACAATAAACACTGCGCAAGCGCGGCTCCCACAATATACACTGCGCAAGTGCGGCTCCCACAGTAAACACTGCGCAAGCACGGCTCCCACAATAAACACTGCGCAAGCGCGGCTCCCACAATGAACACTGCACAAGCGCAGCTCCCACAATAAACATTGCGCAAGCGCGGCTCCTACAATAAACACTGCGCAAGCGCGGCTCCCACAATAAACACTGTGCAAGCGCGGCTCCCACAATAAACACTGCGCAAGCGCGGCTCCCACAATATACACTGCGCAAGTGCGGCTCCCACAGTAAAGACTGCGCAAGCACGGCTCCCACAATAAACACTGCGCAAGCGCGGCTCCCACAATGAACACTGCACAAGCGCAGCTCCCACAATAAACATTGCGCAAGCGCGGCTCCTACAATAAACACTGCGCAAGCGCGGCTCCCACAATAAACATTGCGCAAGCGCAGCTCCTACAATAAACACTGCGCAAGCGCGGCTCCTACAATGAACACTGCACAAGCGCAGCTCCCACAATAAACATTGCGCAAGCGCAGCTCCTACAATAAACACTGCGCAAGCGCGGCTCCCACAATAAACACTGCGCAAGCACGGCTCCCACAATAAACACTGCGCAAGCGCGGCTCCCACAATGAACACTGCACAAGCGCAGCTCCCACAATAAACATTGCGCAAGCGCAGCTCCTACAATAAACACTGCGCAAGCGAGGGATTTACAGTGATGTCAGCGCAACTCCGGGAACAATTCAAATTATGTCTTTGGGACAAGCCTGAGGGAACGCAATGAAGCACATCCCTATTAGCGAGCATGTTAGATATATAACTATATAAAGTGTTTTTTTAGAATTACAGCGCGATTTTAATGGGAAAAATGTGCTACTCATGCACATTGTATCACTAATGACGAACTGGGGACACTTCACATGCTACAAAGGACATGACAGTTTCCCTTTAAGCTGTATCACTGAAACTGCAGCTGCATCCCCCTCCTCCCAGTTTTCTATTTACTGTGTTGCTCTGGATGGATTTTTTGAAGCTAGTTTCTTAGCATTTACAGAAAGCCAGGAGGCTTAGAAAGGGAATTACAGGATGCTGTTTTACAAGGTTTCATATATTTACCTGTACATCTGATCTATGCGAAAGGTTTATGGGACGCGCATTTAGGAAATGGAGGAAAATCTCCTATGAATCCATCTTGCTATTTTAGAGCAATTAAAAGCATTTTCTACTGAAGACGAACCATTTTATAAACAAAGTTGCTCTCAAGCTTAATGACATGGGTCTGGCTTCTGAAATCCCCTGAAATCTGTGGTGAGCCCTGGATGGCCATGTATTATATGGCACCTTTAAAAAAAGATATCGTGCTCTCTTAAATAGGGCTGTGTTGCAGAATCAGACCCAGATCATGGGCAAGAGTGGCGCTTTTTTGGTGTAATGTAGTTGTTTTTCTAGTCCTAAGGAACCTATTTAACTTATTTTCTTTTAAGGACCTTTCCTTGAGATACATGTAGATATTAATCGGAATTTATCACCAGATTTTTGCTACCTAATCTGAGTGCAGCATTACATAGGATCAAGGACCCTGATTCCAGCGATGTGTCAATTATTTGGCTGTTTGCTACAATCACTGCAGCTCTCTGAATGCTGACTCTGTATAACTTCACCCACACCGCTGATTGACAACTTTCTGTGTTCACGAGAAGTGCATGGCAGAACGTTCACTAGTCTTCTAGTGATTTTATCAAAACTACAGCTAGCAGCCCAGTAAATGACACATTACTAGAATCAGTGTCACTGCTCTTACATTATAATGGTGCTCTCACGCAAGGTGACAGATTCCCTTTAAGGAAGGTTTGCTTCTACTTTTGTTACTGGATGGATCTTTATTACTTCCTTCCATCACATATATCGGTTCCTAATTTTTCAAGGCGCCAATGCTCTCACTATAGATCAATGAGAAAAATAACTGCTTTTCTACGTTCCTACTAAACGTATTTGTTAGTACACAGACTTGTTTTCTTCTGAAGCATTTTGCACATAAAATATCCGTTTTTAACATACCTAAACAGGTAGTTTAAAAACATCTGCTGAAGTGTGAATCAATGCACGTTTCTGATATTCCCCAGGACATAGTAGTAAAGTCTCGTACAATTAAGCTGCTTTTAAAGGTTCCTATATTGAAATGTTCCTATCCTGAAGATTGATACATTTTAAAGGGAATGCATCCTCAGAAAAACAGCCTATTGTATTATCAAGTTATGCTCTACATGTACCTGTGTAAAAAATGTCAGTTTTTTTTATATATATCACAATCTTTGTTAAAAATTAAAATAGCAATTTTCACACTGGTCACTGGGGCTTTTTTACTCCCATACTTCTTGTCCTATCAGCAAGAGGTTTCAGCAGACTCATGATCATCAGAGGCAGGATTGCGATGACAAGTAACAGTGTTATATACAGCTGATAACAAAGGATCCACCAATCACTATAGATGATGACACAGCTTCCCCTGCCGTCACAATGACCTTTTCACACGCACATTAGATGCTTTAATGAAAAAAAAAGACAAAGTCAGAGTCTATTCATTGTGACTAATGTACATGCTGTTTTTGTCACAACTCTGTTGTCGGGTATTCTGGGACTAGGGGCTCTTTCCCTGTTCCTACCACTAGGGGCACCCTAGTTTGCCCTGTTCTCCGGCTTGCTTCTGATGGTGAAGACTCCAGGGCCACGTACCTTGTATTAGCTCCTGAATCTGCCATCAGTCTGTAGCCTTCCTCCACCCAGGAAAGAGGGGATTATTAGTGTACCATAATACACCAACCAGACTAAGAAGGTAATACAAACAGGGAAAATACCACTCATACAAATATACTCACACAAACAACAGAGGTAAACACCGGTGAGTGGAGGATGGGGAAAAGCTAAAGTATGAGAAGGGGAATAGCGCACAAGCAAAACCTTGCAATAGTCTTAGATAAATCTGCTAAATGTCTTCTCAAACAACAGCCACAAACCACCATCTCCTAATCATGCAGCATGAAGCTAACTCTGGCAATGAGTGCTTGCCAGGGCCCAGGTTGTATAGGAGATAGGGGTGGCTAACAGTGAACAGCAGCGAGCCTTAATGCAGGAAAGCTTCCAGGAGCTCGCAACTGAACAGACTAACCTCTGCACTGCTAGAAGAAACCTACACAATTTAATATGAAGGTGAAGTGCTTCTAATCAGTGAAGGAGTAGGAGAAATCAGACACTGAAGTCTTCTGGCTCCTCTCTATCGCGGTAAACCTGTGACAGTTTTCCTGAAACAACTGGAAGTGTGTCTATAAAAGCTCCGGTTGGCTAAAGTAAAAATTGCACAATTTCTAATTTTTATGTTTAATAAAGATTGCGACATGTAAAAAAAAACAATGCCATCGTTTCTCTAAAATTACATTTAATCTTAATATACACAATAAGGCATTTTCTAGCTGCACATTACTTTTAAAGTGGCGATCTCATCAGAGATAGTCCTTTTATAGACAGGAGCGGCCACCACAGGATAAATTAAGTATTACATGGCTGCAATAAATGGTTTTCCAGAACTGCTTCATTTGGCCAAAATGGAAGCTCAGAAAGTGGGGAACCTCTCTATCTTGGCTATATGGTATGGAGATAGGAGTTGTCTCCATAAGACAACCATTTTATTTTTTATTAAAGCATCATTTCTAATATAGTTATACATATCACTTATTTTCTCGATCTTATATCCTTCCTAAGCATAATTTCGTATTGTTTTTATCTTTTTTGCATACGGTTATCCTTTTGTATAACGTATTAATGCTCAACTTACTGTGCAACTTGTATGGCATCTAAAAAAAAAAGGTGGAGATAAATCAGATAAGGTTACATTTCCAAAATGTCAAAATACTGTGGGATCTTCTTGACTGTTTCTTTTGGATCTTGATTGCTTTTTCTAAATCCGGATATCCTCGATGGATTCACAGTATTCTGTTCCTTTAACAGATTTTTTTTTTCTTTCAATTTTTAAAGTTCTGTCTGTATTAGTTGCAACAGAATCCAGCAGAGAGAACGCTAACGTTAAAAGTTTCCAGTGCATTAGTGTTTCTCATCCAGTAGCTCAAAAACTGCATGGATCCAGAGCAAGAACCACGTGAAAATAGCTGTACACATTGAGAAACACCTCTTGACCCCATATTCTCCTTTTATGTCAATATTTAGATCTTAATGGGGTTTTCCTACAAACAAAAGTAGATTTTAATCAACAGATTTTAGAATAATAATAATTTCCACAATTGGATGTATTTAAAAATAATGTTCCTGTGCTGAGATAATCTTATAAATGTGCCCCTGCTGTGTACTGTGTAATGGCCGTGTCTGACTGTACAGGGATGTGGTCTGATCCTGGGCGGGGAGGAGCAAAAGAATATACAGACAGGACAGCATGTAATCACAGATGATTGTTTTTGTGGGGTAAAACATTTCCCAGCCTGTTTTTAAACAATATTTTAACTCAAAGAGAGAATTCTTTGTGATCCCATGCTGTCCTGCCTGTATACTCTTTTGCTTCTTCCCAGGAGCATGACCAGACCAGTACAGTGAGACACAGCCATTACACAGTACACAGCAGCAGCACATTTATAAGATTATCTCAGCACAGGAACATTTGATTTAAACACATCCAATTGTAGAAATTATTATTATTCCAAGATCTATTGATTTAAAATATACTTTTGTTCGTGGAAAAAAACCCTTTTAAAGGTGACAAATGTTACATTATAGTGTTTATCTGATATTGCTTCCTCGTAGACACCAATCCTTACCTCTTTGATCTAGAAAATATATGTCAGATGTAAACAAAGAAAAGCAGATTGGGGTTGATATGCAAGAAGTGTTCAAGGTACAGCTAGATAGAAGGAGTTGTACTGGTTTGGCACAAAACCAGATTCACCGGTGCTGTCAGCAAGACCACTTGGTCTTGTATTAAGGGAGGCCGTGCACATCTATTTCGAATGCGCCCTGGAGCATGAATATTGCATACTTTTGGTCACATGACCGCCAGCTCCTGGCGCCGGCAACAAAGGACCCTGACAACATGCGCTATACACAATGTGAGACAGCCATATAATACAGATAACTATCGCATCGCAATGTTTGGACTGGCCGGCGGCTCTCCTGACCCAATTGTGACAGCCTGTATTTCAATGTATTTCCAAACTTGGACAGCCGCTTTAATCATGGTGCACAAATGCTCATAAAATGTCACGGATGTGTCAGAGGCTGCAGACCGTTGCACTGCATCTGTCTGCAGAAGGTCTTGGTTGTTTGCTTTGCAGATTAGTGGTCACGTCCCCCGGTGCTAATGGCCACACCTGGACCTGGATGTTTATAACTCCCTTCTTCCTGTTGGGAGGTGCAGGTGTTATTTCCTGTTTGCTCTTCTCTGTTGAGTCTTGGAGCTGTAGCAGTCTGCTAGCATCCTCTTGGAGTTTGGGGGGCCTCGACTTGTCACTCTGAGTCTACTCAAGCTAAGTGGCCCCCTTGTTGCATTTATCTTTGCTGTCTTTAGCATTAGAGGAACTGATTAGTACTCATCCTGTCCTTCCTGGTGCAGGGCTTATTGCCAGGGTCACACAGGGATTAGGCATCCTGCTCGGCGATAGGTGCAGAACCTATATAGGGACAGTAGGACAGACAGGGTGATGTTAGATCAGTTCAGGGGTCTCCACTTCCCCTCCTGTAGTGCTTGGTTCCCCTTCCCTCATCCCTTAGCACTTAGTCTGTCCTACACTGTGCGTGACATAAGAGCTGTGGACCCTTCTTGTATTTTTTACTTCATTGATGGATCAAATTAGAAGTCACCCACAAGTTAGTACACCTCTAACTTACCTGGTCCACATGATACCATGCAGGATACACCAGATGGTTCAGGTCTACACAATATGGCACCGTAGGCTGCATGTTGCTTCCTGGTCTCAAAACTTCTCCTATACATTATACGCTTGAAGAACATCATATATGATGACGCAATGTACACAAGTTCATAGCTATGAATTAATAACTGAACAAAAAGACAACCTGAATTTTCAAATTTTTTTTGTCCAAGCTTTGCCTGACATTAATGTATATGTACGGTATTTATATTACTTGGAGTTTTTTCAGCAGTGATGGAACTGTCCAATATTGTACAGTAAAAAATACAATCGCTGTCAAGTGTGGCAAGGTTAGGGAGTAGTCTAAGGTCAACTTCATACAGGGTCTTGCCATGGGGCGTCTACATTGTTTCTGTCGAGACCAAACCGTACAGAAATAACTAGAAGACATTGTAACACGCATTGCTTTGTGCCATAGTGACATGTAATGTAAAAATAAGAAAACCTAGCAGTGGAGGAACACAATATTCCCATGCCCCTCAGGCCATGTTGAGGGTAAGAAGGGTGTGTGGGAGTTGTCAGGGTCGGACTCGTCAGCTGCTTTTCTATGAATGAACATGACAGTTGTGACTGGACTTAGCACTCCATAGGGCACTTCATTTACTGCATCACTCTAACCGAGCTGACACATGTCCACTTCGTGCTTCCATCTCACTGCCGCTGTCTTTTCCAATAGAAGTCTGTGGACGGAGCACCTGTCCCACCACACTGACGATGAGAACTCCACTGGATTAAATGTTCACCCAAGATATGATGTAGCGTTTAATCCTCAGTGCTGATATCGGTGTTACAAAACACCGGGCGTATCGCTTAACACCGAGGTCCAAATTTATATTCCGCACCTCCCAACAGCACCATAAACTCTGTACACAGTGCTGCGCTGCCGGACGTAGACTTGTCTCCGGCAGTCGGTGCATTATAAATGCTTCCCATATTGCTCCTCTCTGACATATAGACTTATCCTCCCAGAAGCTTCCTAGGACTATAAACATTATAGATATTTCTAAACCCTGAAATATGGATTTACCTCCTCCGCATCCGTGGTGCTACCATTATACGTGGATGGATTTTCCAACTCACGACAGTCTAATAAAGAAATGAAAGAAAAGATGGACGAGAAAAAGGCTTAATAGTATTTTTTTTTGCTGTAGGCAAAGCTGAAACCTGATGAGTTCTTATAGGCGCGGGATAATATAACCTGCTTAGAACGTGGCGAGAGCGATTTCACAGAATCACCTTTCATTATATGGGCTCCACAGGAACGTAATCAGAAGGTCACGGTCATCTCTCTAGTTATAGGGCTTTTTAGTCTCTTCATAAAACTATGGGTTAGGGTTAAGTCCACCCAGGTTCATAGTTTCCCCTTTATAGGTTATCTTGTTAAGTGAAAATAATTAGGTGACAGAGTGCGGTATTATGGCTGGCAATCCTCTAATGAACTAATGCGCTCAATTGCAGATCATTTTAGAACCACGGAGCGTGACTAGCGGCCTACAAAAGATGAAATTGCATCTCTTAACAACCATTTAAAAATAAAAACCCATTTTTTTGCCTTATTACACCGGCCCCCTAGAGAGTAAAATGCTGATGGATAAATAAGTCTGTAATACGTTTGTCTCGCGCCCGGCTGTATCCTATTCTATTCAATTAAGTTTGCGAGTCCTATTAATGTCGACTTTGACTTCCCACATCCTCTGAGTCATTCCCTCTGAAAAAGAACCAGTCAAGGACATGTTTGTCTACTTGCAAAATGCTTGGGATGATTAACCCATCAATAACTGTGCAAAGGAGACAAGGGGTAGGAGTGCAAAACTGGTATTAGGTCATTTGGCGAAATGTTGTAGATTTATCAGGCCCTTGTGCTTATTGTGTAGCCTTGGCTTTACCATGGTAATGACCACCTCTGGATTATTGGTGAATCACCTGATATCTACTGTATCTCATAGAATTCCCTCACTGTGCCTCCTTTTAACAAATGGCTCAGTTGTGCCTCTTCTAATAATGCAAATGTCCACCTATAGCAATATTACAAATATTAGTATTTGGCAAAAAGAAATAAACCAATACTCACCTCAATGCACTCCCACGCGGAGTGGTGATGTGCTCTTCCTCACTGCCGAATCAGCATGAGAAAAAAATTTGCAGATCTGCTCTGCCTCACTGAATGACACTGGTCAGAGTGCAATGCGTGATTTTCTCTCATTGCACTCCTCCATATTACACGTCAGTGTGAGTGAGCCCTAAGGGTTTGCTCACGCTAGCATATTAGAAATTCAGTCTCATTCTCATCCAGCAGGGTGAGATGGTTTTCTTCTCACTTGTCATCCATGTGCTGTCCATATACAATCCATTATTTTACTCGGCAGCTATTAGTCTTTTAAAGGGCCATTTACAGTTTCCAACACTACAGAATTGTAATGCATCCATAATATACAAATTCAGAGATGAAGAGGACTAGAACCTTAGAGTCACCTATAGGAAGTAGCAATCCTAAAAGTCAATGTTGACCCTCTAATGAGTCTTGCCACATGACTTAGCCAAAACCAAAATCTCAATTTGAAGACACTGTGTTTCGGGGTACTGCCCCTCATCAGTGCAAAGTGTGAGATCTGGTTTGGCTGGCTGACAGGCGTCTGATTTCCTCCAAACCAGATCTCACACTGTTGTACTGAAAAGGAACAGTCTCCCAAAACACAGTGTCTGCAAATTCAGATTTTGGTTTGGCTTTTATCCTAACTGGCAAGGCTCGTTAGAGGGTCAATATTGACTTCTACTTCCAATGGGTGGCGTTATAGCATTCTAGTCGCCTTTGCATAATTCATTTCCCAGAGGAGCATTGCAATGGTTAATTCTCCTCATCTTGACAAGCCAGGTTTGGCTTGTCACTCTCTACAAGTGTAAAGGTTCATCGGATGCAGTGGACAGCAGGAGGCAGAGAAGGGGGTTAACAGGAATTTACTTAGAAAATAGTTAAATACGAATTTAAAAAAAACCTCCACGCAGGGAGGTGATTAAGCAAATGATGAATTACACAATAATGAAAACAAGAAGGGGAAAAATGAAGGTAAAAACTTATCGATTGGGTTCTGGTTGGGGAGTGGCTGGAACGGCTCCCGATGGCTTCGCAATCCGTGAACACAGTCTCTGGCTCTGCTGTGTAGAAACGAGATGCACTGTCTCCTGACCGTGCTGAAGTATCCGGGTCCATTGATCTTGGGTCCATTGATCTTGGGTCCATTGGAGCATGGGTAAAGATCCTTCTGTTGGTTCCTCAAGGACAACGCGGTACACCGGGAGCACAACGCCGTACAGGCCGCAGGGGTGACAGGGCCTCGCACGGAATCACAAAGTTCAGGAGAAGACGGTATGTCTGCTGCACTGCACGTTCTGGGTCTGGGTCGTGGAGGGACACTCGATAAAGGGTATGTAAGTTGGACAGTCTCTATAGGGCTGACGTCAGTGGCGGTAGTTGAGGAGAGGGAGTCAACCTTCTTCCTGCTCTGTAGCCATCTTTCCGACAAGTCTGTCCCTTTCCCGCGCTCAGCTTCTTTTATGTCCCCCATGCCCCCTTCTGTCAGGTGCTCAGGCTTTCCCCACACAGTTAAGTCATCCCCCTGCAACAGTGATGACAGCCCCAATAGTTCCGGCCCCAGAGCGTTCCTCGAACCGGCAGCACTGCTCCTGTTCATCAAGGATAAATGTATCCATAAAAATCACATGCCATACTGATAGTCCATATGGCATCCGAATTATTTTTTTTGGCTTGTCCGATTTCGGTGTAATATCGCAGCATGCTGCAATATTTTTTCTCATGCTTAATACAGCTGAGAAAAAAAATACTCAGATCTGTACTGTCTCATTGAAATAACATTGGTCCAAGTGTAATCTAATCTTTTTTTTCACTCATCAAACTTATACACTAGTGTGAGTGAACCCTAGAAGTGATGTAGGATATGAGGTCTACTGCCAGATCGGGCATTTGTCAGATGACCAGTTCTGTATGCACAGCACTGAGTAAGAGCTGTATACACGGGTGAGGATGAGGAAGCCTAACAGCGCTTCCTCCTGCCATTCTAGAGATCATGTAATCACCGGTTATCGGGAAGGAGCAGGAGCTGCGGGGTTTTAGCAGGAGGCTGACTTTGTCCTGTAATGAGGACTAATATGTAAGCTCCAATTACAGTGGAAATAGGCAACAAAAAATGTTTTTAAAAACAAAATTTCAAAGGTCCTTTATGATCTTATGGGGGACACAATGTTTGAAATAAAATAAAATATAGCAAAAAGAAAAATGCCAATATCAGTCTAAATTGCTGTTTCCAGACCCCATAAAATATTGTCTGACATATACTAATAATTATTAAAGAAAAGGGAGTATAATTGATAATGTATTACCAGTCCTTCTTAGTCATAAAAACAATGAGAAAAACAGGCACGTATTTCATTTTTTTGTCTTTACATTTTCTGACAATAAAGTAAAAAAAAAAAGTAAAATATGAAAATAACATAAGTACAGTCTCAAGTATCTAAAAAAGAGGGCTTTTTTATTATTTTAAACAGAAAAAAAATGTTAGACCTATTAAAAGAGTGTGTAAGGCAAAAAAAAAGTGTCTGGTAATAAAATGGGGAAAATTGCCCAGTCTTAAACTGGTTAATTTCATGTAAATATGTTTAATAATGTAAGTTGGAACCCCGTTGACTTCTCTCCTGTGATAAAAGGCTGCAAATTCTAGCTGTGACATTTCAGACTTGAAGATCCGATACTTTCTCAAAAATAACATGTCAAAAATGAATTTATCATCTGATGTCCCTAGATCTCTTGTGCCATTTTAGATAACAGACATCGGAGTCAGTGAAGCACATTGGCTGTGTGTAATATTTCATTCCTCAATCTTCTTACATTGCTGCTCTTGAAAGAATTGTCCTGCTTATTCTTCAATTCTGAAATCTGTGCTTTCATCTGCTCTTTCACAAATAAATCCTTCTCCGGCCTTCCTGCCATTGAACTTGAAACTCTTCAAACCATTCAGGAGGCATTGGCGAGGCTTATCGGACCCTCCTTTACTCTGTTTTTGAAGCAGTATACCCCATAAAATTCTCCATTTCACGCAAACTCTAGTTCCTGTCCTTCAAAGATCCCGTGTCCTCAACGACCGGCTGCATTTTATCTTTAATCTCATGCTGCACCCTGTCTCATCCCTTGCAGTTTGCCAAAGGCATTTTCCTCTCCGCTCTCTTTTGTCTTTGTAGCTGAGTTCTACTGACAGATATTTAGTGATTCTGTTTGCACCATTGGTCAAAAGTTGGACATAACAGGATGGTACTAGTGCAACAAGGGAGCTACAAGAAAGGAAGGGAGGTTACTGCTAGCTAAAAATAATGCATAGACCTCGGCCAACTGTCACCAATCTGCAGTCATTCCCATTTATGTATTGTATGTCTCAAGATCGTAGAAACATGACCTCAAGTCTACGGTTATCACTTCTCTGTCTTTCTCTAGTTGCTTACCGTTTTTTTCTTTTGGAGATCCAACTGGTATAAGACAATGCTCCTTAGGGAAAAAAAAAATTTTGACCTAATTTTCATACTTTTCCATCATCAAATGAAAGGGTCTTAATTTTCTGAAAACCCTCATTCACCGGCTGAAGTTTGTTTGAAAAAAAACCCCAAACAAATGGGCTTTACTCACCCTCCATATATCCAGAGATGAGTCTCCGACACTGCTCCCAATGACTGATTCTGACTCCTCATTTTGACAGATAGCACTCATCTGATTATTACGGTCGTCTGCACAAGACCTAAGAATGAGGATGAGTATCATGGTGGCTCAGTAGTTAGCACTGTATGGTGGCTCAGTGGTTAGCACTGTATGGTGGCTCAGTGGTTAGCAGCGCTGGGGGTCCTGGGTTCAAATCCCACCAAGGGCAACATCTGCAAGGAGT
The DNA here is from genome assembly GCA_033576555.1 of Oophaga sylvatica. NCBI lineage: Eukaryota > Metazoa > Chordata > Amphibia > Anura > Dendrobatidae > Oophaga > Oophaga sylvatica. Next base: position 95,495,010 of record JARQOD010000009.1, on the reverse strand, counting down.
TTGTATGTTCTCTCCGTGTTTGCGTGGGTTTCCTCCGGTTTCTTCCCACACTCCAAAGACATACTGATAGGGAATTTAGATCATGAGCCCCAATGGGGACAATGATGAAAAGGTCTATAAATTGCTGTGGAATATGATGGCGCTGTATAAGGAAAACATAATAAATAATAAGATGCGTAGGAAATAATAGGAAAGTGTGGTTGTGCCACACTTATAAAAGTGAGGCTTCACAGAAATGGTCTTTAACTAAGTAGAGGTTGATGGTTTTCAGTACGTTCAGCAACCTTTCATTTAATATAACTCAAGAAAAATGGCCGGAGAGAATATTTAGATTTTTTTTTAAAGTAAAGACGAAGTCAAGGACATATTTTTATGCTTTTTTTATTAAATTAGATGGAAATGTTTTTTATTATTTGATCTTATACAAACTTTACTTGTCTTTAACAATTTGCCGTGAGATTGCCCCAGGTTCCTAAGATACTCATCTCTATTAAAGTGGCTATAGGCAAAACGATTTGACCACATTCACATAAACACTCCAATTTTGAAATGTTTGTTTTTTAAGAGGAGCTGTCACCGTTCCTGACATGTCTGCTTTACTAAATACTTGTATTCCTCGTAAAATAATTCAACATTGGAGAATGTTAATATTCTGAAGTCTCTACCAAGCGTCATTCCTTCTGGAAATGTATGAATAGTTTGACAACTGGATGTTACTCTTCCCCTTGTCAATGGGGCATGTCCCGTCACAGTCTGACATTGTAACCACTCATCTGACATTATTAGGTCGTGCGTGCCCCATTTGCACCAGGAATGGCAGTAACTAGGTTTCAAATAATTCTTTCAATTGCAAAAAAGAATAGCAGATGAAAAGCTCGAAATGCGATAATTATAAAAATAAGTGTTTGCAAACATGCTCAGATGTCTTGCTGTCATCATAATAGTTATTCATAGGTATATTATACAATAGTATTTTTCTTTTTCTTATTATTACTATTTTTTTCAATACATTTATTTCTTTTCAAAATGATAAAAAGGAGACATTAAACAATGGCAAACATAAAAATAGGAAGATAAACAAAATAATATAATAATCATTAATGGTTACAATGACCATTTTGCTAAAATAAATGGGTTTATAGACATTTCTGCTAGTAAAAGGGAATATTTACTTTTTACTAAATACTTTTTGATTGTAGATTTTTCAATCTATTGTTTTGTACTTTTGGAGATTTTCTTTGCAAGAGCCATATAGTTATAGACCTTATGAATACAATGGTCTGATGATGTTCATTGATGTCTATGAGAAAATGTTCAAGACATGCTTTGTTATCTGCGCAGTGTAGGAAGAGAGAAGAGGTGAGCTGTGACCATCACTTATTGTGCCTGTGATGATAATGAGACTGCTGAAAAGTGATCACTACGTAACAAAAGAGCATCAGCTGATTGTGATTTACTGGCCAGAGGGAAAGTTGCAAGATTTCAGGATTTAAAAAAAATATATATATAAATAATGACATGAAAAATAAAAAAAAATCACCAAAAATTAAAATAAAGGGTAAAACTTTTATTTTAAATAATGTTCTTTTCTGATGACACATTGTTTATGGAACAGTTTCAATAGATTACACCTGCTTATTACCTTTTAGCAATTTTTTACATTTTATTTGAAGTAGAAAAAAAAATCTCCCTATTTCTCTTGAACAACTTTATTGTTAGGCTCACCTGGTGAGGTGGATTCTCTAATCCTCAGGTCTGGGTGAGCACACGGACACCGAGCATTAATGCAGAAAGCAGGTAGACATGTGGGCAGTAAAGATTTGGAACATTCAGGAGCAGAAGGACAGATGAAATGGAACCCAGAAGGGATGAATGCAAGCGCAAACACAATAAGCACAGCTGGTGGAGCATACCAAACATAGGACTAGAGTCTCCATCCCAAGACATGGGTGTGTGTCTTAATAAGGCAGGTCTAGGGAGATGATGTCATTGATACACACTGGGCAAATTGCAAACTCAATGTGTAGCAAAACAGAGGGCAGCGGACCCAGGAGAAGGAAGTAAAACTAGGGCCGGGGCGCACCATAGGCAGGGTAGACATCCCCCTGAGGGGGACACTTTGGAGGGAAAAAAAATATTGTATTTTGCAGACTATAAGATAGTCTGGCTGTGGGGGGGAGAGCGGTAGAGGAGGAGAAACTTGGTCACAGGAGGCAGGAACTGGCGGCTTGCAGGAAATGAATATTCATTACTCCCTACGCTCATAATACCGCCCACCTCTCTGCACTGAATCCAGCGACGAGATGTGGGCGAGACTATGTGAGTGGAGAGCAGTGAATATTCTTTTTCCTTAATATCGGGCACACGTCAGCCAGTGGCTTCCTGCAGCCGCTTAGAGATCACATGTGTCCACTATTAAGGTAAATGAATATTCATGGCTCCCCACACCCATAATACATGGGGAGCAGTGAATATTCTGGCAGCTGTTGTCGGCGTGTGTTGGCGCATGGCAGTGTCATCACACACTGCTTACATGCTGAAGTCAGCTGCTTGCATCAGAACAGGATGCCGTGCTGCAGTGGAGCTGAACGAAAGTGAGTATAACAAAATATATATATATATAATTTTTTTTACTGTGTGTGGTGTGATGGGGTCCATATATATCAGGATGGTGGAGGCTATATATATATCAGGATGGGGGCATATATACCAGGATGGGGGAAATACTGTATATATCAGGATGGGGGGCTATCTATACCAGGATAGAGGGCCATATATACCAGCCAGGATGGGGGGCCATCAATACTAGGAAGAGGGGTTACATAACCAGCTAGGATTGGGGGCCATCTAAATTGGGATAAGGGGGTCACTTATACCGGGATGGGGGCCATATATACCAGAATAGGAGACCATATATATCAGGATGGGGGTCATATAAACCTTCCAGCATGGGGCTATCTATACCAGGATTGGAGGGTCATCAATACCAGGAAGGGGTGCATCTATATCAGTATGTGGTGGCCATTTATACCAGGCACCAAAATACCGTTTCCCGGTCATGAGTGGAGCGCATGATACCTGGGACAGGAGTGTAACAGTTATTTTGGCAAAGTTGCAGTTTAGTCCCATTAATTAAAAAGGTGAAATGGCAATTATAACACAAGCACGAGAGTGGCGCCGTTTCTGATAAAAGGGAAATTCATTTTTCTAACTTCAGATAAACTCTTGAGGCAGTTTGACAACTCGGAAACCTTACAATGAAGTAAACTTTTCAATGTATTTAATAATATTTAAAGTTAAATTATTTGTATTTATATTTTTACCTTTTATTTCATAATTTTTTATCACATTTTAATTTATATCCTCAGAACTATCTTAACTCTTAGCAGTAGAGATCCTAGGGCTATGTTGTACCCACCAATCACAAGGGCTATTCACATGTCAATGACTCTAAAAGTAGGCACCAAAGATTTGCATTTCTTAGATCATTTTACATTCATGAAAGCTAAACTAAATAGTTTTCCATAAAATCACTTATATTCAGATAAGACACATTTTTTATGGATTCTTCTCGTCTATTTTAAGATATGTTTCCATCACACAATCATGGTGTTACTTTAAATTATATTCCCATAAAATGCTGCTTTACATTTCAGTGGAAACTGCTGGCAGGGGTGTTGTTTTAACAAGAAGAGAGTCGTATATCTATAATCCAGAAAGATTTAGTGGAACATATAACAATATGGGATATTTATCACACATGAGATAAACATCTATTCAAGAAGTGTTTTTCTAAGAGCCTAATTCATCCAGCGGTGACGAATTCCCAACTATATGGACCTATAGCTATAAATTTAATCCCGCTACTGATAAATGTCTCAAGAGTTAACCCCGCAAAGCTGGATGAAATTCTCCTTACATCGGGTCAGTCGTTTTGATTTATAGACTAGTAAAAGTAGATTAATTCATAACACTGTGTAACCATAAAAAACTGTGATGGATAATCTGCCGTCATTAAACATGGGAGACCCAGGACAGTAATTAGAACATTCTAGATGAAGATGATTACTTCTGCGTGTACGTGGCTGATGAAGTTGGAATATGGATTTTATCAACTAATGGTAAAGACTGCATGATGTATCGATCAGCCATTTTTTAATCTATAATCATCATCTCCGTTCACAAGGAATTGACTATCCAATTAGGTGAAAAATGAAGCACTTTAATATTTTTAGACAGAAACTGCCACAACGGTACCAGACTAGCAAAACATGTATGCATGAATATATATACACTCCTCAATGTTGCAACCCTAAGAAGGAAAAGTCATGGAATTATGTAAATTACTGACATGCTAATTATCTGCAAATGATGAATAAAAATGGAAACAAATATTAAAAACATCTCAATATATTCAATATGGAGTATGAGCGCCATGTATGGAAATTCCCACACTTACAACCTTGGTTGTTATTATTCGTTGTCTGAAGACTATTCTTCTGCATTCAATGCACTTTGGAAAGCCATCAAGATCCGCTGCTGGCAGCTCCCTTTGTGATTTCCGACCAATGACATCCCAGATGTGCTCAATAGGTGACAAGTCCGGAGATGCTGCAGGCCATGGTAGTAAGTTTAGGCTACTTAGTCTTCTCACAGCAACACAAGCAATATGTGGACTGGTGTTGTCAAGTTGAAAAACTGGCCCTGGGACACTTTAACACCTTAACATTACACATTGACTCATCTATCTGTCCTGTGATTTCCATAATTCCAAGACTTTTCCTTATTGGTGTTACAACTTCAATTTTGAGGAGTATGTATGACTGGGGCTACATGGCGACTTTTGAGAGGGCAAATGATGCACGGCTAAAGATCACATTATGATCATATAATGAGAGTCAGTGAGTTTGCGTTGTTTCCTCAACAAGTACGTCGAAAAACATACTAATCTTCTGGACCTCTTGCCACTTGCTTGCTGTAGTCGCACCAATTTGATATAGACAATAATTTTGTGATTAGAGTCGTGAGATCTTGGGATCACTAAAGAAATCTTTCCGCTTTATTCATCTTTCCTTGAGGGGATCATGAGAAGATGGAAAGCATTCCAGGAGCTCCTTGCTCACAATTTCGGACTTGACTAATTTGGGAAGTCTGGTGAATTACATAACATTCTTGCAAACTTTGCAGCAATTCTGTATTTAAGAAAAGTATCCAAATTTTTTAAATTTGTTTTATATGTCCTGCAAATCGGTGGGGTCTAGGTCCTGAGAACCCTACTGATCGCCCAAAACAGATTTGGAGCACTGTGCTCAGCAGGCAGAAACGGTGAGCTCCTGCATGAGTACTCACAAGAAAAAAAAACATATTTAAAGGGGTTGTCAACTACTTTCTCATTTTCTGTGTCCCCCTTGTAAACTAATAACACCTATACTCACCTCTGATGATGGTGCTGCTCCAGCGGTGTTGGCACTGGCTCTCCCAGAGCGCTGCTGCTCTCTCACATCCTCCAGATGTATGTGATGGATGCAAAGGCAGGGAAAGTGAAGCCAGTGTTGATTAGCTGCATGGTTTGTTATGTCACATGATCCCCTTAGAGCTACTGCCAGCACCGCTGGAACAGCGTCGGCACAAGAGGCGAGTATAGGTGTTATAGTTTTACAAAGGGGGAAACATAAGGTTTGAGAATAGGTTGAATGAGTAGTGGGCAACCCCTTTAAAGAAAATTGTGGGTTCTCTTTAAGCAATTTATAATTAGAAAAAGTATTTTTTCTTGAGGCTATCTTTTTATTTTACAAATGAAACAGATATTGGGATCCTAGTGATTAGTGTAGTGTTACAGTTCGGGTCCGGTTTGGGTCCAGGGCCATTAATTATACTTACCTATCCAGCGAAGCGTACTCCCGTCCAGCAACGCATCCTCCCGTCCCGCTGCCGCATCTGCTTCTGGGCCCGTTCACTAACTGCTGGCAGTATTCACTGCACTCGGCAGTCTTCAGCTTTTTCTGGAGTGTTCGTGTGGTGACGTCACCGCAAGAACACTGCCGGAAAAAGCTGAAGACTGGCGAGTGCAGTGAATACTGCTGGCAGTTACTGAGTGGCCCCGGAAGCAGATGCGGCAGTGGGACGGGAGGACGCGTCACTGGATAGGTAAGTATAATTATAATGGCCATATCTGTAAAATTCAAGTTCGTGGTTTGGATGCAAGTTTGCGTCATCTGTGGCCCCAAACGCAGACTTTACAAAAAACTCGGGCAAACCCGCCGATCCCAAACATCACTACTAGTGATAGGTCCTGATAAGTTTGGACTCTGTGTGAACTTTAACATTGCATGGACCTGCATGTGTATGGCATTTGGTTGTGTTGACATTTCTTAGTCTCTATAAGATCCATATGGTTATATGAATGTAAAGTTATAAACTATTATTTAGAGATGAGAAAATCTTTTGAAATTCAAATTTGGCAACTTCGATAAATTTTCCCAAGTAATAGAGTTTGTGGTGAATCATTTTGCGGAGAATCTTCTTCACTGCTATGCTTTCACACACACTATCCATGCAGTTTATTCAGGATTTAATCGCTTTCTCTTCCTAATGCTATGGCTGAGCTGTGGTGTCTTCTCACTTTCCAGATTCACCACAAAATGTCTGCTTCATTCCCTGCTTCTGCTTTTATACAGACTATGACAGTCCCTCCTGATTGACTGTGCTACACCATGTGATTTGATAGCTGCAAGGCATTTTGAGGAAATCCAGAAAGAGATTAGACATTGATATCGGTAATATTGTTTAGTAAAAGCCTCCATTAGTCTAATGTTGACCAAATCCTGCCTATAACAATGGGTTTCGGGCCAGCAATCTAATATGTATGGGAACCTTGAATAATCAATTATTTATGAAGATAAAGGGTATATGTTACCCTATTTGAGCATTTTTAGCTAGCAATACGGGCATACAGGTTGTATAAAGCTGAAACTAGTCATACCTGTTTGCCTCCTTGATGATGCCTTGTTTATTAAAAAAATCATCTTCTTTCGATTTTATCTTCCAGGCTGTGGGGCATATGCCCAAAAGAGAAAACTGCCTTCTCTCTCATTATACTAGATTTCCTCCTCCCCCTCTTTTCTTTGCTTGCCTTTGACATCAGGTGCACAGTCGGAAATCCCACGCCTGCGCCTTCTGCCTGCCGTCTTTCTTCTGTACTGTTCCACCCGTCTCAGAGCAGTGACTTCAATTTTCTGGTGCGCAGGTGCCGAACAGTCACTATAACTTCTGTCCCAGTGTTCTCCGGCACTCTGAAAAGTTGTACACCCGATTTGCTCTCCATAACAATTTTCTTGATAAAAGGTCTTAAATCTGTACATTCTGGTTATCAAGCCAGATATTGTTCTGTGTAATTAAGCATTTCAGGCTACATGTAGATTAAGTCTGTGTTCTTCAAAAGATTTTTCCAGTAACTGACAATCGAGACTCAGACATCTTCAAGTTGAGCTAAATCCAAAGACTTCTAGTCTACTTTTCATATATAGAGTGCGAGGCGGAACAGGACAGCCTTGCCTTTGCTTCAATGTCAGAACATCTCCAGTTAATCAGACAATCATTTAGAGGTTGCTCAATGTCTAGAGGTCAGCTCCATATTTGTATTACATTCCATTCTACAAACCGGATTAGTGGCTGGGATCAATATATAACTTTCCCAGTAAGTAGCCGTTTAGACTGGAGCAGAATTTCATCTCCATTGTGTGTTAACTTTATAGATTATTATGTTATGGTTGAGATATTGGATGCCTTGAATGAAAGACTATGGCCTGTTTTAGACCTAGTGTCACGCGGTCTTATGATATGTGTACGATGTCAGTAAACTATTCTTAAAAGAACAACCCTCTATACAACATATAGATTAGCAACATCAGCATGTAAATATAGAATAGATTTACCTGACACGATATCCGTTGAACTCAGGATTAATCTTGAGGACTTGATACACTGTCACAGGAAAGAAGAGGACCGGGGTCTAACCTGACCCTAAACTGGGGTCCTAACTAATCCCTCACCTTGGAGGTACTGATAATGGTTCAGAGGTCCAAGTCTCCAGCCTAACCCTGTCTCCTATCAGTCCCTGAACCCTGTAATCAGTCCTAAGAAGGATTCTGATTACCACCAAAGGGATATGGGCTGATCTCTGCTAAATACACAGATTAGACATATAAGACAGACTGGAGAAAACACAGACTTGCATACACACTCAAACACAGAAGGAACATAAATGATCTGGGATATTAAACTCTAAGCAAGGTGAGCTTAAAACAACTAAGGAGCTCTTTAACTTAAGTCTATACAGATACAATCCTATCTGTGGTCTGCATGAAGAATTTCACTGGCAACTCCCAACACAGACAACCAGAGATTTAAAGGAAACCAATCAACAAATAATTAATTGCAGCCGGAAGAAACTGGACCCAGTCCCAGAACTGAGCACAGACAGAATTAACTCCCTAACTGCCAAACACAAAGAAACAGCAACTCAGCTGTGAGAAGTCAGAATGTGCAACCGCGACGATCTTCGTGGCGATGCACACATGACAGTACCCCCCCTTCTACGAGGGGCCTCCGGACCCTCAGGGGCAGGTTTGCCCGGGTGAGTTCTGTGGAAGGTCCGCACCAAACGATCTGCGTTAATGTCAGACGCAGGAACCCACGTCCTCTCCTCTGGACCATACCCCTTCCAATGCACCAAGTACTGAAGGGACCGGCGATTCAGACGTGAGTCAATGATCTTTGACACTTGAAACTCCAAGTTACCATTGACCACCACTGGAGGAGGAGGTAGAGGTGATGGTATGACTGGTGCCACGTACCTCTTAAGTAATGACTTGTGGAACACATTGTGGATTTTAAACGTAGGAGGGAGGTCCAGACGAAATGCCACAGGATTAATTATGGAACTGATCCTGTACGGCCCGATGAATCTGGGGCCCAGCTTCCAGGAGGGAACTTTAAGTTTTATATTCCTGGTAGACAACCATACCAGATCGTTCACATTAAGATCTGGACCAGAAACTCTCCTCCTATCAGCCATACGTTTATAACGGTTCCCCATAGCACTCAGATTATTCAATACACCTCTCCACACTGAAGCAAGTGACGACGAGAAACGCTCCTCCTCAGGAACCCCAGAAGGGCCCCCCCCATTGAATGTACAAAACTGGGGATGAAAACCATATGCCCCAAAAAACGGGGACTTACCAGTGGACTCGCTCCGCCTGTTGTTAAGAGCGAACTCTGCCAGAGGCAAGAAAGAAGACCAGTCCTCCTGGTTCTCTGAGACAAAACACCGAAGATAAGTCTCTAGGCTTTGATTCAGACGCTCTGTCTGACCATTGGTCTGCGGATGAAAAGCCGAGGAAAATGACAATTTTTTAGAAAAGAAAGCGCACGGATGCCATTTACCAGGGGACGGACCCTGGGACAATATTGCACCCACCCCTACGTCAGACGCGTCCACCTCCACAACGAACGGCTGTGATGCATCTGGTTGGATGAGAACGGGTGCCGAAGCAAAACATTTTTTCAAAGAGGAAAAAGCTTGGCAAGCTTTGTCCGACCATTTAGAAAAATCCGTCCCTTTTCTTGTCATGTCAGTGAGAGGTTTGACAACAGATGAGAAATTACAAATAAATTTCCGGTAGTAGTTAGCAAACCCCAGAAAACGCTGCAGAGCCTTAAGATCCCCTGGCTGATCCCATTCAAGCACTGCTCTCACCTTTTCAGGGTCCATACGGAAACCGGAGGCTGACACCAAGAAACCCAAAAACTGAAGTTCCTGTACGGCGAATACACACTTTTCCAGTTTGGCGTATAGTTTATTGTCTCGCAAGATCTGCAACACCTGTCTCACATGCTCCTGATGAGACACAAGATCTGGCGAGTAAATTAAAATGTCATCCAAATATACGACCACAAACAGCCCCACCAGATGACGAAAAATGTCATTAACAAAATGTTGGAATACTGCTGGTGCAGTAGTCAGACCAAAAGGCATGACAAGGTTCTCATAATGTCCCTCCGGCGTGTTAAACGCCGTTTTCCACTCATCCCCCTCTTTTATCCTAATCAGATTATACGCCCCCCTGAGATCCAATTTAGAGAACCATTTGGCGCCAACAATTTGATTGAAGAGATCAGGAATCAGAGGGAGTGGATACGGATCTCGAACAGTAATCCGATTAAGTTCGCGGAAATCCAAGCAAGGGCGTAGGCCTCCATCTTTTTTCTTCACAAAGAAGAACCCCGCGGCCACTGGGGAAGATGAAGGTCTAATATGCCCTTTGGCCAGACTTTCCGAAATATAATCTTTCATAGCCTGCCTCTCAGGACCAGAAAGGTTATATAACCTAGCTTTAGGTAACTTAGCATCAGGAAGTAAATTAATAGAGCAGTCATACACGCGATGAGGAGGCAACTCCTGACACCCCTCCTCAGAGAACACATCCCCAAAGTCCTCCAAAAAAGGAGGCAAAGTACTAGGCACGACCGCACTGATGACTGTGTTCATGCAGTTACTTTTGCAAAACTCACCCCATTGGCTTATCTCTCTGGACTGCCAATTAATCACAGGGTTATGTTTAACCAACCAAGGAAGTCCCAACACAATAGGAGTAGGTAGACCCTCCAACACATAACAAGATAATAGTTCCCTATGTATTGCCCCTACCCGAAGGTCAATGTTATGAACCTCATGAACAAAGCTACCTTGGCCGAGAGGCCTGGCGTCAATGGAGAATATAGGGATCGGTTTGACCAATACACTCAGATGCATACCTTGAGCCTGAGCAAACTGAGCGTCAACCAGATTAGCCCCGGACCCACTATCAAGAAGAACAGAAAATCTCTCCACTCTCGTACCAACCACCACCTCCACTGGTACAAGGAACTGAGAAGAACTAGCGGACGAAATACATACTCCCAGGTTGTCGTCCACCACACAACCTGGGATTAACAGTTTTCCGGCGACTTCTTGTTCAACAAGGCACGGGACGGACATCCCCCAACAAAATGTCCCTCTTTCCCGCAGAAGAAACACCTTCTAGTCCTGCGGCGTACCGCCAATCCCCTCCTACGAAATGATGTCCCTCCCAACTGCATAGGCTCCTCCGAACAGACAAGGGGAACCTCAACATAAGGGACTTTAGTAGTAGGTGGAGTAACAACAGGGGGCGGAGTTACCTCGCACCTCTCCCGGAGCCGTCTATCAGTACGGATAGCCAGGGCCATAGCAGCCTCCAGTGATGGAGGAGAATCATACTGAGCCAAAACGTCCTTTAATTTGTCAGAAAGCCCATGACAAAACTGGCTCCTAAGAGCTGGGTCATTCCACTGAGTATCTGTGGCCCATCTACGAAACTCAGAAGCAAATTCCTCTGCAGGACGATCTCCCTGCTGTATCTTACGTAATTTTGTCTCAGCAAGAGAGACCCGATCTGGGTCATCATATACCAAACCCAGGGCAGTAAAAAATCGATCTACAGACAGTAGAGCCGGGGATCCCGGAGGAAGGGAAAATGCCCAGGATTGAGGGTCCCCTTGCAGAAGTGAGATAACAATTCCCACTCTCTGCTCTTCACTCCCTGATGATCGAGGCCGAAGCCGAAAATACAATTTACATGCTTCCCTGAAGGTAAAAAATTTGTCTCGCCCACCAGTGAACCTGTCCGGGAGAGCCACCTTAGGTTCAAATCTGGTTTGCTCCGAGGGAGACAAAACTTTGGACTTAATGTCCGTCAGCTCCATGGATAATCCCTGCAACTGCAGAGCCAGCTGGGCTACTGGATCCATGGCAACTGGGAATAATTTTATGGGCCAGTGAAAATGTCACGCGGTCTTATGATATGTGTACGATGTCAGTAAACTATTCTTAAAAGAACAACCCTCTATACAACATATAGATTAGCAACATCAGCATGTAAATATAGAATAATTTACCTGACACGATATCCGTTGAACTCAGGATTAATCTTGAGGACTTGATACACTGTCACAGGAAAGAAGAGGACCGGGGGTCTAACCTGACCCTAAACTGGGGTCCTAACTAATCCCTCACCTTGGAGGTACTGATAATGGTTCAGAGGTCCAAGTCTCCAGCCTAACCCTGTCTCCTATCAGTCCCTGAACCCTGTAATCAGTCCTAAGAAGGATTCTGATTACCACCAAAGGGATATGGGCTGATCTCTGCTAAATACACAGATTAGACATATAAGACAGACTGGAGAAAACACAGACTTGCATACACACTCAAACACAGAAGGAACATAAATGATCTGGGATATTAAACTCTAAGCAAGGTGAGCTTAAAACAACTAAGGAGCTCTTTAACTTAAGTCTATACAGATACAATCCTATCTGTGGTCTGCATGAAGAATTTCACTGGCAACTCCCAACACAGACAACCAGAGATTTAAAGGAAACCAATCAACAAATAATTAATTGCAGCCGGAAGAAACTGCACCCAGTCCCAGAACTGAGCACAGACAGAATTAACCCCTAACTGCCAAACACAAAGAAACAGCAACTCAGCTGTGAGAAGTCAGAATGTGCAACCGCGACGATCTTCGTGGCGATGCACACATGACACCTAGATCCAAGATTTAAAGGAGCTGTACAGGATAATAAGAACATGTCTTCTTCTACCCAAAACAGCATCACGCCTGCCCACAGGTTGAATGTAGTATTGCAGCACAACTCCTTTCGAAAAGGTGAGGCTGAGCTCTTGAAAGAAAGCCGCTGTTCATTTCCAATCCTACAGAATCCCACTGAATATTTGTGACCTAAGAAAGTGACGTTGCACACCCACCCTGATGTTCAGATTGGGTTGGAAGAAGCAGTGAGCTTGAATATAGTAAAGAAGAAAATGCACATTCTATACTTTAAGTGAACCATATTTAGTTAAGGTCAAGAAACTCTGCAATTGTGGACACTTTAAAGCAGAGATCGTCAACGCCCTCCACCTCTCCCAATTTATGGTTCGGGTTTTTTTTGTCTATGCTCCTACAATGTTGGGTAATGGGAGGATCAGATAAAAGAAGGATTGAGTCTTAAAGTTATATACAGTACAAGGACTAATTTTAGCAATCGAAGCAACATTGTAAATCATAGGGGTATGGGGTAATGTTAAATCATTAGTTCCAGAGGAGGACTGGGTTGGGTTGCCCGAGACTTTTACTTTTTATACTTTTTAGCAGGTCATAACTATACTCTTAAGAGTGCAAAGCTTAAAGGAGCTGTCCAGGACTTTTATATTGATGGCCTATTTTGGAATAAGTCATCAATATCTGATCAGTGGGGAGTAATACCGCCCCCTCCCCACGATTTCCGGTAGCAGTGTCGGCTAGATGTGCTCAGTTGCAGAGCAGAACTGGAGCACATGCAGCAGGCGGCGGTGGGAATAGCTGATCGTGATAGTGCAGGGTGTCACACACCCAACGATCAGATATCAGATCTCCTTCTCTACTCTCTCCTCTTATCTCCTCTTCGCACAATCGCATACTAGATTTTTCCCGTGCATTCCTCCTACTCTGGAACTTTATACCCCAACATATCAGACTCTCGCCTACTGTGGAAACCATGAAAAGAAACTTGAAAACCTACCTCTTCCCACAAGACTACAACCTACAGTAACCATCCTTCCACCAAACTGCTGCATGACCAACTCTACACCCACCTATTGTATCCTCAGCCATCCCTTGTAGATTGCGAGTCCTCACATGTAGGGTCCTCTACCAGTCGGTGACTTGTTTTGTTCAAGATTATTGTCCTTGTTTTTTATTATGCATACCCCTCCTCACATGTAAAGCGCCATGGAATAAATGGTGCTATAATAATTATAATAATAATAATAGTAATAATAATATTGATGACCTATCCTAAGGGTAGGCCATCAATGGAAAAGTCCCAGATGACTTTGTTTAAGAAACTAGATTGTAGCTATCATGACTTATGTTGTAGTGTTTTCCAGGAATTTATTATTTTTTAGATCATTACTAGAATTCTAGCTTCAATCTTGGAAATTCTTTTACACATAGATTTTGATGATCAGTAGCTGATGCACTTGACTGTTTTATTTTCATTATGACATCCCCGAACTTGTATGTATCTGATGCCAGCCATGTGGATCAATATCTGCAAAGTTGCACTTTGTCATCAGAAGTATTATTTAATGATGTTTTACCATTAAGCTCTCATCCTAGGACTGGAGCTTGTTAACATCAATTTATAATTACAAGACTTAAACTCTACTTTTTCCAAGGAAGCTGTCAATAATTTGTAATAGTGCAGCAAAAGCATTTAACCACTGGACCTGGCAGCAAGAAAATGCGCTGCTCGTCAGCTCAATAAAGTAGTCACTAGAGATGAACGGATCAGGCAAAATTCAAATTCACCTGTTCTCTTGGATCTTACCAGGAAATTTGATTCTCCTTGAATTTATTGTCATTTATTAGTCTCTGGGGCCTTGCCACTTCTCAAAGCATTATAAATTCAAGATGTAAAAATAGGAAAATAAAAAATACTTGGACTCCCCCTAAACTCAGCCGTCCGGCCACTCCCACTACTCTCTGCCCACTGTCCTGTCCTCCACAGTTCCATCACGCCGCCTCTCTGGCTATATTTCTCACTCTAGTCCCTCCATGCTCCGGAGGGACTAGAGTGAACTCTGGTCTGGGCCAAAGATGAGACGCAACAGAGGAGAAGAGAAGAGGTCAGTGGTAAGGAGAAAGTAAGCCTTGGCAAAAGGTTGAAAAGAAAAAAGAAAAAAAAACATACTCCGTTCACTGCTCACCTTTCCGGCCATCCCCGCTGCTCCTTACCCTCTGTCCAGTCCTCCGCACCTCCGTTGCATCGCATCTTCATCCCTTTTTATTCAGTTGCCTTCTGCTTGGCTTTGTTCAGAGAATGAAGCAATCGGTGCATAGATTTATATAAAGTCTAAATACACCATGCTCTTTTCTCCAAGCAGAGGCAATCAAATTAGAAGAAAAATGAAGTGGTAAAGCACTCAGCACTTTTGGCCCCATCACTCAAAGGTTCTGACATGGAGGATAGAATTCAGAAGAAGTGCAGGGCTATAATGAACAGTAATACACACCCACTATACGAGCTGTTCTTGAAGCAGAAGAGCACATTCAGCAGCCGTCTAATCCTACTAAGGTGCAAGAAGGAGAAATTCAGGAAATTGTTTGTACCTACTGCTATGGGGATGTATAATAATTTCCTAAGTGTGGTTGTAGAAAATAATGACTGATGGTTGGTGTACTAATGTCAATTAACAGTGACTTATATACACCTGCTGAACTACCCACTTTTATTTATTAAGTAATGTTGGTATACCTGTGCAAGATTTGTGTCCTAATATTTTTATGTACTGCTGTTTGTATTGCTGCTGTAATACTGTAATTTCCACCCGGGATCAATAAAGTGTATCGTATCGTGTCTGCTCTGTACGAGGTCACATGGACTGACAGAAATATGACAAATAGCTGTTTAATTATTTTTAATGCTCCAGTCAGTGTGAAGGCCTAGGGCATAAGACCATATGACAATATGCATTTGTGCTCAAAAGTTTACATACCCCAGCAGAATTTTTGCTTTCTTGGCCTTTTTTCTGAGAATATGAAATATAAATAACAACAAAACTTTTTCTTCACTCATGGTTATGGTTGAGTGAAGTCATTTATTGTCAAACTACTACCATCATCAAGAATTAATTTACCATTGCCCATTGATGGATATATATATATATATATATATATATATATACACACACTGTGGTAGTCAACTCACTTGGCAGTACACAGAGGTAGAAACCAGGAACATTGTCTCTTTAAATCTTCGGTTGGTTTATTATATGGTGGCATAAGCCAACAAGAAGAGGAAAGTAATCACAGCCCTTCAGGCAAAAACAGGAAAACAACAAAGAAAACAAAAATGCTGTACACAGTCCATACGTTTGCGGGTAGCAGCCAGCTCTGGAGCAAGACAGATTCAGTCTTTCCTCCTCAGGACACAAAACACTGTAGATCCTCCCTCCAATCCTGCTGAACAAAGACTGGCTCTGGAGCCCAACTATTTAAGCCCCAGACCACACCCTGGGGTGTAGATAAGGTGGACATCCTCCCACCCTCTCTATGGATGTCCACATAAAAGCCAGCCCATTATGAAAATTAGCTTAATCCCTCACGGCACTTAGTGTGCTGGAGGAAAATACTCTGGGTTTCATATCACTGATGAACTGGTAACTCATATTTCCCCTCCAGTACTTTACCAGTGACTTTGTCACTATACAAATATGTCATGTGTTATTAAGGGGTTAACTGAAAATTGTTTCAAAGTGTCTCTCTTTCGCTACATTTGAAATGGAGTCTCACTTTAAGAGAGCACAAAAGATTCCTTGAAGGACATTATAGTCTTCCACTCTGACTGCCAGATTAATAAATGGTAATTTTATTAGGTTACAGTATGTCTCAATCAAAGCATATTTTCAATTAATGTAAGATGGATATTGTGCCAGTATGTGTTTTGTGTCACTGGCTTCTACAACACAGCTACTTCCATGTTTTGGATTCTTTTTTTTTAAAGTAACTGCTTTATAAAGTCATTTTTCATGATAATTCACTGTCCCCTTGAAGTCTATAATTGACTTTAATTTTAGCTCTGTGGGAGTCACAGTGTAACTGCTCTCAATCCAATTAATAAATGTAAGTAAGCACAGAAATTAGTGATCTCTATGCACAGAATGACCTATGCGAATTTTAATGAGCAATCATAGGAAAAAAAAATTCCTATATTTAAAGCTAGCCCAGCGTGTACTAATGCAGCCGGGCTGACTCTGTACCGCCAAACCGAATTTGTCCATTGGCACAAGGAAATTGTAATGTGTTTTCTGTATCTTAAACTTCAACAGTATAATTGAGGGTTTAATATACAAAATATCTACGTAGTGATAAGACAGTATGCATCTCTGAAATTTACATGCAGACTGTGCTATTGGTGTAAAGTCCTGTTTTTGCCTCTCATCAATCCTGTATTTTCTTAAAGGGATTGTCCAATTCTGAAGAATTTTTTAAAACCCATCCAGAATGCTAAAAAACAATAAAATAAAGTTTACTTACTTCCTTTCCCAGGAAGCAGTGGCACCCTGGTGTCACTTTCTGCTTCTATTTCAACTCCCTGATGAAGGTCTTATTTGAGGATGGTGTTAGAAGCAGGGAGGCGGTGCTGGTGTCACTCACTGCTTCTATCTCCATCCCCTTCTTACAGTTAGCAGCTATGGTGGTGGCTGAGATAGAAGCAGAGAGCTGGCGCTGCACTCGCATCTCCCACAGGGTCCATCACCCAAAATCCAGGATGTTTTCAGAGGGCTGTGATTCAAAAAACTGTAGAAAGTAACTGCAGTGCTGCCCCTTGATGATGTCTCGTTCCAGGAGGGGCTAGAAAATGTGGGGCAGTGCTGGAGTCACCCACTGCTTCTATTTCTTCCCCTGCTTCAAGTTAGACACTACGACGGTGGCAGAGATAGAAGCAGAGAGCCAGCGCTGCACTCGCATCTCCTATCACCCTCGATCCAGGACATCTTCAGAGAGCGGTGATGCAAAGAAGTGCAGTGTTACCTCCTGATGACATTCCATTCCAGAAAAGTCAATGGATGCTGTGAAGAGTGAGTGCAGCCCCAGTCTCCTGTGACTTCAGGTGTGAGACACCTCTCAAATGAAGCATCACAGGAAGTGCAGTAAAAAAAGCACATTTCGTTATTAGCCGGATAGGGAAATCTGTAGGATATTGTGTAAAGTACATTACAAAAGTGGCTAAGGTGTAAGAAAATACATTTTAGGTGATGGATCACCCCTTAAAGCCAAGACAAAAGGCTTGGAATGACATAATAGTATATACTTTATTATGTTTTCAGTATATAAACAGTATGTAGTAAGCTCCATAGCTCCCTCTACTGAAACAAAGCGTCATCATAAACCTCTATCCCTAGGCAGGGGAATTAAATTTCTGTATCAAGAAACAGGGTGTTCTGACCACAGAAAAATTGTATAAGCATATATGAGTTGGAAGAAAAAGGTTACAGTCACATATAAGCACATGAGCATCACTTTAATATAAAGAAATCATAAAGCCCCACCTTTGCATCACAAACAGCCTGGACATGGATAAAAAGGTTGAGGAAATTGCATTTTAGCAAATAATACCTCGATTTCCTTCCACAAGAACAAATGACAGATCCATAAAATATGAAATGGATGAAAGAGACAAAAGCAGAAAGGCTACAAAAATGAAACAAAGAGAGAAGTATGTTCATGAAACACAACATAAACCCTGCGCAAATGGATTCCCGCACTGTCTCGAAACTCTGAAATTCCATTAAGTTCTCCCATTCAGGCTGGTTTCACTGCTCCTTCCTCTCTGCCTCCTTTTACATAAAGCTGTTTTTCTTTCACCACATCCTATTGGTTTTTAGTAGTATGTGTCTCCGTGTTCTCGCTCTTCACCTCTGATTACATCTCCCTATCCCAGTACTCTTAATCTCCTCTCCCTGCCTCTGTCTGCACTTTCCCTCAGCTCTTCTTGTTAACCTTATCTCCTTTCCTCTCCAGTTCTCGTTTCAATCCTCTCTTGCCCCTAATGCCGTACACTCTGCATTGCCAATCCGTTCTTATCCGGTCATAACAACTATTTGTCTTCTCCGCTGTTTGAAGCATTGTATTCCAGAATAATTTCAATTAGTAACGAAAGAGAAGGAATCGGGGACTTGCATTTGCTATAAGAGAGAGCAAATTAATCTCAATGGCCCAGATATCAAGACATCAGTAACCAGTACTGTATAAATAGACAGAGATAGAGAACCCAATTGTTTGCAGACAGTTTATCTGGATGCTGCAAAATCTCTTGACAGGCAAAGGAAATGAAAAATAAGGGATTGTTGGAGCTGACATTGTCAATTCTCCGAACCCACCTTTGGGCATGAGCTTAACCGGGGTCTAACGAAAGGTATAGCTGTTGATACACCGATTGGCTGATCGCAGAATGGACATTCTCCCAACGTCCCATCTACATGCATGGCCGAGTGACCCCCTTTGGGTGTGTTCGGGACTATTGCAATTTGTTCAATTGTTTCTAAAGAGTTTTCATGTGTTACCTGGCTTTGTCTCATCGGGCTTAACCTGTTACTCGATCTTACTCTCCTAAAGAAAAATTGTAGGGTTCTTATAAAAAAAAGCCAAGATGATATGGACTGAGGTTTTTACCGGCTCTTCTCAACTTTACCCTTTTACGATACTGAGACAACCCCTTTCAGAAGGAAAGATTGTTTCAGCCAACTGATCCCAGAACCTCATCATTTTGAAATGAAGTCGAAAATTTTTACTTTTTTTCACCCAAATGTTGAACATAAGATTTTTCGTACAAAGAAAAATTGTTCTTTTGTAAGGGATCTTTCACTGAAAGAATATTCCCAGGAAAATTACAAATTCATCACCCACTTTTACTGCACATACATGGCCAGGATGAGTGACAATAAGGGCCAACATAGATTAAAATCTATATGGTTGTGTGAGCATCACATATGTTTAGCGGTTTTAAGATCGTTCAACCGGCAACATTATTTAATCCAATGTGTATGGAGGCCTTAAAGAGGTTGTCTGGGACTATTTTTTTACTATGTGTCAAAAAACTAGCAGGCTAATAGAGACAACTACCTGCCCGTTGAACCCATTGCCAGCACACAGTGATCATTGACCACTCTTGCCGGTGATTCAGCTGTTCCCTGTCAACAGAGCAGCTCTGCAGTGCTGCTCCATCAATGGCCGACACCATGCTTATTGACAGTCGGCTCCCGATAGTTAGGCAGCTGGAAGCCGACTGTCAATCAGCAGTTCCACCCTGTCAACAGAGCAGAGAGGAAAATAAGCTGCCGCTCTGTTGATGTGACATCAGCAGAAGCAGCGATAACGGCAGGTTGGTAGCAACTATCTGCCTATTAGTGCTTAGGCACATTTTTTTTGTAAACTCCTGGATATCTCCTTTTAGAGGGAATGCATCCTTAGAAAATGACCTACTGTTCAAATCAAGTGTTTCTGTTAAACGTAATTTAAAAAAATAGAATAATGTTTTTTGCATATCAGAATATGTATTCAAAATAAAAGATAAAAAATCTTGATATTTTCTCAGCGGCCACCAGGGATTTTTCAGACTCGTACTTCTTGTTGTTTCAGGAAATTCACATGTACAGTCGCCACAATAAACAGACTCTGACCATATCTTTTGTATTGAAGCATCTAACATGTTTGTGCACAGGTCATTGTGAAGGGAGGGGTAGCTGTGAAACTACCTGTTTCTCCTCTTGTTATTTTGCAGTCATCAAATTATGTAGCATTGTGCACTTATAATTGCTCATTTTGACTTTCTACCCAGTTAATTCTTCTCTTTTGCATTAGGTCTGTGACATCACGTGATTAAAAATTGACTAGCTGAATCCTTCTAAGCTCTATGTAGAAATCAGAGGTCAATTTTCACTAAAAAAAATTCTATGGCAGGGGGAGGATGAGCAGCTGGGTTAGGAGTTGAAGGAGGATAATAATATAATAATAATAATTTTATTTCTATAGCGCCGACATATTCCGCAGCACTTTACATTTTAAAGGGGACTTGTACAGACAATAGACATTACAGCATAACAATAAGCACATAGATCAAAACAGATACCAAGAGGAATGAGGGCCCTGCTCACAAGCTTTCAATCTATGAGGAAAAGGGGAGACACGAAAGGTAAATGGTAACAATTGCTTTCATTGTTCGGACCAGCCATAGTGTAAGAATCGGTTATTTATGTAATTCTGCATGAACCGGTTATTAGCCTTAAGAAGTAACAGTACAGACACAGAGGGCTATTAAATGCATAAAGAGGGTGAGAACATGATGCGAGGAACCAGATTATGGTAAAAATTTTGAATGGGCAACACAGGGATAGTTAGGTTAATGCGTTGAGACGGTAAGCCAGTCTGAACAAATGCCTTTTTAGGGCACGCTTAAAACTGTGGGGATTGGGCATTAATCGTATTAACCTGGGTAGTGCATTCCAAAGAATTGGCGCAGCACGTGAAAAGTCTTGGAGACGGGAGTGGGAGGTTCTGATTATTGAGGATGTTAACCTCAGGTCATTAGCAGAACGGAGGGCACGGGTAGTATGGTAGACTGAGATGAGGGAGGAGATATAGGATGGTGCTGAGCCATGGAGTGCTTTGTGGGTGAGGGTAGTAAGTTTGTACTGGATTTTGAAGTGGATGGGTAACCAGTGTAATGACTGGCACAAGGTAGAGGCATCAGTGTAACGATTGGTGTGGAATATGATCCTGGCTGCAGCATTCAAGACAGATTGGAGAGGGGAGAGTTTGGTAAGAGGGAGACCGATTAGTAGAGAGTTACAATAGTCCAGACGAGAATGAATAAGAGAAACAGTAAGCGTTTTTGCAGAAATGAGAAGTGCAGGGAATAGAGACTTCCTGTTTCTACATAGAGCAGAGAAAAGATAATAATTAGCTGGTAGAAAAGCAAAATGAGCAATTGTAAGTACACAGTGCTCTATAATATGATGTTTGAAATATATTAAGAGGATAACAACTTTGATGGGAGCACTTATCTAATGTAAACATATCCAAAATTCTGTGCAGATTTATTTCTAAATGGATCTAGGTTTGGAGCTTTGAGTTACTATCTCCCTGCAGAGCCTTAGGGTCCCGTCACACTCTTCAATGTCCCAACGATCCCCCCAATGATACGACATGGATGGGATCACTGGGACATCATTGGCTGATCGCTGGTGAGCTGTCACATGGGCAGACTCACCAGCGATCAGGACCAGCGAGCACGCTGGTATCCAATGTACATATTGGTTAACTAAGCCCCGCGCGGCACCTAGTTACCCGATATGCACCCTAGATACCGGCTCTCAGCACTCTACAGCAGACGCTGGGAGCCGGTAACCAGGGTACATATTGGGTAACTAGGTGCCGCGCGGTGCTTAGTTACCCAATATGTACATTGGATACCAGCTCCAGCTCACTGATCGTTGGTCTCCCACTGTCACACACAGCTATGCGCGCTGGCCAGTTGGAGACCAACGATGAAAAAATGGTCCAGGCCATTCGACGACAATCAACGATACCCAGCAGGGGGGCTGATCGTCGCTGCGTGTCACACTAAGCGAGATCGCTGGCTAGGTTGCTGTTGCGTCACAAAATCGGTGCCGCTTCAGCGATCTCGCTAGCGATCTCGCTTAGTAACTAATTGCTCACTGTTTACTCGGTAAAAAAAAAAAAAGTGTGCAGCATGTTCTTAAGTTCCCACAAATGGTGGCTGCAAATCATCAGAACGTGAACCTATAAGTCTATGACTATAAAGGGGATTTAGAGCCCTGTAGCAGAAAAAAAATATTCTCAGATCTTTGTAAAGATATAAGAAGAAAGTTTTGTGCAAAAACTTTTAGACCTAAAAAAAAGTTAAAGGGGGAATTATTGAAATCAGCTTTCCTTGTGACTGTGTTGGTGTTATTTACAAAATATTGTATGGTGCATTGGCACATATTTAGATAAAACTTCTGTCTAGAGATAATTTTCCACTTTTTATTCCACCATCCCCTCTTCTAGAGGGACTTTTACACCTTTTTTTTAACCAAGTCCCGTCACAAAATATTTTTGTTTCTACCTTTTTGATGTTTCTTCACCTTCTTCCAAAAGCCATACATTTTTTTATTTTTCTGCCCACATAGCTATAGGATGGCTTATTTTTATCGGATGAGCTGTTTTGAATGACATTGTTCATTTTACCATACAAGAAACATGGGGAAAAAAATTGCAAGTGCGGTGAAATGGTGAAAAAAAATACAATTCCTCCAATGTTTTTTTTTTTATTTTATTTTTAGTCTTCATTATATGGTGAAAATATCCATGAATTTCCAGGTGAGTATGACTGCAGTAATACCGAACTTTTAAATATACTTTTTTTTTGTTTATTTAAACAGTAAAACAAGAAATTTGGAAAAAAAAAAGATTACGGCTTATATTATAAGGCTTGTTTTTGTTTGTTCAGCTGACATTGTCATTGCCACCATTTGGGGCACATACAACATTTTAATCACTTTTTATTGCATTTTTTAGGTGTTTGAAATGACTTGATTTTTTTTTCCTTTATGGCGTTTATTGTACAGGTTAATTAATTTTATATTTTGATAAATTTTAACATATCGATACTATATATCCTTATTTTTTTATTTCTTTCCTTTTAAAAGAGGGGAAAAAAGTCCAAAATGATGGAACATGACATATCTGTGCAACAGTTTGAAACTTTTTTACTTTCCACAACTCACGGCACTTTCCTAAAAACTGTGAGGAGCTTAGCGTGACAAGGTGCATAAAGCCACAGCAGAACAAATGCACTGTAATATATGCCATAAAACTGGCATAATCTACATGTGCTCATGTAGATTTTATTTTTTGGCACATTGCTAAGCCCAAAGATGTGCCAAATTTATGAAGAGGCGAGCGTACCTCTTAATACATTTGATACACTTTACTCTTGCAAGCTATAGATTCAATATTGGTATATGAAACGTCATTCATAACAAATTCCCCCATAGTCTAATAAGGTGGAGAATCACTTTAAGGTCCAACTTCCTAAATATTTTAGGCTTATCGGAACTCTTATCTTCCCTGGAGATTATGTTTAGGCAATATCTGTAGTTCAAAATCAATTATTTGCATATTATTTAGAGATGAGCGGATTTTTTAAATTCAAATTCTTTGGCTCCTCCAAATTGTCCCGTAAAATATGTTTTACGGTGAATACTTTTGCACAAATATCAATACTGAAAAGCTTGTAATACGTGGAAAATACACATGGGGGTGAGGCGAGCGAGAAACCCCAGCTGACCATAAGAGCTTACACTCTACAGGAGAGAGAGGACCCCACTGACCATAAGAGCTTACACTCTACCGGAGAGAGAGGACCCCGCTGACCATAAGAGCTTACACTCTACAGAAGAGAGAGGACCCTGCTGACCATAAGAGCTTACACTCTACTGGAGAGAGAGGACCCCGCTGACCATAAGAGCTTACACTCTACAGAAGGAAGAGACAGGACCCTGCTGACCATAAGAGCTTACACTCTACAGGAGAGAGAGGACCCCGCTGACCATAAGAGCTTACACTCTACAGAAGGAAGAGACAGGACCCTGCTGACCATAAGAGCTTACACTCTACAGGAGAGAGAGGACCCTGCTGACCATAAGAGCTTACACTCTGCAGGAGAGAGAGGACCCCACTGACCATAAGAGCTTACACTCTACAGGAGAGAGAGGAGCCCGCTGACCATAAGAGCTTACACTCTACAGGAGAGAGAGGACCCCGCTGACCATAAGAGCTTACACTCTACAGGAGAGAGAGGACCCCACTGACCATAAGAGCTTACACTCTACAGGAGAGAGAGGACCCCGCTGACCATAACAGCTTACACTCTACAGAAGAAAGAAACAGGGCCCCTCTAATAATAAGAGCTTACACTCTACAAGGGAGAGAAAGAAAGAGAGAACCCTGTTGACCATAAGAGCTTACACTCTACAGGAGAGAGAGCGAGGACCCCATTAACCATAAGAGCTTACACTCTACAGGAGAAAGAGGACCCCACTGACCATAAGATCTTACACTCTACAGGAGAGAGAGAGGACCCCGCTGACCATAAGATCTTACACTCTACAGGAGAGGACCCTGCTGACCATAAGATCTTACACTCTACAGGAGAGAGAGGACCCCGCTGACCATAAGAGCTTACACTCTACAGAAGGAAGAGACAGGACCCTGCTGACCATAACAGCTTACACTCTACAGGAGAGAGAGGACCCCGCTGACCATAAGAGCTTACACTCTACAGGAGAGAGAGGAGCCCGCTGACCATAAGAGCTTACACTCTACAGGAGAGAGAGGACCCCGCTGACCATAAGAGCTTACACTCTACAGGAGAGAGAGGACCCCGCTGACCATAAGAGCTTACACTCTACAGGAGAGAGAGGACCCCGCTGACCATAAGAGCTTACACTCTACAGGAGAGAGAGGACCCCGCTGACCATAAGAGCTTACACTCTACAGGAGAGAGAGGAGCCCGCTGACCATAAGAGCTTACACTCTACAGGAGAGAGAGGACCCCGCTGACCATAAGAGCTTACACTCTACAGGAGAGAGAGGACCCCGCTGACCATAACAGCTTACACTCTACAGAAGAAAGAAACAGGGCCCCTCTAATAATAAGAGCTTACACTCTACAAGGGAGAGAAAGAAAGAGAGAACCCTGTTGACCATAAGAGCTTACACTCTACAGGAGAGAGAGCGAGGACCCCATTAACCATAAGAGCTTACACTCTACAGGAGAAAGAGGACCCCACTGACCATAAGATCTTACACTCTACAGGAGAGAGAGAGGACACCTCTGACCATAAGATCTTACACTCTACAGGAGAGGACCCTGCTGACCATAAGATCTTACACTCTACAGGAGAGAGAGGACCACGCTGACCATAAGAGCTTACACTCTACAGGAAAAAGAGTGGGGACCTTGCTGACAATTAAAGCTCACACTCTACAGGAGTTTGTATTGTAAAACCCTTGTTTTGGGCAATTAAAGTGCTTTTCCCACCCCTGCTTCTTACAAGGAACAGTACATTGCATAACATCTACAATTTTTGGTGTGGTGTTCCTTTTAAATATAAGTTAAAAAAAAGTGAAATAATTGTGCTCGATCTACCCTCACATTCGTACTTTTATCCTCTTACTTTCTGCTTGATGTTATTTTGACATCAAATGGCATTCTATAATTAAAACAAAATCTGCGGAAAAATGAACAAAAAGGGAAAAGCAAAATTTGTGATAAAATTATAACATTTTCCATAGTAGATCCTTTTCGCTCGCTTTGTGAGTCACCTCTGAAATCTGCTGATTCTCTATAAATGCTGATATCACCTTCTAGCGAAGAAATTTGTAATGACTTTTTGTAATTCAACACAACTGTGCTATAGAACACTGTAAAATGCTTTCATAGCTGTGAAACGGCTCCAGGAAACCCATTCGCAGAAGTCCACTTTCTTATTAGCAGCTTAAATACAGATTTTTTTCAAGTATTTTTGTTCATAAACAAATGCTCAAATGTGGTTGTGTATTGAGGTCCACTTCATGCAGTTTGCAGACCAGGACCCTTTACCGGTGAGGCGTGTTTCTTGTCTATAGGACAGTGTGACAGGCAGTGACCACAGGGAAAGTTCACAGCAAAACATGTTTAATGTAAAAAAAACACACAAGTGTGCTGCACTCAGCATCCTCCAGATCGCCGCCGGGAAATGAAACAGTCCATAAATGCTACCGGTTGCCGAGGGAGATTGCACCACCGTATCCCGCTACCGGGTGTCAGGAGTTCACTCTGCTGGGCTCTGTGTTACTCTCACACAGGCTAAGCTTTTTTAGAGCCGACTGCTCCGGTCGCTGAAAACTCCACACTGACACACCCAGACCCTTCCTGCAGGGTTTTTCTCTAAACTGGAATCAGTGGCCATGGGTCACTTGTAAGATCCGGTCCAGAGGAAATGTACCGGCCCCACTACCTTCCTTCAGTCCGTTTCAAATATAAAAGCCCATACCGGGTTTTCCTGAACAATGCCTTGGTCAAATAGCTTGACCAGGTTCATGCTTACTTTTATTTTGCCTTGTGACTCATGGCATCCTGCCGTGACCACAACGCACTCCAGTCTAGTCTAGTACGCTTCTGAGCATATCCTGGGGGACACATTGTGACCCTCGCAAATAACACCAGTCGCTGCCTCATAATAGAGACGCTTAGGGCAACAGGGAAACACTTTTAAATTTTTAGGCCGAGATTCATCAAAGCACCAGAAAACTGGCGTAAAAAACTTTTGAAAATTCTCACTTTTCTGCGCAACTTGAAGTTGAACCCAAAATTTGCAGCTTTTACTATTTTCACACCAAAATAGGTGAAGCTGAAGTGGGATATTTGCACAACAGTGGTGAGACACCTCGGCTTCATGACAAGTTGTAGGGTTCATTACACCAGAAATCTTACTGCAGTCCTTGACTGAAGATTTGTGGTAAGAAGCATTGAGGCGCATGCCACACATCAGGCATGCTGGAGAGGTGAGGATGATTCCTTCTTCTTGGGGGGTGGTTGCGGTTCTCAAAAAGTCATCTAAAGAGAAGAATTGAAGACCACACCCACTTCATTTAAAAGAATACATGGAAGAAAGGGTCATCTCTCAGGAACGCAGAGACTTTGGAACAAAAGAAAAGCGCTGGACTGAGCAGAACAATGGCATTTACACCAGACGATAAAAAAATCATTACACATTAATGGGAAGAGACAGCTCCTCTTTAAAAGGGCAATCTGCTTTGGTCAACCCTTGTTTGTTTGAATGGTAGCTTGACGTAAAACTGATCACAAAGGGTGGACCTCATGAGGACTTCCTTGAAACACCACCATAAGGGAAACTAAACATCACATTTGGCTAATTAAAGTTAATGCATTGTTGGTGACAGGACAGGTGCTCCAGAACAAGATGCTCTTTGCAATCGCTCTCTAATTTATCAAAGAGCCCAGGATCTTGAACACAGAACCTCCCTTCTATATATTTGGTGTTTGTCTCCAGGGTGTACTTGCACTGCGTTCATGATATATTTTTTAATGGACAGCACAGTGTATGATCATAACCTTGGGAGTACTTTGATGTAATTTGTTTGAGTTGGGGTCCTTGCCTTAGGAACATTAAGAAACACTATCACAGAAGAAAATAACATCTAAAATTGTTTTTACTTACAAATAAAAAAGGAAAGCTGAATGCATTTTTTAAGCTTTTTTTATTATTGCATCTTCTGTATATATTACAGGAAAATACTTTATGCGGTAAGTTTTTTTAAGCACTTTTTGTTGCTGTGTAACAAATGTTAAAGGCGTTGTCCAGTAGAGCAAAAACATGTTTGTACTTGAAAAATTATATTATGGCACTTACTAATATACTTTATTTCATTATTTCAGCTATCTATTTTACTAATGTGCGGCAATGTTTCAGTTTCAGCATCAACTTTGCGTCATACCGGCCCAACAGGTTTGACATGAGAGCAAGAGAACTTCCTTTACTGACATGTAACCATTTTTATATATGTGAAGGTGACTATTTGACCGTCTGTT
The DNA here is from genome assembly GCA_033576555.1 of Oophaga sylvatica. Classification (NCBI taxonomy): domain Eukaryota; kingdom Metazoa; phylum Chordata; class Amphibia; order Anura; family Dendrobatidae; genus Oophaga; species Oophaga sylvatica. The sequence goes on along the minus strand of JARQOD010000009.1, from coordinate 95,466,726 downwards.
GACATGGGCCAGTTTGTCCCATCATAAACATCACTCGTCACATGCCAACACAGATTTACAAAGCCCCAAGATCAGAAAAGCAGTTCTTATGTCGCATGGACAGGTTGTGCTGGTGCAGCAGGGAGGTCTAGTAGGCACACCAGTGGCAGGAAACCTGCGACGGTGACTCAGTGTACCAGACATGGAACAGCAGAGTCCAAAGACAGAGCTGGTCCAGTGATGTAGCAGAGTATTCTGACGAGGAGGCGCAGCTGGCTTTACAATAATGTCCAATGGCACAACTGGTGCAGAAGCAAAGCAAAGTTTTATGGCCGAACCAGACCAGCGATGCAGTGGAGTTAACTCCACAAAAATTGAAATAAAAACTGGAAATACAAAAGGCACAATAGGGTCTTATGCGGTATATAAAAAATAAGATAAAAGCAGAGTATGCTCACCCAGTGGGGTTGTGGCAGTTACAACCCCTATTGAAAGCTTGTAAAAGTCTCCTGCAGCATCACCTGGTAGATAGGATGCAAATGCTGGAAGATGGGGTGGTTTGCGGTCCTGATGAAGAGGTTGGATTGCCTCGAAACGCTTTGACGACTAAAGCAGCATCTACACTTCTTTTGGTTTCCTTTCGTATATTGAACCTATGGCAGCATGACTTTCACCCACCACATCTTCCAGCATTTGTAACTCCACAGAAAGGACAGGTCTAAAAGAGCTAGGATTACAGTAATGTCAATTCAATTACAGTGGTAGAAAAACTGTAGAGGAACAAAAGTGCACAAGACCATCCAGCGATATCATTTCGGTAAAAGGTAGGTGATCACCTGAGCCGGTTGTGTGCAGGCACAATTCCTATGAACACCTGAAAATATCAGCTGTGGCTGGGGATGATCTCCTACAAGATGAGTTGAATGGTTATCTTTTCCATCAATAAAAACCGTTCAACTCCTCACGGTTCTAAAGAATGTTCATTCCTGCAGCGTAACCTAATATTGTATTATTGTCCAAATCGGTGAAGTTAATTACAGTATCAGCATGGACACATACTGCCTAAGTGAAACTACATGGTTCGAGACAGTAATGTCACTGAAATGCATCAGGTTGCCATTGCAACCCAAAGAAGAGAGAGAGACCTGACATCCACAAATGGAAGATGCTGGATCCATTAGAAGTGAATAACAAGGGCATCTAAAACCAGGACATTAGGGGCTGTTCAAAAAGCAAAATATATTACTGTATATAACATTTCAAATACAATGGGGCATATTTTTATTCTGCCGGACAACCCCTTTACATGTTTCTTGTTTAAGATTAACACTGAAATTGATTACATCCTGAAGGTCCCTGGTGTGTTGCTTGATGTACTACTTAGATTTGTTATTTTGTTTTAAGTTTTGCTTTATCATATTGCAGCTATTCCACAGACGCCTTGCCATTATCAGCGTCTATCCTCCATTCATTTAAATAGGCATTGATAACATCACGTCTGCGGTAAGGGAAGGGAATGAGAGACATGTACGCTGTCTACATCTCCAGCACCTCATACCCTGTGCAGTATCTTATTCCGCATTACTGTCCATCTCTTAGCTCTAATTGCAGTGGAGCCAACACTTTATCTTTTCAATCATAATTCTGTTTTCCGACTGTCCTGACCTGCATCAATAGAAATTTAACCGTGAAAATCACTAAGATAAGATTGTACAGGGATTGCAAGACCCAGAAGCAAGGTCAGTATGGAGAGCTTAAATCTGATAAACATTGGAATATAAACCAAGTTTCAGGCAAACTACTCTGCTTTACTGGTAAAATCACATCCTACTTATAATAGTGAGAAAGACAAGAATATCAATAAGGTCGAAAGAAACAACATAATGTAAAGTTACTTGTATTAGTCTCATTCCAAAACCAGGACCCCCTTTGAAAATACCCCCCAATTAAAGACCAGAAGTCACATGAAGTTGGATAAAATGGCCATGAACACTGTTAAAGAGATCTTAAAGGAAATTTGTCAGCAGGTTTTTGCTACCCCAGCTGAGAGCAGCATGATATAGCGGCAGAGACCCTGATTTCAGCTATGTGTCACTTACTGGGCTGTTTCATAGAATCCTAGAATGCTAGAGTTGGAAGGGACCTCCAGGGTCATCGTGTCCAACCCCTGCTCAATGCAGGATTCACTAAATCATCCCAGACAGATGTCTGTCCAGCCTCTGTTTGAAGACTTCCATTGAAGGAGAACTCACCAGCTCTCATGGAAGCCTGTTCCACTCATTGATCACCCTCACTGTTTACTATAGCTCTGATAATATCACAGCTTCTTCTGCTGCAGATCTGACAGTTCTCTGAAGGTTGAGCTCTGTAGATAACCCCTCCCACACCACTGATTGGTAGCTGTGTGCACTGTGCATAGGCAGAAATCTGCCAATAAGTGGTGAGGGTGGGGTTATACAGAACCCAAGAATATGGAGGACTACCCGGCAGCAGGTTTACTAGTCCTCTAGTGATTATCTGCTGCTGATAAAATAGTGATTTTATCAGAACTACAGCAAGCAGCCCAGTAAGTGACACATCTCTGCAAACGGGGTGCCTGTCTCTTCATTATGTTGCTCTCTGAATAGATGGCAAAACCTTTTGACAGATATTCTTGAAAGGTTCACCAACCGTAGTTCGCAACATCAGCACCTAATCTCTACCCTCAGCCGCAACAGACTGGTTTGAAGGCACTCTATCTGAATACTTTTCAACATTACCATCAAGACACCCAATAGGAAGCCACTTCTAGCATTTCACCAAATAACTGTAAAACCTGGTGATTCCTATATTTGCTATGGTGCCCTTATTTCCATAAAGTATACTTCCTTCAAAGACGCTGTTCCTACTACCAAACAAATGCATGGAGCCCTCTGATAAACTGCCTTCCTCTCCAAGCCTACATGTTGCAAGACATTTTGAGTAGGACTCTCTATTCTGTTGCTATTGGCCATGCTGACGCTTTATATAAGCCTGAACAGGGCTCCCTTTCCAGGGAGATTGGGATAATCAGATGGCTGTGCTGCTCTTTTATGTAACAAGGCCAAATGCTCCATTCATGGTCAGGTCCCTACCTAGACAACATATATTCCGGGGTCGACTTTCATTCTTTTAAAAAGTATATATACGTGACATTCCTTCCCAATCATGATTTGGCTGGCTTCTTCATGTTCTAAAATCTTCTGCTCCCTTCACCAGATGAACAAAGCAACTGGTGGACACCCCTCATGTTGCCGGCAGGATTTCATTTGATTCGGCAACCATATCCTAGACTGTATAGCTTCAGTTATTGATTCTCCAGCAAAACAATGGTTTCTTATTTCAGATTCTAAACTCTGTTGATGTAGATGCTTCCGATGAAGTCATCAAAAGTCTCCTAAATAACCTATTAGTTCAGCTTAAGGTCATGTTCACACCTTCAGTATTTGGTCAGGATTTCACATCAGTATTTGTAAACCAAAGCCCAGAGTGGGAAAAAAATGCAGAAGTAGTGATGTGTTTCTATTATACTTTTCGTCTGATTGTTCTACAACTGATTTTGACTTACAAAATACTGATGTAAAATACTGACCAAAATACTGAACCTGTGAAGGTGGCCTAATGGTTCCTGATTGCCAGGTCTAGTCTGTTAAGTCTCTAGCCTGATATATTTCTATGTTCTTTGTCTGTATATGACCTAACTCTATTCTTGAACTACTGTCCTTGTTTGCTGCAAATTTTGTCAACACCAAAATTCTGACCCCTACTTGCTCCTGACTATTCTCCTGTCTTCCTCATCAGATACCATGTCTGAAACATATATTTCATCCACACTGGCTCTGATCCCTTATTCTGACTCACAATGCATTTGTCCTGTTGTTACTGCAATGCCTGACTGCCAAAAATATGACATTTTATGGGCACAGAACGATCATATTATTGATTGTTCTGTGCGCAAAGAATGTTCAAGGCCAGTAAATTACATCAGCGGAAAGTAAACGCACTAGAAGCGCGCATGTGTCTTTCAACTGCGGATTTTCCTACAACTAATACAATTCTATGGGCAAAATCTGCAGCAAACCATCGAGAGAAATTTACATGTTTCGGATTTTAAACACACTCCGCCGGTCGGTTTACGCAGTGTAAAGAGAAATACAGTGGACGTGAGAGTTCTATAGATTCCATCCACTTTGTCAGAACTTTAAAATGCTGCATTTGTGGTGCAGCAAAAATGTACGGCTTCAAAAACTCACTAAAAACTCATTGTGGGAACTTAACCTAAACCCTATAGCTAGAGTGTGCAAAATCCAAGTCCCGGTCCCAGTTGCCTCAGCCGCAACACTCTTGTTCTGGTTGGGAGTGTAGGAAAACTTTAGTAACTCCAGCGCATAGGACGTGCTCAATGATCTGCTTGCTGATTCCAAGTTCAAGTTGTGTGGAATACTGAATCAGATAAAAAAAATTTATTTATGCCCCCTACCAGTGTGAAATAAGATGGTCTCCTATCTCTGCCTAATCTTTGTCCCGGCCCTAACTGCACCTCAGTTGCATTAATCCCGAAACTGGTTGCTGCCACAAAGGTCAACAACAACCAAATCAAGCGCGCACTCTTTGACCCGAAAAATATAGAATATGAAAATAACTGTTCAATGGATGATTTTCATTATTTTATGTTATTTTCTCCAATGTTCTCAATGATTTTTGTTCTGACGGGGAGAACAATAGATTTGGCACAACAGCCGTTCAAGTCTGGAAGAAGATAGTTATTATGGCAATGTTCTTTTGTAGAAATACGATCATTTGATCATACAATAGTCTCAGCCTGAAACAAGGTTGGATCTGATCGACATATTACAGTAGTACCGTGTTGGCCATTATAGGACTTTAATGAAAAAATGATCAAAAGTTTCCTTTTCCTTCTCGGTGTTCGCCGGTGATGTTTGATATGTGAATTTAGACTTAATTCCAGGAGCGATGTGTTAGGAAATACCATGGCCTACATTCCTCAAACACAGAGTTCTGCTCTTTCTGTAGATTTGCATTCGTACAATTCCTGAAGGGTAATTTTGAGTAACTGCACAAGAGATAAAGGAATTCACAACACAAATGATCAGCAGGGAGTGTATTTTTCAAAGTAAAACACAAGGCATGTTGTATCTCTCCTACTGAGAAATGGTCCTGCAGAAAAGCCTCTTCCTGGTAGGGATGCCACCTTTTTGGGAGAAAAGATACTTGCCTATTGATTTATTATTGACACCAGATGAAAGTTTTTCCAGCACAGATATTGATTAATTCTTCTAACTTGAAAGACTCGTGCAGAATATCACCCTCGTGCCTAATGAAGCCTTGTCTTCAATACTAATTTACCAAGAATCAAAGAGGCCCCTAAAGCTTCTTATGCTCAAATAATAAAAGAGACCACAAAGACCCTGATGACCTTGGGCTTTGCTTTTCCTTTTGAAAATAAAGAAAATAAAATTATGTTCCCGTGTTTTAAGAATGTTTTGCTCCGGCCCGTAGTATAGGAAAACTTTGCATACAATGCTGCAAGTAAAATGTGACATTCCAATGTGAACAGTACCTGCCTGGCGGATGCCAAAAGGACTTGTTTTTTTTGCCGCCATATTATTTTTTTGTGTCATGTTTATAAGAATTGATGTCAATGGGGGAAACATTTACTTAAAACCTCAAAAATATTCTGCATATGTGATCTCTAGTGTTGTGAAAAAAGTAAATGAAATGCCAAAAGCCAAGTGATGAGAAAACGCAACCAATTCTCTAAAACAACACAAAAAAGGAACTGACTGCTGATATATGCTGCAGGATCCACAGGCCACATGTATCTGATTGCAGCAAGGTAAAAACATACTTTTAAAAGTCTCCTAGTCACACAGGAGACTAGTCAGACAGGCTGATCCCCAGCGGCTTCAGTGACTACAGGTCTTTCCCTGCATGTATGTACAGTCATGGCCAAAAGTTTTGAGAATGACACAAATATTAATTTTTACAAAGTCTACTGCTTCACTTTTTCTAATGGCAATTTGCATATACTCCAGAATGTTATAAAGAGTGATCAGCTTAACAGCAATTACTTGCAAAGTCAATATTTGGCTAGAAAATGAACTTTATCCCCCAAAACACATTTCAACAACATTGCAGCCCTGCCTTAAAAGGACCAGCTAACCTCTTTTCAGTGATTGCTCCATTAACACAGGTGTGGGTGTTCATGAGGACATGGCTGGAGATCAATCTGTCATGATTAAGTAAGAATGACACCACTGGACACTTTAAAAGGAGGCTGGTGCTTGGCATCATTGTTTCTCTTCTGTTAACCATGAGTATCACAGCTAGAAAGATTGCACCTCAGTCAACAATCTATCGCATCATCAAGAACTTCAAGGAGAGAGGTTCCATTGTTGCCAAAAAGGCTCCAGGGCGCCCAAGAAAGACCAGCAAGCGCCAGGACCGTCTCTTAAAAGTGTTTCAGCTGCGGGATCGGGCTACCAGCAGTGCAGGGCTTGCTCAGGAATGGCAGCAGGCAGGTGTGAGTGCATCTGCATGCACAGTGAGGCGGAGACTCTTGGAGCAAGGCCTGGTCTCAAGGAGGGCAGCAAAGAAGCCACTTCTCTCCAGAAAAAACATCATGGACAGACTGATATTCTGCAAAAGGTACAGGCAGTGGACTGCTGAGGACTGGGGTAAAGTTATTTTCTCTGATGAATCCCCTTTTCGATTGTTTGGGACATCAGGAAAACGCCTCATTCGGAGAAGACAAGGTGAGCGCTACCACCAGTCTTGTCTCATGCCAACTGTTAAGCATCCTGAAACCATTCATGTGTGGGGTTGCTTCTCAGCCAAGGGAATCGGCTCTCTCACAGTCTTGCCTAAAAACACAGCCATGAATAAAGAATGGTACCAGAATGTCCTCCAAGAGCAACTTCTCCCAACCCTCCAAGAGCAGTTTGGCAATCAACAATGCCTTTTCCAGCATGATGGAGCACCTTGCCATAAAGCAAAGGTGATAACTAAATGGCTCAGGGAACAAAACATAGAGATTTTGGGTCCATGGCCTGGAAACTCCCCAGATCTTAATCCCATTGAGAACTTGTGGTCAATCATCAAGAGACGGGTGGACAAACAAAAATCTAAAAATTCTGACAAAATGAAAGCATTGATTGTGCAAGAATGGACTGCTATCAGTCAGGATTTGGTCCAGAAGTTGATTGAGAGCATGCCAGGGAGAATTGCAGAGGTCCTGAAGAAGAAGGGTCAACACTGCAAATATTGACTTGCTGCATTAACTCATTCTAACTGTCAATATAAGCTTTTGTTACTCATATGTTTGCAATTATATTTCTGTCTGTGATAAAAACATCTGTCAAACACACACATAAAAACCAGAGGGCAGCAGATCATGTGAAAATATAATATTTGTGTCATTCTCAAAACTTTTGGCCATGACTGTACAGGGAGAGACCTGTCACTCCAGGGCAGTGCGTGGGAAGGAGCCACTGGTGACCCTCCTTTTTGATTAGGCTCCCATGCAGCATGGTCCCTGGAGGATTTAAAGTATGTTATTCTCGAAAATGCTGCAAACATACTGTACATGTATGAAATCATACAACCAATGTCAGATTTATACTGCCCATGGATCTGGCAGCATGTATCAGCCGTCAGGCTTTTTTCTTCATCTTTTTCCAAGAGCAATAACCTGCAGCTGTTAGAGGCAGATGATGGCTAAATAACAGAGCCATTATTTTGCCAGTGATGATGTGGGCTCAGTTCCTGAGCCCGCTCCATAACTCTGCTTTCAAAAAGCACCTTACATTCATGGAAATCGCTATTACAAGGTTAAGGTGTATCAATCCCGTGCTAATTTCACTTTAAAGGGGTTGTCTCATGTTTGTTCTTCAGGAGTGCACCATCCTACTTGCCAAGGGGAGGTGTGCATCTGACGACTAACTGTTCTAGCCATCCGAGGAAAGTAGAAGATCTGAAGCTGTCTGAATCCAGTGATATGGCCAGCGGCTAGAGCAGCGCTTGGAAGCTGTACACACAGCTCACTTTTCCTTTGAGCATGGCCTAAATTAAGAGGTCTTGTCTTGTGGAGTCAGATCTTGTACGTCATCATGTTGATGATAAGTTGAGTGCTAGGCACCTGTCCCAGGTCCGAACTGTGCTCCCCTCACTCCTGTCCTCTGAACTCTGTTGTGATCCATGCTGGGCTGTGTAGAAGGCAACTGTGTCTTGGTATTAAATATTAGCTTTTCAGTGCACCGCATCCTGTTACTGGTTTCCCAGGACCTTTGCTATGCGTCTGCTTGCAGTTTCCAGGACATTCCCTGTCTGTTTGCGGTTTCCACAACTTTTGCTACGTGTCCAACTGCTGCCTCCAGGATGTCTACTTTCCGCTTATGACTTCCAGAACCTCATGAAGACTTAGTTTGCCTCTGCTACCTGTCTTCGGTCTCCAGGACATTTCCTGTCTGCCTGCGTCTTCCAGTAACTCTGCTACCTGTCTTTGGTCTCCAGGATATCTCCTGCTTCCAGCACCTCTGATGTCTGTGTCCAGCACACCTCACTCATCTGCTGCACCTACTCCCGCAACCCGTGTTCCCTCCCATACCTTGGGCTTGAAGGATTGAGTGACTGAGTGAAGGTATACGGGGGTATGCACCCAGAAGGCGCAAACGTAGGTTAAACATCTTGATAGCTGTCCAGAGCCTACCTCATTGCTCTGATGTGAAGCCATCCCTGCTTCGTGGAAGATCCATATACTGAAGTGAAGAGCACATTGCACATTGTTTCGTTCAGATTGTATTAAAAAATATGCAAGGCCTCTTTCGAGTTAATCTTCCTGTAGAAAAATACATATTTTTCTACTCTTTTTATAAATGCGCCACACAATGGCGAGCATAGTATGTAATACTGAGTGCAGTAAGGGTGAATTTGCCCTCTGGTAATTCAAACACAATGCATTGAAATATTAGATCTAGAAATCTTCGAAACATCTTTCTTTCCCCCTAAGACAGTCATTTTTTAGCTTCATTTGACATTCTTGTCTCCTATAATGTCTGCTACATATATAAAAGACTGTTTTCTTCATAGGTTCTCAAACACAATTTCATTTATCTGCATGATACATTATCACCAGGCCTCCACCAAAAAGGAAGATTATTCATGGGCCTGCAGAGGATGGATACATTTTTTTTTTTTTTTTATGATTTCTGATGGTTTATCTGTTTATTAAAACCTGCATGAATGTAACCTATTGCGTAGCCGCAACAAAAAAAATCTTTCACTTTCCTGCTTACATCTGCATTGAGCGCGAGCCTCTATTTAATCAAGTTTCTTCTATTCACTGCGTCTTGTATCCCAGGGAAATTTACACCATTGTCGACCCAGCAGATTTTATGTTAACAATAGATTTTAAAAAAATGACATGAAGAAGCACAGCAATGCAATGCCCATATAATGTAGGCAGTTCTTATCTGATATAAATTGTGGCGCTCGCAACGTAGCGTAGCATGAATACTGATTTTTTTTTTTGTGGGGGATACGTCTTTTTGTAATGTTTTACATTAATTACTGTCTAGCTAATTATGTTGTGCACTGGTTTATTATATATTATTTGGTGTCATATATTTTTATTAGAAATGTTTAAATGAAATGTTAACTTCATAACAGAAGACCTGGCTAAAAGTGGATGTTTCTGTCAATTTTATTTTATTTCCCTGAGTACTCCGCTTTTTGTTTTTCAAATCCAGAGATATGGGTTTTTATCATTAGCGATACTTTTTCTGTTCTTCATCAAAGGAGAGTAGTTTACGTTATAATGCAGAGATGCCTAAAGTTACGCCCAAGAGGATCCCGAGAGCAACTCTCACTTGTAAAAAAAGACCATAAAAATCAGCACTAAATTAAAAAAAAAAACATATCTATGGAACCGTTTGGCAGATTAAAAAAAAATCTGGAATACTTCTGGGATCAGTGGCAGTAAACTAACAATAAAAGCTGACCACTTTTGACCTGGTAACAGGTCCTCTTTTAATATGATGGATGCTGCAGCTAATTGCATCGGGTTCAGTCCCTGACCTAATGTGAACATACCTCTATTAGGCTGATATCTGAATTTCTGGGTGAATATGCACCTCTGTCAGCAATGCCTGCATTTATGGGTAAAGTAGGGACAGGTCAGGGACTCACCAGTATTGAGACCACCTTGACGATGGTTGGTGGGCTTTAAAATGTTTGGCCAAATGTTTATACTAAGCGTCTCAAATTTTTCTTTATATTCCAAAGCCATATTGCTATTCTAAATTTCATGTATTCCATATTGTCATGCTTTAGTATGCTTGAGTGCAGCCTTTTTTTGTATGTTTTACATGGGGGTAGCTTCCCTTGGTTTGCACCTAGTTCACATTAGTCTGGATGTGCCAGTCAGGTTTTTTTGTCTATTGAATGTTAGCTTGCTGACCGAGCACTCCGCCCCCACCAGGTGGTGATTTTAATTACACCAGGTCCCTACTTTACCCATAAATGCAGGCATTGCTGACAGAGGTGCATATTCACCCAGAAATTCAGATATCAGCCTAATAGAGGTATGTTCACATTAGGTCAGGGACTCACCAGTATTGAGACCACCTTGACGATGGTTGTTGGGCTTTAAAATGTTTGGCCAAATGTTTATACTAAGCGTCTCAAATTTTTCTTTATATTCCAAAGCCATATTGCTATTCTAAATTTCATGTATTCCATATTGTCATGCTTTAGTATGCTTGAGTGCAGCCTTTTTTTGTATGTTTTACATGGGGGTAGCTTCCCTTGGTTTGCACCTAGTTCACATTAGTCTGGATGTGCCAGTCAGGTTTTTTTGTCTATTGCATCCTCTGATAGACATAACACTGTGGCTGCTTCTGTTGAGTCCCACCATTCTTTTACCTCGGTGGCCCCTAACTGCCTTTGGCCCTGTAGCTGATATGACTGATAGTTAAGTTACTCTTATCACACATTCCTTTATATCTGTTCCCCAACTTTTGTTAAATTTTCTTCTTATCAGTCAGTGATCAGATTACAGTTGAGTAAAATATTAGGTTGATCTACAGAATTATTATAGGATGACAAGTGAAGGATTTTCTCCAATGTCTCCATCATCTAGGCCAGGATGTACAACCTGCAGCCCCAGGGCCACATGCAGCCCGCAATGTCATTCTTTCTGGCCCCAAGCTATCTGACTCTTCTTTGTTTAGTAGCCCTCAGAAACTATGGGCATATCTGCACTTACTACTTGGTCATTTTCACGCCTTACTTCTTTTCTGCTAAAAAAGAGGAGCTCAGGAACCTCTTTGTCTACAGTAAGGAAAGTTCCAGATACGGATCCTCAAATTAATAAATTGTTACATCTAGTACTGTCCATATATACTTGGTATCAGAATACCAATACAACATTTTTTACATCCCTTTGGAGTGGTACTATCACAAAATTTGCCACCTACAATCTCGGACCTAAAAAGATTGTTGTCCTCCGATCTAGACACTTCCAATAATCCCATCTCCATAATATGCTGTCAACAGTCCACTTTAAACCAGCATCTAGAAAGTTATAAAGCAAAGACAGATCCATGGGATATTTGCAATTTTCAGGATATTTAGGCCAACAAATTTGGGTACAGTTTTGTAAGATGTTATGTGGTCACGATATAGCGGTATTGCATAGAGTGGAATGAGCATGGAACAATTTTTTGCAGATGGGTCTCCTCGACCCTACTCCAGCTCTGGGTCCTTTTCTTTTTTTAACGTTGCTCTTTTCTGCTCTGTGATAAATAACCAAAATGTGTTTACATGAGATTTTATTGCCTTCTTCCTAATTATTATAATGAGGTTGAAGGGCTCGCTTAGATACCATTGACTGTCTAATTTCATTTCTTCAGCGCTGAATAAGCCCTGGTAGGATTATATCCGGAGTGTGATTGCTCTTGACTGGTGAATGCTGGGAGAAAACTCTTTATTTCCCATTATCATCAATTTAAATAAAGAAGCCTTTCACACTGGAGCGAGGGGAGTGTGTACTGCGAAAATGGACGGAATAATTACGTTGCACCTATGTGCAAGTGCCTCATTGATGGAGGCGAGCGGCAGAATACTTGAATTGCGTCCGTGCGACATAAGCAAGGCAGAGTGAACAGACAATTACTGCCCTCTTTACATATTCTGCAGCAATCACTCTACAGCTGCCCAAAACCGTTCTCTGCCTGCAGCGCATTTCTTAAAAAATTGCTTCTCAAACACGAGAGATGAGGACGTGAAATGACAATGTCATTTGTGTATATAAATCCGCGCGCCGATCTCAAGAAGCAGCAGGTCAGCCAGGGGTTCAACAACACTTTTTCTTCCCCTTACAGGAACTGAATATAATCAATCTAATCTTGTATCATTCAGAAGCTCACAGTTCCCATTTTGCAGAACATACCCTTTACGCCTTGAATTAATAATTTACAGAATATTATCTTTGAACTAAACAATGACAGATTTCCTAATTAACATATATGGTTGAGTTTTTTTATACTTAGAAATTATGATTTTTTTTTATAAATTCTATTTTTTTTTCAAAGGGCCCTATATTTCTCAAAATTATTTCTAAGGAAAAAAAAAAGAAAACAAAACAAAGGAAATAATTATGTATTTTAGGTTGGAGGATTCACAAATTGCTTCCAGGCTACGACACAATAATGGACCTTCATAGAAAACAAACAGATTTAGAGCTGATTTTGGAGTCTGTCACTTGGATTTTGACTTGATATGCACTGATATTATTAAAGTTTACAATATAATCAATCATTATGCATCAATTCAAAAGTTATTCCCATCTTAAAAGATGGGCATAGTTGAAAGTGCTGTTAAAAAAAATCATTGTGCACAGTTTTCCACATAATTATACTTGTTGTTTTTTTTATTGTTTTTATCTTGTTGCCTACGTTAATGGCCAATGCTTCAGTCTTGCAGTGAATGATCCTGTACTGTACTTACAAGCTCTTTCTATTGAGCTTGTAAGCACTCCACTGTAGCTGACAGGGGATCACTGTAGAGTGCAGTTATCTCCAGAACCCAGCCATCTGCAGTGCCACTGTGCTCTTCTGATGCTGTACGGACAAAACTGCATCTTAAAACAGCATTTGTGAGTGCAAAGTTTTGAGCCAGTGCTGTTGGTCCGAACTAGCAGACAAGCAGGAGTGCACTTCACCCTAGCAAGCAGGAGGCAGGGGAGAGGTGAACTCTTGAAAAGAAAGTGTGAGACAGTGCTTTAAGTGAAAGAGGGCTTGTTCTGTATGGAAGGAGGGAAGACTCTTGGAATTATTTCCTCCAATGGGTCCTGGAGCCTTAATCAGACTGTATGTGAAAACAAACATTCTCTTTTTTTAATTGGCTTCATTTAGTAACAATGCTATTGTTTTAGTTACCAGGGCAACTTCTATGTTTGAGAATCTGAAGACCTCTTGATTTCATAAATGTGCGTTCGACATAATGTGAATATTTCACTGTTTTTTAGCAGTCAAGGACTAATGTCAAATGAAAAAAATCTTCCTACAATTATTATCCACTCACTATAGCACTGTGAAAAAACACTAAATATCAAAGTAAAAAAAGTGCATAACAAACTTGAAATAACATATAAAAATGATTTTATTATATCATTAAAAAAAACAATTAAATATGCACAAGGGTAAGGACAAATGGGATGCCGCCTGATCAGAGCAAACCGTAAGTTACATATATAAATGATTTATCCACAGGAGGCATAGCCTTATATGAGGCAAGTGGCGAATAATTATAATTATATGCATATATATATATATATATATATAGATAAAATAAAATGTTATATCCCTATCAATCAGAAATGTAGCAATTTTTGCACTGGCCAATAAAATTTATACTAGACGCCCACTTCCTGTTCTATGCAGATGACTTTTCAGTATTCTCATTATCATTACAGACAGAATTGCGATGACAGATAATTGTCCCTTTTTTATAGTAGATATCACAAGATCCTACATTCACAAAAGGCGAAGTCCCAGGTCAACGCCTCATTTTCCCTTTAAAATGACCTTTTGCTCTTAATAGATCTTGCTCAGATAATACTTTTAGTCCAATAAATTGGATCTGAGTCAGTCTATTTTTGGTAATTCACCTGTAGAGATCAAAAAAATAGGAAGCTAACATGAGACTTAGCGACCAGTGTGAAAAATGTAATACAGTGATATGAAAAATAATAATAAAAAAAATCATTGAAAAAAAAATCCTGATTTAAGCATTCTCTTTGACTTATTAAAAAAAATTCTACTGGACTATTTTCTTGGTAAAGATAAATTGATTTTAAAACTTTTTACGATAAATTAAAAATCCAAACACTTCATCATGTGAGTGTCAATCCACAATATTCACAGTTTCAGAAAGTGATTGTGTATTAATTATAGAATAAGGAAGATGGAGTGAAGCCAAGCACAAACTTGCCGAGCCTAATTTACAATGGTTCACTCAGAAAAAAAGAAATGCATTTCCAGAAGAGAAAAGGTCAAAAAGATCATGGCTTTAGGTGGCAAAATAATTAGTTGCGGTTTGCATCTGGTAAGAGTAACACTTTGACCCAGCTCAGGGCACAGTGGATGATGAGAGGAGAGAGGTGAGTGTTATATATAAATCAGCACCTGTTACACCGGAAAGTGAGATCCTTTTTAAGGCAGAGTAGAAAAATGAACAGTTTTAAGGTGGAATAATAGACATTGCGAATTCAGTCCCTCTGTGGGAAAGTTGTGGATGATTGTATGCATCATTCAAAACTACAAAAAAAAGAGGTTATGAAAATATATGATTATGAAGAAAAAATATATATATTTTTTACATTTTTACATATTACGATTATTATGTTCTGTTGTCTGGAAAGACCCCAAAGCGTAATAAGGTACATTAGATTCATGGAGATTAACTAGAATTTCTGTGCGAACAGGAGAATTCGAAATTTTGCCTGATCGGCTCATCTCTATTCTGTATTTACTGACTATTTGATATTATCTATTACTTTTAGCAATGATTTTGTACATTAAAACTATAATTATATATATATATATATATATATATATATTTGTTTTCCAATGACAGTACCTGCAGTCATCACTAAGAAAGAAAACTGCATATAGATGTACTGTTACACAGTGTCGGACTGGGTTTCCCACCAGTAGCCAACTCCAGGGCCCCACTTTGCAGCTAAATGCAAATGTGACATTATCCTCAATCAAAAGTTTATATAGCAATGAATTAGGTAGATTATTAGATGAATTAAGGGTATGTCACACTAAGTGAGATCGCTAGCGATATCGCTTAAGCGACACCGATTTTATGACGCAGCAGCGACATCGTCAGCGACGTTGCTGTGTGTGACATGTAGCAGCGATGTGGCCCCTGCTGCGATGTCGCTGATCGTGCACGAACGTTCTGGGCCGTTTTTTGATCGTTGGCGTCCCGCTGGTGAGCCTGAATCGCTGAGTTTGACACCCTTTAGGAACGACGAGCGACCTCGTTGGCGACTCATATGTCAGCAGCGCAGGCGGGACTAGGTTTTACCGCCCCTCAGCTCCGATTGGTGGCCACAACATCTAGTCCTTTGTGCGTTGTTGCGAGGATACTATCGTGTGTGGGGTTTTGCGATCCTGTCAGATTCGCTACAGCGCTTCATCTTTGCCATTTATACAAGACGTTTTTGGGATCCTGAAAAAATGAATCCGGGGCAAACGCAATAGCGGCACAGACTGGATCGCAGTAGCTGCAAAGCAGAAGGCTAGCAGGACGCAGTATGGAACGATGCTGGAAATTTGTATGAACCACTTGCGTTGTCTTTTATGACGCGGACGTCCAATCACTAAGCGAGAGCTGTGACATATGACATACAGTGACCACCAATCTGTGCTGATGGGCGTGGAAAAGGTTGCGCTCAATCACGCCTATCGAGGTCGGGATCTTTAACAATACATGCTGTGTGACAGGTCCCAACGACCGCCGAAGTGATCGCTGATCACTGATGTGTCGTTTATGAGATCTTCCTGTTTGGAAGCTACTAGCGACCATATAGCGATCACACCAACCATCTCGCCAGGTCGTGTCATTGTCGTGATCGCTGGTGCGATCGCTTAGTGTGACAGTACCTTAAGATGCCGCCTCTGCCTGTACAAGTATCTTGTGCCAAGTACTGCTCATATAAGAGGGTGGTGGCCCTCCGGAGGATTCTCCTGTTCTGCTGTGGACCAGTCCTGTCATGGTTTACTGGGTTCTTGGATCAGGTAGTCGCGGGGTTAACTTGGTTGGCCTCTTTCTGGGTCCTGGGAGGCTTTTTATAGCCTCACTGTGAAGCCAGTCTTTGTTGTTTATACTCTGACCTTTGGCTGAGTGTGTCTGACCCTGTGCTTGTGCCAGTGCATTGTGCCTGTGCTACGTTTTGTCTGTCTGGTTCTGATTTGGCTGTGTCCCTGTTACGAGTTTTGCCTGTCCCTTTTGTACTGCGTTGCTCCCTCTGTGTATGACCCCTTGGCTGTGTTCTGGTTATTCTCTGCCTGCTCCTTTTGTACTGAGTTGCTCCCTCTGTGTATGACCTGGCTTTCCTGACTATCCATTCTGTCTATGTCCCTTGGTAACTTTATTTCGTAGTTACCCTTCTAGGAGTTTTCCTTTACCTCATAGCTCTCTGGAGCTTAGGCCACGCCCACTAGCAGTCAGGTGATTGCAGGTCCTCCGGCCTGAAACATTCTCTGTCTGCTTCTGCTGCCTCTGAGAGACGTGTGGCTGGCTCCGCCCCTTGGCAGTCACATGCTGCGGAAGGTCCTGTTCCACAGAAACACACGTCTTCCCTGCTGCGGCTCTGCTATACAGGTATCTTTGGGCACAGTTTGTTCACTCAGGACACACGCACTGGCTCAGTGAGGAAATGCAGTGCGGTGTCCCTGACATTATAAACGACCGTTACATTTTTTCTGAGGGGGAGATTTAGGAGTGTTATCCCAATGGATCCCATGCAGGTGTTAGCAGGTCAGGTGAAACATCTGACGCAAAGGTTCCAGGAGTTGAATGTTGAGCAGCGCATGATGGCTCAGACCCAGCAGCAGCTGGTAGATACCGTACAGGGGGCTGACGCTGCGGGGTCTCTGGGTACAGGTGGTAAGGATGTGTCATTGGTATCTCCTGAATCTCCAGTTAAACTGCCCGACTACTTCTCAGGGGATAAAAATGAGTTCAGAGACTTCAGGGAGGGGTGTAAACTTTTTTTCTCCTGAGGCCTCGCTCTTCTGGTGATAAGTTCCAGAGGGTGGGGGTCATTATTTCCCTACTTCAGGGGGCCCCACAAGCCTGGGCTTTTTCTCTCTCTCCTTCTGCTCCTGAGAGGATGACTGTTGATATGTTTTTTCATGCCCTGGGCCGCATCTATGATGAGCCTGACAGGGTCCGTATGGCTGAGGACATGGTAATGAGTGTTCGTCAGGGTAAACATTCAGCCGAGTGGTTCTGTTCGGAGTTCCGACGTTGGGCAGCGGAGGTCTCCTGGAATGATGCCGCCCTTCGAGGGCTATTCCGCAGAGGCCTGTCTGAACGTCTCCAGGACGCCCTGGCCCTTCATCCTCCACCTGATACTTTGGAGGACGCCATAACCCAGGCTGTACGAATGGACCGCAGGCTACGCGCCAGGGGTATCATGCAGTGTGAAACCTCACTGTTTGCTGGCAGCAAAGAGACTGGAGCCACTACTGAGGTCATGGACATTGGCACCACCTCGCTAAAAGAGAAGGAGAGAAGACATCGCCGGGAGAAACAACTCTGTTTCTATTGTGGAGAGTCCGGACATTGGAGAAAAGATTGCCCCACCTGTCCGTCATCTAAGACTGCGGAAAACTACTAGGTCTGGGTAGCGGTCGAGGAGGCTGCCCAGACCTTCAGGTACTATTTTCCTCATGTTCTAAAGTCGTATTAAAGGTGGAACTATTGGTAGACAACTATTGTTTTTTGTCGACAGCATTGGTGGACAGTGGTTCATCTCTCAATCTGATCAGTTCCTGTGTCGTCTCCCAACATAAGATAGGGACAGTCAGGCTGGAGACACCCCTTAAAATTGTTGCTATCGACTCTTCCCCTCTTACCCGAACAGGGATTCTTTATGCTTCCAAAAGGTTTTCTTTGCAGGTCGGTTCTTCCCACAAGGAAGACATGGAATGTTTTGTCATGGACAAATTGCCCACAGGGCTAGTGCTGGGTATGCCATGGCTTCAACGCCACAACCCGGTGATTGACTGGGAATCAGGGGAGATTATTAAATGGGGATCCCAATGTGTCGACTGTTGCCATAAACCTGTTTATTGTATGAAACTTTCAAAACCTGTCTCAGTGTCTTCTGTTGGTCTGGAGGGTAGAGTTGAGCGATACTTTCCGATATCCTAAAGTATCAGAATCGGAATGGTATCGCCGATATCACTAAAATATCGGCGATACCCGATACCGATACCGGAAGTCCCATGTAAGTCTATGGGAACAAAATATGCAACTAAAAAAAACCCATTCTTTCCTTGTAAACACTAAATATACACACATAGAATACATATATATATATATACATGTCATTGTGACATATATATATACATATATGTATAGTTTATACACTTCTACATAGTAAAATATCCTCTGATTCAATTGCCCGGTAAAGCCGGCTTCAGTGAAAAGACAGAAGCACCCGACATGAAATGACACTTGGTGTACATAGGGTTAACCATGTCTTTTCATGTCGTTTGCTATCTGATTTGCACAAACAATTAAATCAGTCTATGTGTGCAAAATTTCACACCTGTAGGGGTTAATTAAAGGTGTAAATTCGTTGTAAAAAAAACGGACTTTTTTGCTACGAATTTACACCTTTAATTAACCCCTACAGGTGTGAAATTTTGCACACATAGTCTGATTTAATTGTTTGTGCAAATTAGATAGCAAAGGACATGAAAAGACATGGTTAACCCTATGTACACCAAGTGTCATTTCATGTCGGGTCATAGGTCATAGCCTGGTGTTCGGTCTGGATGCCGAACTTTACTGTTCGGGTTCGCCCATCTCTACTTGCAAAATCACCAATCTATAGCACTAGCTTCTCCAAGAGCAGTTCTCCTAATCACAGCTCTGACTATCCTGAGCTATGTGCTTGTTCAAGTGCCATTATCTCTATATGTACCGTAAATACAGTGATAGCAGTGTACATTATAAAAGAAATCACTAATAGCTGAATGTGTTACAGCAGAACTTTATAGTTCTACTAATACTATAACTCAGCCTATCCTATCAGAAACAAAGAAGTAAAGAGCAACATAGCTCTGACCTGCTCCAGAGACAAATTGAGAATATTTCTTTAATTGTAACCACAACAATACCAGCACATTAAAAAGTTGTTGTTGTCCAATGTCCATATAGTACTATATTATGCTAAACAGTGGCCAGAGACCGCCATACCATGCCACAATAGTCCCATAGTTTGTTTTCATAGGACAGTGCGATTCTGTGCCTGCACACAGCCATATACTTTGCATAAAGTACCATATTCTACCTGCAAAGAACCAAATTGTGTGTTTGCAGTCCTACAATGAGCCTATATTGCACCCAATAAACTACACATTAGACCCAAATTAGAGTAATACTTGCCCATGTACATAGATGCCAGAGAGAACCACGTTTGTAAGTTACTGTGTATAACAACGCACATTATTCCATATTGTGCCCTGTTTGATTGATCCGATTCCTAACTGAAGGTGGTTTTCCAATCCTTAAAGAAAACTTCAAACTTGCTCCAAATAGTAAAACATAATCTAATATATTCATGTTTTACCCTTACCCCTCCTGTGCTGCTGGCCACAGGACCAACCGTGTGTTGCTTTCCATTGCGCTTGACAGCAGTGATTGGCTGCCTGAGTGACATGGCATTCAATCGACCTCAAAGCATGGTTAACAACTCCTGAAGGTTCTCAGCTCCCAAAACTTTCATGAATGGGCTAATCTCTAAATCCCACCCTTGCCCACTCAAATTGTATAAAATATAGACATGCGGACCCTCGATTTTACCTGATCCGTAGACCATATTGTTTTATATCCATTCAGGAGTTAGGAACACTCTGGCACAACAAGATACTTCTCTTTTATATCCTAAATATGCATGCATGCTAATATTCTGTTACTTTTGATGATGCCAAACCCTATATAGATTTGTATAATCATTGGGTCACATGGCAAAACAAAAATAGGGACAAAGTCAAGTTTGACACCAAATCAGACAAATTCACATTTAGGAGAATCAAAGAACAATCAGACTAATGATCTGTTGAGACTGGGTACACCTTTAGAATACATATAGCCAGTGGCACAACATAAATCTTTTACACGTCAATGCAAAGTCAATAACATGGCCTCTATAATTGAAAATAAAAATAGTTTGCGCACATAAAAACTACAAGACACAAAAGGATCTGTAGAAAAATAGGAATATGCATGTGTCAAATGGAAAACAATACATAAATTCAGACGCACTCTGTAGAACAGTTTGAGATGCAGATGTAATAATACAGTAATAAATAAATATTGCACTAAGACCCGTGAGAAAAAGGTGATGAGAAAAGCCTGTAGTCTATTATGTAGTAAACCCCAAACCAAAGGACTAAATAGTCATAATACGCATAAGGTATTTATTTATATGGGTATTAATATGGACAAACCCTGAAAAAGTAAAAGAGGTCCTCTTTTAACGATGGAGCAGAAAAACGCTGCAGAAATCCTAAAAAACCTTTTATGCAGAAAGGTCAGAAGAAATTGACACTGTCCCGCCGGTGACAGCTCAGATGAATGAGTATTAGTGGTGCACTGTGGAGAAAATAGTCCTGTTTGCACAGGTTTTACCTGACAACCCCGATGGGTCACTTGCAATAGAAAGTCAAATTTCAGCCTCCTCTGGCCTGCTGACAACCCCGATGGGTCACTTGCAGTAGAAAGTCCGACTTCAGCCTCCTATGGCCCGCAGACGAAACTTACATCCGTTGATGAAAGCCGGTGATCTCTGGCCTCCGTGGCCAGATCAGGAACGCCGGCTGATGATGTTGAATCCTCACTAGGAAGAAGGATGTGGGCAGGACCTGTTGGTAAACTAGCCTGCCTCAAGCACAGTAGTACACAAAATCGCAATATCTAACTGTCCCTCAGAGTGAGCAGAGTAGCGTTCTGTCCCTAACTGAGTTCACAGCACAGTGACGATAAAATGGCTGCGGCGCCTTTTATAGTGCATTCTGACATCATTTCAGCAGCCAATCACAGCCATGCCATTAGTTAAGATGACCGCAGCATTACAGGATGTGCCCACACTTCATAAGATTCATCATTGGCTGACTAACATCACATTGCCTCTCAAAGAATTATGGGAACTTCCGATTCCGGTATACGATATTGAAAAAGTATCGGAATTAAGTATCGGAATTCCGATAACGCGAATATCGGCCGATACCCGATACTTGCGGTATCGGAATGCTCAACACTACTGGAGGGTATTCCGGAGTACCTGAAAGACTTTGAGGACGTGTTCTCTGAAAGTGAGGCTGAGGCTCTGCCCCCGCATAGATCATTTGACTGTGCTATTGATCTTGTCCCGGGAGCCAAATTGCCCAAGGCCCGTCTGTTTAATTTGTCAGGCCCGGAGCGCCTGGCTATGAAGCAAAAGTCTTCGCAAAGGGCATATAAGGCCCTCAGTGTCCACAGTAGCTGCGGGGTTCTTCTTTGTTAAAAAGAAGGATGGCGGTCTACGTCCCTGCCTCGACTTTCGAGAACTTAATAAAATCACAGTCAGGAATACATACCCCCTGCCTCTGATTCCTGATCTCTGTAACCAGCTCTCTGGGGCCAAGTGGTTTTCAAAATTGGACCTCAGGGGGGCTTATAATTTGACAAGAGTACGGGAAGGGGATGAGTGGAAAACTGCTTTTCTTACTACTGAGGGGTTATTTGAGAATCTCGTCATACCTTTCGGTCTCACCAATGCTCCAGCTGTGTTTCAAAATTTCATTAATGTAGTTTTTTCGGACCTCATTGGCCGTTTTGTTGTGATCTACTTGGATGATATACTGATATATTCCTCTGACAGACATTCTCATTTATCACATGTTAAAACTGTGTTTCAAAGACTCAGGGAAAATCAATTATTTGTTAAGCTGGAGAAATGTTCTTTCTTTGTTCAGGAGCTATTATTTTTGGCTCTCATAATCTCTCCACAGGGTTTCGTATGGATCCCAAGAAGGTGCAAGCCATTATGGAGTGGGTCCAGCCTCGGGATCTTAGAGGACTCCAGCGCTTCTTGGGATTCGCGAATTACTATCGCAGGTTTATCAAGGGTTTTTCTCAGATTGTGAAACCCCTCACGGATCTCACACGTAAAGGGGCAGATGTTAGGAACTGGTCCCCGTCGGCCAAACAATCTTTTTTAACTTTGAAAAATTGTTTCACATCCGCTCCTGTTCTGGTTCAACCTGACTCATCCAAGCCGTTTGTGGCTGAAGTTGATGCTTCGGAGGTTGGGGTGGGGGCAGTGTTGTCACAGGGACCTACTTCTCTGACTAACCTCAAACCTTGTGCCTATTTCTCGAAAAAATTTTCTCAGGCTGAGAGAAATTATGACGTTGGTAATAGAGAACTCTTAGCAATCAAATTGGCGTTCGAGGAATGGAGGCATTTTTTGGAGGGGGCGGCTCACCCCATCACAGTCATCACCGACCACAAAAACCTAGAGTATATCAAATCTGCTAAAAGACTGACTCCTAGGCAGGCCCGTTGGTCACTTTTTTTTTCCAGATTTCAATTTTCTATAACTTTTCGCCCAGGGTCTAAAAACGTGAAAGATGATGCTTTATCACGTAGTTTTGAGCCGCTTTCCGCCCCTGACCCGCCGTCCTCCATTCTTCAACCCAATGTCGTTATAGCTGAAGTGTCGTCGGAATTGGAGCGGGAGATTGTGGGGGCTCAATCTTTAGCTCCAAGGTCCAAACCCGAAACAAATTGTTTGTTCCTCAGCAGTTACGCACCAGGCTCCTGCGGGAGTTCCATGATTCAAAACTGAGTGCTCACCCAGGCATTGCTGCCACACGAGAGGCAGTGGCTAGAGTTTTTTGGTGGCCTTTGATGGCTTCAGATATTAAGAAGCATGTCGCTGCGTGTGGGGTATGCGCTCGTTCTAAGAGCTCTCATTGCCGGTCGGCCGGGGAATTGGTGCCTTTGCCAATTCCAGGAAGGCCATGGACCCACTTGTCCATGGACTTCATTACCAACCTTCCTTCTTCTCGGGGTAACACGGTTATCTGGGTAGTTGTGGACAGGTTTTCTAAGTTAGCGCATTTTGTACCTATGGCAAGTCTACCTTCTGCAGAGACTTTCGCTAAGCATTCCCTCACACAGATTGTACGGTTACATGGGGTACCTATGAATATTGTATCTGACAGAGGGGCACAATTTGTGGCCAAGTTTTGGCGGGCTTTTTGCAAAAGGTTGGGGATATCTTTGTCCTTTTCCTCAGCCTACCACCCAGAGAGTAACGGGCAGACGGAGCGCACCAACCAGTCGCTTGAACAAATTCTTCGATGTTTGATTTCTACTCTGCAAAGCGACTGGTGTGATGCCCTACCGTTAGCGGAGTTCGCCTTCAACAACCGTACCAATCAATCTACCGGTAGGTCACCGTTTTTTATTAATTATGGTTTGAACCCTCATTTTGGTGAATTCTCACGTTTAGATTCGGGCTGTCCAGGAGCTGAGGACTGTGTTAACCGAATCAGGGATCTGTGGTCAAAAGTTCGGTTAAATATGTTCAGGGCTCAGGAGACTTAAAAGCGTTTTTCAGATAAAAAAAGGAACCCTGCTCAGGTGTTGCAGTGTGGGGACAAGGTGTGGCTCTCCACGTGAAACATAAGTCTTCGTCTGCCCTCCGCCAAACTGGGGCCCATGTTCATAGGTCCCTATGAGATCATTGAGGTAATTAACCCTGTGGTGTATCGTCTTCGCCTCCCCCCGCTTTGAAACTTCATAACGTATTCCATAGATCCTTGCTAAAACCCTTGGGATCGGTAGTAGAAGAACTAGCTACTGTTCCCTCCCCAGTCTTGGTTGATGGGCACATGGAATTTGAGGTACAACATATTGTAGACTCCCGGCGGTCTCGGGGGTCCTTACAGTACCTGGTGCATTGGAGGGGGTACGGTCCAGAGGACCGGTCTTGGGTGCCGGCCAGATCGGTACACGCTGACCGTCTGGTTCGGGCATTCCATGCTCGAATCCTGGGAAACCTGGGGGTCCAGAGGCCCCCCATTAAGAAGGGGGTACTGTCATGGTTTACTGGGTTCTTGGATCAGGTAGTCGCGGGGTTAACTTGGTTGACCTCTTTCTGGGTCCTGGGAGGCTTTTTATAGCCTCACTGTGAAGCCAGTCTTTGTCGTTTATACTCTGACCTTTGGCTGAGTGTGTCTGACCCTGTGCTTGTGCCAGTGCGTTGTGCCTGTGCTACGTTTTGTCTGTCTGGTTCTGATTTGGCTGTGTCCCTGTTACGAGTTTTGCCTGTCCCTTTTGTACTGCGTTGCTCCCTCTGTTTATGACCCCTTGGCTGTGTTCTGGTTATTCTCTGCCTGCTCCTTTTGTACTGCGTTGCTCCCTCTGTGTATGACCTGGCTTTCCTGACTATCCATTCTGTCTATGTCCCTTGGTAACTTTATTTCGTAGTTACCCTTCTAGGAGTTTTCCTTTACCTCATAGCTCTCTGGAGCTTAGGCCACGCCCACTAGCAGTCAGGTGATTGCAGGTCCTCCGGCCTGAAACATTCTCTGTCTGCTTCTGCTGCCTCTGAGAGACGTGTGGCTGGCTCCGCCCCATGGCAGTCACATGCTGCGGAAGGTCCTGTTCCACAGAAACACACGTCTTCCCTGCTGCGGCTCTGCTATACAGGTATCTTTGGGCACAGTTTGTTCACTCAGGACACACGCACTGGCTCAGTGAGCAAGTGCAGTGCGGTGTCCCTGACAAGTCCAAGCCTGGTACTGTATATACATAAACGACTGAGTGCAATACTAGCTGTATAAATCCATTTGTGGTTATCTTCCCCAAGTGGTGGCTGCATAGAGCCAAAATTATATAATCTATCAAATCAGTAAAGTACAGTTCCCCATACAGGGATGAATTCTGAAATAAATCACACACAATTGTGGACCTACAGTAAAAGCGGAATAGAGAACATTGAGAGGATTTAAGACCGATATAATACGTTTGGCAGCGCTCACAGTGGGGGTAGGAGCTCCGTTTTGCCATGGTGCCCTAGGATTTCTGTTTACATCATTGCTTATCTATAATACGGACATTCAAGAATTCAATACACAGATTATTCTTATCTAGAGCACATTCTGAGATTGAGCACCGCAGTAGGATCTGTTCTCTACTGATGTCAGTAAGATCACATTCAGATGCGAAGGATTTGTTCTGCATTTTAGAGTGGATTTTGCAATATAATACATCCTTAAAAAAAAGGGCAATACAATTCTGGTGCAGAAACTGTGCTTCAGGGTTTCTAATACATGACATCAAAATCTGCAGCAATTCCACAGCAAACAAGATTTGCAGCAAATATAATTCAGACATTGTAACACCTTCATCTGTACCACACAATGAACACCATGAAAACCCCCAAAAAAACGACAGTCAAATTGTTTTTGTTTTTTTCACTGTCCCTACATTTGGACCTTTCTTTCCCTTTTGAACTGTAAAAATTTGTATTGTTCAAAACTACTTGTCCTGCAAAAAGAAAAGCCCTCATATGGCTACGTCGAAGAAAAAAAGTAAATATTGTGTGACTATTGAAAGAAGCGATAAAAACGAAACCCCAAAAATGAAAAAAAAAGAGGGTTATACCTTGGAAACTGGGCAAGAAAACAATTATTTAAAATTAAATATCTATTTATGTCCCAAAGTGAAGATGTAGCACTAAGGTTAGATAAATCTGACCTCAAGGTATGTTTACACAATATATTTTTCAGGAGGTCAAAAATAATGAGTTTTTTAAGCAGAAATCGCATCAGGAACCACTTTTATTTTCTTGTTTTTTTTTTTCCTAGAATGCTCTTGCCAGCATTTCCTGAGGCATTTGTTAACTGTTTTCTCCGGCATTTTTACTATTCTATAGCGTTATTCTGGGTGTATCCACACAGTGTATTTTAGATGCTGGCATACCTTCATGTTTTTTGAAGCAGAAGTAACTTCAGAACTTCCCTCTCTCTCTCCCTCACTCTCTCTCTCTCTCGCCCTCACTCTCTCCCTCACTCTCTCTCCCTCACTCTCTCCCCCTCACTCTCTCCATCTTTCTCTCGCTCATTCTCTCCCTCACTCTCTCCATCTTTCTCTCCCTCACTCTCTCTCTCCCTCTTTTTCTCCCTCACTCTCTCCCACTCTCTCTCTCCCTCACTCTCTCCCTCTTTTTCTCCCTCACTCTGTCCCACTCTCTCTCTCCCTCACTCTCTCCCTCTTTTTCTCCCTCACTCTCTCCCTCACTCTTTCTCACTCTCTCCATCACTCTCTGTCCCTCATTCTCTGTCCCTCACTCTGTCCCTCACTCCTTCTTCCTCACTGTCTCTCCCTCTCCGGACTCCAGAATTGTAAAACTGACTTGCGCGAGATGTCCGTATTCTGAGTTAAGCACCAGACAGACACTAGGTATCCTGAACGAATCCCAACCTTTACACTATGGGTTCTCTCAGCTCTAGCACCTACCTAATAAGCTTAGGATGAGACACACTGAGGCTGCACTTCAGACCACTAATTCGTAGTGCAGTGTTTCCAGCACTCCGGCCGACAGCGCTAGTGCAAACACTTTAAAACAAATCAAACTGCTGCTTCCAGCAAATACAATGTCACCAGCTATGGGTGGACCCGTGATCAAAAAGAAATCCAAGTAACCCCACACATTTCAGAGGTATCATCCTCCTTCATCAGGACCGGAGCTCTGGAAACACTGCACTACGAATTTCCTGACCTGATCTGTCCCCAATTTTCCAACATAGCATTACCTGAAGTACCACAACACAGACCTCAGAACTTGACGGACTCTTTTACCCCTCGATGACTGAAATACATCCTCAGTGTGTCTCATCCGATCCTTATTAGGAAGGCACACTGTAATTTGACGTGAAATTTTTCTTATTTGGTTATTTGAACCTCTACATTATTATTTTATTAAGTTGGTCACACTGTGCTAATTAAAATTAGCACATTATTATTTTCTTCCTCTATTTTGAAATAAAACACAGATTTTTTATTTTTATTTTGCAAATGGTCTCAAATAGTTAACATGACGTCCTCCCTCATTTAATATCTGTAATACAGGTGTTATGGCCACATCCTGGAATGTGGATTCTAGAACATAGACATATTTTATATCATTTATGTATGTACTGTATATTCTTTTTTAAAATGATTCCGTAGGTTTTTATTGTAATGTTTCGGCTGAATAGAAGTAAGGACAAGGTTCCAGATACTATAAAAGAAAAAGCTCTTAAAGCGAGGGTAGTCTGTTGAGCTATTCAGAGGTGATGATGGTAAAAATCTAATTAAAGCATCTTTAACGCACAAGCTCTTCTAACGTGACAGGTCATCTATAATAACGAAGATTCCCCACAGAAAATTGGAGACAACACTTCATTAAATTCTTTGGTGAATGTTCTTCTAGATTTTAGTCTCTTTGGATTGTACTTTCTGTTTTTAGTATAGATATCTTTTCCCTCCAACAGTTTCACGTTTCCAGCACCACCCACGGGGAGCACTTATCGGAGTTGTTGTGATATCTGCTATGTTTCTCTAACTTGTGCACAAAATCTAAAAAATTTTGCAATTGGGGCTACTGGCTTAAGGTCATCATGATTGTGCCCTTTGGGCCCAATAATCTTCAGAATAAGCAGTAGTCATTAATCATAGTCTTGGTTGGGCAGATATGAATGTGTCCCTATGGTATAAATACAATCTTAGTTTTATGGCTCCATCGAAGCCATTTGTAAGACGCAACAACTCTTCAAAGTTCTATCAATTCAGTTTGGTAATTTGACCTAAATTTAGGATTTTGCTGCATGCTAAAAAAAAAAGGCAAAATGTTATAGCATAAGGCACAAGCTCAAAACTACTTAAATGTAATTATATGCGGCTGCTTCTGATAATTGAGGTGCGCATCAAAGCAAAGTCATCATCATAACTCCATCTCGAAGATTTAAAATTACCACTTAGGAAAAGAAAAAAAGCAAATGTCAAAATTTTTCTCCTCCATCTTTCTCTCTCTCTTTTATTTTTTTGTTTAAGCTAAATTATATATATATATCTTTTTCTACATATTTTCCTAATATCCTCATAGGAAACTTATTATGTTCCTGAAATATTGTTTGATCTTCAGTGTTTAAATCTTCAATCAAATTGCTACCGCAGAGAAAAACTAGACTAAAAAACAAAAACGAATACAGCAAAATTAAATTTCAGAAGTAAATGTATAAGAACTTCTCCTTTCTCGCTGTTATTTTATGCTTGGTTTACCTGTGCATCTATTTAACATTTTGATCAGACATTCATGAGATTCACATGCACCTTTACTGTAAGAGCTATTCATTTGTATAATGGCAGCAATCATCCTCGTTTTTATGAAAATGAATGAGACGTTGTCACAGTCCTGAACCAAGTTACTTACATCATTGAATAGTAATGTCATCTTGCAGGGAGTCCTCTTCTGTAACTATGCGTGTGAATTGAAGGAAACAGATACAAGAGAGTTGAAACTGTCATTTCATTATTGTACAACTAAATTTGTCACTTTCTCTTAACTTACAGATGTGTCCATCCTTATTTTTCCATTTTTTTTAAAGACATCATTTTTTTACAATACCAATTTAATAAATAGTCCTGACACTAGCAAAAAAATCTTAACAGACTACAAAGTACATCCCAACTAGGGATGAGCTGACCTGTGGAAGTTCGGGTTCTGGAACCCTACCCAAACTGTTTTTTTACAAAGTTTGGTTCTGGTACCAGAGCTTTATCGGAACTTGAACCATAACTTGAACCCCATGGAAAACAATGAGGACCCAAACGTTTCAGCTGGAAAATAGGGATGAGTGAAATAATGAATTTCTGTTCAGGCACCAGTACAAATTTCGGTTCTAGGTACTTTAGAGATGAGCGAACCCAAACTTAAAAATTTGAGCTTCGTATAGGACAGTTAGTGTCCGCTGCTAATAGCCGAACACTGACTTCTCCCGGAAGTCCATTGCAATGGTTGTAGTTCTGGGGGAAGTCCAGGAGGAGAGGGAGGGAGGATTTTTCAGCTCAAAAGTTTGGCTCCCTATTTTTTCAATGTGGTTCAGGTTATGGTTTAAGTTTGAGTACAGTTCTGGTACATGAACTGAACTTTCAGATAAATTTCGAGTTGCGTACTAGAACACGAACTTCCATGGGTCCGTTCATACCTACTGATCTCTACTGGAAAATGTTCTCTCTCTCTCTCTTCCTCTTTCTCTCTTTTGTTCTCTGTTTTCTCTCTTTTTCTCTTTCTCTCTCTTTCTCTCTTTATCCCTTGTTCTCTCTTTATCCCTTTTTCTCTTTCTCTTTTTCTTTCTCTTTTGTTCTCGCTTTTCTCTTTTTCTCTTTTTCTCTCTATTTCTCTTTTTCTTTCTTTCTCTTATGTTCTCTCTTTTCTCTCTTTTTCTCTTTCTTTCTTTTTCTATCTTTCTTTCATTTTTTCCTTCTCTCTCTTTTTCTCTCTTTCTCTTTTTCTTTTTTCTCTTTCTTTTTCCCTCTTTCTTGATTTCTGTCTTTTTCTTTCTCTCTTTTTATTTTTCTTTTTCTCTTTTTTTTCTCTTTTTCTCTCCTTCTCTCTCTTTTTATTTCCCCCCCGAAACTCCAAACATTGCAACAGACTTCCCAGAGAAGTCCGTGTTCGGCGTTTACCACCAGATAGTAACTGTCCTGTACGAACCCCAAACTTTTAAGTTCGGGTTCGCTCATCTCTAGTCGCAACCACTAGGTGGCAACACATAAGCATATATAACACAATCTTCTCCTAACAGAGTATCGCAAAATCAAGTGGGTTTTTTTCAAAGCTATGGTTGTGGACTGGTTTTCAGCAAAACTTAAGGAAAAAAAGCTAATCAAAGGTGTCGCCTATAATAGCCAAAGTGGTTGCTTTATCCATTTCTAAAAGTGCATCTGACAGCGAGAATCTAATGCTTGCTATGGGTATTTGCAGCACATTGCTACTAGATGTGATTAATCTCATATTTTTTTGCATTGCTTTTTTTTATGTATTTGTTTTTTTATGATACTGAATGCGAAGAGGATTGTACACATTTGCACAGACGGCATGTTTCATCCTTAATCCTCCCATTAACATACACATTAATGAAGTAAGTAGAGAGTGTCTTCAGAGCAACCCTCTGTATTTTTTTTCTAGCCTACAGATGATTTCTTTCTCCACAATAAACTCCATTTCATTGAATACAAATTTAATACAATTATCTTAAAATGCTATCTAAACCACAGATGAGTAAATCTTTTGAAAATCGAATTTACCATCTTTGTCAATTTTTTCCCCAAATTTCATTTGCAGAATATCAATTTACAGCGAACTGCAGATACTTCAAAGCCTCAAATTGCCCAGAAAAGGCATGTGTAACACTCTGAGGTCTCCCAGGACTGCATCCAACCCCTTTCATGCTCCTAAATAAATGACTTTCGATAAAACATATTTATCATTGTGGATATTACAGTAAGATCGAACCTACTAACGAGCTTGTTTTATAGTGATCGATGGCATTCCACAATCTCTTTCTGCTCCTTCGCTCCATCGGAATATGTCATGTGAGTCCTCCAAAAGGTCGAGAGGGGAGATGTCTCATGGACTCTTTGTGTAACCTCTTCAGCTCATTAGTCATCATTCTTGGAGTCAAATTATGGAAGTAAATGACTAATATAATAACGAATGTGATGATCACATTATATCTGGATTCTTGCAACCATTTAGAATACTAGTTAGTTATATAAATCTCCATATTGGTTCGTCGGTATCATCCACCGTAAAATCCACAGTAAATAAGTGATAATTAGTTTAGAAGTTGTTTCTTTCGGCCACGTCTATACAGCAGACCCATAATGGACGATGAACCTGCACAGTAACATAATGACTCCCTTGGGATCATGTCATTTTAGAAAAACTTTTGCTATTTAACCTTTTCTACCGGACACGATGATCAATGAGTAGTAAGTCACTAGGGGACTTCACAGATTTCTACTCTTCTTTCCTGGAGCAAGCCAGAGGAAATAATTTAATGATTATTATTATTATTATTTTTTTTTATGAAACCGTACAGATGTCCAAAGATTTAACAAGTTTCCCCTGAAACATCACTAAAATGGAAACTATTTTTCTATATAAGTTAATAATGCAGATGATTAATTAGGCTCCGTGCCAGCGTACCAGATGTTTAGAAACACCATTTTTCTCTACACTAATGTGTGTGATACATCAGCGATTAATTTATCCAGAGCAAGGCTGCTTATTAAATATTAAATTATTTCTAGAATCGGTTTGGTTTACCTTCCTACTTTATACCTAAATTTCACCTAATATCTATGTGCTCTACCGGTGTCACAGATGAAAAATGTAGAATGTTGTAGGCACAGAAAAACTGAAGTTATCAGCTCCTCATCAGCTATTTTTTTTTTTTTTGCAGTGAGCTATGTAAGTGTCACAGATGAAAACACCTGGAAAAGCCAAATACGCAGTGTATCAAAATTTCAACATTTATCAAGAATATTCGACAATTCTAAATTGCTGACTTTCCATCTGTGACATCTGTAGAGTTGTCAAATATTCTTGATAAATAATTGCTGAAACTTTGATACACTGAATATTCTGCTTTCCAGGTTTTTTCATCTGTGACACATACATAGCTCACTGCAAAAAAAAAAATAGCTGATGATGAGCTGATAACTTTAATTATTCTGTGCAGAAAACATTCTACATTTTTCATCTATGACATATGCAATCTGACAACACGTTAAAATAAAAGGGAAACTGTCAACAGATTTTTTTTCTATGTAATCTGAGAGCATCGTGAAGTAGAGGTCGAGGGCCTGATTCCAGCAACGTGCCACTTGCTAGGCTGTGTTTTTTTTGTTCAATAAAATCAGTGTTTTATCAGCAGTAGATTATCACTACAGGACTAGGTGTCTCGTACCTCCTAGTCCTCCTGTTTCCCCGCCCTTGCCACTGATTGACCAATTTCTATCAATGCACAGTGTACAGCCAATCAGTGGTGTGGGCGGGGTTATACAGAGCTCAGCATTCTGAGCACTGCTAGATCTGCAGCAGATGAACAGTAATTGTATCAAAATGACAGCATGTAGACCAGTAAGTGACACATCGCTGGAATCAGGGTCTCAGTCCCTACATTATGCTGCTGTCAGAATACATAGCAAAATCTTTGTGACAGATTTTTTGAGAGTCAAAATATGACAAAATTAAAAAAAATAGTTGTGGAGCGAGGGCAGGGAATAGCTAGGTGCTGGAAATGATGCCACTCATATATATACATATATAAGGTATATGTATATATAGCAGAATTGTGTCATGCGCCACATGAAGTAACACAGCATTCACAATAGACTGTTGAGTTTTACAATTCCTCATGGAAAGATAATAAAATATTCAACTTTTGCCAATTCCCATGAGCAGCCAATTATGCAAATAATGACCCTGGTGACATTTTTTGGCTGCTCTTTATCTATGCCAGGGAATGAGTGGGATAAACTGATTTTGAAGCGTCCTTTATAATTCATCTTCTATAAGACCTCATTGCCACTTTTAATGAGTGTACTGATGCTTGAGCGTTCTCAAAAATCAGACTAGTTCTAGGAAACAGACAATAAAACAATATTGCTGTAATTTAACACAAATTAACACAAGGATGAAATATGCATTAATTGCACCATCACAGCTGTACCAACATTTCACCTTTAGGGTAAGTACTCCCAGCTCACAATATACCTGATACAGGCAGATGTCAGACATAAACCTGCAAATTATAAAAGTAAAATGCCGCTCGAGTGTTCACCTTCTGGCAGTGGCCTTTTCTGCTTCAAACTCATTCATCTTAAATTATTCTGAGAACTGAGAAAGAACGGGGACAATCCGTATTTCAAGAAATGGCATTTTAAGTATTTGTTATTTTTTTATGCATTGGAAACCTGATCGAGACAATCAACCAAAATATATCGAAATGGGGCCTTTTAGAGGTTGGTCTTCTCAAAGCACGAGGCATGAAACTGAAAAACTGTCGCAGTAAATCAG
This sequence comes from Oophaga sylvatica, assembly GCA_033576555.1. Classification (NCBI taxonomy): domain Eukaryota; kingdom Metazoa; phylum Chordata; class Amphibia; order Anura; family Dendrobatidae; genus Oophaga; species Oophaga sylvatica. The sequence goes on along the minus strand of JARQOD010000009.1, from coordinate 95,433,275 downwards.
GATATAGGGCAACCTTCTTAAAGAGGTGGTCTTCAGATTCTATTCTAAAATATATTACTACCATCAAAGTTTTTATCCTTTAATATATTGCAATCATCATATTATATGGCACTGTGTACTTACAATTGCTCTTTTTGCCTTTCTACCCAGCTAATACTTCTCTTTTCCATTAGGTTTATGACTTCACATGATTAAAAAAAGATTTGCTGAATCCCTCTAAGCTCTATGTAGAAACAAGAAGTCTCTTTTCCCTACATGAGTCATCATTAGAACTACAATATCACGTCACTGTAGATGTACACCACTGAAACTCTATTTTCCACTTCATCTGTCAGATTACATACAAATGAAATAACTTGTGAGAGCCAATGTAGGAAATTGCTAGCATGCAGAGGAAAGGGGTATTTCCTTATGCTGTAAAGAAAATCTTTACTCAATCATGCAGACATGTTTGTAGTCAATTTAAACGGGTAAGGCTACGGTGCAAAAATATTGGAAACACATAACAAAACCCTAAGTCTATGATTAGGCCACGTTGAATGTAAAAGGCATACGGTAGGTCTCCAGGTTTTTGCTATGTAGGGTAATCTGAAAGCAGCAAGATGTAAGGGCAGATATCCTGATTTCAGGAAAGTGTCCCTTACTGGGCTGCTTGCTGTAGTTTTGATCACTGTTTTGCAGTATTGGTTGAAAATCTTCTAATTTTCTGAATGCTGAACTCTGTATCACCCAGCCCCTCCCACTGTGTACACTGCGCATAGGCAGAAAGCAGTGTTGGGGGTTATGTTATAAAGAGGTCCTGGATATGGTGTACTACTTGGCAGGTGTGAATCTCTTGCTGATAAAATAGTGAATGTATAAAAACTACATAACTAAGACCAATAAATGAAACATCAGCGGAATCAAGTCTTTGTCTCTATATTATGTGGCTTTAAGATGAGGTAGCAAAAACCTGATGACAAATTCCCTTTAAGGATATTTCAGATTCTAGACAACACAGGTAAAAGTCGTAATTTTTTTTTTTCTTACTAAATCAGAGCTTAAAGAGAACCTATCATATTGAGCATGGTTAGAGTGAGAATCTAAGCAAACTAATATATAGTTTTACTACAAAATTTGTACTTGTCTCATTTTTGTCTTGTTTTTTTTGGCACCAGTGTCCTGTAGCTGGTTTTACATACTGGTTGACCGCTATCTATGTATGCCCACTTATGCAAAAAAGGCAGTCAATCATTAATAAAATTGCCATCTGGACTCCTAAGCCAAAAGTGTCCAAAATACAATTTATTCTGTATATTTTCCCCTGAAAATTACAAATCAATCTGCACAACTCCTCCAGATCTATGACTTTCTATTAAATTTGATGTAAATTGATTTGCAGGATCCAAATCAACAGCTACGTCATTAATGTGTGGTCGATGGACGGAAAGCCTAAGAGCCGCCTCTCACTTGACCGCATCCTCAACTCTTCTTTTGATTAGCCATCCTGGCTCGAATGTCACATGTGGTTATGCTGCAACGGTGACATGCCGCCAGGCCATCTAATCAAGAGAAGAATTGCAGATGACAGAGGTAGGAGAAGGTTCTCACGGATCCCATCAAGCGGCCAAAGATGAATGTTGTGGTCGATGGGCCGGGTCTTTCAAATCGATTACCACTAACTCTACAGATCTTACATTGACAAGTTGCCTTTAAAAACAATCAGGCAACACTAAAGAAAATAATCATAATTTTTGCTCAAATCGTTTAATCTTTTTGATGCTTTTTTTTTCTAGAAATTGCTGGAAATACAGATGATATCCCACTAGTCCGTTGGAGACAGCAGTGGCTTGAAAATGGGACTCTACTCTTTCACATTCACCACCAGGATGGCTCATCAAATTTGCCAGGTCTTGAACCCACAGAGGAACCTCAAGGCGAGGCAGCAGAAGAAGAGTTACGGATTCTGCATATTTCCGTCATGGTAAGAGTACGTTCAACGGGGCAAATTCCTCGTACGAGTGAATAGAGAGTGGAAAAGCGCTCCATGTGTGAATCAATATTCCCAAGTTGACATCGAGGTGTAACCACTCACCTAAACTGGTTGTGCTGGGCAGGCACAACACTGGAAAAGCGCAAGATCTATCCATAGTGGGGCTGCTGCTCCGACTGCCGGTTCCTGATCCCTGGAACCGGAAATAAAGAGATATACCAGAAGGGATGAATTGCGGTCGAGGATATGCGCTGTCGAGGATATAGATTAGAGTCGTAAGGAAGGACAGGATCTGTTTTTTAGGACTACACGTTTCGGAGACACAATGTCTCCGAAACGTGTAGTCCTAATATACAGTAATAAACAGATATTATCCTCCCTTCTGACTCTGATCTACATCCACGTCAATCCATTTCTTCTGGCATAATTCCTTATAAATGACTGGAATACAGATGCGTTTTACTGCCCACATTACATCTTTATACCCAAAACTTTTGCTATTCTGTTGAAGCCAACTTAAGCGCCCTACTTTTGATTTAGCAGAACAGCATGAGGTTGAACTGTTGGAGCTATTCTAGATGCTAAAATGCAGAATTATCATGGTTGAATGGAAACAGTCCTACGGAGATAAAAGATAAATATCTATAACTACTTTACTTTTCGGGCTATATCCAACTTCTTGACAGTTCAAAAGTTTTCTTGCTGATCGCAATGTTTGTTTGGTTATTTTTGAAGGGTTTTCTTTAAGCCTTTTTGTAAATTATTTACTTGGATTTTGCAGTTTAGCTTTCATATTCTGCTACTGGCTTGAACTGTTAGGCAAAATGTAAAGTGCTTCTTGTTTTTTTCTGCTTATACATTATTTATTACATGGTGCGCTCTCATGTCCAGTGTATACTGTAAAATGAATGGAGGCCTAAGGATTTGTTCTTTTTTCCTGAGAGGCTTTATATTCAAAGTGATTACTTTCTTATGACCGAACTATATTTTTCATGTTCCTAGGAAGTATATGGGAAATAATATGTACTGAAAATATTATAATCTTTATTAATGGGATTATTTAATGATTTTCATTGTTTTCGAATATAAAGCACCTGTCAATTGTAAAGCCAGCCACATGTATTCTTGCTTGATCAAGCTTGAATGCAGGTGCAGGATTTGCAGTTTCATCTGGGAAACACCTGGAGCCTATGTAAGCCTAAAGGTTCCTCTGGAGCATAAGAGAAGACCAATACTATTAAAGACACATAATAGTTGGGATCTTAAAAACTTTGCTTTTGGACCTACAAGCTTCTAGTTATATCACTGCTTGCATGTTTATGTCACCGAGGAAATTAAACCATCTCAGATTATGGCTACATTCCTCAAAGAACAAAAAGGTCAAACATGTTGGAATCCAACTAGTCTTATCCTCATTATTTCATTTTCTTATCCTCATTTAAATGGACATTCTGATGCGTTTCGTCCCCGATATAGGGGGACAGCTCAGGTGAATGCTCATACATATCCTCATTGCCATTCTCCAGACATGCTTACTGGCTATGCAGCACTCTGCAAGCCCCTTTAGGGTATGGTTTCACAACAGGATCATTTGTTTACTGCTTTCCCATTCTACAAATACATTCATATAAGAAGCCTGAAATGCGTTGTGCAGTCTATCTAAAGATTAATCTTAGTTGACAGGTCCATACTTGGATATTGTCTTTGTAAGGATAGGAGTCGTTGCTTGGTACATGACAGGGCAGTGTAGAACCAACCTTGCCGCTTGCTCCACGTGTTTCTTTAGTGACTGTCTTCATTGATATCAATGAGGTGAGATTGAACCATTTTACTACCTGGCACTTTTTTAACCTCAATTAAGTGTACCCTGTATACAGGGCCGGCTCCAGGTTTTTATGGGCCCCGGGCGAAAGAGTCTCAGTGGGCCCCTTTAACACAGACCACGATTCATGATGCACAGATACTGCAGAGAAATATGGGTATAGCACAATGCCAAACACTTCTCTTCTTCCATTACGTGACTGATATCTATTGTAAATTGTACAATAGCTCAAAAACTGCCAAATCCTCACAGCACACAGTACAGACTGGACAGTACAGTCCTCCATACAATATTATGGGCACCACATAGTCTCCCCCTCATCACCCATATAATACCCCATGCAGGATGTCACCCCCCATTCCCCATAAAATGCTCCATACAGAATACTGGACCCAATATAATGCTCCATACAGAATAGTGGACCACATAAATTGCTCCATACAGGATACTGGTCCCCATATAATGCTCCATACAAAATATGGAGCTCTCCTCTGCACTGTGCTGCATTCTGCGCTGTTACGGCTCAGGAAAGGGTGCTGTGGAAAGACTCCCCATTATCATCATCATTGCCTGCCCATTATCATCATCATTGCCTCCCCATCATCATCATTGTCTCCCCATCATCATCATAATCATTGCCTCCCCATCATTATCATCACTGCCTCCCCCCACCACCATCACACATAGAGCACTCTCTCACATACACACACACAAAGCACCGCACTACATACACACACACTGATACACCCAGACACACACACACATACACAGACACACACACAGATACCTCACATCTCACCTGTCCGGCGTCCGCGCTCTCTCTGCCACAGCCAGCCGCTGAATGATGATGTCATTCAGCGGCGCTGCTGTGAGAGGAAGTGCAGGCGCCCTGCAGGCGTCCCCTGGAGCCCCGAGCTGTGGCAGCGGAGGCACGGGGAGAGGTAAGTATTGTGCCAGCTGCTGCCAGGTCCCTGAGCAAGCGGGGGGGCCAGTGGCGGCGCTGGTACCGATCTCATCTGCTAACGGGCGCTGGGGTGCCCGACGACGAGTGGGCCCCCCTGACTGCTAAGGGCACTTTCCCGGGTATGCCGGGTGCTGACGCCGGCCCTGTCTGTATATATTGTGGTTGATTTTCATTATTAGGTCTCATCCTTTTAATGTGTCATGCTATGATGGTCTTCAGTAAGGAAGGAAGGCCTCAAACAGTCCCTGGAACTGGGACCCTAACTATCCCTGTCCCGAGGGTACTCTTAAAGGTAGAGAAGCCCGAGTCTCTGACCTTACTATGCTCCTGTTAATGTCCTAAGCTGTCCCCTCTACCTCCAAGAAGCCTGGGACAGATATGTTCCTGTAAATACACATAAGACAAGCAGGCATAACAAAAAGCAACTTACATAGAAAAACACTCACCAAGGGCAAACTAAACAAAACCAAAGTGGTAAACCAAAGTAATAAAATCAGACTTTATCCAATGGAAGATTGTCATAAACCCACAGAACAATAAAATAAACAAGCAGGAGTGTGTCTCCTTGGCAGTCAGTCATTACCCGCTTCTCTTTGAGACTCTCCTGCCAGCCTCTCTCTGCGCTTTGTTGTATTTATAGATGGCAAGCATTTCAGCTGACTTGAGATGAAAGATAGACCCGCATCCTGCTTTTCTCCGTAAGCCATCTCAGAACAAGTTATGCCAGTCATACTTCACGCGCGGAGCGTCCTTTAAGGTGTACCTGTTAGATTTTGCCTAATGAGACGCTGAGTTAGCCCCATTTAACAGTCGTAACTGTGAGAGGAAGACAATTATAATCTGCTTCTCTTTTATCCCACCTGAAATGTACATTCGACAGAACGCCTTGTCGAGGCCCTTCTTTATCTTTGAAGAGAGGATATTCAAACAATAGCAATTATCCAGATTTGCCATTTTAATTGGGTGCCTAGCAGTCTGTATCCTGACACACGTCGGCAGCAGGATACACTGTAATGAATTAAAAACAGCTCACTTTACTATGGCAGTCGTCTTATACGAGGACTACCTGACACTTAAATGGAGAACATTGCATTATTACAGAACTAGGTGATATAATCCTGTGCACTGGATGGTGGTGTAATATATTTGGAACAGATTTACATAAAGTGTAAGGGTTGATTCCCCCCCAAAAAAAGTGGATGCAGCAGGTATAAAATGTGTTCAGATTTATTGGGTGACTTTAAAGACACACAGAACACAACAGCCCTTATTCATCAAAACTGGGGTGAAGAGCAATAATCTTAATGAGCGAGCGTGTTGGAGTTGAGTCACACGCTCGTGATTCATTTAGAGGCATACGCCTCCTAATGAATGCGGCGTGTCTGAAAAGTGACGTGTGTCTCCTTGCGCCTGGCCACAAATCTTACTACACTCAGGCACTAGAGTAAAATTTTTGGCGTAAAGTAGATGAGCTGTGGTGTCATGCCGTCGATCCGTCCCCGGCCTGTCTCAACTCTTACTCTTTTGGCAGAGATGGGCGACAAATGACATTAAAAGGCCAAAAGTCACAACATTTTTGTGCAACTTTATGTTTCGCAAATACTTTGTGGCTTATCAAAGTGTTTTACAAAAGATTTCTGCCAAAAACACTTTGAAAAATTTGGTTCTTATTGTCTGAAAAATTTAATATTGTAAATGAAGGTATTTAAAGAAACTGATAAAAATTAGAGAAAACAAAGACCCTGATAAATCAATCAATAATTTTGTGGTTTTAGTTACAGTTTTTTAGCTTCAAATTTTTCATCGTGGGTTGATGAATTTTGTGCAAAATCAAAGGCACTCTTTTTTCTTGTCTTTTTGTCTCTTAGAGTCAAAAATTGCACGATCCTTTTAAATGTCACATGTTAAACTTCAACTGTGCGGAAATAAAATTATGACAAAAATGGAAGCTAGCTCGTTTAGGCGGGCTGCGCTGCGGGAATGAAGCGCCTTGGGATTCCAAAACGATTTTTATTATTACCAGTGCATTTCTGCTCCAGACCGGCACCTTTTTCAAGGTATAAAAACGAAGGTTGTCGCAGAAATGCGCTGGTATTAATAACAAAATGTTTTGGAATCGCAAGGCTCTTCATTCATGCAGCGCCGCCCACCTAAACATACCAGCTTTCATTTTTGTCATTATACATCTGGAAGAACCATTTCCTGCAACCACGGAGTAGCTGCTTTCCATGCCTCTATAGGTGGCACTTATACCTATTCTTTACCAGATGGTATTGCCCTATTTTGTGTGTGCCTCTGTCTTTCTCCAGAGCTTCCCAGAAGTAAAATTAGGCAGATTTTGAACTCCAGTAGAATACTGGAAAATAATTGCGCAAAAAAATTAGACATTTTGAAAAGTCACAAATCATGAGTTTGAGTAGAACATCTGGACAAGAAAAACAACACGCACATTGCTGAAAAAAAATCAACAGGAAAAAAAGTAAATTGAATCTTAAAAAAAGTGCAAATTAAGTACTGAATAAAGTAAATATAAAAATGTCGATCTTAGAACCGTAGTTTTTCTTTTTTAGAAAAAAAGCAAAGACAATGATGAATCAGGGCCTATAGCTCCAAAGTTTTGGTCGTTGCTCAAAATATTGCCTTCTTTGATGCAGTTATGTCTTAGGCTGGAAGCTTTATATTTTTATTGATATCCAAATTGTAGGCAAAATTAGTTACTTCCTACTAACGATATTCCTTTTTACCAAAATATTTTTTTTACCTTAATTAGAGGTGAGCAAATCTGAACTTATGTTTGGGGGTTCGTACCAGACAGTTAGTGTCCGGTGCTAAACGCGTAACACGGACTTATCTCTGAAGTCCGTTGCAAAGTTCGAGGTTCTGGTGGAACTCTGTTGCAGAGATAGGGTATTTTCCAGTTCAAAAGTTTGGGTCCCCATTCTTTTTAATGGGGTTCAGGTTCTGGTTCAAGTTCCAGTACTGTTCTGGTACCTGAACCTGAACTTTGTAATAAAGTTCGGGTCGGGTACCAGAACTTCAACTTCCATGGGTCCTCTCTTCCATAACCTTGAATTGAAGAGTAAAAATTATGGAAAGTATTCTAATTTGGTGAGAAAATTGAGAAAGACAAATATTTGCACAGTAGAAGGGTTAATGTGTTACTGTCAGAAAGATAAAGCGAGATAGAAGAGAAAAACCTTTTAGGGGAACAGGTGATAGGAGTATTAATATGGTTAGCCCATGAAAAAAGTTATGTTTTATGGAAGTAAGACAAATAAGGCCCCCATCAATCAACAATCATGAGAATGAGGGTCATATTTCCCCTATTTGGATGAAACAGTAAGCACACTGGCGCACTAGTACTCTATTCATTCGCTATGGGACTGACGGAGATGGTTGAGTACAGTGCTGGGCTATCTCCATCAGATCCATAGATCATTGAATGGATGAGCAGTTTACACTGTTATATTTAACCTCTTCCAGAACTGTGTCTCTGGTCTTCTATTCTAGTCATTGTGGGGCTTCCAACGGTGGAATACCCAACAATCATGCATATCATCTATCCAGTGGATTCAATTAATTAGTAGAAGACGTGATCGGTTGTCTCTCTGACACTGTAAAAGAGTTGACAGACCCTCTCTCTGTGAGAAAGATAAAGAGAGATGGAAGAGGGGGACCCCTTGGGTGGAATTAATAGGGTTAGCCTACAAAAATAATCTGTGCTTGTTGCAATCACACTACTGAGCCAACACCAGTCGTGAGAATGAGGGTTCCTTTCCCTCCATTTGAATAGAATGGAGGTTACACTTGCACAATACTACTCCATTCATTGACTATGGGACTGACGGAGATGGCTGAGTGCAGTGTTCGGTTGTCTTCATTGTGTCTGATCAGTTCACATACGTAACCAATGCTCCAGTTAACCTCTTCCAGAATTGTGTTTCTGGACTCCCATTCTAGTGATTGTGCTGCGTCTCAGCAGTGGGAAGGCCAAGGATCATACTGTATTTATTACCTATCCTGTGGATTAAAAAATCTATTAGAAAAGGTGAACGGTCAACTCACTGTGAAAAAGATAGAGTTGGAACAGGAGGTCCATTTGTGAAGAGGTGAGGTTTATTGGCACCCCCATGACTGAAACCCCACCAATCATGAAAATAAGGGTCCCATTTCTTCCATTTGAATAGAGTGGAGGTCACACTTGCACACTATTACTCCATTCATTCTCTATGAAACTGGGGGAAATGGCTGAGTACATTGCTCGGATTTCTCCATCAGGTCCGTAGACAATGGATGAAAGGGCAGTTTACATATGTGACCACTGCTCCATTTAACCTTTTCCATAACCATGTCTCTAGACTCCCATTCTGCTGAATATGGGGGGTACCAGTAGTGGACTGGCCAAAGATCATACATATCACCTATTCTGTGGATTCAGAAAACTAGTAGAAGAGGTGATAGATCAGAAATGTAAAAAGAGATAAAAATGGGGGACCCTTTGAGTGAACAGGTGAAAATAATAGAGGTAGTCCACGAAAAAGGTTTATATATTTGTTGGAAGTCCATTGAATGAGACACCACCAATTACGAGAATGAGGGTCCCATTTCACCTGTTCAAATGGAATGGTGGTCATACGTGCACGGTACCACTCCATTCATTGTCCGTGGGATTGATGATGAAGGCGGAATACAGTGGTTAACTATCTCCATCAGTTCCATAGACATTGAATGCAGCAGTCGTGGACACACTTGACCTCTGCTCCTCTTCCAGAATTGTGCCTGTGGACTCTCATTCAGTGATTGGGGTCCATAGCAGTAGGACAGCAGTGATCATACTATCTGTCTATCTTCCTGACGGGTATGGCGGAATAAGTGTTTAGACGATCTCCATCGTTCCATAGACATTGAATGCAGCAGTCGTGGCACACTTGACCTCTTCTCCTCTTCCAGAATTGTGCCTGTGGACTCTCATTCTAGTGATTTGGGGGTCCAAGCAGTAGGACAGCCAACGATCATCTATCCTGTCTATCTATCCTGACGGATATGGCTAATAAAGTGTTTGACGATCTCCATCGGTTCCATAGACATTGAATGCAGCAGTCGTGGGTACACTTGACCTCTTCTCCTCTTCCAGAATTGTGCCTGGGACTCTCATTCTAGTGATTATGGGGGTCCAAGCAGTAGGACACCACGATCATCTATCCTGTCTTCTATCCTGATCGGACATGGCTGAATAAAGTGTTTGACGATCTCCATCGGTTCCATAGACTGAAGGAGTGGTGATAATCTTGACCACTTTGCCATTGAACTTCTTCCAGGACGGTGTCTCAGGACTCCCTGGGGGGATACACATAACTCATAGAGATCAATCTCTCTCCAGGCTAGCTTCAATATAAAAGGTGGTTGTCTATATGATTGTTTTAGATAATATATAATATGAGAGTATATGAACTAGATTAAATCATGTTGTGCCTGACGATACAGGGTTATTTTCTTTTGGCTGTACACAATCATTAAGAGTCTTCTTACTTTTACACTCATCTGAAGACACTGCAGCTTCTTCTACGAGTGGGTGAAGACACTAATGACATTAATAATCTTCCAACACTGGAGTGTATGATGGATGCGTGCCCTGTAGACTCTCTTACACATAATAAATTGGGACATTGAGTATTGTCATTTACAGAATAGGTCAGAGCCAGGGGGCTTTCAAGTGACTTTTTCTTATTCCTTATGAAACTAGAAGATCCCCTCGTCACTCTCTTCTAGGCGATCTCAGTAGATATTTATTTCCTGGATAATTAATTTTGATAACAAGCTGTCTGAGTTCCCCTCTCCACATTCCCTTTTCCCTACCATCCATCACACTCCCAGCTCACATCTTAATATATTATGTGAATAATTAGAACAAAAGCAATGAGCTGTCAACACGTCTCCAGGTCCTTATATCGGTGAATGCCGCTCACTTTGTCTCTCTCAACCCCACTGTCTTTGGGACTTAGTCTTTGTTTGCTTAGAATAATATTATGTCACTTTTTTCCATTACCTCCTTGTAGAATATTAATACATCGTTATGGGGGGAATTAAGACTAAGCCATCTGCATTAGCTAAAGTTTGTATCTTATCAAATTATTGTTGTATACAAATAACAGACTTTCTGTACCGATACGCTTCAAGGAGTTGTCAAAGATTTCTAAAAATGCTTTCCCAAAATACGTAATAAATAACCAATTAAGGAGCAGTTCATTTTTTAACCTTAAACACCTTTTTCTTGAGTGTTTTAAACCACCTGGAACCAAAAGGCATCATCAGAAAATGACCAGATGTTTAAGTCAGGCCTTTTTGTTAAATTTAATTTTGAAAACTTTTTGATATCATTATATACCAGTCTTCACATTGACTACAAAGTGAAATAATAGACTTTTCAGCAATCTCATTATCATCACAGACAGGACTACAATTGAAACACAAACTATTTCCAGCACATAACACAGGATTGACCAATCACAATAGGAGATGATGACTTCCTTCTCTTCACCTCGCTTCATGATGACTTTTGCCCAGATCAGAGCATGCCCAGAAAATCTTTCCTGTATAACTTGTTGTGTCACAGTCAGTTTAAACTACACCTTACGTCTATATGGATTCATTCACACAACAGGAAGATTGAGCTTAGTTTTCACTGAGTCTCAGGTCTTTTAGACTTATTGGCCAGTGGTGAAATTGCAAGATTTTAGAAATTGTTTTTTTCATAACATAGGTCAGAAATTAACAATAAAAAAAAAAAAAATATATATATATATATATATATATATATATATATATATATATATATATATAAATAATTTATTTAGCCAATAAAGTTTTTGTTTTATGGCATACTCCCTTTAAAGTGGATCTATCAGTAAATTTCACAATAAAAAGTATGTATAATAAATAATGCGTAAGTAATAAGACCTGATGAGGCTGATATACTTACTTTGAAAATCCATGTCATAATGGCTGTAGAGTATAGTACTTTTTAATACAGTAATTTATTCTCAATTCTATATCCACCAAGCCTGATTCATAGTTCCTCAGTGTCCCTCCTCCCTGCTGCTACTGAAATTTCACACTGCTCAGTACAAGCTGCAAACTGTCAGTGAGGCTGGGCAGGCGGAGACTGAGAACACTTGCACTCATGAGCTCTCTCACTCTTTAGCTGGATTAATTAAAATGTAACAGGATTATATTGCCATTTAGACAAACATTTTCATAGTAAGTACATCAGTATCATCAGGTCTAAGACATTTTATTAATATTGTATGCAATTTATATTATTTTTTTCCCCTTTTTTGGGGGGTTGTGCCCACTGCTACTATGAATGAGTGGATTTCTAAAAAAATGACTCCTAGATTTGGTACGCTAAAAAATAGCAGCCATAATTTCTTACAAAAAATGCCAAATTACCCAAATTTGGGTAATATATAGCTGTAGATGCTTATAAAATGCACTGAACAGGTTCTCATGAATCATTAGCAAATCATCATCAGCAAATCCGCAACGTGTGCACACAGCCTTAGTCCTTGGCTGTTAGGAGTTTGGCCCACAGTCATCACCGAGCCTGAACCAAACATTCAGATATTCTACTTGTTGCTCTGAGATTCTTTAAAACATGTCAAATATGACTAAAAATTTATACACAGCAGCTGCCAACATTTTAAAAGCATTTGCTGATAACATCTCTTAGATTACTACATTCCCTCTCGTGAGATGGGTATTAAAGCTGCCATTGAATTAATCATGTACTACAAAAATGAACTACAAAAGGCCAGAACAATATATCTTCTTAACATAATCATACTGGGATAAAATAGACCAATTTTTAGAAATTTAGTTTCTTGCACAGTAAATGCCTATGCTTAAATGCTCGATAAGTGGAAATCCACAGTCTAGCTTCTGTTCTGCCAGACAAGGTGGTCAGGATCGGCCACATCAAAAAATGAGCCTAAACGAAGGTGTGTTTCGGCATGGATAGGTCTACAGCTTTGGTTCTCCCGGTTGGTGGATGCATTCCAAAATAGAAGGGCTAATAGTTTATCTAAATCAAAACAATATTAGGAGAGACCATCCTTTTGCTCCATAACAGCTTTATTAAATCATCCCTCTTTCTAGGTACGCTTGCACATAGTTTTTGAAGGAACTCGCAAGGAATTTGTTCCAAACATCTTGTAGGACTAACCACAGATCTTATGTGGATGTCGCTTGTGCAAATCCTTCTGTCTCTTCATGTAATTTCAGGCAGACTCAATAATGTTGACATAAGGACTATGTGGCGGCTTTATCATCACTTCAAGGACTCCTTGTAATTATTTATGCTGAAGATTGTTCTTAAGGATTTTGGCCATTTGTTTGGGGTTGTTGCCCTTCTGCAGAATAAATTTGGAGCCAATCATCCCCTCCCGGATTGATTTACATGATCGATAAGTTCACTGTTGCCTACAGACAATCATTATTTTACCTCTCTCCAGCTTTTGCGGTAAACACACTGCCAAATATTTTACATTTTGTCTCATCAGTTCAGGGTACCTGCTGCCATTTCTCTGCACCCCAAGTTCCTATGTTTTTGTGGGTTGAGTCTCAAGTCCTTTATTCCAATTTAGAAGGTATGGATTTTTTTCTCCATTTCTTCCATGAAGACCACTTCAGGCACAAGCCAACATCCACCAGAAGATTTGTGTTTGGTTCTCCAAGATGTTTGAAAGAACCACTCTACTGAGTTCCTTCGAAAACTATGTGAAAGTACCTAGAGGCAATTGTTTTAATCCTGTTTTGAAGACAGGGCGGTCACACCAAATACTGATTCAATTTTCGATTTTTCTTTTCACTTTGCATTTTAACTGATAAAAATAAACTATTAACACTTCTAGTTTTTGAAGCATTCTTACTTTGCTGCAACTTTTCCTCGTCTGCCCAAAACTTTTGCACAGTATTGTATGCATAAACCATGTTTGTTAAAAGTGAGAAACCTGGTCTGATCATATTACTTTTATATGTACTAGGTTATGGAGGTCTATAAGCACTGACTTATGTGACAAAGTTATACACAACTAAGTGAGTAAATATCACCATTGCTTAATCTAGGTGGGTATTCATGAAAAAGTATTAGGACTACATAAAAAAGTGAATAACTACAAAAGAGACATGTAAAAATATAATAAAAAGTGTTTTATCAGTGCAAAAATGTAAATATATTCAAATAATGAGGAGCAGTAAACAGAAAAAATAAGAAAGTTCACGAAAAAAAGTACTCACATGACATATATGTGGGAAGGGCTAGTCAAATTGGTATATTCGCATTACACTAGTCATATAGAATATAAGATATAGCATAAACTGTATAAGTACTAAATAGGTAAATGGATAAACTGCATATATTCAAAAAGCAACATATCATAAAAGAGAAAAATAGCATTTGAGTCAGGAACCCAGGACTCATACGTTTTGCCCTTGGCTTTCTCATACTTTGAGAAAGCCAAGGGCGAAACCCTTTAATATTACCCACATCTGTTACTTGCCGCAGGTGAGTTTGAATGAGCATCACATGCTTGAAACAAATTTGTTTAAAACAAAAAACAAAACATGTGTAATTGCAATAATTTTCTGGAACAACTTAAAGGGTGCCAATACTTTCGGCCATGACTGTAAAAGCAGAAGCAGGGAAGGCGGAAGCCATTTTGGAACGAATCTGGATAGTGAGCTGATGTCATAGCTTACAACTTTGCCTTAGACGTAAGGAGAGGAAGTCAGAAAAAACTAAAGGAACTGTACAGATAGTGTGTATGACAGCACAGCAGTGAAGATTAGTGTCTGAGCAAAAGAGAATGCTACAGTTTTAATAGATAGAGAGAGGGAGATGGAAAAGTCACTGTGTTTGTGAGGCAGGGCTTGGGAGAGCCACACTGTTGGCAGTCACTATTTGCTTGATTAGTGTGGCTATACTGAATATCTTCAAGGACAATTGGGAGGGTTTGGAGCACTTTTCATTTGCAACTAGTGGATTCACTGCAAGTCAAATTTTGGGGCAAAATTGGGAAAAACTGGCAAATTTTAATTGCAATCTACCGTATTCGTTGATCTTTAGTACAAAGAGATGCTGTAAGCCAAGAGTATGAGAGAACTTTCATCTGTTATGTCTGACCAAAAAAGAGATAGGTGACATCCAAATCGAGATGCCATGAATGACCATATAGAGTCACAGCGACTTTGTCCACACTTAGCAATGACTTCTTGACCATGTACAATATTCCCGGGTGTGAATCAAAAACGAACTTCAATTTGTCAAACAGTACAAATGGCTAACTTGGCAAAGTTGATTGTTTACTTCTCTTTATTATAGGATAATTCCTCCCATCCCCACTTGCAGCTGTCACCTTTAAACACCATTTAGTATTTTACTTTCCATTTACTTTATAATCGCATTCATACAATTCTTTGTGCAGATTGTAAAACATAATCCAGAGCTCACACATTACAGAATACAACAGATATGGTTTTATACAGTACTAAAAATCCGAACAGGGCTCATCCATTTTATTCCTTATTTTACAATATTTCTTAAAAGCTTTCTCCATTTAATGGGACCCGAAGAGCTGACGTTTAATTGACTTATTAAATTTCATTTATAAAAATACAATTGTCTTTTTTGGAAAAAAGTTTGAAAAGTGTTTCTTTTCACTAAATATCACAATTAAAAAAATTCACTTATAAGAATAAACTGTAGAGCCGGTCACCGAATTCAGACGAAGCTTCAGTCAAATTCTTCTGTCCAGTAGACCCGAAGGCACAGAAAAACAGTGAGAGCTCATCTGGGTAGTTCTGTCAACAGGTACCGACGGAGGCATTAAGACATTTTTTTTTTGTTCGATTTAAAATTTCTAACAAAAATAAAATTGTAACATGTTCATTTAAGTGCTGTATTAAAGGGGTTGTGCACTTTTGTTTATTAATAATGAATTCAACAGCATGGTCTAAAAATAAAAAATCTATACTAACTTATCAATCATAGAATCATAGAATCATAGAATGGTAGAGTTGGAAGGGACCTCCTGGGTCATCTGGTCCAACCCCCTGCTCAAAGCAGGATTCTCTAAATCATCCCAGACAGAAGTCTATCCAGCCTCTGTTTGAAGACTTCCATTGAAGGAGAACTCACCACCTCTTGTGGCAGCCTGTTCCACTCATTGATCACCCTAACTGTCAAAAAGTTTTTTCTAATATCTAATCTGTGTCTCCTCCCATTCAGTTTCAATCCCCAGATGTTTCCGCCTGGGTTCCCCGATGGTCTTCTTGCTTGCTCTTCCAATGGAACAGCAGATCACCACTGCAGCCAGTCAGTGGCCACAATGGTGATCACTGATTAGCTGCAGGAGTAGCATACCAAGCCAACAAGGAGGGCCAACGCAGTGATTATTTTTCTTCTAGGACAGGCTAGGCCCAGTTTAAATTTAAAAAAGAAAAGGGGAGGTGATGAATAACCCCTTTAAAGAAGTATTAATCCCAAAGAGTGGTCATAAATGGCTGCACAACCAGTTGAAAGAATGTCTCAAGTGGGGTACACAAGGCTCTGTCCTGGGCCCTGTATTGTTCCACATCTTTATCAATGACTTAGATGAGATGAAGTAATTGAGGGTAAACTGATTAAATTTGCTGATGACACAAAGCTAGGAGGGATAGCTAATACTGGAGAAGAGAGAGAGAGGATTCAAAAAGATATAAATAAATTGGAGCAGTGGACAGCAACTAACAGAATGGTTTTTAACAGGGAAAAATGCAAAGTACTACATTTGGGCAATAAAAATGAAAAAAGCATATACAAAATGGGAGGAATAGGGCTAAGTAACAGCACATGTGAAAAAGACTTGGGTATACTAATAGATCACAGACTGAACATGAGTCAACAGTGTGATGCAGTAGCAAAAAAGGCAAATACAATTCTGGATGTATCACAGAAGATACAGTCTAGATCACGTGAGGTCATTATTGCCCTCTACTCCTCTTTGGTCAGACCTCTTCTGGAATACTGTGTCCAGTTTTGGGCACCACATTTTAAAAAAGACATCAACAAACTGAGGAGCAAGTTCAGAGAAGAGCGACCAGAATGGTGACCGGTCTGCAAACCATGTCCTATGAGGAACGTTACAGGATTTGGGAATGTTTAGCTTGCAAAAAAGAAGACTGAGAGGAGACTTAATAGCTGTCTACAAATATCTCAAGGGCTGTCACATTGTAGAAGGATCATCTTTATTCTCATTTGCACAAGGAAAGACTAGAAGCAATGGGATGAAACTGAATGGGAGGAGACACAGATTAGGTATTAGAAAAAACTTTTTGACAGTTAGGGTGATCAATGCCTGCCACGAGAGGTGGTGAGTTCTCCTTCAGTAGAAGTCTTCAGAGGCTGGACAGACATCTGTCTGGGATGATTTAGTGAATCCTGCTTTTGAGCAGTGGGTTGGACTAGATGACCCAGGAGGTCCCTTCCAACTCTACCATTCTATGATTCTATGATCACTAGTAACATTGCCTATATTGTGGACTATATAAATAAATATATAAATACACATGTACTCTTGCTTTCTAAAGTGCATAGTCATAAGGACATAATGTGCTGCTATATAAGCTGTGTGTCCATGGTTCTGTCCCGTGCCCAAATAAAATGCCTTAAAGGGGTGGTCCGGTGAAAAAGTTACATAGGAGAGATAACTTGCTGATCGGTTGGGGTCCGACCTCTGGTACCTCAATCAATTGACACAATTGACAGAATGGGTAGGTTTTATCCCTTTTAGTCCAGGCAGCCCCATAGAGGATGAATGGAATGGTGGGTCAGGTATCTAATCTGATGCTCCTTTTTGAAACAGGGATAAAAGTGCATATTCTGGGATAAAAATTCCCCTTTCTGCCGATTTGCGCAGGTCCCAGCAGTCAGTGAGTTATCACCTATCCTGAAGATTGGTTGTATTCGTCAGGCGACTCCATTCTAAGGGTTGCCCATGGTTGCTGTTAAAGTCTACAGTCACTGTATGTGAATCCTCACAGCGCGCACATTGTACACTGTCAGGATTCTCCACTCCTGGAACTGAGAGCGAGCAGTCGAAGGGACCACAAGCATGCGATTTGCATGCATGCTGTCACGTTTCAACTAGAAATTTACTACCGGACACGTCTAGTCGTAATGTGGTCAGAAGTGTGCAGGTCGAAAACTTGCTGTCACATGACTGCCCACTCCAGGGGCTGGAGAATCCTAATAGCAGGCAGTATGCGCACTGTGAGTATTCACTAGTCTGCAGTCTCATAGAGTGACTGCAGACTTTACCACACGTCTGGACAACCCCTTTTAGTTAACATATATGATATCAGTTTACACATACCACAAAAATAGAGCAATTAAGAATACATCTTTAATTATTTTTTACATAAAAAATTTAAAAAAACCTCAGACAATGGACTCATTTCTTATGTGTTCATTTTATATATAGATCAATAAAGTCACATACACTAAAAAGGCGGATTATATCCAGATGACTTTTATCAACACTAAATCCTACACCATCTTAGCATCTGCAACAACCTCTACTATCACCTGTTGTGATGACACTTCCTGGGGCCACCCCCATCAACCATCATTCTGACTTTTGCTCTCTATTACTTTAAAGAATCAAATGTTTCTTTTTCTGCTTCTAAAATATATATTTTCCTATAACCAGCTAGAACAAAAATATGAGCAAACTCCCTGAATTCTTAATAAACTGACTTTCTGCAGCTTTGACATACTGCCTGTCTTCAGAGGTCTTAATGTTTCATAGTCCATCAACTATACTTTTTCGCAAAATGTCAAAATAAAAGGCAAATGCTGGAATCGTGTTGATGGGTTGAGTGTTTGAGGCTGAGCTAATAAGTGACAGGGTCAGACAGTTGTTAAGAAGGGGAATGTGACCATCCCATGCTTGCTCACATGAGGCCCTCACATTTACAATATTCTTTTGGCAGGAGAAAAATCCAAACATAAAGCTTGAGTCTTTGCAGAGTAAACAAGATCCAAAAGAAATTCAATGAAAAATTACAGGACTTAAAGTTATCGACATCGGACATAAACGTTTGCTGTAATTCGTCATCACCTTCCTCGGGAAGTGCACCTACTTTTTTATGAGATTTTTTAAAAAGTTTTACTGTCACCATCTACATAAAAAATCTTGAAATCTTGAAGTTTTAAATTTGATCATTGAGCCTTAGGATAGGCTGATGTTTCATGTTCCGTAGAGATCACATTTTAGGAGTCATTTATTACAATTACAAGCACGATTGAAGTAAAGGTAACATATATATATATATATATATATATATATATATATATATATATATATGAGAGATAACAGAGGATCCACCATTCATAACAGGTATTGGACATAGATCATCTTCTTTCCCTCTCTGCACAATGACGTCTGCACAGGTCATGGAGCATGCCCACAAAACTCACCAATATAAATCAATCAACTTACAGCTTATTGTTCTGGGGGTTGTTGAAGAACACTTTGTAGGTAACTTTTTATCAAGAGGCTCCTCTAGCAAAAAAGAATTTATCAAAGCAAATAACTCATTTTACAAGTCAATGTATGCACAAATCATCACTGATAAAATAATATTAAATATCCAAAACCTTATATTATAGTTTAGTGAAACTCCAGAGATTAAACTTGCATCAAGTGAATTTGTTGTAATTCATGCCTGCTGGGAAGAGGTTAAAGAAATAATAAACTTTCATAAATCCCCTATTCTTGGCCCTTCTTGTCCATGCCCATGACTCTCCGTTCCAATCCTATTATTGGCTCCGCTTTTGTCGTCCGCCACCACTGACTACGCAACACGTTGTGATAGGTTGCGATGCACAGAGGTCCCCAAGGAAGAAGGAAGAGCAGTCGATATGAATAATGGGCAGGAAGCAATGGCAGTGGGACAGGTATAAGTAGGGCCGAGTTGAGTTTAAGAGTTTATTGGGGTTTTTTAATCCAGTCCTCAAAATCCAGCAAAATCATGGCCAACTGGCAGCCAATTTGCTGGATTCACACAATTTCAATCCTGAATATTGTGATTCATTACAGTCTAAAAGTCTGCAAAGTAAGAATGTTTTAAAAAATAGAAGTGTTAATTAGTGATGAGCGGACACATGTATGTTCGAGTCTGTCAGGTTCGGCTGAACAGTAAAAAAAAGTTTAGTTCAGGTACCAGAACGGTACCTAAACTTGAATTTCAACCCAGACTCCATTCAACTTAATGGGGGCTCGAATATCCAACGTGTCCCACGTTGTCATCTGTGTGTCAGTGTGAGAAACACCTGCTCTGATCAGCAGTAAGTTCATTACCACCGGACAGAGCGCTGTGGTTCTCATGCTGTCACACAGATGACAACGCAAGAGCCAGCATCTGTGACCAGCAATAAAAAGGTTACCGCCGGGTACAGGCATCAGCTAATGAGAGTACTACTTTCATCATCGTACGCTTGGTCTCGCTGATAGCAGCAAGAGCAGGTGTACAATGATGGGTTCACCAGCCAGCAGGCAACTGTGCAACAAGTAAATAGATTAAATAAATATATGGCATGGGGGTCCCCTCTATGTTTGATAACCAGCGCAGTAAAGCTGATGGTTTGGGAACAAGGTCCAAGTAAGTATTTCTCACCTTTACTTGTTGTGCTGGACAGACACAACCCTGCTATAGGGCACAAAATGGAGAATTCTTCTGATCAACTGAAGCATTGACTGTCAGCTTCCCACTGTCAGCTGCACCACTGTACAGAATAAGCACACTCTTGGAGGAGGTGTATGACTGATGGCTTCCCTGATCAGTGGCCGACCAAGGAGCTGGAGATTAAATTCAGGAGGAAAAAGGAAAATAAAGGGGGACGATATATTCCGGGTGCTGCGATGGAGGAGACCAGCCTATTCACAAGCCTTTCTTCCTTCCTTTTCCTTTTTCCTCCTGAATTGTATACACCATGGCAAGACTAAGCAAAACAACAAGACACAAGGAAGTTATACTGCATCAACAATGTCTCCTCCAGCCATTCTATTACCTGTATGCCCATAGTAATAGCTTAAGTTCATCCAGGGGGTGACAGATTCCCTTTAAATGTGGATCAATCTGCAAAGGAGACTAGTTCCAAAGGTTTCTCCCCATCCTGCTCCCCTCGAGTGACAGGTCTCTCCCTATATGTCTAAATAGGTGTACTTGCAATAGATAAGTCCCGTACATCACTCTGTTGCTTGTGCACACTTGGTAGAACCCTCCACAAGATTGTAGCATTACAAAGAAATTCAGGAATCCAGAAAATTAGAACATTTCAGAGGACGAGAGCCTTTATCAAGCCATAAAAAAATGCATATCTCTCTTTTTTATGGCTTGATAAAGGCCCTGCACGGCTGAAATGCTGTGGATCAATGTGCGGCTGCCTGGAATGTCCAATTTGAGATTCTTCGCCTTTGTGTTTCCTTGTGAAAATCTTTTCTTCTCACTGTTCAATTCTGATAAACACATTAACTTATTTTTTTTTATCAAACCTTGGAATGCAATGGGAAATCGAATCACATTGCAACCTTTATTTAATGAAATCCCTTAATTGACCCTCATTTACTTACCAGATATCTGTCTTATTCCCTTGCCGGCACTCGACACTTCTCCAGAATTCCATGTTACCGTTTTGTATTTGCCTGTCATCTTTCACTGTCTGCTACAAATACACCATCACCGAATGCTGCCCAGGAGAAGACCCAAGGGACCCAAACCTCTTCTCGTAAACTGAACTCTAACTGTTTCTTTGCATTGCACACATGTTATGTTAAAAGCCGGGACATCACGACAAGCCCGTTACAACCTTTTTTTCTTACGGGATGTGAACAGTCCAGGGACACCAGGCATAGCACGATGCTCAATGACCTCCTCCTGTGCAGCAATCATCAGTGATCTTATGAGCAGTAACAGACAGTGGAAGAGGAGCACTTAGGCTATTGACGTCCTGTGTCTTACCAAACCACCAAGAACGCAGCATGGCTTCACTTTACCCTCTTATCTTGTTGGTTGTCATTAGCTTTCGTAATATATATTAAAGCTTCCAGTAAGATAAGCTATTTCCTATCTAGGGTGGCAAGCAGAAGTACTGTAAGGAAAAATACAGAGGAGAGGTGACGCCGAGTTTGGAAGAAGAAGGGGCTTCTAGTGCTCCGTGGGTTGTTTGCTCTCGATGTTGTCTTTCTTGAGTGCTGCAGAGGACACTAAATTATAATGTGCAGCAAATGGATCAATTTTCTTCACTCTCATTCCACTTGTGTGAGTAAAGGCATAGCAGTATCTTGACTACACGGCACCAAGGGCATATAGGCAATTGAATGCACGTCATTGTCAATTTTTATTAACTCCATCAATACCATCATTCTCCATGTACTGAGCTCTCTGGCATATTTTCCTCATTACATTTTTTCCTTCCTGATTTAATTCCCCAGCACAAAAGGATCTTATCCTCTTCGCTTTCCTTGCCCATCATGCCGCCCCCATCCCCCACGCGCTCTCTCCCTGCTATATTATTATACAGGAACAACCTCTATTTTAGCTATAATTTTCTTTTGATATGAAAGCAGCCCATTTCATCCCAGACTATCCAGCCATTACTGCTGACAGCACAGAAACCTATTTGGAGGAAGAATATAATTACGGAAACATTATATTGGTGTAAACAATTTTTAAACATCCACTTATCATAGAGCGGGAGCTGTTTTCAGCACCACCATCATTGGACAGCTCCAGCACTCACAAACCCATTTAATGGCAATCTTTTACTATTTCTTCCACTCAATTAAATGATATCTTATTTTTAATTAAACTACCAAAACGACTTTTTTTTGGATTCGGAGCTTAATGCACTAAAAATAGTCTTGTCTGAACATAAACCATGCCAAACCCTATCAGATCATGGCTTCTTCAGAATTGGGCTACTGCTCGCTGCAGGGTCACATGCGAAGCAGTTTTTTTTTCGTTAATAACAAATGTTAAATGTGATCCAGATTGCTAATCAGAAGTGTTTATTGTGTCATACATCCCCAAGGAACAAAGAATGCAAGCCTTGCCGCATCTCCCTTAATGCGCTTCAACTATGCGGCTACCCACAGACAAAACTGCCAGTGCAAAATCATCCGGAAAGGCTGATAATCGGGAACAAGAGCTTCTAGAAAATGTTCATTATCGACCTGTTTAAACAGGAAGACAATCACCTTAAAAAAGAGAAAAATGCTTGCATATAAGACAAGATAGTTTTAAGGGGAATTTGACTATAGATTTTTGCCACCTACTCTCAGAGCAGCATAACGTAGAGACAAAGACTCTGATTCTGGTGATGTGTCACTTACTGGGCTCCTTAATGTAGTTTTGTTAAAAATCACAGTTTTATCAGCAGGAGATTATCATTAGAGGACTAGTAAACCTGCTGCAATGTAGTCCAACCACTCCCCACCACTGACTGGAAGCTTTCTGTGAACACTGTGCATAGGCATAAAGCTGCCAATCAGTGATGTGGGAGGAGTTATGCATAGCTCAGCATTCAGAGAACTGCTAGTTCGGCAGCAAAGAAAACAGGGATTTTATCAAAATAACAGCAAGCAGCCCAGTAAGTGACGCATTGCTGGAATCATTATCTTTGCCCACTACATTATGCTGGTCTCAGATTAGGTGTCACAAACCTTAGGAGAAATTCCCTTTAAGCATGTTTAAAAATAATCATTGTCCGGTTAAAGACTTGATGTGCTGCCGATTAAGTGATGTTCTGTGCGCACAAAATGATCGCATAAATGCTGATTCTGTGTGGATAGAACGTTTATCAGTGGTGAAAAAAACAACTGATTGGCTTGCAAGTACTCAATCGGAGTTCGTTTAATGTTCCGTCTGTGTCCTTATAAAATTCCCAATTCATCATGCATTATTTATAGTATTGGTTTTCTCATTTAGGCAGTGGCACCTCTAAGGCTCCAGGGCAGTGGCGCCACTTTCAGCTTGTGGATCCCAAAAGCAAAATCTCCAATATGGCCCCGATTTTTGCAGGTCTTTTCATATGGACCAAAGAGACCCTTTGGGCCACCTAGGATCCAGAACCCCAGTGTGATTGCAACCCTTCACCTACTTATAGTTATACCCCTGCTCCAGGGCCCTCATCCATTCAGAACCCATGCACCCCTAATACTTACCCTCCTGCTACAGGTGTGTCCTTCCTTACCTTTTCTCTTGGCTTGAGATCCAGAAATAGGTGGCATGAGATGACCACCAGCATTAAAAAATAACGTTTGTTTTACTCTGTTGGGCGCTTTTTTATGTTATAAATGTCTGCTTAGAATGTATTGAATTTGTAGTGTGAAAAACTGAATGTCCTGAAAGCGCCACTCCAGCTATTTTTATTTATTTTTCCACTGCAGGGATGTCACTAATTTAAGTTTCCTTCCATTGGTTTTATTCTCACCAACTGCCGTCTTCAGCTGTTATCGGTGCCGCGCTAGTCCCCTTCTTCAGGTTGTGACCTGCCGGATCGCTCCAGTGTTTTGCCAGATCCAGGATCTCATAGACTTGCATTGAGAGCTTGTGACCGTTAGCTTTGACTTCTGATCAGTCAGATGTTGCGGTTACAAGATGGCAGATCAGAACTTGCGCGGCGTCAAGAAGAGCAGAAGACAGTGGCTCATAAGTATACTAAGGTCAAGGATTTTACACTGAAGAGTGGTGCTTTAAAGAATATTTCAGTATTCTAATGGTGAACCCATTTTTTCTCAAAATTTTCATATTTTTTCCTAAAATGATATTGTGTTGCTCTCTTGAGTGCTGTTATGTATCTATATGAAAATATGTTGAATCTGCCCTGTAAAAATTGTACTTTAATGGGTTGTGTTATCTTCATAAATGGGTAAAATTGTAAAGATCTTGTAAAACCAACTTTGCAGTTTACCACCTATTAAAAATCATCTCCGTTTTCAAGAATTGTATTTTATAGTTTATTGCTCATTACCAAGATGACTGGCCTCTGTGACTGGCTGGTCTCCTAGACAAGGAGTGCAGTATTTGCAATCTCTATTCTATAGAGCTTGTAAGCGCTGCTTTGAAGCTGACAGGTTTGCTTGATTTGGCCAACGCCAACGACCCTGCTCTCCTAAAATGCTGCAGAGGAAAAGCTGATTTGCTTGCAGAATAGGATAGTTTGGACCAGTCACTGGTCCGAGTTATCAATCTTTAGGAAATAGGCCAGGATACAGAGGAGCAGTAGTCTCAAGAAGATGCAATAACTCCTTTAGGCTGTGTTCACATGCCATGCCATGCTGTGGCTCATACCAACAGCAGCTCTATGGTCTCTGCATCATTTCCCTGCACTATTCCTTAATCTTGCTGGGAAACGGCGCAGAGCCCAGTTGGTTTTGTCGATGAAACAGTAGGTCTTCCATGTGATACTGCCATTTCTCTACAAGATTAAAGGAGTTGTCCAGGACTTTGACAGTGATGGCTTATCCATAGGATAGGTCATCAATGTCTGATAAGTGGGGGTGTGATTTTCGGCACCCCACCAATCCGCTATTACTAGTTTTGGCGGCGGCCGGTGCTGCCCAGTTACAAAGCTGCACAGCTCCGTTGATGGAATAGTGGCCACGGCTGGGTACTGCACATCCAACCCCTATTATTTGAAGAGGGCGGATGTGCAGTACCCGGCTGCGGCCACTATATAGTCAACGGAGTTGTCTCTGTAACTCAGCAGCGGGTACAGCAGATCGACGGAGGTGCCATATGTCGCACCACCACCGATCAGACATTGATCACCTATCCTAAGAATAGGTCATCAATATTAAAGTCCTGAACACCCCTTTAATTGATTATGTAGTGAAGCATTGGCATAGAGCTGCTGACCACCGCTTGTGAACGCAGCCTTATCTATAGTTACTGTTTGATAGCGGTAGACACATTTGTGCCTAACAGCAGAACTAAATTGCCACATTTACAGAAAGGTTAAATTATTTGCAGTCAATCTGCATCTGTATGCACATGAAGAAGTTAACAAGATTGGATTTTTTTTTCTGCAGGGTATATAAATAGGAGCTAATATCTTGTTTTGGTGCACATAGCTGCTTTTGTCATGTTAGCTGCACTCCAGAAGGATATACTTTTTTCCTAAATTGATTTTTAGGAGTCCATGCCTAAACTTGCATTTTCATTTTTAAAGGGAAGGAAATGAAATATAATGTACGGTAGCGGAATGCGAAATGTGCTGCTATAATGTAAGCAGCTTCTCTCCTTGCAGATGTACCATAAAATTCTCCCATTGTTAATTCAATGTAAACACCCACTAGATAGCGGATGGAGAAATGTTTGGCTATTCCAGAGAGCTAATTTAACATCTAATACACAAATAAAGTGATATGATAATATTTCTCGTACAAGCAGACTTTACTTGATCTTCTATTATTCAGTTTCGTTCTATCCGGATATCAAAAGATTTCCATATTCCCATATTATGCAAAACATGATCTTAAGAATTCGGTTATTGTGTTTGTCCTCTTTGTCTCTACCTAGGCTGTTTGCATTGGATTTATTTCTTTCCTAATGTAATTCTTCGTATCTTTCTTTTTTTTCTTCTCCACATTGTAATAGGGTGGAATGATTGCTCTCCTGCTGTGTATCCTGTGCCTTCTCCTTATTTTATATACTAGACGACGGTGGTGCAAGAGGAGACGTGCACCCCAGCCGCAGAAGAGTGCAAGTGCAGAAGCTGCCAACGAGATCCACTACATCCCTTCCGTGCTCATTGGAGGTAGTCATGGACGAGAGAGTCTTCGCAACGCACGAGGGCAGTCTACTCATCCTGGTGGTACCCTTGGAATCCGTGAAACCCCTATCCTTGACGGTTATGAATACGATGTCACTGAGCTTCGTCATCATCTCCAACGGGAGTGCATGAATGGTGGGGAAGATTTTGGAAGCCAGGTGTCCCGAACACTGGACTCCCTTCATGGATGCAATGATAAGAATACCATGGACCTCACTCCTGGTGTGTTTTTAATGAAAAGAACATTTTAATAAACCACAAGCCAACAAATCTCTTGAGATCTGTCGAGATTTGGTTGCTTGTATTTGTGTCCATGTTTAATGTAGCATGATTACAGATGTGTCTTTCCTTACCTTTCCTAGAAACTAGAGATGAGCAAATATTTTCATATTTGAATTTGTAAGGTTCAACGAATCTCTCCCAAAAATTCGATTTTTTGGCAAATCTGGCAGACTCACTTTAAAATGACTGCTAAATTCCCTGCCTCGGCTTTTATACAGGCTACCTTTTAACCCCTCCAGATTTGCTGTGCCAAATCATATGATGTAAAAGCTGCAAAACATTTTGGGAAAGCTTGCGTAGCTACACCCCTGAAGTCATTTGAGTCTTCTGTGCTTGATGCTATTTTACGCATTGAAGAAGATCGTAACTACCGTTTTAGGTGATTCGTGCGAATTGATTAGCAAATTGTTCGAATATGACGGATTAAGCAAATTTCTAAAAATTTGTCAGGAATTTCGATTTGCTCATCTCTACTCTCAGGATATCCTGAGTTAAGTGCCATGGCCAGCCTAAAAAAAGTAACAAAGTGATTTTACAAAACTCTGTTGTGATATGCTTATACTTTGTGTGTCCACCCTATGGTCGTAATGTAAATTTTGGCCTGTTGAGATTTTTGCTAACATGGATTGACAATGTAATGAATTTGTATCAGGAATAACTGAAGTTCTTAAAGAAATTGGTGGAAAGGTAAAAGTAGACACATCTGTAAAGCATGTCCCATAAATTAGTTGTCTTCTCAGTGGGAAAAGCAGCTGGTGTCTAGTAGTATAATATATTCTTGTTGCGAGCAAATCAAAATATTAGAAGCAAAAATTGGAGTATACTTCATTTTTTTAATTCCGCACCAATCCCAAGTCATAGATTATTGAGGTCTTCCGCCTCCAGCATGATGAAGTGTCAAGAGTCTGGAGCAGAGGATGTAATGTGAACAATGAGGCCAGCGATTGTCTGAATCGGCCGTGGGACGGCAGTGACCCCTTTAATGTTTTTTCCATGCACAAAAGCCTATCTGTACAGCTCAGCTCCATTAGGGACTGCTCACATCGGCTCTTTTGTTTGCATTTTCGGAGCACTCTAGAAAAGATGGAAAAAAAATTAGCTCGCCCAAAGCAGGATATCCGACATGAACAAAACATTGTCGTATGGTTTTAAGAGGAAAAGAAAATCCAGCAAAGATTGAATCTTCTAACATGGAGAATTTTATTTCAAATTGATTAAAATCCAGTCCAGCATGGCGAACCGCAGACGCATCTCAAACTTAGTCTTTATTCATTCAAGTTCGAAACGCGTCTGAAGTTCACCATGCTGGATTGGATTTCAATGAATTTGGAATAAACTTCTACATTTTAAAGGATTCCATCCTTGCTGTATTTTCTCTTCCTCTTACTGTAGAAAAACTCCTGGTATGCACAATAGAGAAGTCCCTAGCGGTCAAATAGTCAGAAAGAGGATACAGTATACCAATATATGTCAAAGTACCATAACCATTGTATGAAATAGCATAGAAACCTTGCTTGGTCATTCCATGCAGTGCAGTAAAAAGTTACATGCTTTGCAATATATACTTTTTTAACACGAGAGCCAATAAGTGATGGACGTTAGTCTATGGCATGGTAGATATCATTTAAACCTATAAGCCAGGAAAATCTCCCTACAAATCCAGTCCAGAATGCCCTGACAGGTGCGTTACAGCGCCATCCATCCCCCGATATAATGGAATCTGATTATCGGATTCTTTTTGAGCTGTCCGTGGTCTCTGTATGTCATATCCATTGAGTGAATGCCATTGATGCAGATGGGTGACTAATGTGATGGATACAACATACAGTGGCATCCGTCACCTATTAGCTATAATGGCGTCCATTTAACTGATATGTCATGTAAAGCTCATGGGCAGCTCAAGAATTCTCCATTAAACAGATCCCGTTATACCATGGTTGGATGGCGCTGTGAGAAGCATCGGTCACAGGCTTCTGCATTGTGTAAGTGGAGAACTTTCCCTTCCATATGTATTGGATGGAGAAAAAAATGCGACGTGATCAAGGTCTTGGTGCTAATGATCTGCTTGAGCGATCGGAGGTAAACATCCACTGATTAAACATTAATGGTCAATCCTTAGGACACCCCATCAATATTTGAGTCCCAGAAAAAGTATAGTACTCTATTTTTTTGGTATTTGACATACAAGAATTGCTTTTTTTCTTGCTTTTTTAGAGAATGAAGGAAAGATTTGCTCGTTAGTACCTCTCCTCTTTGGAAGTGCTGTGCGTCATGTAATGCTTTGCAGAGAAGCCGTCACTTAGAATAGAAGGAGCGATGCTATTTTCCAAAACACTTTTGGAAAGATAAGTGTGTGCTGTTTTTTTTTGTTTTTTTTTGTGTGGCGCTTTTACAACTTCTATAAAAGCAGAACTTTTTTTTTCTCCATCTAGAGGAGTGCTTCTGTCGTCAAAGTGCTCCTCGTTCTACTTATAATGCATGCCCCTGAGGCATCATTACATGTGTGATTCTTCAGCCCCAGTTCCATCAATAATAGAAAAAAGAAAAAGAAAAGAAGAAAAAAAAAAAAAAGAAGAAAGTGCAGTGCATAAAAAAAAATATTATATTTTACTTAGATTGTTTGACGGCAGAAGGTTATGTCAATGTTATTGACAATCCTAATATCATAGAGTTCTAAACATGGGGATGATCTCATGAAAGGAAAATCTATCTTAAAAGTTTATGGTTAGAACTGGAGATGATTATGAGTCTTCATCCCATATCTGAAGAACCTTAAAGAACTTTTCCAAAAGAAAGACGTTATCCCCTATCAATAAGATAGGATTCCAGTGGTCAGACCTCAAGCGATCAGCGAGACATCCCCTGAGATCAGGGCTCTGGAACCTGGAGAACAGATTCCGCACCATTCATTGTTTATGGGACTTCCAGCCAACCGAGGGCTGTACCCCAGTGATCGGACAGTTATCACATACATCCTATCGATGGGAACATCAATTTAATTTAGTTTCAAAATGAGCAAAAGATTCTTAAAGTTCTCATGAAAGCAACATCTTCTTAAACTAAAAATGGACTATTTGTCCAGATTCAGGAAGTTTGTATTCACAGGAATGATCAACATTGTAATACATGTGTGGATCCGTCACTGTGAGAACAACTCTTTGGCTCATTGAGGGGAGAGAACTCCACACTAGGATGTTTAAACTGAATCTGTCGGGTCATTTTTGTGCAGTATACTAATATTATCCTGAAATAGGGCTAGGGCATGACTTTCAGGATATGTAACTTTTATTTCTCTACTTGACCCCGTTGTATTCCTGTAAGCCTTGGATAAATTTATTGTCTAGCGTTTTGCAAGTCAAGCATATGTCAATTGCAAATGAATATTCACCCCTTCCCTCGCCGATAATCCTACCCACCCCTCCGCACTGGCGTCACTGATTCAGTCAGACTGCGGTATGCCAAAGGATCATTGCAATTCTCGGAATGGCCCTCTGCCTCCTGACCTGAGAGTGACAGCTGCATAGAAATACTGTACATGCTGTCACGCTCATGTCAGAAGAGAAGACGGCCAGTCCAAGGACTGCAATGCGATCCTCAGGCGAGTAACTCAGCAGTTTGAATAAGTGACGTCGGCGCAGAGGGTTGGGCGGCATCATGGGCTGGGAAAGGGATGAATATTAATTTCACATTTACATGAACGCTGGAAAGTCAAGTTTCTGTAAAATGTGAAATCAATATTCACCCCATTCCCAACCCATAATCCCACCCTATCCTCTGCGTCACTGTTTGGATGCAGTCACACTGCTGTGTTATACGCCCGAGGATCACATTGCAATCCTAGGACTGGCTTTCTGGTCTCCTGACATGACCATAACGGCATGTATTACTATACTGCACAAAAATGACCTGACTGATTCTCTTCCCTATAAGAAAACATTAAAGAAAGTCTCTTATCAAATCAAATGAAATGATTTCTAACCACTTTTTTCAATATTTTTTCTCTAACCCTGGGTAGCAAGTGACTATGTGCTCCTGCCTATTAACGAACGGTGGAGTAACCTGATATATATTTAAAAGTTTGTATCATAGAATTAACAGCCTCTGATTGCTGCAATGACTCACACCTCGCTTCTGTCCTAGATCGAGTAGTACAGTTCATAATTGGGGGGGAGATGTCCCGCTGTCCAGAGAAAAAAGGGCTATCTCCTGATTGCAGCTTTGCAGCACGGTGATGTCTCCTCTATACATGTTCAGACACAAATGTCATTGTTCAGCTTTTCCTTCTTTGACTCAAGACTTTGTGTCTGTTATGTACATCAATTGATAAACTGTTTGCTTTTCCTACTGTTTGGCCCACCCCGGGAAAACTCTACATGCTGTTCTTCTTTATAGGCACATTATACTGGTACATAGAGATAAAGATGTAAGTTACAGTACACTAGGAAAACTACATGCTGTTCTTCTTTATAGGTACATTATACTGTTACATAGAGATACAGATGTATGTTACAGTACACTAGGAAAACTCTACATGTTGTTCTTCTTTATAGGCACATTATACTGTTACATAGAGATACAGATGTATGTTACAGTACACTAGGAAAACTCTACATGTTGTTCTTCTTTATAGGCTCATTATACTGGTACATAGAGATACAGATGTATGTTACAGTACACTAGGAAAACTCTACATGTTGTTCTTCTTTATAGGCACATTATACTGGTACATAGAGATACAGATGTATGTTACAGTACAGTAGGAAAACTCTACATGTTGTTCTTCTTTATAGGCACATTATACTGGTACATAGAGATACGGATTTATGTCACAGTACACTAGGAAAACTCTACATGCTGTTCTTCTTTATAGGCACATTATACTGGTACATAGAGATACAGATGTATGTTATACTACTCTAGGAAAACTCTACATGTTGTTCTTCTTTATAGGTACATTATACTGTTACATAGAGATACAGATGTATGTTACAGTACACTAGGAAAACTACATGCTGTTCTTCTTTATAGGTACATTATACTGTTACATAGAGATACAGATGTATGTTACAGTACACTAGGAAAACTCTACATGTTGTTCTTCTTTATAGGCACATTATACTGTTACATAGAGATACAGATGTATGTTACAGTACACTAGGAAAACTCTACATGTTGTTCTTCTTTATAGGCACATTATACTGGTACATAGAGATACAGATGTATGTTACAGTACAGTAGGAAAACTCTACATGCTGTTCTTCTTTATAGGCTCATTATACTGGTACATAGAGATACAGATGTGTGTTACAGTACACTAGGAAAACTCTACATGTTGTTCTTCTTTATAGGCACATTATACTGGTACATAGAGATACAGATGTATGTTACAGTACAGTAGGAAAACTCTACATGTTGTTCTTCTTTATAGGCACATTATACTGGTACATAGAGATACAGATTTATGTCACAGTACACTAGGAAAACTCTACATGCTGTTCTTCTTTATAGGCACATTATACTGGTACATAGAGATACAGATGTAAGTTACAGTACACTAGGAAAACTTTACATGTTGTTCTTCTTTATAGGCACATTATACTGGTACATAGAGATACAGATTTATGTCACAGTACACTAGGAAAACTCTACATGCTGTTCTTCTTTATAGGCACATTATACTAGTACATAGAGATACAGATGTATGTTATAGTACTCTAGGAAAACTACATGCTGTTCTTCTTTATAGGCACATTATACTGGTACATAGAGATACAGATGTATGTTACAGTACTCTAGGAAAACTCTACATGCTGTTCTTCTTTATAGGCACATTACACTGGTACATAGAGATACAGATGTATGTTACAGCACTCTAGGAAAACTCTACATGCTGTTCTTCTTTATAGGCACATTACACTGGTACATAGAGATACAGATGTATGTTACAGTACTCTAGGAAAACTCTACATGCTGTTCTTCTTTATAGGCACATTATACTGGTACATAGAGATACAGATGTATGTTACAGTACTCTAGGAAAACTCTACATGCTGTTCTTCTTTATAGGCACATTATACTGGTACATAGAGATACAGATTTATGTCACAGTACACTAGGAAAACTCTACATGTTGTTCTTCTTTATAGGCACATTACACTGGTACATAGAGATACAGATGTATGTTACAGTACAGTACACTAGGAAAATTCTAAATGCTGTTCTTCTTTATAGGCACATTACACTGGTACATAGCGATACAGACCTCTATGTACTACTAGCTTACTAAATAGATATATATATTCACCTTCATAAGCAACTGTCACTTCAGTGCCTCCATTCTGATGTCCCTCATCAATCTTTGCAAGTTTCCTGCACCAAAGGAGATGTGGACATGTGCAGAATGTGACCACTAGGGCCAGTTGTTGGCTTCCATGATCACATGAAGCATGTACAGCATGTGATAGGAGCAGGATATAAGCATAGTTTAGCGGAGAACACCGGAATGGATGCACTGGAAATTAAAGATTTGAGTTTAGTCTACTTTTTTATTATTTAAAAACTGTAAAATCTCATTAAAAAAATGAGTCTATATCTTAAAGTCTATGGCCACTTGATTGGGACAATGTCCATTTCGCATGCCATTTTCAAACTAAGGTGAGCAAAAAAAATGAAACCTTTGTATAATATTGCGACATATTATGATGATTTTTAGATGAGGGGAATATGAATGGAAATGTCCAAAACATACATAAAGAGTAACCAACGTTTAATTTTTAATAAAATACTGTAGCATTTCAGGGGATATAGCTCTGAGATCGCTGTCTGGGTAGACAGAATGGCACGAAAACAGTTCATTCAGACAGCAGTTTGGTGAAAACTGGCCGCAACCAGCTTTATTAGAGTCCACAGCACACAGATAAAAACAAAGCATAAACAAAAGACCTAGGCTTGTCTAGCCACTAATTACACTTATATAGCTTTTCCCTTTCTATCAGGAACCCGGCTCTATCAGCCTAGGCCCAAAACAACACATATGATATATGTTACCAGTATGGAGTTTCCCAGATACTCCTCCTTATGTCTGAAGGTCCACCCGACGTCCAGACTTGAGAGAGATCCACTCCTATTCAGTAGTCATCATCCTGGAGGTTCACAGAGACACTCCTGTGTCCGGGGTACCTCTAACCCAGACTGAGACAGCTCTCCTCCTATTCAGTAATCGTCAGCATGGAGGTTCACAGAGACACTCCTGTGTCCGGGGTACCTCTAACCCAGACTGAGACAGCTCCCCTCCTATTCAGTAATCGTCAGCATGGAGGTTCACAGAGACACTCCTGTGTCCGGGGTACCTCTAACCCAGACTGAGACAGCTCTCCTCCTATTCAGTAATCATCAGCATGGCGGTTCACAGAGAATGCTTCATGCGCCGGGACACCTCCCTGTGTCCAGGCTAAAGACAGCTCTAACACTCTTGGAGACTGTTTCTTGTGCCAGGACACCTCCCTGTGTCCAGGCTAAACTAGCTCTCTGACTGTGTCCGCAGACACCTATTTCTGGCTTCCTAATTAACAGCTGATTGACTTCAGGTTTAAGCTGCAAGTGTGCAATGAATGCAAGGTGTAGTGACCTCTCTCTACCACCAGGTCTACAAAGCCACATATTTCCCTTATAGTTAGCAAAGAACCTAGGTGAAATGTACACCCCAGTCACCACATATCCTCACTGTCTCACATATCCCCCCCCTCTTCTCCAGACCGGAGGGCTGGTCATCCAGACCGGAGGACTGGTCAACAAACCTAAAGAGACAGTGAACACAGCTCAAGTCATAGCCAACATCAGCTTCATCTTTACCTGAAGTATAACCATCATTAGCTTCATCTATATTTTCCATTAAGCAGGGTTTCTATACCCTTACACACACACACACACACACACTGTGTGATGTCACAGTCATGTAACCAGTCAGCTTGAGGGGAAGGAACATGGACAGTCAAAACATACACACTGATCCATTAAATGGATGCCAGCCAGCGCTGCATTACCCATCCGTCCCCTCTGCATACAACTTTATCCTAGGTATTTAGACACATACCCCTTGGGTGGGTTTGTAGGTGACTGGACCCGCCCAGCTCTCCAAGTCACCTGGAAGCCTCCCAATGTATAGCACAAGTCTCAGCAGTAGATCTGCTGAACCAAAATATATCCAGGCTTCCATCACAGGGCCACCCACCTCTGCGATACATACCGTCCATCCATCACATGCCTCCATGCATATCCCGAGGGCCATACACAGTGCCCCCTCTGTTCAAATTTGTGGGGTCGAACACCTGCCACCCGACCAGAGATCCCCCTCGGTCGCCTCTGCCAGTCACCCCGTCTCATTTGATTTTGGGCACTATGCAATATCACCTCTTTGTTAGGCCTCTCCCGCCCCCAGCGGTCAGAACGTTGGCCTTGTCCTTGTGTCGGTGTCACCTCACCCGACCTTTCTTTCCCGAACTGCCTCCTACCGTCGTTGCGGCCACGAGTCCATCGTCCAGTCAAGCTCACTGGTAGCTCTGAGTCTGACTCTCTGTCTTTTCGTCCGCCACCGGGTCTCACACTCAGCCGTGAGCTAACAGAAGCGTCATCTCTACCCCTCATTGTTTTAGCACGTCTACTGCCAATCCCCAGGGAAGCCTCTCGTCTCTCCCTTTCTTGGGCTGGAAGTAGTCGCTCTCTTTGTTCCAACTGTAAAACATCCTCAGATGGCATCTTCTGTCTGGCTGTAAGGTCAGCATCAGCCTTCTTCTCAGGACTCTCAACCTCTTCTGCTACCATGCCTTCCTCATTTGCACTGGTTGCTTTATTGTCATCAGATGATTCATTATCACTCCCACTATCCCTGTCTGACCCCTTTTTCTCAGCCACATCTGGCTCACTGTCAGGGTTAGACACTTTATTCTCATTCTCATCCTGCTCACTTTCAGGAGTATACAATTTATTTTCATTCACATCTTGCTCACTGTCAGGGTTATACAACTCATTCCCATTCACATCTTGATCTGGAACCTTAGTTAACATGTTATCCTCAACATTAACTTCACGATCTGGTCCCTCAAGTATGTGACTATGTGACAACCCCAGCACTATACCTCCATATAGCTCAGGTACCAGGAGCTGACTCACGACCTCTCCCTGGACTTCAGTGTCCCTAAACAATAGGTTATTGTTCATGGCAGCATGAGGAAACCTCTCCTCAGAGCCAGGCTCTTGGGGAACCTCATTCAGAACAATTACATTTTCCTGTGCCGTTTTAAGAGTGGGGTCTCGCACCGGCTCTCTCCCAAAATTGTCACAGGACACAGGCAGGTCAGGGACACTCGGTTCCCGAGAACCACCATCCTCGTCTCCCAACATCACCTGCAAAGGAATTTCATCTTTATCAGGATCATCATCAGTATCATCACTATTATGATTAGCATCATCATCATTATCAATATCAGCATCATCATCATGGTCATCATCATTATCATGATCATCATTATTATCACATAATTTTAATGGCCCACTAGCATTGTGTTCCGCCCCTCGGGACTGCGCACCCTCAATAGGAGCTTCATCACACTGTCCAACAGAAACATTTTTCCCCCAGAGATCCTTAGACCGGGGAAAGTCATTACCCAATATGACGGTTGCACCAGGTTCTTCACTACCCCCCCTTCATATGAAACCTCCCCGAGTTTGGGGACCAAGTCCACGGCAGTCTCTGGGTAGACTTTGGTGTCTCCATGGATGCACACCATACTCAGGTGCTTATCAGGGATAAAGTCCCTATCAATCAGGCTGTCACATAGGGAAGTCACTGGACTCTCTGAGTCCAAGAGGGCCTGAACCCGCTTATCAACATACCCCATGTCCCCAACAGCTGGAACGCTCTTACCGGGAGAGTTCGGCGTCCGGGAACTCTGAAGTGACGACCTCTCAGACAGCTGTACCTCAGGAGGACATGCTCGGGTGTAGCGGTTCACTATCACCTTTTCAACTCCATAATCAAGCCTGCTGACTGCAGACTCCCAACTGTATCTCCAGTCATGAACTCCCTTGGCACGGGCTGTCACCGTAACACTCAGCCGGGTACGAATCTCCGCTTTCAGCTTGGCATAGTCTTGGCTGTCCTGCTCGCTCAGGTCAGCATAGGCCACCTGGGGCACTCCAATCAGATAGGGTGCGACCATCATGGCCCACTCAGATAGGGGCAGATTCTCCTTCTCTGCCAGTTCCTCAAATCTAGTGAGATATACCTCCACATCATCACGAGGTGTCATCTTTTTCAGGGACCGTCTTACCGCCTTCTTTACAACGGACAAGTCAGGTGCCTTCACAACATTACTCTGGGACGAGGTGCTGAGAGCTGCAATCTGCTCCAACACCCGGTTATTCTCCTGCTGCTGCTGCAGGATTTGCTGCTGGTACTGCTGCATGCACTGCTGGTGCTGCAGCTCCATGGTCCGCTGGGCCTGGACCAGGTACTCAATGAGCTCCTTCATACTGCCGGACTTATCTATCTCAACCACGGCAGTTTTATGTTGCACATTAACTTGTGCCATTTGTTCAAACAGCGCCTCCATGCTGTCATCCATGCTGTCAGACTTCTCTGTCTTAACAACGGCAGTCTTCACTCAAGACATACACACTCTACAGTCTTTTCCATAGAAAAATTCAGCTCTGCTGTGCAGACACTTTTTTTTTTTTTTTCCTTTGCAAAGTCTATTAGGGCTCCTGTCTCTTTAAGACTGCTCCACAGACTTTTCTTTTGCTGCTGCACATTCCACAGTCATTTTCACAACAAGTTCAGCTTTGCTGTGCATACATTTTCTCTCTGCAGACCCTATCAGGGCCACTGTCTCTCCAAGACTGCTCCAAACAGACGCTTCTGCTGACACACTTTTTTTTTTTTTTTCTCTGCTGCTATTTCAACAGACCTCACCTTTATTGCTGTCTCTAAGCCTCTGTGCTGCATACACACTCCAGCACTAACTGTATCAGCCACTGCGCTGCCCCAGCATTCTCCGCCAATTGTAGCATTTCAGGGGATATAGCTCTGAGATCGCTGTCTGGGTAGACAGAATGGCACGAAAACAGTTCATTCAGACAGCAGTTTGGTGAAAACTGGCCGCAACCAGCTTTATTAAAGTCCACAGCACACAGATAAAAACAAAGCATAAACAAAAGACCTAGGCTTGTCTAGCCACTAATTACACTTATATAGCTTTTCCCTTTCTATCAGGAACCCGGCTCTATCAGCCTAGGCCCAAAACAACACATATGATATATGTTACCAGTATGGAGTTTCCCAGATACTCCTCCTTATGTCTGAAGGTCCACCCGACGTCCAGACTTGAGAGAGATCCACTCCTATTCAGTAGTCATCATCCTGGAGGTTCACAGAGACACTCCTGTGTCCGGGGTACCTCTAACCCAGACTGAGACAGCTCTCCTCCTATTCAGTAATCGTCAGCATGGAGGTTCACAGAGACACTCCTGTGTCCGGGGTACCTCTAACCCAGACTGAGACAGCTCCCCTCCTATTCAGTAATCGTCAGCATGGAGGTTCACAGAGACACTCCTGTGTCCGGGGTACCTCTAACCCAGACTGAGACAGCTCTCCTCCTATTCAGTAATCATCAGCATGGAGGTTCACAGAGACTGCTTCATGCGCCGGGACACCTCCCTGTGTCCAGGCTAAAGACAGCTCTAACACTCTTGGAGACTGTTTCTTGTGCCAGGACACCTCCCTGTGTCCAGGCTAAACTAGCTCTCTGACTGTGTCCGCAGACACCTATTTCTGGCTTCCTAATTAACAGCTGATTGACTTCAGGTTTAAGCTGCAAGTGTGCAATGAATGCAAGGTGTAGTGACCTCTCTCTACCACCAGGTCTACAAAGCCACATATTTCCCTTATAGTTAGCAAAGAACCTAGGTGAAATGTACACCCCAGTCACCACATATCCTCACTGTCTCACAATACATATTTTATTAGAGAAATCTGCCCTTTTCTCCTCCTGGACTGATCTTTCATTCTCAAAATTCTCAGTTCACGGGTAAAATCTGTCTTCAGTGAATACAGACTTTCCTTTTACTGTGATAAGAAATGACAGTTGGTGCTCATAAAGCTCTATGGAGAACGGTTCTTACAAGAAGAACTTGCAGCAGAATAGAATTTTAAAAGCACCAACTGTTATTTTCTATTGCAGTAACTGGAAAATCTGTCTTGACTGAATACAGATTTTACTAATTTTTACCCCTGAGTTGAGAGTGAAAGAAGAAAGAAGCAGATTTCTCTGATAAGATATATTACAAAGTTGCTTATTTTCATGTGTACTATTGATTTCCGAAAGAAAGAGAAAAACAATGGCTAATTTTTTAAAAATCTATACATTTCCCATGCATAAATACAAGGGCTGAAGAGGTAGCTGTTGTACTGCTCTCTATGGAACGCAAATGCCTTTGGCACTTAACAAGACACCAGGATCAAAACTAACGCACCAGATTTTGCATTTAGCCTCAGAAGTATAAAAATTATTGGGTCAATGGGAAATGGATAAATGACAACATAATTCTCCATTGGATTTATTCAAGGGCAAACAGTAGCAAACACCAGCAGCATATGAATGCCCTGTAAGTACAGTACGTACACTACATCTCCATTCTTCAATAATTTAATCTACAGTTTTAGTGTTCTTTATCCGCATACAATATTAAACAGCTTTATGCGGAGAATGCATTATGGCAAGTATACAAGTGTACCCTCCCAATTATTGAAACTGCCATATACAGGAGGTGAAAGCCGAGCCTTAGAAATAGCAGATGTTAGTCTTGATGAGATGCAAATGATGTGATAATGAGTCCTAAGTGTACCCCTTTCATTGACATATACAGGTGTTAATGCCGAGGAATGGCATCACACTTGTAATTCTGCGCATCGGTAAATCTGAACCTGCTAATATCTCAGGTATTTGTGCAGTGTACACAGATCTGTGTGCAGAATAAAAAGAATAATTACCCCCCGGAGCATAATTAAGTCACAAATGATGCAGTATTGTTTTTAAATTAATAATTGATTTTATCATATATTAATTATGCATGAGGTTTCTCGTAAATTTTAGCCAAATGGAAGAAAGTAGGGATGAAAGACTCTCCTTAGTTAACATTTACGGTGACTTGCAAAAGTATTCATACCCCTTGGGTTTTTCCTATTTCATTACATTACAAACTGTCTTTAAATATTTTTGTAATCTGATTTGTGTGTGATGCATCAGCGCTAAATAGTCTAAGTAGGTGAAGTGAGAAAAATATAGTAATAAATTAAATTTATGGGATCAAATAAGGAAACATTGGCATGTGCATATGTATTCACTCCTTTTGCGATGATGCCCCTAAAAAATTCTGGTGTAAGCAATTACCTTCATAAGTAACCTGCTTAGTTAAAGGAAGTCCACCTGTGTGCAATCTAGAGGCATCATTAATCAAACACCACCATAAAGATGAAGGAGATCTTCAAACAACACCATGAAGACCAAGGAGATCTCCAAACAACACCATGAAGACCAAGGAGATCTCCAAACAACACCATGAAGACTAACGAGATCTTCAAACAACACCATGAAGACCAAGGAGCTCTCCAAACAACACCATGAAGACCAAGGAGATCTCCAAACAACACCATGAAGACCAAGGAGATCTCCAAACAACACCATGAAGACCAAGGAGATCTTCAAACAACACCATGAAGACCAAGGAGATCTCCAAACAACACCATGAAGACCAAGGAGATCTCCAAACAACACCATGAAGACCAAGGAGATCTCCAAACAACACCATGAAGACCAAGGAGCTCTCCAAACAACACCATGAAGACCAAGGAGATCTCCAAACAACACCATGAAGACCAAGGAGATCCCCAAACAACACCATGAAGACCAAGGAGATCCCCAAACAAGTCAGGGACAAAGCTGTTGAGAAGTACAAGTCAAGGTTGGGTTATAAAAAATAACCCAATCTCAGATTAACACCGGAGCACCATCAAATACATTATCATCAAATGGAAAGAACATGATACCACAAGAAACCTGCCAAGAGAGGGCCGCCCACCAAAACTTTCAACCCGATCAAGGAGGGCATTGATCAGAGAGGCAGCACAGACACCAAAGGTAACCCTAAAGGAGCTGCACAGTTGCCAAGCAAAGTTGGTCTTCATGGAAGAGTGGACAGAAAAAAAGCCTTTATTTACACACAAAAATTGTAAGGCTCATTCTCTGTTTGCCAAAAAAACATGTGGGGGACTCCCCAAAATGTGTAGAGGAAGGTGCTGTGGTCAGATGAGACCAAAATTGAACTTTTTGGCTACCAAGGTGAAAGCTACGTCTGGCGCCAAACCAACAAAGCTCATTACCCAAAGAACACCATCCCCTCAGTGAAACGTGGTGGTGGCAGCATCATGCTGTGGGGATGTTTTTTGGCAGCAAGGACGGAAAAAATGTTCAAAGTCAGGGGCAAGATGGATGGTGTGAAATACATGGATATTCTTGACCAAAACCTATTTTAGTGTGTCAGTGATTTAAGACTGAGGTTCACTTTCCAAAAAGATAATGACCCAAAGCATACTGCTAAAGCAACATTGGAGTGGTTTAAGGGGAAACATGTAAATGTTTTGGAGAGACCTAGTTAAAGTCCAGACCTTAATCGAATTGAGAAGCTGTGGTCAGATGTGAAGATTGCTGTTCACCAGAGGAAACCATCAAACTTGATGGAGCTGGAGCAGTTTTGCCTCGGGGAATGGG
Organism: Oophaga sylvatica; assembly: GCA_033576555.1. NCBI lineage: Eukaryota > Metazoa > Chordata > Amphibia > Anura > Dendrobatidae > Oophaga > Oophaga sylvatica. Next base: position 95,391,539 of record JARQOD010000009.1, on the reverse strand, counting down.
CAAAAATCCCAGTGGCCAATGTGGAAAGCTCATAGAGACTTATCCAAAGCGACTTGCAGCTGTAATTACTGCAATAGGAGGCTCTACAAAGTACTGACTTTAGGGGGGGTGAATATTTATGCACACTAAAGTTTTCAGTAGCTTTGTCCTATTTTATTTGCTTCATGATAAAAAGAAAAACACATGTGCACAGTTGTAATCATGTTCTTTACATGAACTGATACAATCCCTAAAAAAAAATATTGAAATTCCAGGTTGTGAGGTAGCAAAACACAGAAAATGCCAAGGGGGTGAATACTTTTGCAAGACACTGTAGGTAGAATTAAAATTTAAAGGGATTGTCCACTATAAGTTTATTTTAATAGATGTACTGAAGATACAATTTTGTGTCACTTATTAATATATACACATTCCAGATTCTCATGTCTTCTTGTTAGTACATGATTCCTCATGGACTACTTGGTTCTACTAGTGTCAAAATGACTGATGAAGGAGAAGCATGTGACCAGCATGTGATAAGTCTCCTCCAATTGGAAAACATTGCACATGGGAAAGTGGGAAAGCTGTTTCTCCATTGGAGGAGGCTGATCACATGCTGGTCACATGCTCCACCAACGCTAGTCATTGTGAAAAACAAGGAGAGCTGTGCAGTCGGTGATGAAGTCTGTGTTAACAAACCAGAAGAGAACCTGTATTTATGTATGAGTAAGTAGTACAAAATCATGTCCTCGGTATATTTGATAAAAGATGAAGTGGACAAGCCCTTTCAGGAATAAAAAAAAAATGTGACTTGAAAAATATTGGAATGGTGGCACAGAGACTTTAAGGCTCTTTACCATAGATCTTTACACTCTCTGTGTGCCACCATATAGTGCATTTATATGGTACCGTATTACAGATCTAGAAGTAATGTTCCAAGTGAGATCCAGGAAAAAATACCCTTGTGTCTCTGTATTAAATCCGAGCTAAACGCAGGTACATTGTAAATAGGCTTCATGGCACCAGATTTTATCTTTATACATTGTAGACTGTGGGAAGCTTTAAAGGGGTTGTCTGGGATTTTAGCATTGAAGGTCTCCTTAGGAAATGACATCAGTGTCTGATCAGTGGGGATGTGACACCCGGACACCCCCGCCAATCAGCTGTTCCCGATGTCGGTGGCAGCGGCCGTAACTGTTCAGCACATCACAGCTCCGTTGACAAATAGTGGCCATGGTTGGGTACTGCACCTCCACTCTCTTTTGATTAGAATACGTGATGGATGTGCTGTACCCGGACACAGCCACTATAAAGTAGATGGATCTGTGCTGTGCAGTTCCGGCCTCTGCCAACCCCAGGAATAACTGATCGGCATGGGTGCCGGGTGTCACATTCCCACTGATCAGACATAGATGACCTATCCTAAGGATAAGCCATTAATGTTAAAGTCCTGGACAACCCCTTTAAAGGGTTACTTTCAACTATTAGATGTTATATGGTAGGTAATGACTTGGCAATCCTGAGAACAAGAGCTGAAATTCCCCATCAGAATATAGGGTTGGCTGGACATGCACAACACAGCTCGATTCATTCTCAATGTGACGGCTGGAAATAACCGAGTATAATGCTTGACTTTTTCTGCCAGTTGTATGGAGAATGAATGGAGCGGAGGCACGCATGTCCGCCCAACGCTATATTTTGATGGGGAACTTCGGATACTCATTCTTTGAATCTAAATATGTTACAGTATTACAGCGGTCAGACCCCCATGATCAGCTTAACTAAGCTTAGCTTGGTTAACACTATGGATAGGTGATACTGAAAAAAAATGGGAGTAAGTTGTCAATACATGCATGAGGCTTGGGAAACATTGTGGGCAACAAAAAGGAATAAAGTCAGATTGGAAAAAAATCAGGCAACTGACAGAAATAGAGATAAAATGGAAAATCAAAGAATGCAGAATCTGAGAACAAAAGAACAAATATGAAACACTGATTAAAGTTCTGTAGTTTTGATAAAATCACAGTTTTATCAGCAGGAGATTATCACTGGAGGACTAGTAAATCTCTTGCCATTTCGTTCTCCTAATTTATGAGCTGTGTATATCCCCGCCCCCACCACTGATTTGCAGCTTTCTGACTATGCAAAGTGTACATATAAAGCTGCCAATCAGGTTTGTGGGCGGGGTTATACAGAGCTCAGCATTCAGAGCACTGCTAGATCTGCAGCAGAAAAAATGTGATTTTATCAAAACTGTAACAAGCAGCCCAGTAAGTGATACATCACTGAAATCGGGGTCTCGGCCCCCACTTCATGCTGCTCTCAAATGGGGGAAGCAAAAATCTGGTGAAAGATTCCCTTTAAGAAATTGTGATGGACAAGCAGTGCCTAGAAGAATAACAGCCATTGTCCTCAGAAACGGCACCATTCTTATCAGTAGGCTGTGTCTGCTGTTCTAGCTTATCCCATCTTAAGGCCACTGTATAGCTTCCCACGTATTGGATGTGTGGGAGGCGAAACTTTTCTATTGTATCTTGTTTACCACAATGAAATAGCAATTCTTAGGACTGCAGAGAACACTGTTGGTTTAGAATTGGAAACAGAAGGGATTTCTACGAAATATCACATTGTACCCATTCCTCCTACCTTCTCCACCTACTTACTGTACATTGCTGGCGTTAAGGAGCCCAGACCGCCAGCACTACTAAAATGTGCTGCAATTTGGTGTGAATGAAAGTCTGATTAACTAATAACAGTTTTGCCTCCATGAAATAACAGCCCCATAATATTATTCCGGAAAGAAATTCTTTAGAACAATGCTGTGTAATGCTTATTGCAGTAAAATGAATGTTATCTGGAAAAGGAAACTATTACTTCTTCTAAGATTTGCCGCAGTCTTTCAGAGTCCCTAACTACAAGCTTTGCTCCTGCTAAAGAGTAACGGAGAGAATTTATATTGTCTGCACAGTTCTTAAATAGGCTCTTCCCATCTTCACAGATAGGTATTTTTAAATAGTACTTGTAAATAAAAGCAATTTTGCAATTTACTGTCAGTCAAAATTTGTAGCCGTTCTTGAGATATTAACACTTTTCTTTGGTTTACAGCTCGTTGCCTTGGAGACTGACCACCGCTGCTGGACAGCAGAGTATGCGCAGTGCTTACAAGCTCATCTCTATTAAGCCAGTAAGCACTATATTAAAATTGGCTGGGATCCCTAAAATGTACCGTTACCTTCAAATTCTGGCCAGATTCAGAGCAATATAAACCTGCCAGACAACAGTAGTGGTCGGTCTCCTAGGCAACAAACTGTAGACAAAAGAAAAAGTGTGAAAATCTCAAGAATGGGTGCAAATTTTAATAAGCAGTAAATTGCAAAATTTCTTTTTGTTTACAAGTATTATTCAAAAACATACATTTATGAACATGGAAATAGTCCTTTAACTACTGAAATTAATGTTGTGACTATGTAGGGGTTTCAGCTCTCTGGTAGTTATTTGGACAGGCACAGGCACCAGGTTTTAATATCAAAATAAAATAAAGCTTATGGTTCTTCACAAACTTTTCAGCTCAAAAAAATGAAAATGGCTTTTTTTTAGCACAAATGTATAAAAACAGTCCCATCTTTGGGTAAGGCAAAATAAATCAAACGGTCTCACCAACTTAGTGTCATAGGAACCTCTCGTGCTATAACACAGTCTATCCACCAGCTATGTCTTTCTCCAGTCTCAGCACAACTACTCCTCCCTGAGCTAATACAGCTGCCTTTTATTAGACCTGTAAGACCAGGACTGGAGTATGGGAGAGACCTTCCCCACCCACGCTCTTTTGGTCGCTCCCAAATCCTGGACCCAAAATCCAGTAAAAATAAAACCATCTCAGTTTCCTATGGTTACTGGCGCACTTCTTCCACGACTTACAACACCAGGGTCAGCAGCCTCAGCGACACATACCTGGCATCCAGGACCTTATCTCCTGCATTCTTACACTGTATAGCTTGTAACTCAACTATAAAAGTGATACCTATTTTGTAGTAATCCAATGTCGAATGCTGAGAAATCAAGTTTGGAAGTCATGATTAAAGAGATACGGGCCTTTTTATTTAGGGCTAATTTTTATGGTATTTACAAGGGGCATTGCTCACAGGTTAATAAGGCGGTGCAGAGTAAAACACGCCCCTGAGGATCCCTTAAGCACTACCCCCTCAATAAAGACCATAAAAATCAGCAGAGAATATAAAGGCCAATATCTCTTGAACTGTATGGTGGATTTAAAGAAAAAAAGTAGAAAAAACAAATACTCATGGGAGCAGCGGGAATAGATTAAGAACAAAAAGAGAACTTTTTACCCAATAACGTCCTCTTTAAGTGAAAAAAATGGCCTCACGGGATGTCCCTAGGCTTTAAATGCTACAATCAATAAAGAAAATTAATTAAAAAGTTGAAGGAGCTTTTACAATCCGTTTTAGGTCTATGCATCCTTTTTAAAGCCGATTCGAGGTGTTATGTTTACTTGTATTTTTCTTTCGTTATGGAGTGAAATGTCTTCCTACTTGACTTTACTTCAATCTTAATACTTAGTGATAAAGTTGACTTTGTATTTGATTTTTAGTATTATGCATTTTTGGGCAGATTGTCTTTATTTTCATGTGCACATAGAAGTGATTGTGTTCGGCGCTCGTTGTCAGGTAAACTGCACCATTAGGCCGCCCCCTCGGTGGTATCAGACTGATAAAGCGTGGGTTTATTGTAGTCATTAGGAGAGGACAGATGCTGCTCACCTTCTCTTTTGCATTTCGCGTCTTCTAGATTCTTCACTTCTGTCAAGATCTAAATGACAAGACAGTGCAAAGGGAATTACTTTCCACAACAGCTCTGTAACCTTGAGCCGCCACTCCATTGTTTCTCCGTAGCCATTTATCTCCGTGCTGAGCTCAGAACTCGGAGAAATAAAGGCTCACTTTTTCTTATTATTACCCCCTTTACCCGTTTTCAGTCGATCTAATATAAGCTCCATTCAATCGTTTTATCAGTTTACAAATTCAGTCGCGCTCCATCGGATTAGGAAAGAAATTGAATATCTATCCCAAAAGACAGCCGAGCATTATTACAAATATGCGCCAACAGAAAAGTACCTCTGCTTGTGAAGATCACGACACCATGTGCATACATAGCAATTCCCAAATCACCATTGTTATAATTAGTATCGTTATTGGAATCTTCCCCAACACAAGTCTGTATTCTAGCAATGTTGTGCCTGCTGCGGGGAACTTTACCATCCATGTACTTTACCCCCCATAGATGCATCAGCCACCAAAGCGCAAGCGCCATTTATATTAGTACCGCAGTCAGTGTTTTCTGTAATGTCCATAGGGCATCTGCTGAATCAGAAAGGCCCTTCTTACTGCTCCGTAGAATCATCTCTATATTGAAAAAGGAGGAAAAATAGTAAAAATCAAAACAAGAGGTTAACTATAGTATATCCAGTCTTGGACTAGGGTGTCAAGGGCCCACCAGTAACAGTGACCCTGGGGGGTCTATCTATCTATATAACTATCTATCTGTCGACTGTGGATATAAAAGGTCTACACTCCCTTGTTAAAATGTCAGGTGTTTGTCATGTAAAAAATTATACCAAGAAAAATAATTTCAAAATCTTTGTCGCCCTTAATCTGTAAAATTAAATTGAAAAATAAACAGAAATATTTTCAGGTGGACAAGGAAAGATAAAGAACTAAAATAATGAGGTTGAATAAATATGCACATCTTTAAACTAATACTTTGCTGAAGCACCCCTTTTAATTTATGACAGCTGTCTTTCGATTAGTAGTCTATCAGCACAGCCCACCTAGAATTAGCAATCTTTGCCTACTCTTCCTTGCTGCAGCGCTTCAAATCTGTCAGATCACAAGGGCATCTACTTTGTACTCTTATGGTCACCCACAGATTCAGGTCTGAGCTCTGGTTGAGCCATTCTAAAACTTTGATGCTTTTCTGCTGGACCCATTCTTTTGTTGATTTGGAGGTAAGCGTAGGGTCGTTGTTGTGCTGAAAGGTGAAATTCCTTTTCATCTTCAGTTTTTAACAGAAGCCTGAAGGTTTTGATGCAAAATTGACTAATATTTGAAACTGTTCCATATTCCTTCCACCTTGAATAAAATGTCAGTTGCCAAAAAACATCCCCAAAGCATAATGCTGCCACCACCATGCTTCACTTAGGGTATGGTGTTCTTTTGCTTGTGCACAGTGTTGGCTTTTTGTCATACATACATGTGGATCTCACAAAATTAGAATATCATTGACAAGTTCAATTATTTCAGTTCTTCAATACAAAAAGTGAAACTTATATATTATGTAGAGTCATTACAAACAGAGTGATGTATTTCAAGTGTTTATTTCTGTTAATGTTGATGATTATGGCTTACAGCCAATGAAAACCCAAAAGTCATTATCTCAGTAAATTAGAATACTTTAGAACACCAGCTTGAAAAAATGATTTTAAAATCCGAAATATTGGCCTACTGAAATTCATGTTCAGTAAATGCACTCAATACTTGGTGGTGGCTCCTTTTGCATCAATTACTGCATCAATGCGACGTGGCATGGAGGTGATCAGCCTGTGGCACTGTTGAGGTGCTATGGAAGCCCAGGTTGCTTTGATAGAAGCCTTCCACTCATCTGCATTGTTGGGTCTGGTGTCTCTCATCTTCCTCTTGACAATACCCCATAGATTCTCTATGGGGTTGAGGTCAGTCGAGTTTGCTCGCCAATTAAGCACAATTATATTGTCTTTAAACCAGGAATTGGTACTTTTGGCAGTGTGGACAGGTGCCAAGTCCTGCTAGAGAATTAAATTTCCATCTTCAATAAGCTTGTCGACAGAGGGAAGCATGAAGTGCTCTAAAATTTCCTGGTAGACGGCTGCACTGACTTTAGTCTTGATATAACAAAGTGGACCTACACCAGCAGATGACATGGCTCCTGAACCCATCATTGATTGTGAATACTTCACACTAGACATTGGAAATCAAGGTCCCAGAGTCTGGAGGAAGAGTGGAGAGTGTTGTGAATGGACTTGAAATGAGTTCTGAGCAGAGGCTCCCTCTGGTGGTTACAAGCGGTACTGGACTGTCCAGTGAAGATTGTGAGGATTGGGAATCAGGTGTTACTGACTGGTCTTATATAAGGGAGTCGCCTTCCCATCAGGGTTGCCGGTGATCAATTGTTCTGGTCTGAATCCTTGATTCCTGTTTCCTTTGTAGCCTGCTGTGTCGTGTCTGCATCTCCTGCTAACAGATAAGACATTTTCTTCTTTTTGTTTTTGTGCTTGATTTTTGCATTTTGTCCTGCACTTCTGTGGGGGCCTTCAGGGTCCCCTCCGGGGGCTTTTGCCCTCTCAGTTTAGTTCAGCCACTGATGTTTGTACATTTGCTTTTTCCAGTTTTTTCAGTGGCTGCTGTTTTGATTTTGTTACACCAGAGAACTAATTTAGGTGGTAGAGGTCGTGTGATCTCAGGTGTTTTTGAAATTAGTAGAGTTGGTGCTTTTCAGGGTTTTTTGGGATTGCAGTAAGTGCCCTTCCTATCCTTTTCTATTTAGGTAGTTTGGGCCCCAACGTTTGCTCATACTATTTTCTGTCTGTGTCAGTATTTCTTCTTGTCTAACCGCCATTACATGTTTGGGGGCTTTCTATGTTCTTTGGGGATCTGCTCCGGGGCAGATAGCTTTCCTCTTTCTATCTTTAGGTGTAGTTAGTTTCTCAGGCTGTGACGAGGCGTCTAGGACCAACGTAGGAACGCTCCACGGCTGCCTCTAGTTGTGGTGGTTAGTCAGGGTACTGCAATCTCATAGATTCCAACTGCTCTGGTGTATTGCCTTTTTACCTGCACTCCTCAGCTACCGAAACAAAACAGTATCACCGGCCATAAAAAATTGAAAATTGTATGGTACTCACAGAAGGGAAAAATATTGTGAAAGAAAAAAGGTTGTCAGAGTTGTCAGAGATATTTTTCTGTTTGTTGCATTTATTTTTTTTCCCTCTGTATCTCTGGGTGCTGGGGAGGATTTTTTCTCTCAATGGAGTTTGCACAGTTGTCTGGCCGTGTGGATCAGCTTGCCACTGAGGTTCGGAGTATTGCTACCTATCTTGCTAGGTTGCCTGTTGTGGAACCTAGGATTCCCATGCCAGATTTGTTTTTGGGGGATCGAGCCAAGTTTCTGAATTTCAAAAATAATTGTAAATTATTTTTTGCCTTAAAATCTAAGTCCTCAGGGAACGCAGCGCAGCAGGTTCAAATTGTCATCTCTCTCCTGCGCGGCGATCCTCAGGATTGGGCTTTTTCCCTGACACCTGGGGATCCTGTTTTGAATGATGTTGATGCATTTTTTCAGGCCTTGGGGTTATTGTACGATGAGCCTAATGTCACTGATCAAGCTGAAAAAGCCTTGTTGGCATTAAATCAGGGGCTTGATGACGCTGAGTTATACTGTCAGAGATTCCGTAGGTGGGCAGTCCTGACCAAATGGAATGACGACGCTTTGGCAGCCCTTTTTCGGAAGGGTCTGTCAGATAATGTAAAGGATGTTATGGTGGGATTCCCTGTCCTCTCTGGTCTCAATGATTCTATGTCATTAGCGATTCAAATTGACAGACGTTTGCGTGAGCGGAGAAGTATGCGTGGAATAGTGTTGCCTTGTGAACCTGCTTCTGAGTCCATGCAGTGTGATAGAGTGGCTTCTGGGCACAGCGTCATGAGTTTCGAAAGCGCAATGGGTTATGTTTCTACTGTGGTGATGCCTCTCATGCTATTTCAGTCTGCCCTAAGCGGGGAAGACGTTTTGCACGCTCAGTTGTCTTGGGTAGTGTTCAGACTAAATTTCTGTTGACTATTACCCTGATTTGCTCCCTGTCCACATTTTCTGCTCAGGCTTTTGTTGATTCGGGAGCAGCTATTAACCTGATGGATTTTGATTTTGCTAAACGTTGTGGGTTTCCCTTGATACCCCTACGGAAGTCTATTCCCCTTCTGGGGATTGATTCTACCCCTTTGGCTGAGAATAAACCTCAGTTCTCTACTCGGTGATAATGAGGGTTGAACCTGATCATCAGGAGAGCTGCAAATTTTTGGTTCTGTATAATCTGCATGACATTATCGTGCTGGGTTTCCCTTGGTTACAGTCTCATAATCCTGTTTTGGATTGGAAATCTGTGTCTGTAACCAGTTGGGGCTGCCAATGTGTTAATACCAACACTCCTGTTTTTTCTGCCTCCCCCCAGGCTCAGGATGTTCCTGAATTTTTGATTGATTTTTCTGATGTATTTAGCGAAAGTAAATCTGCATCCTTGCCTCCCCATAGGAGCTATGACTGCGCTATTGAATTAGTGCCTGGTAGTAAATTCCCTAAAGGTCGCCTTTTTAACTTGTCTGTACCTGAACATGACGCTATGCCGTCTTATATCAAGGAGTCATTGGAGAAGGGTCATATCAGACCATCCTCTTCACCCTTAGGTGCCGGTTTTTTCTTTGTGGCCAAAAAGGATGGTTCATTAAGGCCGTGTATTGATTATCGTCTTTTGAACAATATTACTGTGAAATATCAATACCCGTTACCCTTGATTTCTGACCTGTTTTCCAGGGTGAAAAATGCTACTTGGTTTACCAAGCTTGACCTCAGGGGGGCATATAACCTTATTCGCATTAAGCACGGGGATGAATGGAAGACGGCATTTAACACCCCTGAGGGGCATTTTGAGTACCTTGTGATGCCCTTTGGGCTCACTAATGCTCCTTCCGTCTTCCAGTCCTTCATGAATGACATTTTCAGGGATTTTGTGGACAAATTTCTGATTGTTTATTTGGATGATATCTTGATTTTTTCTAATGACTGGGACTCTCATGTGAAACATGTTCGAACTGTATTCCAGATTTTGAGAGAGAATGCTCTGTATGTGAAGGGATCAAAGTGTCTTTTTGGCGTACAGAGGATCTTATTTTTGGGATTCATTTTGTCCCCATCTGTTATTGAAATGGACCCGGTCAAGGTTCAGGCCATCTGTGATTGGGTCCAACCTACTTCATTAAAGGCTCTTCAAAGATTTTTGGGTTTTGCCAATTTTTATCGTAAATTTATTGGTAATTTCTCGGTTATTGTTAAACCATTAACTGATTTGACCAAAAAGGGTTCTGATGTGGTGAATTGGCCTCCTGAGGCAGTCTCTGCATTTCAGGAACTGAAGCAGAGATTCACTTCTGCTCCTGTTCTACGGCAGCCTGATGTTTCTCTGCCATTTCAGGTGGAGGTTGATGCCTCTGAAATTGGGGCAGGTGCCGTTTTGTCCCAAAGAGATCCAGAGACCTCTAAAAGTAACCCTTGTGCCTTTTTCTCTCGAAAATTTTCTCCTACTGAACGTAATTATGACGTGGGTAATCGGGAGTTATTGGCCATGTAGTGGGCTTTTGAAGAGTGGAGACATTGGCTGGAGGGAGCCAAACATCAGGTGGTGGTCCTTACTGACCATAAGAATCTGGTTTATCTGGAATTTGCCAAGCGACTTAATCCTAGACAGGCCAGGTGGACCTTGTTTTTCAGACGTTTTAATTTTGTGGTTTCCTTTCTTCCTGGCACTAAGAATGTTAAGACGGATGCCCTTTCAAGGAGTTTCCTTGCGGACTCTCCTGAGTTATCTGATCCTTCTGTTATTTTGAAAGAAGGTGTAGTTCTTTCCGCCATCTCGCCCAATTTGAGACTGGCTCTGGAGGGGTGTCAGGAGGATAGACCCGAGCGCTGCCCTGTTGGGAAATTGTTTGTCCCGGACCACTGGAAAAAGAGTGTGATGTCTGAGATTCATTGTTCCGCGTTGGCCGGTCATCCCGGAATTTTTGGTACCAGAGACTTGGTTAGTCGGTCCTTTTGGTGGCCTACCTTGTCTCGTGATGTCAGGGAATTTGTGCAGTCCTGCGGGACTTGCTCTCGCTCCAAGCCTTGCTCTCGCTCTAGTGGTTTGTTGATGCCATTGCCTGTGCCCAAGAGACCATGGACCCATATCTCTATGGATTTCATTTCCGACCTCCCTGTTTCTCAGAGAATGACCGTCATCTGGGTGATTTGTGATAGGTTTTCCAAGATGATACATATTGTGCCATTACCTAAGTTGCCTTCTTCCTCTGAATTGGTGCCTTTGTTCCTTCAGCACGTGGTTCGTTTACACGGCATTCCTGAGAACATTGTGTCTGACAGAGGAGTCCAGTTTCTTTCCAGATTTTGGAGGACCTTTTGTTCTAAACTTGGTGTTCAATTGTCTTTCTCCTCGGCGTTTCATCCTCAGACCAATGGTCAAACTGAGAGAACAAATCAGACATTGGAGACTTATCTAAGATGCTTTGTGTCTGCTGATCAGGATGACTGGGTCTCTTTTTTGCCTTTGGCTGAGTTTGCTCTTAATAATAGGGCTAGCTCTGCCACTTTGATGTCTCCATTTTTCTGTAATTCTGGTTTTCACCCTCGATTTTCTTCAGGACAGACGGAGGCTTCTGTCTGTCCAGGTGTTGACTCTGTTGTGGAGCGTATGCAACAGATTTGGGACCAGGTAGTGGAGAGGTTGTCCCTCTCTCAGGAGAGGGCCCAGCAGTTTGCTAACCGGCATAGGACTGATGGTCCTCGGTTTAAAGTGGGGGACTTGGTCTGGTTGTCCTCAAAAAATATTCCTATGAGAGTGGCATCTCCTAAATTTAAGCCTAGGTTCATTGGACCTTATAAGATCATGGAGATTCTTAATCCTTTTTCTTTTCGTTTGCTTCTTCCAGGGACTTTTAAGATCCATAACGTGTTCCACAAGTCCTTGTTGAAGAGGTTTGTTGAGCCAGTGGTTCCTACTGCTTTGCCTCCTGACCCTGTTCTGGTTGAGGGCAATATGGAGTTTGTGGTTGAGAAAATATTGAATTCTCGTTTTTCTAGACGGAAACTCCAGTATTTGGTTAAGTGGAGAGGTTATGGTCAGGAAGACAATTCTTGGGTGTTTGCTTCGGACATCCATGCTAGGAGACTCATCCGTGCGTATCATAGAACTCATCCTGACCGACCTGGTTGCTCAAGTGAGGGTTCGGTGACCCCCTCAAGGGGGGGTACTGTTGTGAATGGACTTGAAATGAGTTCTGAGTAGGGTTGAGCATTCCGATACCGAAACCCGGTTCCGATACCTTAAACCAATGTTAGTCTATGGGAGCAAAATATCGGAATTAAAAATATCCGATATTTTGTTCCATAGACTTACATTGGATTTCAGGTATCGGAACCGGTTTCGGTATCGGAATGCTCAACCTAGTTCTGAGCAGAGGCTCCCTCTGGTGGTTACAAGCGGTACTGGACTGTCCAGTGAAGATTGTGAGGATTGGGAATCAAGTGTTACTGACTGGTCTTATATAAGGGAGTCGCCTTCCCATCAGGGTTGCCGGTGATCAATTGTTCTGGTCTCAATCCTTGATTCCTGTTTCCTTTGTAGCCTGCTGTGTCGTGTCTGCATCTCCTGCTAACAGATAAGACATTTTCTTCTTTTTGTTTTTGTGCTTGATTTTTGCATTTTGTCCTGCACTTCTGTGGGGGCCTTCAGGGTCCCCTCCGGGGGCTTTTGCCCTCTCAGTTTAGTTCAGCCACTGATGTTTGTACATTTGCTTTTTCCAGTTTTTTCAGTGGCTGCTGTTTTGATTTTGTTACACCAGAGAACTAATTTAGGTGGTAGAGGTCGTGTGATCTCAGGTGTTTTTGAAATTAGTAGAGTTGGTGCTTTTCAGGGTTTTTGGGATTGCAGTAAGTGCCCTTCCTATCCTTTTCTATTTAGGTAGTTTGGGCCTCAACGTTTGCTCATACTATTTTCTGTCTGTGTCAGTATTTCTTCTTGTCTAACCGCCATTACATGTTTGGGGGCTTTCTATGTTCTTTGGGGATCTGCTCCGGGGCAGATAGCTTTCCTCTTTCTATCTTTAGGTGTAGTTAGTTTCTCAGGCTGTGACGAGGCGTCTAGGACCAACGTAGGAACGCTCCACGGCTGCCTCTAGTTGTGGTGGTTAGTCAGGGTACTGCAATCTCATAGATTCCAACTGCTCTGGTGTATTGCCTTTTTTACCTGCACTCCTCAGCTACCGAAACATAACAGGAGAGACAGACAATCGAAGCTGCTTAAGGTCTAGTGTGAAGTTTGAACAATCAGTGTTGGTTTGGGGAGTCATGTCATCTGCTTGTGTAGGTCCACAGTGTTTTAACAAGACCAAAGTCAGCGCAGCCGTCTACCAGAATATTTTAGAGCACTTCATGCTTCCCTCTGCCAAAAAGCTTTTTGGAGTTGGAAATTTCATTCTCTAGCAGGACTTGGCACCTGTCCACACTGCCAAAAGTACCAATACCTGGTTTACAAACAACAGTATCACTGTGCTTGATTGGCAGCAATCTCATCTGACCTTAACCCCATAGAGAATCTATGGGGTATTGTCAAGAGAAAGATGAGAGACACCAGACCCAACAATGCAGACGAGCTGAAGGCTGCAATCAAAGCAACCTGGGCTTCCACAACACCTCAGCAGTGCCACAGGCTGATCGCCTCCATGCCATGCCACATTGATGCAGTCATTGATGCAAAATGAGCCACAACCAAGTACTGAGTGCATTTACTGAACATACATTTCAGGAGGCCAACATTTTGGATTTTAAAATCATTTTTTCAAGCTGGTGTTATAAAGTATTCTAATTTACTGAGATAATGACTTTTGGGTTGTCATTGGCTGTAAGCCATAATCATCAACAATAACAGAAATAAACACTTGTAATGACTCTATATAATATATGAGATTCACTTTTTGCATTGCAGAAATGAAATAAATTAACCTTTTGATGATATTCTAATTTTGTGAGATGCACCTGTACCTTTTGGAATTGTGGCCAAAAAGTTCACCCTTGGTCTCAGTTCACCCTTGGTCTCATCAGACCATAACACATTTTCCCACATACTTTCGGCACACTTGATGTAGATTTTAGCAAAACATAGCAAGACTTGGATGTTTTTCTTTGCAAGAAAAGGTTTCCACTCTACCCCACAGATCAGATTTATTAAGAATGCAGAAGGTTGTTGTCACATCTATTACACAACCAGTACTTGTCAGAAATTCCTGCATCTCCTTTAATGTTGCTGCAGGCTTCTTGCCAGTCTCCAGAACCAATTTTCTTTGTTTTTTTTCATCAATTTTTAAGGGATGCCCATTTCTAGGTAATGTCACTGTTGCCAAATTTAAGTCATGACTGTCTTCAGTGTTCCATGGTTTATCTAATGTCTTGAAATATTTTTCTTCTCTTTGCCTGACTAATAACTTTGAACAGTAAGATCCCATTGCTGTGTTGTAAGCTGTTTATGAACCATGGCTTTTGCTGTAAAATGCAACTCAAAAAAATCCTACTAGAACAGAGAATCTTTATATGAGGTTAGTCAAAATCACTGTAAATGGTGTCAGCTGTATACTGACTACTTTATAACATGAGTATAAAGGAACTGTCCTCTGCTCGGACAGCCCTTTCACTATTACTACATTGCCCCCATTTAAAATTATAATAGCTATACTCACCTCTGGTGAAGGCGCTGTTCCAGCGATGTCAGTGCCTGCTATCCCGAAGCTTGTCTGACTTAAGATAGACAATAAGTGTCCGCTTCTCTCTCACCTTCTTTGAACAAAACTGAAAGCCGGATGAAGTGAGAGCTGCTGCTGGTCTTTGACTTCCTCTGAATGGCAGTTACTTTCGAAGGAGGTGAGAATGAAGCTGACAACCAGTTTTTTTGTGGGACAGTCTGTTATCCTGCTTTCCCAGATTTCTGAACATTGGATGGGCCCAGTAGCCATGCCAGGGATAACATTGCACTGCAGATCAGTCTTTTTACATGCTGTGTCGGTCACTCTCGTGAGGAACTATAATGATGCATATATAGAAGAGAACAAGTAAAGGTCTTGTATTGCTGCTTATTTTATGGATACTCTAAGCTCTTCATTTTTAATGATTCTTTATTTGAAGCCTTTGTACAATTTGCAATAAACTAATTTTCCCAAACGTGAGATTCCCCTAACAAATTTTAGTTTTGTGTTAACATGTTGGATTCCTTACACCATCCACACCTTCGTTCATTAGTGTTACTTTTGCATATCTGATTAGGCATTCTCGTTAGGTTGCCACAATTACTACCTGCTGGGCTGACAGTCTCTTGGAATACAATTGAATTTTCCTGCATGCATTCTTGTGCCGCAGCGTAGATATAAATTATGTTGTCATTCGAATGTCCTTGAGTAAAACGAGGACCAATGTGAACCTCGTCCATACAACTCCTAAGTCTTTATTCACACAGAGTTTTGGAGGAGTTTTTTGGAGCAGATCTGCTCCAAAATGCTCCTCAAAGACTGCTTCAAAAACGCTTTGGGGGAAGAGAATATTAATTTGTATTGGAAATCTACTTTATTGTTCTTTTCAGAAGTTTTTTTCTTGAAGAGGTTTAGGAAGACGTCTAGTGGAACAAAGAGCATATCATTTCTTTGAAGCTGATCCTGATGGAATCTGCTCCAATTTGGGCACTGCCCAACCGAAATGCTCCAAAGAATGCTTTAGGAAAAAAAATTCTTCTCAAATGCATCAAAACTTGTTAAAAATGTTTCTATAAAACAAAAACATATTAAAAAAATAACAAAAAGCATATTTCAAGATTGAAAAATTTGCCATTGTTGAAACCGGTCCATACCAATGTCAACTTGGTCCATACAACTGCTAAGGCTTTGTTCACACGTAGTTTTTGGAGGAGTTTTTTGGAGCAGATCCACTCCAAAATAATCCTCAAAGACTACTTCACGGACACTTGTCAAAAAAAAATTAATTTGTATTGAAATTCACTTTACTGTTATTATCAGGAGTTTTTTTAGGTTTTTTTTCTTGAAGAGGTTTTGGTGCAAAAACATAACTATCTCATTTCTTTGAAGCTGATCCTGATAGAATCTGCTCCAAACTGGGCACTGTCCAACCGAAAGGTTCCAAAAGAGAACGGGTCAGGAAAAAACTTCCCAAATGCATCAAAACGTCTTCAAAAAATGTTTCAGTAAAAGAAAAACTGATTGAAAAAAAAACAAACAAGAAAAAAGGGCATTTCCAGAATAAATGTGTGAAAAATTTGTCATTCTTGAAAATCTAAAAAAAAAAAAAGTCTACAATGCTGACAATTGTCTTTTTGTCCTTCTCTTCCAGTCTTTGCCTTGAACTCGGCGTCTTCGGGAGGCGATAACGCCAAGATGTCTCTGATGAGCAAGTACAAGGAAAGCATGATCTCTAATAATCCGGGGGACCACAACAACCAAGCCTCCACCCTGCTGTCACACGGTGCCTCCAGTCAGCATAAAAGAATCAACAGCAAGTCGCGAGGTGCCTGCGTGTGAGAGAGTCTGCGTGGGTGTATTTCTCCCATTGCGTAAATGCCTGTTTTTGCTAATTAATTTCACTTCATATGTTGAGCTAAGGGCAGGAAAAAAAGATCTGTGTGAATGAAATACGTATTTGTTATAAACTTTACAAAAAATCTGTGTGTGTTTCCATGTAACCCGTATGTAGAGCCTTGTCAGTGCTCATGTGTTTCCTATATACATGTAACTTTACCAGATATTTGCCATTAGGAGGAGACTTTTATTAGAGGCCGCCCATCTGTTCTTGTGCCTAAGGTTGCATTAATAAACCATGTTTATTTCAACCTATTTTGTGTGCCTTTGTTAGTATATCATAACTATACCTGTAAGAGGCAAAGTCGAAATATATGGTAATATATGGCTCATTTCCGTCTTCTTTATGGGGAGCTAAGCCGAAGGCAATGGGATGAAACTGAATGGGAGGAGACACAGATTAGATATTAGAAAAAACTTTTTGACAGTGAGGGTGATCAATGAGTGGAACAGGCTGCCACGAGAGGTGGTGAGTTCTCCTTCAATTGAAGTCTTCAAACAGAGGCTGGACACACATCTGTCTGGGATGATTTAGTGAATCCTGCTTTGAGCAGGGGGTTGGACCAGATGACCCAGGAGGTCCCTTCCAACTCTACTATTCTATGATTCTATGATTCTATAATGATCCCATCTTATTAAGTCAATGGCCGGGATCATTGAGCCCTGTGAGAAATCATTCATTCATTTCTACTTTATTAACACCTTGCAGGCCATTCACAGATAAAGAAGGGTTGAGTCATCATGATTTGATTTCTGAGCATCTTTTGTATCATTGGGTTTAATTACATCTTCCAATAGGGAAGCCACACAAGGCTGCACCAGTGCAATCCCACCGAAAACGATGGTAAAAATGTATTAATCCTTGTCCAATTTTAGTTTAGTGGATTATTAAACACTCTTTGTTTAACTTTACAATAACCTATTGTTCCTAAATTTTGGTCCAATTTGGCATATGTAGTTTTAAGCCACACCCACTGCTTTCCAAGTCACACCCTTTTTCTCTTTGCCACACCGCTTCGCGATTGAGGAGCAAAAAGGGTCTAAAACAATTGAAGCTTTGGGACTGACACAAGCTTTGGTTTTCACGAAGTTTGCTGGATCAGCGTTTTTAGCTCTTTAGGTGGATGTTTACACGGGGTCTGAAGCACATTTAAAGGCATTTCATAATTTTTTACACTTTTTTTGACAAATACATCTACTTTATGTAAAGACTTAATATTTTCAGTAATGAGACATATTTTTCAAGACTTCTACAATTTGCATGGTCTGCTCTATGATAATGTTTAGATCCCATTCTTTGTTCATGGCAGTATTCTTAGGCAAAATTGCGAGTGAGCCCCCTCTATGGATGAGAAGCCCCCACACATGAATGGTCTCAGGAAGCTATACTGTTGGAATGACACGGGACTCATGGTAGCGCTTACATTTTCTTCTCTGGAAAATCATTCTTCCAGATATCCTAAACAATCTGAAGGCGCTTCATCAGAGAAAATAACTTTACCCCAGTCCTCTTCAATCCAATCCCTGTTGTACTTCCTGCAGAATCTCATAATGATTTTCTTGGGGAGAAGAGGCTTCTTTGCTGTCCTTCTTGACACCAAGTCTGAGTCCAAAAGCCTTTGCCTCACAGATGGACTGACACCTGCTCCCTGTCATTCCTGAGCAAGTTTTGCACTGGTTTTGAACCAATTCCATAGCTGAATCCCCTTTAGGAGATGGTCCTGACACTTTCTGGACTTTTGTTTGGTGCATTGAAGCCTTCTTTACAGCAATTTTTTTACGTTCTCGATGATCTGATAAATGCTTGATTTAGGCACAATCTTACAAGCATTAATGTTGTTGCTTGTAAAGCCCTTTTGATGCAAAGCAATGATGGCTAGATGTGTTTTTTTGGAGGTAATCATGGTTAACATAAAAAGCCAATAATTTCAATCACCATTCCGTTTTTTAACTCAACCAGTCTGTTCTTAGAATTCAAAGAGCACGATAGAGTATTATCAGCTGCCTTGTCCTTGTTAAAACTTTCTATTGTGCTAATGAGAAGATCACTGAAATAATGTAAGCAGATCATTTTGAATCAGGACTCAAATTTAGCAGAAATAGGGGTTTAGTGATTAAATTCATTGTAAGGTCAAGGAATAAATTTGTAATTGTTTTCAAATTCATCTGCTCCCTCTTCTTAACAATCTAGAGTTACTGCAAATCGTCACTATAAAAATTGAAACATCAGACTTTGTGAAAACCATCGTTTGTGTTAGTTTCAAATCTTTTGCCACAACTATATGCCAAAAAAAAATTGCCAAAAAAATACAAATTTGAAAAATTAAGGCATATTTTTCAAAAACGTCTAAAACACATTTTAGCACATTTCCCTTAGTATTGCATTAAAATGTATATACAAATGTATCCTCATATATTATATTGATAATACATTTTAGCAAGTTATACTCTGCATTTGTACCCAAAAATTTTATGTGTTATGCAAAATTCAGTCACTGAGAACATTGTTCTTGTATATATGTGAATGGAAACATAATTGTAATATTAGACTAGAGTCCTCATGTGATACCTTTTAGAAGATAACTTTCTATATAAATTGAATAACTTAAACATGTAGCAGGCTCACTGTGCTGCATATGGTTTTAATTGGGCGTTTTTTTTGCTGCTTACTGTATATTACAAAGACCTCATGTACACAAACATTGTTCAGTTCTATAGAACATCCATAGACTTTCATACTGCTTCCAAAGACTTCTGTGGGATCATGCTGTACTCCACATCATTTTCCATTTAAAGGATACCTATACTATTATGAATTTTTAGAAGAAGCTGTCATGTGTGTATATATAAAGAATAACACTATTTTATATGTCTGGTATCATGCATGTTTACTAGAGTTGAGCGATACTTTCCGATATCCTAAAGTATCAGAATCGGAATGGTATCGCCGATATCACTAAAATATCGGCGATACCCGATACCGATACCGGAAGTCCCATGTAAGTCTATGGGAACAAAATATCGCAACTAAAAAAAACCCATTCTTTCCTTGTAAACACTAAATATACACACATAGAATACATATATATATATATAACATGTCATTGTGACATATATATATTACATATATGTATAGTTTATACACTTCTACATAGTAAAATATCCTCTGATTCAATTGCCGGGTAAAGCCGGCTTCAGTGAAAAGACAGAAGCACCCGACATGAAATGACACTTGGTGTACATAGGGTTAACCATGTCTTTTCATGTCGTTTGCTATCTGATTTGCACAAACAATTAAATCAGTCTATGTGTGCAAAATTTCACACCTGTAGGGGTTAATTAAAGGTGTAAATTCGTTGTAAAAAAAACGGACTTTTTTGCTACGAATTTACACCTTTAATTAACCCCTACAGGTGTGAAATTTTGCACACATAGACTGATTTAATTGTTTGTGCAAATTAGATAGCAAAGGACATGAAAAGACATGGTTAACCCTATGTACACCAAGTGTCATTTCATGTCGGGTTCTGCATTTTCACAAAAGCCGGCACATTGAATTAGCGGCTATTATCTATGTAAAGTGTATGAACTACAAATATAAAATTATATATATTATGTGTCACAAATTCAATGACATGTATTATATTATAGGTGTAAAATTGCTGAAAAAAAATGCGTGGGCTCCGCCCTATTTTCGCACCAGACAGACAAAGCCAGTGAGTGGGGCAGATAATAATAGCCAGAGAGGACCATTATTTTTGCCCCACCGGCTACTAACATCTGCCCCCAGACACCCAGGAAAGACAAATCTATAATTAGAATTCGCCCTTTCTGCACTTTGCCCGTCTATTCCATTGCCCTGTAGCGGAATGCAATGGGTTAATATGGGTTATAGCCACCTTGCTATGAAAGGTGACCTTAAGCCAGGTTAATAATTGAGAGCTGTCAATTAGACAACTATCAATTATTAACCTATTGCATGAAATAAAAATAAAACACACACACTTTAATTAAAAATCATTTTAATGAAATAAAAACATGTTTTGACCATCTTTTTACATCTTTATCTGCAAAAACCATTTCCTGTAATAAAAATAAAATAAAAAAGCAAAATTATTCTTACCTATCCCATGCACAGTCAGGTCCCACGGTGTAATCCTTCAGAAAGGGTTAATGTTTACTGCAGGGACCGCAGCTAATGCTGCAGCCTCACAGTAAACCCCAAATGAATGAGTTCCTCTCCTGCCTGACAGGAGAGTAAAGGCTGGGTGTCACATAACGATACACCAGCGATCCCGACAACGATATGCACTTGTCAGGATCGCTGGTGTATCACTACATGATCGCTGCTGAGCTGCCAAACAGGCAGCTCAGGCAGCGATCTGGGACAGCGACACTGCGAGTAACATCGCTTAAGGGCCCGTCTCACATAGCGATATCGCTACCGAGATCGCTGCTGAGTCACTAGTTTTGTGACGCAGCAGCGAGCTCACCAGCGATATCGCTGTGTGTGACATTCAGTGACGATCAGCCCCCCTGCCGGGTATCGCTGATCGTCGCAGAAATGTCAGGACCTTTTTTTGATCGCTGGTCTCCCGCTGACAGGCACGCATCGCTGCGTGTGACAGGCGGGAGACCAGCGATCCGCTGGTAACCAAGGTACACAGCGGGTTTCCAGGCACCGCGCAGCGCTTGGAAACCCGCTGTGTACCTTGGATACCAGCTCCCTGCATCAGGGCGCTGGTATCCAAGGTACACAGCGGGTTTCTAGGCACAGCCCCGCGCCTGGAAACCCGCTGTGTACCTTGGTTACCAGCGGATCGCTGGTCTCCCGCCTGTCACACGCAGCGATGTGTGCCTGTCAGCGGGAAACCAGCGATCAAAAAAAGGTCCTGACATTTCAGCGACGATCAGCGATACCCGGCAGGGGGGCTGATTGTCGCTGAATGTCACACACAGCGATATCGCTGGTGAGCTCGCTGCTGCGTCACAAAACTAGTGACTCAGCAGCGATCTCGGTAGCGATATCGCTATGTGAGACGGGCCCTTAAGTGGAAAGCTTAATTGATTGCTTTCCACTTTCACTTCAGGTCAGCCAGGGACACAATCAGTGACGTCAGAGGGAACTGATTAACAAAAATAGGGGTTCCCTTCGAAAAAAAAATGGCGTGGGGTCCCCCCTATTTTTGTTAACCAGCCAGATGAAGCAGACCGCTGAGGCCTGGATTTTCAGGCTGTTAAGGAGCCAAGATCCATGGACCTTGCCAGCCTGATAATACTAGGCCACAGCAGTCTGCATATCTTGGCTGATTAACAAAAATAGGGGATCCCCTCGAAAAAAATTGGCGTGGGGTCCCCCCTATTTTTGTTAACCAGCCAGATGAAGCAGACCGCTGAGGCCTGGATTTTCAGGCTGTTAAGGAGCCAAGATCCATGGACCTTGCCAGCCTGATAATACCAGGCCACAGCAGTCTGCATATCTTGGCTGATTAACAAAAATAGGGGATCCCCTCGAAAAAAATTGGCGTGGGGTCCCCCCTATTTTTGTTAACCAGCCAGATGAAGCAGACCGCTGAGGCCTGGATTTTCAGGCTGTTAAGGAGCCAAGATCCATGGACCTTGCCAGCCTGATAATACCAGGCCACAGCAGTCTGCATATCTTGGCTGATTAACAAAAATAGGGGATCCCCTCGAAAAAAATTGGCGTGGGGTCCCCCCTATTTTTGTTAACCAGCCAGATGAAGCAGACCGCTGAGGCCTGGTTTTTCAGGCTGGTAAGGATCCAATATCCATGGACCTTGCCAGCCTGATAATACCAGGCCACAGCAGTCTGCTTAGCTTGGCTGGTTAACAAAAATAGGGGATCCCCTCGAAAAAAAAACGGCGTAGGGGTCCCCCTATTTTTGTTAACCAGCCAAGTAAAATGCAGACTGCTGCGGCCTGGTATTAAAAGACTGTCAAGGCCCATGGATTTTGGCCCTCAACAGCCTGATAATACCAGGCTACAGCAGCCCCACATTTGGCGCATCAAAAGATGTGCCAATTGTGGCACTTTACCCGGCTCTTCCCACTTGCCCTGTAGCGGTGGCAAGCGGGGTAATAAGGGGTTAATGTCACCGTTGATTGCACGGTGACAATAAGCCCGGTTAATAATGGAGAGGTGTCAATAAGACACCGATCCATTATTAATCCCAAAGTTATTAAATGTGTAAAAAAAAAACACAGCAAGAAAAAAGTATTTTAATGAAATAAAAGAGACAACACAGTTTTCATTAATTTTATTGTACTCTCATTCCTGCGACGCCATCGATCTCCTGTAAAAAAAGAAAAAAAACAAACCAACAGTATACCACCTGTCCGACGCAGTCCATAACGACAGTCCCACGACGATCCAGCTCTGCTACATCGGAATAACAGGCAGAGCCTGTCATCGCGACGCAGCACAGCTGATTACCTGCTTCCCCGGCGGTGACGTCATCGGACTGACTGCTTTACGGCCGGGATTACCCAGCAGTCACTGCAGTTATCGCGAGATACTGCATGTGACCGCCGGGGAAAGAAGATTGCGGCCATCAAGCAGTCCAGGACGTGACCGCCGGAGATCTTCTGCCAGGTAAGTGCCGCTGACTCCTGACAGACCCGACCGACGGACACTGACAGTGACAGTGACAATCCCGATTCCGGTATCCGATATGACGAAAATATCGGAACTCGGAATCGGAATTCCGATACAGCCAATATCGGCCGATACCCGATATTTGCAGTATCGAAATGCTCAACCCTAATGTTTACCAGTTTTATCCTCTGCATGTTCTATTTCTAAGTTGCAATTAACACTGAGCTGGTGGGTGAAGACTAATCGCTATGATGAATCCTATAAACAGCACACACACATGCAGAGAGTTAGACAGTGGAGAATGCGTGATTTTTTTTTTGTTTGGCTGCACTCTATACATTATAATAGATGGTGTAACCTGATACTTCACTGTGCTGAGTGCTCATCACTTCTCCTCTGCCCTGAATTCTATACATTATAATAGGTGGTGTAACCTGATGTCTCACTGTGCTGAGTGCTCACGTCTCCTTTGCCCTGCACTCTAGACAGTATAATAGGTGGTGTAATCTCACTGTGCTGAGTGCTCATCACATCTCATCTGCCCTGCACTCTTTATAGTATACCGTAATAGGTGTGTAACCTGATGCTTCACTGTGCTGAGTGCTCATCACTTCTCCTTTGCCCTGCACTCTATACAGTATAATAGGTGGTGTAATCTCACTGTGCTGAGTGATCATCATAACTCATCTGCCCTGCACTCTATACAGTATAATAGGTGGTGTAACCTGATGCCTCACTGTGCTGAGTGCTCATCACTTCTCCTTTGCCCTGCACTCTATACAGTATAATAGGTGGTGTAATCTCACTGTGCTGAGTGATCATCATAACTCATCTGCCCTGCATTCTATACAGTATAATAGGTGGTGTAATCTCACTGTGCTGAGTGATCATCATAACTCATCTGCCCTGCACTTTATACAGTATAATAGGTGGTGTAATCTCACTGTGCTGAGTGATCATCATAACTCATCTGCCCTGCACTTTATACAGTATAATAGGTGGTGTAATCTCACTGTGCTGAGTGATCATCATTAGAGTTGAGCGATACTTTCCGATATCCAAAAGTATCAGAATCGGAATGGTATCGCCGATACCATTAAAATATCAGCGATACCCGATACCGATACCGGAAATCCAATGTAAGTCTATGGGAACAAAATATCGTAACTAAAAAAACCCCATTCTTTCCTTGTAAACACTAAATATACACACATAGAATACATATATATATATATATACGTCATTGTGACATATATATATATACATATATGTATAGTTTATACACTTCTACATAGTAAAATATCCTCTGATTCAATTGCCGGGTAAAGCCGGCTTCTGTGAAAAGACAGAAGCACCCGACATGAAATGACACTTGGTGTACATAGGGTTAACCATGTATTTTCATGTCGTTTGCTATCTGATTTGCACAAACAATTACATCAGTCTATGTGTGCAAAATTTCACACCTGTAGGGGTTAATTAAAGGTGTAAATTCGTTGTAAAAAAACCGGACTTTTTTGCTACGAATTTACACCTTTAATTAACCCCTACAGGTGTGAAATTTTGCACACATAGACTGATGTAATTGTTTGTGCAAATCAGATAGCAAAGGACATGAAAAGACATGGTTAACCCTATGTACACCAAGTGTCATTTCATGTCGGGTTCTGCATTTTCACAAAAGCCGTCAATTGAATTAGCAGCTATTATACTATGTAGAAGTGTATGAACTATAAATATAAATATATATATATATATATGTGTCACAAATTCAATGACATGTATATATATATGAGGTGTAAAATTGCTGAAAAAAAATGCGTGGGCTCCCGCCCTATTTTCGCAACCAGACAGATAAAGCCAGTGAGTGGGGGCAGATAATAATAGCCCAGAGAGGGACCATTATTTTTGCCCCCCCCCCCTGGCTACTAACATCTGCCCCCAGACACCCCAGAAAGGGCAAATCTCTAATTAGATTTGCCCTTTCTGGCACTTTGCCCATCTATTCCCATTGCCCTGTAGCGGTGGCAAATGGGTTAATAAGGGGTTAAAATGACCTTGCAATTGAAAGGTCACTTTAAGCCAGGTTAATAATTGAGAGCTGTCAATTAGACAACTATCAATTATTAATCCTATTGCATGAAATAAAAATAAAACACACACACTTTAATTAAAAATCATTTTAATGAAATAATCACACAGTTTTTGACCATCTTTTATTTGACTGCAAAAACCATTTCCTGTAATAAAAATAAAATAAAAAAGCAAAATTATTCTTACCTATCCCATGCACAGTCAGGTCCCATGGTGTAATCCTTCAGAAAGGGTTAATGTTTACTGCAGGGACCGCAGCTAATGCTGCAGCCTCACAGTAAACCCCCAAATGAATGAGTTCCTCTCCTGGCTGACAGGAGAGTAAAGGCTGGGTCTCACATAACGATACACCAGCGATCCCGACAACGATATGCACTTGTCAGGATCGCTGGTGTATCGCTACATGATCGCTGCTGAGCTGCCAAACAGGCAGCTCAGGCAGCGATCTGGGACAGCGACACTGCGAGTAACATCGCTTAAGGGCCCGTCTCACATAGCGATATCGCTACCGTGATCGCTGCTGAGTCACTAGTTTTGTGACGCAGCAGCGAGCTCACCAGCGATATCGCTGTGTGTGACATTCAGCGACGATCAGCCCCCCTGCCGGGTATCGCTGATTGTCGCTGAAATGTCAGGACCTTTTTTTTGATCGCTGGTTTCCCGCTGACAGGCACGCATCGCTGCGTGTGACAGGCGGGAGACCAGCGATCCACTGGTAACCAAGGTACACAGCGGGTTTCCAGGCGCGGGACTGTGCCTAGAAACCCGCTGTGTACCTTGGATACCAGCGCCCTGATGCAGGGGAGCTGGTATCCAAGGTACACAGCGGGTTTCCAGGCACCGCGCAGCGCTTGGAAACCCGCTGTGTACCTTGGATACCAGCTCCCTGCATCAGGGCACTGGTATCCAAGGTACACAGCGGGTTTCTAGGCACAGCCCCGCGCCTGGAAACCCGTTGTGTACCTTGGTTACCAGCGGATCGCTGGTCTCCCGCCTGTCACACGCAGCGATGCGTGCCTGTCAGCGGGAAACCAGCGATCAAAAAAAGGTCCTGACATTTCAGCGACAATCAGCGATACCCGGCAGGGGGGTTGATCGTCGCTGAATGTCACACACAGCGATATCGCTGGTGAGCTCGCTGCTGCGTCACAAAACTAGTGACTCAGCAGCGATCTCGGTAGCGATATCGCTATGTGAGACGGGCCCTTAAGTGGAAAGCTTAATTGATTGCTTTCCACTTTCACTTCAGGTCAGCCAGGGACACAATCAGTGACGTCAGAGGGAACTGATTAACAAAAATAGGGGTTCCCTTCGAAAAAAAAATGGCGTGGGGTCCCCCCTATTTTTGTTAACCAGCCAGATGAAGCAGACCGCTGAGGCCTGGATTTTCAGGCTGTTAAGGAGCCAAGATCCATGGACCTTGCCAGCCTGATAATACCAGGCCACAGCAGTCTGCATATCTTGGCTGATTAACAAAAATAGGGGATCCCCTCGAAAAAAATTGGCGTGGGGTCCCCCCTATTTTTGTTAACCAGCCAGATGAAGCAGACCGCTGAGGCCTGGATTTTCAGGCTGTTAAGGAGCCAAGATCCATGGACCTTGCCAGCCTGATAATACCAGGCCACAGCAGTCTGCATATCTTGGCTGATTAACAAAAATAGGGGATCCCCTCGAAAAAAATTGGCGTGGGGTCCCCCCTATTTTTGTTAACCAGCCAGATGAAGCAGACCGCTGAGGCCTGGTTTTTCAGGCTGGTAAGGATCCAATATCCATGGACCTTGCCAGCCTGATAATACCAGGCCACAGCAGTCTGCTTAGCTTGGCTGGTTAACAAAAATAGGGGATCCCCTCGAAAAAAAAACGGCGTAGGGGTCCCCCTATTTTTGTTAACCAGCCAAGTAAAATGCAGACTGCTGCGGCCTGGTATTAAAAGACTGTCAAGGCCCATGGATTTTGGCCCTCAACAGCCTGATAATACCAGGCTACAGCAGCCCCACATTTGGCGCATCAAAAGATGTGCCAATTGTGGCACTTTACCCGGCCCTTCCCACTGCCCTGTAGCGGTGGCAAGTGGGGTAATAAGGGGTTAATGTCACCGTTGATTGCACGGTGACAATAAGCCCGGTTAATAATGGAGAGGTGTCAATAAGACACCGATCCATTATTAATCCCAAAGTTATTAAATGTATAAAAAAAAGACACAGCAAGAAAAAAGTCTTTTAATGAAATAAGAGACAACACAGTTTTCATTTCTTTTATTACTCTCTCATTCCTGCGATGCCATCGATCTCCTGTAAAAAAATAAAAAAAACAAACCAACAGTATACCACCTGTCCGACGCAGTCCATAGTAACGACAGTCCCACGACGATCCAGCTCTGCTACATCGGAATGAAAGGCAGAGCCTGACATCCCGGCGCAGCACAGTTGCTTACCAGCTTCCCCGGCGGTGACGTCATCGGACTGCTTTACGGCCGCGATTACCCAGCAGTCACTGCAGTTATCGCGAGAAACTGCATGTGACCGCCGGGGAGAAGAGGATGGCGGCCATGAAGCAGTCCGGGATGTGACCGCCGGAGATCTTCTGCCGGGTAAGTGCCGCTGACTCCTGACAGACCCGACCGACGGACACTGACAGTGACAGTGACAATCCCGATTCCGGTATCCGATATGACGAAAATATCGGAACTCGGAATCGGAATTCCGATACAGCTAATATCGGCCGATACCCGATATTTGCAGTATCGGAATGCTCAACACTAATCATCATAACTCATCTGCCCTGCATTCTATACAGTATAATAGGTGGTGTTATCTCACTGTGCTGAGTGATCATCATAACTCATCTGCCCTGCACTTTATACAGTATAATAGGTGGTGTAACCTGATGCCTCACTGTGCTGAGTGCTCATAATTTCTCCTTTGCCCTGCACTCTATACAGTATAATAGGTGGTGTAATCTCACTGTGCTGAGTGATCATCATAACTCATCTGCCCTGCACTCTATACAGTATAATAGGTGGTGTAACCTGATGCCTCACTGTGCTGAGTGCTCATAATTTCTCCTTTGCCCTGCACTCTATACAGTATAATAGGTGGTGTAATCTCACTGTGCTGAGTGATCATCATAACTCATCTGCCCTGCACTCTATACAGTATAATAGGTGGTGTAACCTGATGCCTCACTGTGCTGAGTGCTCATCACTTCTCCTTTGCCCTGCACTCTATACAGTATAATAGGTGGTGTAATCTCACTGTGCTGAGTGATCATCATAACTCATCTGCCCTGCACTTTATACAGTATAATAGGTGGTGTAACCTGATGCCTCACTGTGCTGAGTGCTCATCATTTCTCCTTTGCCCTGCACTCTATACAGTATAATAGGTGGTGTAACCTGATGCCTCACTGTACTGAGTGCTCATCATTTCTCCTTTGTCCTGCACTCTATACAGTATCATAGGTGGTGTAATCTCAGTGTGCTGAGTGATCATCATAACTCATCTGCCCTGCACTCTATACAGTATAATAGGTGGTGTAATCTCACTGTGCTGAGCGATCATCATAACTCATCTGCCCTGCACTCTATACAGTATAATAGGTGGTGTAACCTGATGCCTCACTGTGCTGAGTGCTCATCACTTCTCCTTTGCCCTGCACTCTATACAGTATAATAGGTGGTGTAACCTGATGCCTCACTGTGCTGAGTGCTCATCATTTCCTCTTTGTCCTGCACTCTATACAGTATCATAGGTGGTGTAACCTGATGCCTCACTGTGCTGAGTGCTCATCATTTCTCCTTTGCCCTGCACTCTATACAGTATAATAGGTGGTGTAACCTGATGCCTCACTGTGCTGAGTGCTCATCACTTCTCCTTTGCCCTGCACTCTATACAATATAATAGGTGGTGTAACCTGATGCCTCACTGTGCTGAGTGCTCATCATTTCTCCTTTGTCCTGCACTCTATACCGTATCATAGGTGGTGTAATCTCACTGTGCTGACAGTACATCTTGTCTTGAGCAAAACAGATTTTATCAGTTGTTTTTAAAGTGAATAATATGGAAATTCCAGTTGGCAGGAAGGCGGAAAAGAAGTGGCTTATAAGTGGAGAAAGGAGCATGGATCTCTGATAAGCTGTATTACAAAAGTTTCTTATATTCTCTTGTACAATTGATTTGTGCAAAGTTTGTGGAAAGTACAGTACCCATTTATATCCCTTAAAATTGGTACCATAATCACATGGCGCATTACAAAGGAATAGTCTCATAATATAGCACCATGCAAAGCCCAATATGGCAGCACATGGACTGCAATAAGCGCAGAATTAAAGTGTAGGGACTTTGTGTGCCTCCATTCAGACTCTGAGGATAAAGAATCCATTCTTTATAGGATATAGAAAAAGTCCACATGCATCATCTGAGTCCTGGAATCCATGGCCTTGCTGCTCATTATCATCACATCCCTTTATATTGTGTGACCTTGCCAGCCTGATAATACCAGGCCACAGCAGTCTGCTTAGCTTGGCTGGTTAACAAAAATAGGGGATCCCCTCGAAAAAAAAACGGCGTAGGGGTCCCCCTATTTTTGTTAACCAGCCAAGTAAAATGCAGACTGCTGCGGCCTGGTATTAAAAGACTGTCAAGGCCCATGGATTTTGGCCCTCAACAGCCTGATAATACCAGGCTACAGCAGCCCCACATTTGGCGCATCAAAAGATGTGCCAATTGTGGCACTTTCCCGGCTCTTCCCACTGCCCTGTAGCGGTGGCAAGTGGGGTAATAAGGGGTTAATGTCACCGTTGATTGCACGGTGACAATAAGCCCGGTTAATAATGGAGAGGCGTCAATAAGACACCGATCCATTATTAATCCCAAAGTTATTAAATGTATAAAAAAAAGACACAGCAAGAAAAAAGTCTTTTAATGAAATAAAAGAGACAACACAGTTTTCATTTCTTTTATTACTCTCTCATTCCTGCGACGCCATCGATCTCCTGTAAAAAAATAAAAAAAACAAACCAACAGTATACCACCTGTCCGACGCAGTCCATAGTAACGACAGTCCCACAACGATCCAGCTCTGCTACATCGGAATGAAGCAGAGGCTGTCATCCCGGCGCAGCACAGCTGCTTACCAGCTTCCCCGGCGGTGACGTCATCGGACTGCTTTACGGCCGCGATTACCCAGCAGTCACTGCAGTTATCGCGAGAAAACTGCATGTGACCGCCGGGGAGAAGAGGATGGCGGCCATGAAGCAGTCCGGGATGTGACCGCCGGAGATCTTCTGCCGGGTAAGTGCCGCTGACTCCTGACAGACCCGACCGACGGACACTGACAGTGACAGTGACAATCCCGATTCCGGTATCCGATATGACGAAAATATCGGAACTCGGAATCGGAATTCCGATACAGCCAATATCGGCCGATACCCGATATTTGCAGTATCGGAATGCTCAACACTAATCATCATAACTCATCTGCCCTGCATTCTATACAGTATAAAAGGTGGTGTTATCTCACTGTGCTGAGTGATCATCATAACTCATCTGCCCTGCACTTTATACAGTATAATAGGTGGTGTAACCTGATGCCTCACTGTGCTGAGTGCTCATAATTTCTCCTTTGCCCTGCAATCTATACAGTATAATAGGGGTGAATACTGTGTGGTGTCATCATAACTCATCTGCCTGCACCTATACATAATAGTGTGTAATCTCACGTGCTGAGTGTCATAACTCCTGCCTCACTCTATACAGTATAATAGGTGGTGTAACCTGATGCCTCACTGTGCTGAGTGCTCATAATTTCTCCTTTGCCCTGCACTCTATACAGTATAATAGGTGGTGTAATCTCACTGTGCTGAGTGATCATCATAACTCATCTGCCCTGCACTCTATACAGTATAATAGGTGGTGTAACCTGATGCCTCACTGTGCTGAGTGCTCATCACTTCTCCTTTGCCCTGCACTCTATACAGTATAATAGGTGGTGTAATCTCACTGTGCTGAGTGATCATCATAACTCATCTGCCCTGCACTCTATACAGTATAATAGGTGGTGTAACCTGATGCCTCACTGTGCTGAGTGCTCATCACTTCTCCTTTGCCCTGCACTCTATACAGTATAATAGGTGGTGTAATCTCACTGTGCTGAGTGATCATCATAACTCATCTGCCCTGCACTCTATACAGTATAATAGGTGGTGTAACCTGATGCCTCACTGTGCTGAGTGCTCATCATTTCTCCTTTGCCCTGCACTCTATACAGTATAATAGGTGGTGTAACCTGATGCCTCACTGTGCTGAGTGCTCATCATTTCTCCTTTGCCCTGCACTCTGTACAGTATAATAGGTGGTGTAACCTGATGCCTCACTGTACTGAGTGCTCATCATTTCTCCTTTGTCCTGCACTCTATACAGTATCATAGGTGGTGTAATCTCAGTGTGCTGAGTGATCATCATAACTCATCTGCCCTGCACTCTATACAGTATAATAGGTGGTGTAATCTCACTGTGCTGAGCGATCATCATAACTCATCTGCCCTGCACTCTATACAGTATAATAGGTGGTGTAACCTGATGCCTCACTGTGCTGAGTGCTCATCACTTCTCCTTTGCCCTGCACTCTATACAGTATAATAGGTGGTGTAACCTGATGCCTCACTGTGCTGAGTGCTCATCATTTCCTCTTTGTCCTGCACTCTATACAGTATCATAGGTGGTGTAACCTGATGCCTCACTGTGCTGAGTGCTCATCATTTCTCCTTTGCCCTGCACTCTATACAGTATAATAGGTGGTGTAACCTGATGCCTCACTGTGCTGAGTGCTCATCACTTCTCCTTTGCCCTGCACTCTATACAATATAATAGGTGGTGTAACCTGATGCCTCACTGTGCTGAGTGCTCATCATTTCTCCTTTGTCCTGCACTCTATACCGTATCATAGGTGGTGTAATCTCACTGTGCTGACAGTACATCTTGTCTTGAGCAAAACAGATTTTATCAGTTGTTTTTAAAGTGAATAATATGGAAATTCCAGTTGGCAGGAAGGCGGAAAAGAAGTGGCTTATAAGTGGAGAAAGGAGCATGGATCTCTGATAAGCTGTATTACAAAAGTTTCTTATATTCTCTTGTACAATTGATTTGTGCAAAGTTTGTGGAAAGTACAGTACCCATTTATATCCCTTAAAATTGGTACCATAATCACATGGCGCATTACAAAGGAATAGTCTCATAATATAGCACCATGCAAAGCCCAATATGGCAGCACATGGACTGCAATAAGCGCAGAATTAAAGTGTAGGGACTTTGTGTGCCTCCATTCAGACTCTGAGGATAAAGAATCCATTCTTTATAGGATATAGAAAAAGTCCACATGCATCATCTGAGTCCTGGAATCCATGGCCTTGCTGCTCATTATCATCACATCCCTTTATATTGTGTGACCTTGCCAGCCTGATAATACCAGGCCACAGCAGTCTGCTTAGCTTGGCTGGTTAACAAAAATAGGGGATCCCCTCGAAAAAAAAACGGCGTAGGGGTCCCCCTATTTTTGTTAACCAGCCAAGTAAAATGCAGACTGCTGCGGCCTGGTATTAAAAGACTGTCAAGGCCCATGGATTTTGGCCCTCAACAGCCTGATAATACCAGGCTACAGCAGCCCCACATTTGGCGCATCAAAAGATGTGCCAATTGTGGCACTTTACCCGGCTCTTCCCACTGCCCTGTAGCGGTGGCAAGTGGGGTAATAAGGGGTTAATGTCACCGTTGATTGCACGGTGACAATAAGCCCAGTTAATAATGGAGAGGCGTCAATAAGACACCGATCCATTATTAATCCCAAAGTTATTAAATGTATAAAAAAAAGACAAGCAAGAAAAAAGTCTTTTAATGAAATAAAAGAGACAACACAGTTTTCATTTCTTTTATTACTCTCTCATTCCTGCGACGCCATCGATCTCCTGTAAAAAAATAAAAAAAACAAACCAACAGTATACCACCTGTCCGACGCAGTCCATAGTAACGACAGTCCCACGACGATCCAGCTCTGCTACATCGGAATGAAAGGCAGAGGCTGACATCCCGGCGCAGCACAGCTGATTACCTGCTTCCCCGGCGGTGACGTCATCGGACTGCTTTACGGCCGCGATTACCCAGCAGTCACTGCAGTTATCGCGAGAAACTGCATGTGACCGCCGGGGAGAAGAGGATGGCGGCCATGAAGCAGTCCGGGATGTGACCGCCGGAGATCTTCTGCCGGGTAAGTGCCGCTGACTCCTGACAGACCCGACCGACGGACACTGACAGTGACAGTGACAATCCCGATTCCGGTATCCGATATGACGAAAATATCGGAACTCGGAATCGGAATTCCGATACAGCCAATATCGGCCGATACCCGATATTTGCAGTATCGGAATGCTCAACACTAATCATCATAACTCATCTGCCCTGCATGCTATACAGTATAATAGGTGGTGTTATCTCACTGTGCTGAGTGATCATCATAACTCATCTGCCCTGCACTTTATACAGTATAATAAGTGGTGTAACCTGATGCCTCACTGTGCTGAGTGCTCATAATTTCTCCTTTGCCCTGCAATCTATACAGTATAATAGGTGGTGTAATCTCACTGTGCTGAGTGATCATCATAACTCATCTGCCCTGCACTCTATACAGTATAATAGGTGGTGTAACCTGATGCCTCACTGTGCTGAGTGCTCATAATTTCTCCTTTGCCCTGCACTCTATACAGTATAATAGGTGGTGTAATCTCACTGTGCTGAGTGATCATCATAACTCATCTGCCCTGCACTCTATACAGTATAATAGGTGGTGTAACCTGATGCCTCACTGTGCTGAGTGCTCATCACTTCTCCTTTGCCCTGCACTCTATACAGTATAATAGGTGGTGTAATCTCACTGTGCTGAGTGATCATCATAACTCATCTGCCCTGCACTTTATACAGTATAATAGGTGGTGTAACCTGATGCCTCACTGTGCTGAGTGCTCATCATTTCTCCTTTGCCCTGCACTCTATACAGTATAATAGGTGGTGTAACCTGATGCCTCACTGTGCTGAGTGCTCATCATTTCTCCTTTGCCCTGCACTCTATACAGTATAATAGGTGGTGTAACCTGATGCCTCACTGTACTGAGTGCTCATCATTTCTCCTTTGTCCTGCACTCTATACAGTATCATAGGTGGTGTAATCTCAGTGTGCTGAGTGATCATCATAACTCATCTGCCCTGCACTCTATACAGTATAATAGGTGGTGTAATCTCACTGTGCTGAGCGATCATCATAACTCATCTGCCCTGCACTCTATACAGTATAATAGGTGGTGTAACCTGATGCCTCACTGTGCTGAGTGCTCATCACTTCTCCTTTGCCCTGCACTCTATACAGTATAATAGGTGGTGTAACCTGATGCCTCACTGTGCTGAGTGCTCATCATTTCCTCTTTGTCCTGCACTCTATACAGTATCATAGGTGGGTAACCTGATGCCTCACTGTGCTGAGTGCTCATCATTTCTCCTTTGCCCTGCACTCTATACAGTATAATAGGTGGTGTAACCTGATGCCTCACTGTGCTGAGTGCTCATCATTTCTCCTTTGCCCTGCACTCTATACAGTATAATAGGTGGTGTAACCTGATGCCTCACTGTACTGAGTGCTCATCATTTCTCCTTTGTCCTGCACTCTATACAGTATCATAGGTGGTGTAATCTCAGTGTGCTGAGTGATCATCATAACTCATCTGCCCTGCACTCTATACAGTATAATAGGTGGTGTAATCTCACTGTGCTGAGCGATCATCATAACTCATCTGCCCTGCACTCTATACAGTATAATAGGTGGTGTAACCTGATGCCTCACTGTGCTGAGTGCTCATCACTTCTCCTTTGCCCTGCACTCTATACAGTATAATAGGTGGTGTAACCTGATGCCTCACTGTGCTGAGTGCTCATCATTTCCTCTTTGTCCTGCACTCTATACAGTATCATAGGTGGTGTAACCTGATGCCTCACTGTGCATGAGTGCTCATCACTTCTCCTTTGCCCTGCACTCTATACAATATAATAGGTGGTGTAACCTGATGCCTCACTGTGCTGAGTGCTCATCATTTCTCCTTTGTCCTGCACTCTATACCGTATCATAGGTGGTGTAATCTCACTGTGCTGACAGTACATCTTGTCTTGAGCAAAACAGATTTTATCAGTTGTTTTTAAAGTGAATAATATGGAAATTCCAGTTGGCAGGAAGGCGGAAAAGAAGTGGCTTATAAGTGGAGAAAGGAGCATGGATCTCTGATAAGCTGTATTACAAAAGTTTCTTATATTCTCTTGTACAATTGATTTGTGCAAAGTTTGTGGAAAGTACAGTACCCATTTATATCCCTTAAAATTGGTACCATAATCACATGGCGCATTACAAAGGAATAGTCTCATAATATAGCACCATGCAAAGCCCAATATGGCAGCACATGGACTGCAATAAGCGCAGAATTAAAGTGTAGGGACTTTGTGTGCCTCCATTCAGACTCTGAGGATAAAGAATCCATTCTTTATAGGATATAGAAAAAGTCCACATGCATCATCTGAGTCCTGGAATCCATGGCCTTGCTGCTCATTATCATCACATCCCTTTATATTGTGTGACTACAGGCTGTAGAGACACTTTTTCTCTTAGACAGCTCTGACTTATGGTGGGCTATGTTTGCCATGCATTCATGACCTCGTATGTTATTCCTATTGTTCTGCATTCATTTATATCAGCCCTGCTGGGAAATACAACACAATATCCTTATCTCTGCCATATACCGGATATCTATATAATATATATAATAGAGCAAATTTCATAGGGAGTCAATTAACCCAGCAACATGTCCTCTGGAGCGAGAGAATATAATAGGAAAATTGTCAATTACCTTATGAGCCATAGAATAATGGAATATCTATGAGACGTCTAAGTAAGAGTCCGGATTGCAGAAATTCTAATGTATATGTTACTGGGAAGAATAAAGACCTTGAGTTTCAAGGAGAAAGCTTTCCTTCTGTAAAAATAGCGAGAAAAATACATATTGTATGCGATTGTAAGATTTTTCTTGAAGTTTGCAAATCGATAATTGAGGTCTAAATGCACTTGTGGCATTTAAAGGGTATATTATTATGTTACGCAGTTTTGGATAATCATGGGGGAAAAAAATTGTGCTTTGAAGGCAAAAATGAATGTAACCTATTTTGATAGCATAAAATAGCTGAAAGGCGCTGTCCGATATGATATTGAAGGCTTATTCTAAGTTGCAGACGACCGCATTTTCGAATCCATGTGCTTGGTTTGAACAGTCATCCTGTGCAGACAGATTCGATTTAAGAAGCCCTAATAGAGATTAAATGCAGAGTTAATTTCTTGGTGAATTTAGTGACTTCAATGGGTTATTCTCAAAGCAGAAAGTTATCCCTAAATTATAGGGTAACATACTGATGGCCGGGGGCGGAGGTCTGACCGCCGGGATCCAAACCAGTCCCCCAGAGAACAGCAAGTTATGGGTTGGTGACTGATAACTTGATATCTTGTTACAAATCCTATGAGATTTACTCAGGAGAATAAAGAAAGTCACAGTTTGAATTGCGCACGGCATTAAGACTCCGTCTGAAGTGATGTGTTCGCCCACCTGTCAGCATTAGTGATATCAATGACACTAGCTGTTTTACCCTTTTAATGAATAATTAAGGTACGAGAGGGATATCTTTTTTTTTTTTTTGTTATTTATAGAAAGCTTCTTATAAATGTTAATCTCTGTCTACAAAATGAATATGTTGACTGGGGTGCTGTTGAAGAGAGGCTAGAGTTATCCCAGCTTGGTGCCCTTTAATTGGATTGCCTGGAACGATAAAAAAATGCATGTTGGAATTATAGAGTACATGGTGCTTTCAGGACGCGGAAAAGACACAACCCACAGTTATAGGATGTATACGATGCCATATATTGTGGGAACAAAGCTGAGCAGTGAATGCATTTTCAGGTTGTTTTTTTAAATAAGAAAAGGAAAGCTTGAATATTTTGAAAACTACTAACCTAGATTTAATATATATATATCAGTAGTTTTATGCCTATAATTTGTGGATCGTTTTTTTTCTCATCCTTTTTTAAAAGGACTCTATCACCAGTTACTTTGCTACATCATCTGAGACCAGCATGATGTAGGAAAAGAGGCCCTAATTACAGTGATGTATCACTTAGTTTACTGGGTGCTGCCATTGTGACACAATTTGAGTTCTTAGATGTAGCACATACCTAAGCTCAGACAGCTAACCCTGCCCACACCACTGCTTTCTGTGTACACTGTATGTTGACAGTGAGCTGCTTATCAGAGGAGGGGGCGTGGTTGGGCTACCAGTCATGTGAACTGTAGTCATGGCAGTGATGATCTCCTGGTGATAAAACCTTCATTGTAAGTAACAACAGCACACAGCCTAATAAGTGGCACACCACTGAAATCTGTGTTTCAGCCCATATCTTCTGCTGTCGTCAAATTACATATCAAAAACCTACTGAGAGTGACAGATTCCCTATAATTAAATTCTAAAGCTGGTAAACTATCTGAACTTTTTTATCCATTCACTCTCAACAATGGGTCAGTGAAAATCTGATGAAACTCAGGTGGAGTTCTGAAGTATAAAGTCTGTCTTCCATTTTTCACCTGTGTCTAAAAGATCACCATAGACTTTAATGTATCCGCAAAGCGGATGAGAGTAGGACATGTTCTTCGAGGGGTTTTCCAGAAAAGTCTGCAGTCACCTGTTTGTTAGACAATCCCTGCATGTGTTGCGGCTGTCAAACAGCCGTGAGACATGCAGCCGCGGGGACTCAGACATATTTTTCGAGTACGCCGAAGTCACTCTACTCTTAGTTCAAAATTATATTAAAGTTTTGCGGCACAATATTTTTCATTATATTACTTGAAGTAACTTTTTACATTTCATGCTTTTGAATTACTTTAGCGGTGATCTAGTCCTCTGTCTCCCACAGCAATATCTCAGCTCCCAGAAATACACACATTTATCGAAGCAAACACTGAATGTTTCCAGACTCGCTCCTATACTTGTACTCTACTCTTTGCTCAGCTATGTCCTTATATATTGATAATCTACATTAAATGATCACACAAGGTGATTTCTACTGTAGAACAAGTTAGCTGACGTTGGAGGAATTTTCTGGCACAAGGTTTTGTTCTTTGAACAAAGAACCTAACGCGTCGTCTTTCTTTATTTTTTTTTTTTGTCTGAACATATATTTTTAACCCAAATTTTTTGTGTTTTGCACTTTTAGCTTTTTCCTTTCCTTATTCCAAATGCCATAACTTTATTATTGTTGCACTGACATAGTCATATGAGGATTTCCTTTTTTCAGGATGAGTTGTGGTTCCTAATGACCACATTCACTTTACCATAAAAGGTACAGAAAAGGGGGAAACAAATTCCAAATGGCACGCAAGGATGAAAAGAACCTTGTTTGGAGTTACATCCAGAAAAATGGGGAAGTCACGGATGGTCCGTGTGGTGTACAATTTTTTTCTCGCAACCATAGACTTGCATTGGCAAGTCTCGGCCGATATATGGTGCAAATCGCAGCATGAAATCGCACATGTAATACGGCCGAGAAAAAAAACGATAATGGGAGCTGCCCCATAGATTAACAGCGTTCCGAGTGCCATGCGATGTTTTATCGTGTAGCACTCGTCCGTATTCCTCGCTAGTGTGACCCCGGCCAAAAAAAGAGGCCCACATGATGCCAAGTTGAGGATGCCGGCCCCAGAAGTGAAGAGCGTCCTGATTTGGCTGTAAAGGAGTCTTGGACTGGATACCGGAGCAGGGCAGCACAATTATTGTATGCAAAGAAGAAAGGATCCATCTTCTGGTATGGAAATTCATAAAAAACAGTATAGACTTTATTTAAATGATTAAACAATGCATGAAGGCACAACAGGTAAAGATGTGACTAGGAAACAAAAAAGACATATAGAGAAACCAAACGCGTTTCGAACACTCTGAGCATTCTTAGACTTGGTCTGAAAGCCATTGTGGAATTGTACTTTTTTTTTTACTTTCACAGCACCTGGAATTTTTTATCCATTTTACAGTACACTATGTGGCAGGATGAATAGTGGCATTCAAAAGTACAACTCGTCCCGCAAATAACAAGCCCTCATACGGCTATAGACGTGGAAAAATAAAAAAAGTTATGGCTCTTGGAAGAGGAGGAGTTAAAAAAACAAAAACGAAAAATGGAAAATCGCCCGTGGGTGAAGAAGTTAGAAAAGTCTGTGTCCTCCAAAATGATAAAAAAAACAATTTCCATTAAGTATGAAAGTGGTGTATTTGTATCTATTCCTCATGCTAAGTATCCACATGCAAGCAGGAGGTCAACACACGTAATAAAAGCAAGCGCTAAGCCTAGTCAAATGCACTTTAATATTTTATTTGTGCATTATGAACCGGCGCATGAAAAATCCGAGAAAACATGCTAGAGCTAGTTTGATGTTTTTCTGAAGAGCAACATACCATTCAGCACAGATGCGGAAACTGGAGCTGAATCCTAAAAACTAATTTGCTACGAATTCTACAAGTCAAGCCCTGAGACTTTGCTTTCTTCTGTCTTGGCTCTACAGGGGGTAGCTGTGCTCCATGTGGTATCTTTCTTTCCAAGGGTTTTTCTTATTGAATTTAGAAGAAGTGCTCCGAACTTGTTCTGTATTATTTTATCCTTTTCTTTACCAAGATCCAAATCTGTAAAAATATCATCAATTATTTTGAGTTGTAGAATCAATATCTGGAGATCTGCTGTTAACTATCTTCATTTTTTTTCCTATTTTTTATCTCTGCTTTTTAAATCACTAATTTTTTTAATTTTCTATTGGTCAAGAGATAGACATATTGTCCACGTTACCCCTTGAAGAAACAAATATATTGTTGTAATGTTCATATGAGTAGTGATCCATGTTGGGGGTGACTAGGCTGTATTCTGCCCAGCAACAGGTAGTTGATAGGGACAGCAAGAGTTAATGGTTGGGACTAGCCCATAGTGGAAGGTACTAGGCTGAAGGGACAGTGACACTTTCCTGGTAGTGAGTCAGATAGGGTCAAGAGTGTGTAGAGAAAGTACTTAAGGTCCACTGTGAGCAGTGTTGCATTCTTGGGTGTCCTTAACGTGACAGGAGACCGGGAGAAAGAGATAACATGATCCCGAGCAGTGAAGAGGAAAGTGACAGGGAGACAGAGTGATTCTCCAGAGAAGGATCCTGGGAGAGGACACCTAGCAGTAAGGCCTAGAGTTTATAACTCCTGAATATAAAGGGCCAAGACAGGACTGAGTACTTGAGATGAATAGAGTGCCCCAGGCGGGAGTTCCAGAGGATCAGAAAAAGACAAGATAAGTACCCGCCATACTGGCACCATAGCTTCCCTAGTGGTCTCCCTCCTTGAAATGTAAAACATCTGGTCCTGGCCATCCAACAACATTGGTTACATGCAGCCTGCACGGGCGTCGCACCCTCACAGCACAAGTCCACACACCCAGCCAGGACCCCCACCTTCATGTAACATGTCAGAGTGCACGAGATGAGCACCTCGTACACGGCTACCGCCCCACGCCACGTTACACATCGACATAAGAACTTGTTTTTGTGAGATGAGGTGTATTTTTAAATTGCCCCATTTTGGGGTGCATATCATTAATGGTATAGTTTTACCAATATATTTGAAGAGATGGGATACAGGCTTTTTCTTTTTTTAATGGTTTCCATATCACGCTTCACTTTTTAATCACCTTTTATTGTGACTTTTTGGAGGACGAATTAACAAAAACCTTTATTATGTTTGGCATTATATGTTTTATGCTGCAATCATACGGGATAGATAGTGCAGTTGTTTTATCGTTTTATCCTTATAGATATGGTGATACAAATTATATACTTTTTTCTTTTTAAAGAAAAGGACATTTTTTATTTAACAAGGGTGATTTTTTTTCTAATTTCCTAAACACTAAAGACTATTTTCTCAAAAGTGCCCATAGATGCCTTAAATATGTACTCCTCTTATTACGACGCTGTATTATCCACTGCATATGGTGCAGTGTAGTGCATTAGGTTCGCTACTTTAAATCAATGGTCAGCAACTATAAGGTTAAGCAGCCAGTTTCGGAGCGGCTTCTAATAAAACCGTGGGAACCCACAAATGACAGCACACGGTTTCTCATCCCCTCGGCATCTTTGCAGTGTTATTCTACAGTGGCTCGCCGAAACTGCATAGTTTTGGCAATGTGCTATTACATCATGGGCGGGTGTAGAGATAAAGCGTATTTTTGCTTTGGATAATCTTTTTGTTGGAATAGTCTATCAACAATAATATTATCCCAAGTGCTCTAAAAGCTGTAATCAGGGATGGAACCAGCAACAAGTGATCACTCCCATCGGAGGGAGGATGAAGCAATAGACAATTCCCATTGAAATCAATGAGCTGTCCACATAAATCAGGGACTGATGAATCGTCTGAGAAAAGGTGCGTTTTGTAGCTGCTCTCGGCACGGTCTCATAGTTAAAGTTCCTAAGCAGATTTGTGGTTACTTTTGGATTAATGCTAAGGAACATAGTCCCTGACATCATAACTTGTAGATGATAACTTACAGGGTATATTGAGGTTTTTTCTTTTAAAGACGCACTCCTCCTCCCATTAAAGTTTATATCCTACTAACATATTACAGTCATCATATTATACAGCACTGTGTACTTACAATTGCTCAATTTGCCTTTCTACACAGTAAATTCTTCTCTTTTCTTTTCTCTATATAGAAGCTGGAAGTCTCTTTTCCCTGCATGAGTCACCCCTCAACTCCTGAGCATCTGCTCTGCTCCTCCCCTGCCAGGGACTTTTGCAGTGACTTATGACTCATGCAGGGAAAATTGACCTCTTGTTTCTATGTAGAGGTTAGAAGGATTCAGCTAGTCAGTTTTTAATCACGTGATGTCATAGACCTAATGGAAAAGAGGAATTAGCTGAGTAGAAAGGCAAAATGAGCAATTGTAAGTGCACAGTGCTATATAATATGAGGACTTCAATTAAATAAGAGTATAAAAACATTGATGGGAGCGTTTTTTTTAAGTTTTAATGTAGTTATCCAGGCTTATGGCATTGACAATCAATCCTTAGGATAGGGTCACACCAGAGAATATAGGAGGAAGGAGAGGGAGGCTGGAGGAAGGAAAGGGAAGTTGCAGCATTGGATGAAGGAAAGGGAGGCTGCAGTGCTGGAGAAGAAAAGGGAGGCTGCAGCATTGGAGGAAGGAAATGTAGGCTGCAGTGCTGGAGAAGGAAAGGGAGGCTGCATCATTGGAGGAAGGAAAGGGAGGCTGCAGTGTTGGAGAAGAAAAGGAAGGCTGCAGCATTGGAGGAAGGAAATGTAGGCTGCAGTGCTGGAGGAAGTAAAGGGAGGCTGCAGCATTGGAGGAAGGAAATGTAGGCTGCAGTGCTGAAGAAGAAAGGGAGGCTGCATCATTGGAGGAAGGAAATGTAGGCTGCAGTGCTGGAGAAGAAAAGGGAGGCTGCATCATTGGAGGAAGGAAAGGGAGGCTGCAGTGCTGGAGGAAGTAAAGGGAGGCTGCAGCATTGGAGGAAGGAGAGGGAGGCTGCAGCGCTGGAGAAGGAAAGGGAGGCTGCATCATTGGAGGAAGGAAAGGGAGGCTGCAGTGCTGGAGGAAGTAAAGGGAGGCTGCAGCATTGGAGGAAGGAGAGTGAGGCTGCAGCATTGGAGGAAGGAGAGTGAGGCTGCAGCGCTGGAGGATGGAAAGGGAAGCTGGAGAAAGGAAAAGGAGGCTGCACACTGGAGGAAGGAAAGGGAGGCTGCACACTGGAGGAAGGAAAGGGAGGCTGCACACTGGAGGAAGGAAAGGGAGGCTGCACAGTGGAGAAAGGAAAGGGAGGCTGCAGCGCTGGAGGGAACAGCTACTTTGCTGCTTCTGTACATTCCCCCCAATGCTTCATGTAGGGTTGCCAACCTTCCAAAAATTCAAGGATAGTCTGTAAAAATAGGAAACTTTTTCCCTCTGCTGTAAATTTTTTTTAATTAGATTTTTTCTCCAGCGGAAGAAATGTATGCAGATTATTCTGACTGTAATTATCATCATTTTACATTTCACAGTGAATGCAGATAATGTCTTCATATCAGAATTAGGGGCTGTAGACACGTATCACTTATAATCATAATGATTTATTATGGTTTTCCAATGTATCCGTAAAAAATATTGTCTGTCCGTGATTTTTGGAAAAGTTGTCCATAAAAAATAAAACGTTAAGTTGAGTTGCCAACCCTGCCTGTGTCCCCTATATCTCCGGAAAGTAAAAAAGATAGTATTGTAGCAATGTAACAATATACTGTAACATGCCTTATATCTATTAAATGTAAGAGTTAGAACCATTAAAATAGTTAGTTTTATAGAAAGAGGATACAAGGTGTCAGCGTCATCTGCACCATAACCTGTTTTATGATCCATATTCTTGGACACCAATTTGGACAATGTGCAAAATGATTTTTACCGTTATTAGTACCTGAACTGGATACAGTCTATAAATTAGGTGTTATATATGCTACAGGAAAAGACTGATAATATAATAATGTGTTAATTATGATACAATCATGAAAAGAATAGTTCCTGCAATTATTACACTCCTAATTTAAGTCTAGGTGCCAAAACTTGTGCGCTGAACATTTCATAGCTATTAGAACTAATCAGAAAAAAAAGTCTTCTGTTATCACCTAATTGCTTTTCCTGTAACTACTCATTATTTTATTATATTTAACATTTTCTACATTTATAAAAAGCCTTATCTTTTCAGATCAATTTGCGTGAATCTGACGTACCCTCCTACAACTTTTCCACTCTCTTTTTTGTCTCCCTCTTTTTTTTATTTATTATAGAAAGTTACTTCTTTTGTCCTGAGATAGCAAAAAACTGATTATTTTTTAAAGCATTTTCTACTAACGAGCATGTTTTACTGCATACAAAAGCAATAACGAAAATAAAAAAAACCCTTCAAAGTACAATTTCAACAAAAATATTGCAGCGCTGTGATAGCCAGAAAAAGTATTAGAGGAATATTTCTTTTACATCTATATTAATAACGTTTGGCTGTATTGCTTTGACTTATATTAATGATGCTTACTCCCCATGTGCAGTGTATTAACTGGTATTGGAAGGCTGCAGCGATGGCGTCATGACTACATGCATGGGAACACTGCAGCCGATCGCTAAACTTGTTGACGATGCCGACGTACACCACTTTAGATGCTGAGCTCAATGATTGGCTGCAGCAGTCAAGTGAACTGGAGTCGTGACATAGCCTCCATAGCCTGTCACATGCCAACATGCACAAAACCACTGCGGTCAATCGCTAGACTTAGTGATGATGCTCATGCACACTAGCTGAGCCTAGTCGTTTGTACTGCGGTTGTAGCTTCACTGCTGCCACCTGTCGATAAAGATCTGACGCAGCAACAGAGAGGTGCAGCTGAAACAGGGGAAAATAAGTAATGCTGAGTTATTTATTTATACGACACAAGCAAGCCGACATTTCAAAATTCTAAAACTAGTCATACTTCCTATCTCCTCCAAACCTGCCTCTAACGACAATCCAAGCATCTAATGTATGGG
The DNA here is from genome assembly GCA_033576555.1 of Oophaga sylvatica. NCBI lineage: Eukaryota > Metazoa > Chordata > Amphibia > Anura > Dendrobatidae > Oophaga > Oophaga sylvatica. The sequence continues at coordinate 95,346,637 of JARQOD010000009.1, read as the reverse complement.
GACCTCCCAACTCTCCTTCGACGGAAGATGTTTGGGAAGATAAGGTCCGGGCAGATGGATTTCATCTGTTTGATCCTATTTTTCTGTAGGAAATAAGATGTTGCTAGACGCCACTCCCCTCTCCGAACTAGTGCACACTTGTCAGCTGATAGCTATCTATAAGGCATATGGCCACCCTTAAAGCCCCCGTCTCACATAGCGAGATCGTTAGCGAGATCGCTGAAGCATCACCGATTTTGTGACACAACAGCGACCTAGCCAGCGATCCCCCTACATGTGACACGCAGAGACGACCGGCCCCACTGCTGGATGTCGCTGATCCTCGTCGAATGGCCTGGACCATTTTTTCATCGTTGGTGTCCCGCTAGCCAGCGCATATTGCTGCGTGTGACAGCGGGAGACCAACGATCAGCGAGCTCCAAGCGCTGTACAGCAGACGCTGGGAGCTGGTATCCAGGGTAAACATCGGGTAACTAAGCGCCGCGCGGTGCTTAGTTACCGATGTTTACCCTGGATACCAGCGTGCTCGCTGGTCCTGATCGCTGGTGAGTCTGCCTATGTGACAGCTCACCAGCGAGCAGCTAACGATGTCCCAGTGATCCCATCCACGTCGGATCGTTGGTGGGATCGCTGGGACATTGAAGCGTGTGATGGGGCCCTAAGGCTTCCATACTAATGACAGTTTAAACCGCTGATCGATATCAACAGACTCGGATGACTGCTAATGTGCATAGGGGATTTGTCCGACTGATCAGGAGAGATGTTAATCAGACATGTCCGATTTCAGACTGACAATCACATTGTTCTCCAGGAGATAAGCCTCCGGCCATCGTATCAGTTGGCAGGTCTCTCTTAGAGAAAACAAGCATGCCAGGCCAAGCGAATGCACCATTGTATGGAAAGGTCAGCTGAGATGGCTGCTTGCCGAATTGTCAGCCGAAACATCATTCGGCCAACAGCCATCAGATATGTATGTCTAGCTTTAGCGTTGCATCTCCTTAGGTATGTATACACATTACATCATCTGATATCTATGGGGGGGGTCCCTTCTGTACCCCAACAGATGATGTTATGGGATGTAAGGATTGGGCATGTTGAATTTAAGTGTCCAATCCTTTATTCTCAAGATAGGTAAGCTGCAGCCGGAGGCTTCCGTCTCTACACTGCAATCGCATCCCAGCTAGACCAAACCAAGAGGCAGGTTTATTGAGGGTTGGGAGGAAAAGCTGTCAGCTTGAAGAACAGTAAGTTGACAGCTACCGAAGCTGGATGGGTATCTTTAAAGGGAATCCGTTACCAGGTTTTTGCTGCCCCATCAGAAAGCAGCATAACGTAGAGGAAAAAACCCTGATTCCAGTGATGTATCACTTACTGGGCTGCTTGCTGCAGTTTTGATAAAATCACTGTTCTCAGCAGAGGATTATCACTAGAGAATTAGTATTGAAGCAGATGTCCAATTACTATAGATACATCAGTAGTACCTATAGATAATGTTTTCCTGTTTATTTATTATCATTTTAGCTTCTTCTTCGCTGCTATTCAGCTAATATACACAAGTGAAGATCAGTGATCGGTGCCTACGGTTCAGCTACATTGCCTAAAGGGAGTCTGAAGTAGTCTGAGACACGCCCTCTGTCTCGTCATTGGTTCAGGCTGCTGTTCTCTCCTCCCCCTATTTCTCTCTCTCCTTGGATTGGCAGAAAGTTGCCAATCAGTGGTGCGAAAGCGGTTAGACAGAGTTCGGCATTCAGTCAACTGGTAGAACTTTATGAAAAAAAAACAGTGATTTTATCAAAACTACTTAAAGGACACAATCATGGTATGTGCCTTTACATCATACTGCTCTCAGATGGGGTAGCAAAATCCTGGTGACAGTTTCCCTTTAATTAATGTCCCTTAGTTGCATATGTCACAGGAGCATTATGCAATGATTAGTTTATAACTGCAGTTCATCGATAAAAAATGTAGAATCCAAACCCTTTTTTTCCTTCATTTGCTGCAAAACGACTTGAAATTTGAGGACTAGATCCAAAATTGCTCTTGTCCCAATGCTAAGAACAGCAATGCTTTACTCATCAATTACGGCACTTAAATATAAGTGTTTGGTGACGGAAGGTTAATAACCCTTTTATAATAAGATATAGCTGTGTGGCGTAGGGATAGTATTACCCTTACACAATTGATTCATTTACATTTAAAAAGCTAATGATGCTGCTTATTGCCAATTGATATATGAGGTGTGGAAAAGGGAGAGAAAAACCATGTACTGCAAAACTTAATAGGGAACTAACAATTCTGACTGTAGGTGACATTCACTATTCTCGTATTAATATAACCTTGTTCTGGAAATCGTCAAGAGACCCCAACTTGATCCAATGATTTTTATTTTTCCACTTCAACCCTATTTAATAAGGTTTTCCAAACTTATGATATTGATGACTTGGGTGAGTTATCAATATCAAATTGGTGGAGATCCGATATTCAACACGACTATTAATCAGCTGTTTACAGCTGCAGTTTATGGAGGTTCTGGTTGCCGGACCTTCACTGCTCTTTAGGGTTCCTGCAGTATTTTCAGTCTGATTGTGATCCGACAAAACATAGGATTGCACATGGAGCAACGATATTCTATGGGGGGCCTTGCACATGTCCGAGGAAGAAATTGCAGCATACCCAATTTGGATCTGATTATTGGATCACACTCGGCCATGAGTCTGTGGACCGGGGTGAATGACTGACAGAATGGAGAAGATTTTTATTTTTTTTACATCTTCTCCACATCAGAGAGAATCGGATCACACGATGATCAAACTCTGATCAGAATAATCGTCTCGAATCTCCCGCAGGTGTGGAAGAATCTGGATGGAAGAATCTGGAATTACGAGAGGGAGGGTAGCATGACAAACTGATGAGATGATTAGCAGGTGGTGGAGAGGTGACACAAACTGATGAGCAAAGGTGGTGTCCCACTCAAAAATCTTCTTTGGAGCCCATTGTAATCTTTTTTTGGCACTGCGTAGGTAAGTGTGAATCTGACTTTTTTGGATCACTGTCAATAAACACCTTGACCTCGTGTTTGGTCATACCAACTTTCCCACTTGAAGTCCTTAGTCCTTTAAATCCATTAGCACTCCAAACTGTCTTTTCATGTGACTCTTAAGAATAAGTTGTCATGTTCGTGTGCATGAGAAATAAATATCACCATTTCTGGCCATTACGTGATGCGTATGATGCATTTTTCACCAGTTCATTCCTCGGCATGCTCTTCTCTGATTTTCAGTTATCGTAGGAGCTAGTTCCAACCCATTAGCTCAGAGACGTCTCCCATACACAGTACACACAGAAATGGTATATTCCTGTTCTCCTCTCTCTATGTTGTACAGTACATGTTCAGAAGCAACATGGAGGACACAATTATGCTTTAAATTCAGCCTTGGGATGAGAACAACTCTTACTCCTCCTCATCCTCGTATTCTCTGAACTCTAGCATCCATTGATTCAAGGCAGCTGTAATCTGATCCCTCAGTGAGCTGGCAGTCCATCTTGTTTTGAGCAAAATGGATTTCTGAGTGATTGATTAGTTCTTGAAGAGGAGGAGAGCAGAAAAAGTGCCTCATAAATAGAGAAAGCAGCATATTTTTCAGATTGGACAGACTGCAAAGTTTTTTTTTTTTATATTTGCTTGTATTATTGATATATACAAAGTTTGCTTAAGTGACGATTTACAATCAGTATATAGTCCTAGCCCCTCCTTATGCACTGTGGCCTTAAATCTCTTATTCTCTATAATTTTGACCCCAAAGTTCTCTAAAGTGTGACTTGTATAAGTGTTAAACTTTCCCAATACCATATGAAATATTGCATTTGGTTTCCATAGTTCTAGTTGGTGACATTTTGATGGATGGACATAAATCTTATTCAACATCTTAAAATAATTGGTTCTCTTATGCTGATAAAGCATTTCTTTAACATTCAGTTTCACCCTTGCTTGGAGATATTCATGAATGAGATTGCTGTACCTGTTCTAACAATGGATGATCCTAAACATGGAGGCTATAGTTTATGAAGTTGGTGAAGCTACCTAGCATGGACGCTGTACAATGGACAATCGACTCCATGTTGGGCTATATTTTTGCATGGTTATATTGTACCTCTTTGTTGTAATAATTCCGGTGGACAATACCCCATATTACGGAAGTAGTACACACTACATTTTTTCTTTATGATTGATTTCATAATAAATGTGGTGTGGACCTTAGTGTAGGACAATGCATACTCTGATTGTGACTACACCGGAGGACGATTGTATTCTCCTCCAGCAGGAACACCACCAAACCCTCAATATTAATAATTTGAGAAAAGGTAAAAAAAAGTAGTCAATCACTAGGACCAGGTAAGCAGCCAATGACAGGGTTTCAAAGCCCATAGGGGTGTATGTTTCATCATTTAAAACCCATGTGACACCTGCCCCCTGATAGTTATTGTATACTAATGGAGTTCTGGTGGACTTACATTTTGAAGACCCTATGTATTCCAATCTAGATGTGTTCCTCATTTTCTCTTCTGCTAAACCCATTTATGCCCTTCTAAATTTGACCCCTGGACTGTGTGATTATTGTTTTGCGTAACGTCTACTACACCAGACCTTCTGGGCTTGAACCTAGCTATCCCTGACTAAGCTTTTGGCATCCAATTTTATCATTGTCTCCTTCGTATAGAATTCAGCCCAAGGGTCCTTGCTGTGAAGGAAGATCCTTCAATAGGGGTGAAAAAGGTGAATATTGGGGAGTTCTTGAAATCTGCTAGGTAAAGTGGCTTGCGTCAAGCCTGTCCATGTTGGCTCTCTTCAGTTGATGGATACATAATAGTAATTAGGTTTTCTTAAATTATGTACTGTATGTGAATATTTCAATACTATCTTCACGCAAAAACAAAATTAAAAGGATCTCATCAAAACTTCTTAAATTCTATCATTCAAAAAAATAAAATCCTATTTACTATACTAAGCCACAACTGAAGCCCGAGCTCCCCATGACTGGATGATTTTCGAGCTGTAGTATGAAAAATCGCAACCATTGCAGGTGACCATGGTACCATGGTAATTTTTTAATGTTTTCTGTGTTGCCCTTATCACAGACTTTAAAAAATAAAACATATGTAAAAGTCTATGGGGCTGAACTTTTTTTTGAAGTTTATAAAACTTTACATGGTCTTTGTGACTTTAGTTTTGTATCTTTTCTAATTTGCTTTTACTTTTTCATCAAATATAACGTTTCTCACTACCTCCTACATCTATCATTCAGTTTATATCTAAGTTATGTCCTTGGCCTCCTCCTGCTCTCCATATACTCCTTAGGCAAACTAATCAACTCTTCCAGTTTAAATCACCATCTATATGCTGATGATACGTTAATGTATATTTCCACTTGCATCATATCTTCTTATTTTATTGCAAATTGCCTTAAATCCATCTCTTCCTGGACGTCCTCCAATTATCTCAAATTAAATCTGGCCCAAACTGAATCTCAATCATTTTCCCGCCATCTTCCTTGCAGATTTTTCTATAGCAATTGACCACACCACAATGTCTTCACCCCCCACCACTATTCAGTGCTTTGGAAGTGCCTGATGTTCTGGCATATTAGTGGACATATTAAAAATCTAATTAAATTCTGTCTTGTCCAGCTGAAAAAAAAAAACCTGCAAAACTTATACTATTACTAAATCACATTTGCCCATATAAACTGTGCATAATTCTGCGCTTGCATTAATGCAGTATTCTCCTTATCTCCCATTTCTTACTCAGCCAATCTCTTTTCAATCAATTATTTAATCCTCTGGATAAAAATTGTCTATCCAAGGCTATTTTCGCCTCTCATCAGGGGTTCCAATATTTAGATTCATACATTGCACTGTGATTTTTGCCGTCAAAGATCCTTGAAATCCAACAGAACATAGATGAACCCCATTTGAAGTTGATGAACTCTATCAAGATTTCTTGGGATATGTTAAAGAACAAAAGGTCCTTCATGGCTATCATGGCCTTAATATGGAAGAAAGCCAGAATGCTAGTGTGAATAGAGTCTAAAGTTCTCCATACACTTTAGATATCTGCTTGACGAATGATGGTTTGTTGATCGTTCAGTCGGCAGCTATCTCCCCCAACTCTTCCATACATGAGTGCTCACCCTGACAAGCGCTCCTCTGTTATCTATGAAAGACTCCGTTGCTTGACTTCTCTGGTGGCAGCTTATATCTTAGAGAACAAAAAGCATTGACAGTCCAAAACTGAGCATGTCAAATCCTTCTGTCCACCGAAATTATCAGTTGGGGGAAAAGTCGATAGTGTGGCGGCCTTAAGCATTCCCACCATTCTACCCCTAATTCTCTTCCACTCCTATGTCTTGTTTTCCATTAATAATGCCACAAAACATGCAACAGGTGCCAACTGATTCCATTGACTTACAATAGTGTCCATCAGGGTTCTGTTGTAGTGTTCGTGTTTTGACTATAGGAATAATTCTGCATGCAATGTTATTTCTCCAAGCAAATTTGGCAAAATATATGATGGAGGTTCCGTCACGGAATCAGAAGATGCAAAATAGCTCTTCCTTTAAGCTATTCATAGTAATGAATTGTCTAGTTTCCATTTGACAGCTCTATGGGGTTTAACTTGTTGGGTTTCTGTTGTTGTAGCATAGTAAAATGAATGTTTTTGGTGGATTCAAAGTCCAACACTGGTGACTAAAAAATATTATCTGACCGATAAGTAGGTTAGTCTTTTAGATTTCTAAACTGGGAAAACTATGAAAAATGGCTTGCCGGATAAGGAGTGCCAATTGGGACTTCTCGTAGAATGCAGTTTTAGTGATGTTCATCTCGATAGTTTAGGTTGATCTACTTACAAAAAAAATATAACGTTTTAGGAGTAAAATATTTGTAAACTTTACATGGAATTTATCGCCTGTATCTGTCTATTTGGTAATTCTCAAGACATTGAACGCCTAACAATTATCTCTGCTGGTGGTAATACCATTACATATGGCCATTGCATTTGATGAATAGAAGGAATGTATGTAACGAGGCCTCTTTAGACCTGAGTAAATGTATTATTTAGTGTGAAAATCTTTTGTGTCTAAAAAAAAATCTAAAGCGGATTTGCAAGAAAATCTGCAACAAAAATCCAAAGCTGAATCTTGGATTTCTACCATGGGAGTGTAGCTTGATATGCTGTGTATCTGCACATAGATTAGCCACATTCTGTGGGGCTAATCTGCGTGAGGAATCATTCACAATAATACACCTGTCACATTTTATATTTTTCTGGAATGCTGATTTTTAAATCCATAGGGAAACAAATGTGCTCTGAGCGCAGATTACGTAATAAAATTGAAAGAGGAGGGTTTGCGGCCAAATTTCAGAAGGAAAATCACGTGAAAATGTAACTGCATGTGAATGTATCCGTAAAAGGATCTTTTTTAACAACAAAACATTCTCTAAAAACAGTTGCTGAAGTGATCAGATGTTTGCCATAAAACTTACTCTAGGGCAGAGGTGGGGAACTTCAGGGGCGTGGGCCATTTATGGACCTTGTTAACCAGATTCCCAGGGATCGCAGTGCTTGGGCCGCCAGCTGTGTTTGACGCCTGCCTGCCATTTAATTTCTTTTTGCTCTGTGAGCACTAAAGTTGAGCGATACTTTCCGATATCCAAAAGTATCGGAATCGGAATGGTATCGCCGACACCCAAAAAATATCGGCGATACCCGATACCGATACCGGAAATCCAATGTAAGTCTATGGGAAAAAAATATCGGAATTAAAAAAAACCCATTCTTGCCTTGTTGGTTAATTGTACATGAAGGAAAACAACAAAGAGTAATGTAGAATGTATTGGGGAAGGTTGAGGAGACATTAAAGGCATAGATGTTTAACCCAATCAAATGGAATAGCATAAATATTTTTTTTTTTTAAAGATGTTCGGATTGACGAAGAAATTGACAATGTTGTTAACGTTTTTTCTATTTTGGCAAATATGTATATTTCACAACTTCCATGCTCTTCACCTTTTTAACTTTTGACACACTTTCTCCTTCATAATCTTCAGCAGCATCATCTTTTTCATCAAATTATTCTTCATCTTCACCTTCTTTATCTTCTTCTTAAACTTCTTGCTATTCATCTTTTTGTTAACATTACTCATATTCTTCTTATTAAACTATTATTCTTATTCATATTCTACTTCATCTTCTTCATCATATTCTTATTTTGGACAGAGATTCCTGTACTTGTAATCTGTCAAAGTATGAATTTTTCATCCTTCCGTTCTTGCTGTCACAAAAGATTTAAATTACAACAGTATTTGTCCGTGTTCAGTTTAGCCTGCAGCAGCAGGCATTTTCCAGGGGCACCACGAGGAGGAACGGACTCACCCCCATACACTGCTTAGTCTTCTTCTGCTTATAATTTAGAGCATATATTTTGCTCTTCATTTTGGTCTTATACTTCATGTTCTTCTGCTTTTTGATCTTCTGCTTATTGTTCTTAAGTCTCTTGTTCTGTATCTTGTAGTTTGTCTTAACCTTCTTAGTCCTGTTTGGTAATCTTTTATTTCTTCTTTGTGATGGTGTTTAGGCTGGTTGGCTTGATGCTCGTCGTCCTTGTGGTGGTCATCTTCTTCGGGGTGGTCATCAGGGTCGTCGTCTTCATTGTTGGAGATCCAGAGTGATTTCCCAAAAAAACATTGAAAAAATCTTCAATTTGTAAATGTAGCACAAGGTACAAGAGCCAATGCAAGTAACGAGGACCAGCTGACTGTGCTGGAACCCGGAGGGGCAGCAGAAGGAAAAGAGCCAATGGCACAACCGAGGACCAGCTGACGTTACTGGGACACGGTTACTAAGCAGGAGGTACCTGTGCTCCAAAGCAATACCAAGGACCAGCAGCCGTTGCTGGAACCCTTGATACCGAGATGGAGGCACCTAGGCCAAAGGCACTGCGGAGAACCAGCTGACGGTACTGGAACCCGGACGGGTAGCAGAAGGTACAAGAGCCAATGCAAGTGACGAGGAACAGCTGACTGTGCTGGAACCCGGAGGGGCAGCAGAAGGAAAAGAGCCAATGGCACAACCGAGGACCAGCTGACGTTACTGGGACACGGTTACTAAGCAGGAGGTACCTATGCTCCAAAGCACTACCAAGGACCAGCAGACGTTGCTGGAACTCGGATACCGAGATGGAGGCACCTAGGCCAAAGGCACTGCGGAGAACCAGCTGACGGTACTGGAACCCGGACGGGTAGCAGAAGGTATAAGAGCCAATGCAAGTGACGAGGACCAGCTGACTGTGCTGGAACCCGGAGGGGCAGCAGAAGGAAAAGAGCCAATGGCACAACCGAGGACCAGCTGACGTTACTGGGACACGGTTACTAAGCAGGAGGTACCTGTGCTCCAAAGCACTACCAAGGACCAGCAGACGTTGCTGGAACTCGGATACCGAGATGGAGGCACCTAGGCCAAAGGCACTGCGGAGAACCAGCTGACGGTACTGGAACCCGGACGGGTAGCAGAAGGTACAAGAGCGAAGGAAAGTGACGAGGACCAGCTGACTGTGCTGGAACCCGGAGGGGCAGCAGAAGGAAAAGAGCCAATGGCACAACCGAGGACCAGCTGACGTTACTGGGACACGGTTACTAAGCAGGAGGTACCTGTGCTCCAAAGCACTACCAAGGACCAGCAGACGTTGCTGGAACTCGGATACCGAGATGGAGGCACCTAGGCCAAAGGCACTGCGGAGGACCAGCTGACGGTACTGGAACCCGGACGGGTAGCAGAAGGTACAAGAGCCAATGCAAGTGACGAGGACCAGCTGACCGTGCTGGAACCCGGAGGGGCAGCAGAAGGAAAAGAGCCAATGGCACAACCGAGGACCAGCTGACGTTACTGGGACACGGTTACTAAGCAGGAGGTACCTGTGCTCCAAAGCACTACCAAGGACCAGCAGACGTTGCTGGAACTCGGATACCGAGATGGAGGCACCTAGGCCAAAGGCACTGCGGAGAACCAGCTGATGGTACTGGAACCCGAACGGGTAGCAGAAGGTACAAGAGCCAATGCAAGTGACGAGGAACAGCTGACTGTGCTGGAACCCGGAGGGGCAGCAGAAGGAAAAGAGCCAATGGCACAACCGAGGACCAGCTGACGTTACTGGGACACGGTTACTAAGCAGGAGGTACCTGTGCTCCAAAGCACTACCAAGGACCAGCAGACGTTGCTGGAACTCGGATACCGAGATGGAGGCACCTAGGCCAAAGGCACTGCGGAGAACCAGCTGACGGTACTGGAACCCGGACGGGTAGCAGAAGGTACAAGAGCCAATGCAAGTGACGAGGAACAGCTGACTGTGCTGGAACCCGGAGGGGTAGCAGAAGGAAAAGAGCCAATGGCACAACCCAGGACCAGCTGACGTTACTGGGACACGGTTACTAAGCAGGAGGTACCTGTGCTCCAAAGCACTACCAAGGACCAGCAGACGTTGCTGGAACTCGGATACCGAGATGGAGGCTGTTATGATTCGGTAGCTGAGGAGTGCAGGTAAAAAAGGCAATACACCAGAGCAGTTGGAATCTATGAGATTGCAGTACCCTGACTAACCACCACAACTAGAGGCAGCCGTGGAGCGTTCCTACGTTGGTCCTAGACGCCTCGTCACAGCCTGAGAAACTAACTACACCTAAAGATAGAAATAGGAAAGCTATCTGCCCCGGAGCAGAACCCCAAAGATAACAGAAAGCCCCAAACATGTAATGGCGGTTAGACAAGAGGAAATACTGACACAGAAAGAAAATAGTATGAGCAAACGCTGGGGCCCAAACTAACTAAATAGAAAAGGATAGGAAGGGTACTTACTGCAATCCCAGAAAACCCTGAAAAGCACCAACTCTACTAATTTCAAAATCACCTGAGATTACACGACCTCTACCACCTAAATTAGTTCTCTGGTGTAACAAAATCAAAACAGCAGCCACTGAAAAAACTGGAAAAAGCAAAAGAACAAAACTCAGTGGCTGAACTAAACTGAGAGGGCAGAAGCCCCCGGAGGGGACCCTGAAGGCCCCCAAAGAAGTGCAGGACAAAATGCAAAAATATAGCACAAACACAAAAGAAGCAAAAGTCTTATCTGTTAGAAGGAGATGCAGACACGACACAGCAGGCTACAAGGGAAACTGGAATGAAGGATTCAGACCAGAACAATTGATCACCGGCAACACTGATGGGAAAATGACTCCCTTATATAAGACCAGTCAGTAACACCTGATTCCCAGTCCTCACAATCTTCACTAGCACCGCCTGCAACCACCAGAGGGAGCCTCTGCTCAGAACTCATCTCAAACCCATTCACAACAGTACCCCCCCCTTGAGGAGGGGTCACCGAACCCTCATTTGAGCAACCAGGTCGGTCAGGATGAGTTCTATGATACGCACGGATAAGTCTAACAGCATGGATGTCCGAAGCAAACACCCAAGAATTGTCTTCCTGACCATAACCTCTCCATTTAACCAAATACTGGAGTTTCCGTCTAGAAAAACGAGAATCCAATATTTTCTCAACCACATACTCCAGATTGCCCTCAACCAAAACAGGGTCAGGAGGCACAGCAGCAGGAACCACTGGCTCAACAAAACTCTTCAACAAGGACTTGTGGAACACGTTATGGATCTTAAATGTCCCTGGAAGAAGCAAACGAAAAGAAACAGGATTAATAATCTCCATGATCTTATAAGGTCCAATGAACCTAGGCTTAAATTTAGGAGATGCTACTCTCATAGGAATATTCTTTGAGGACAACCAGACCAAGTCCCCCACTTTAAACCGAGGACCATCAGTCCTATGCCGGTTAGCAAACCGCTGGGCCTTCTCCTGAGAGAGGGACAACCTCTCCACTACCTGGTCCCAAATCTGTTGCATACGCTCCACAACAGAGTCAACACCTGGACAGACAGAAGCCTCCGTCTGTCCTGAAGAAAATCGAGGGTGAAACCCAGAATTACAGAAAAACGGAGACATCAAAGTGGCAGAGCTAGCCCTATTATTAAGAGCAAACTCAGCCAAAGGCAAAAAAGAGACCCAGTCATCCTGATCAGCAGACACAAAGCATCTTAGATAAGTCTCCAATGTCTGGTTTGTTCTCTCAGTTTGACCATTGGTCTGAGGATGAAATGCCAAGGAGAAAGACAATTGAACACCCAGTTTAGAACAAAAAGTCCTCCAAAATCTGGAAACAAACTGGACTCCTCTGTCAGACACAATGTTCTCAGGAATGCCGTGTAAACGAACCACGTGCTGAAGGAACAACGGCACCAATTCAGAGGAGGAAGGCAACTTAGGTAATGGCACAAGATGTATCATTTTGGAAAACCTATCACAAATTACCCAGATGGTGGTCATTCTCTGAGAAACAGGAAGATCGGAAATGAAATCCATAGAGATATGGGTCCATGGTCTCTTGGGCACAGGCAATGGCATCAACAAACCACTAGAGCGAGAGCAAGGCTTGGAGCGAGAGCAAGTCCCGCAGGACTGCACAAATTCCCTGACATCACGAGACAAGGTAGGCCACCAAAAGGACCGACTAACCAAGTCTCTGGTACCAAAAATTCCGGGATGCCCAGCCAATGCGGAACAATGAATCTCAGACATCACACTCTTTTTCCATTGGTCCGGGACAAACAATTTTCCAACAGGGCAGCGCTCGGGCCTATCCTCCTGACACCCCTCCAGAGCAAGTCTCAAATTGGGCGAGATGGCGGAAAGAACTACACCCTCTTTCAAAATAACAGAAGGATCAGATAACTCAGGAGAGTCCGCAAGGAAACTCCTCGAGAGGGCATCCGCCTTAACATTCTTAGTGCCAGGAAGAAAGGAAACCACAAAATTAAAACGTGTGAAAAACAAGGCCCACCTGGCCTGTCTAGGATTGAGTCGCTTGGCAGATTCCAGATAGACCAGATTCTTATGGTCCGTAAGGACCACCACCTGATGTTTGGCTCCCTCCAGCCAATGTCTCCACTCTTCAAAAGCCCACTTCATGGCCAATAACTCCCGATTACCCACGTCATAATTACGTTCAGTAGGAGAAAATTTTCGAGAGAAAAAGGCACAAGGGTTACTTTTAGAGGTCTCTGGATCTTTTTGGGACAAAACGGCACCTGCCCCAATTTCAGAGGCATCAACCTCCACCTGAAATGGCAGAGAAACATCAGGCTGCCGTAGAACAGGAGCAGAAGTGAATCTCTGCTTAAGTTCCTGAAATGCAGAGACTGCCTCAGGAGGCCAATTCACCACATCAGAACCCTTTCTGGTCAAATCAGTTAATGGTTTAACAATAACCGAGAAATTACCAATAAATTTACGATAAAAATTGGCAAAACCCAAAAATCTCTGAAGAGCCTTTAATGAAGTAGGTTGGACCCAATCACAGATGGCCTGAACCTTGACCGGGTCCATTTCAATAACAGATGGGGACAAAATGAATCCCAGAAATGAGATCCTCTGTACGCCAAAAAGACACTTTGATCCCTTCACATACAGAGCATTCTCTCTCAAAATCTGGAACACAGTTCGAACATGTTTCACATGAGAGTCCCAGTCATTAGAAAAAATCAAGATATCATCCAAATAAACAATCAGAAATTTGTCCACAAAATCCCTGAAAATGTCATTCATGAAGGACTGGAAGATGGAAGGAGCATTAGTGAGCCCAAAGGGCATCACTAGGTACTCAAAATGCCCCTCAGGGGTATTGAATGCCGTCTTCCATTCATCCCGTGCTTAATGCGAATAAGGTTATACGCCCCCCTGAGGTCAAGCTTGGTAAACCAAGTAGCGTTTTTCACCCTGGAAAACAGGTCAGAAATCAAGGGTAACGGGTATTGATATTTCACAGTAATATTGTTCAAGAGACGATAATCAATACACGGCCTTAATGAACCATCTTTTTTGGCCACAAAGAAAAAACCGGCACCTAAGGGTGAAGAGGATGGTCTGATATGACCCTTCTCCAATGATTCCTTGATATAAGACCGCATAGCGTCATGTTCAGGTACAGACAAGTTAAAAAGGCGACCTTTAGGGAATTTACTACCCGGCACTAATTCAATAGCGCAGTCATAGCTCCTATGGGGAGGCAAGGATGCAGATTTACTTTCGCTAAACACATCAGAAAAATCAAACAAAAAGTCAGGAACATCCTGAGCCTGGGGGGAGGCAGAAAAAACAGGAGTGTTGGTATTAACACATTGGCAGCCCCAACTGGTTACAGACACAGATTTCCAATCCAAAACAGGATTATGAGACTGTAACCAAGGGAAACCCAGCACGATAATGTCATGCAGATTATATAGAACCAAAAATTTGCAGCACTCCTGGTGATCAGGTTCAACCCTCATTATCACCTGAGTAGAAAACTGGGGTTTATTCTCAGCCAAAGGGGTAGAATCGATCCCCAGTAGGGGAATAGACTTCTGTAGGGGTATCAAGGGAAACCCACAACGTTTAGCAAAATCATAATCCATCAGGTTAATAGCTGCTCCAGAATCAACGAAAGCCTGAGCAGAAAATGAGGACAGAGAGCATATCAGAGTGACAGTTAACAAAAACTTAGTCTGAACACTACCCAAGACAACTGAGCGTGCAAAACGTCTTCCCCGCTTAGGGCAGACTGAAATAGCATGAGAGTCATCACCACAGTAGAAACATAACCCATTGCGCTTTCGAAACTCATGACGCTGTGCCCCAGACACCACTCTATCACACTGCATGGGTTCAGAAGCTGGTTCACAAGGCAACACCATTCCACGCATACTTCTCCGCTCACGCAAACGTCTGTCAATTTGAATCGCTAATGACATAGAATCATTGAGACCAGAGGGGACAGGGAATCCCACCATAAGATCCTTTACATTATCTGACGGACCCTTCCGGAAAAGGGCCGCCAAAGCGTCGTCATTCCATTTGGTCAGGACTGCCCACCTACGGAATCTCTGACAGTATAACTCAGCGTCATCAAGCCCCTGATTTAATGCCAACAAGGTTTTTTCAGCTTGATCAGTGACATTAGGCTCATCGTACAATAACCCCAAGGCCTGAAAAAATGCATCAACATCACTCAAAACAGGATCCCCAGGTATCAGGGAAAAAGCCCAATCCTGAGGATCGCCGCGCAGGAGAGAGATGATAATTTGAACCTGCTGCGCTGCGTTTCCTGAGGACTTAGATTTTAAGGCAAAAAACAATTTACAATTATTTTTGAAATTCTGAAACTTAGCTCGATCCCCTAAAAACAAATCTGGCATGGGGATCCTAGGTTCCACAACAGGCAACCTAGCAAGATATGCAGCAATACTCTGAACCTCAGTGGCAAGCTGATCCACACGGCCAGACAACTGTGCAAACTCCATTGGGAGAAAAGATCCTCCCCAGCACCCAGAGATACAGAGGAAAAAAAAATGCAACAAACAGAAAAATATCTCTGACAACTCTGACAACCTTTTTTCTTTCACAATATTTTTTTCCCTTCTGTGAGTACCATACAATTTTCAATTTTTTGGGCCGGTGATACTGTTATGATTCGGTAGCTGAGGAGTGCAGGTAAAAAAGGCAATACACCAGAGCAGTTGGAATCTATGAGATTGCAGTACCCTGACTAACCACCACAACTAGAGGCAGCCGTGGAGCGTTCCTACGTTGGTCCTAGACGCCTCGTCACAGCCTGAGAAACTAACTACACCTAAAGATAGAAATAGGAAAGCTATCTGCCCCGGAGCAGAACCCCAAAGATAACAGAAAGCCCCCAAACATGTAATGGCGGTTAGACAAGAGGAAATACTGACACAGAAAGAAAATAGTATGAGCAAACGCTGGGGCCCAAACTAACTAAATAGAAAAGGATAGGAAGGGTACTTACTGCAATCCCAGAAAACCCTGAAAAGCACCAACTCTACTAATTTCAAAATCACCTGAGATCACACGACCTCTACCACCTAAATTAGTTCTCTGGTGTAACAAAATCAAAACAGCAGCCACTGAAAAAACTGGAAAAAGCAAAAGAACAAAACTCAGTGGCTGAACTAAACTGAGAGGGCAGAAGCCCCCGGAGGGGACCCTGAAGGCCCCAAAGAAGTGCAGGACAAAATGCAAAAATATAGCACAAACACAAAAGAAGCAAAAGTCTTATCTGTTAGAAGGAGATGCAGACACGACACAGCAGGCTACAAGGGAAACTGGAATGAAGGATTCAGACCAGAACAATTGATCACCGACAACCCTGATGGGAAAATGACTCCCTTATATAAGACCAGTCAGTAACACCTGATTCCCAGTCCTCACAATCTTCACTAGCACCGCCTGCAACCACCAGAGGGAGCCTCTGCTCAGAACTCATCTCAAACCCATTCACAACAGGAGGCACCTAGGCCAAAGGCACTGCGGAGAACCAGCTGACGGTACTGGAACCCGGACGGGTAGCAGAAGGCACCCATGGAAATTTAAGTTGACAGGCCGAGTGCCGGCTGCAGTTACCGAATCCCACAGTACTACAGTGGGTGATTGTCCTATTGTCACAACGGAAACAGCCTTTATTTGCATATCCCGCAGCACACATAGGAAGCACCTAAACTCCAGGCACCATAGAGTCGGCTAACCCGACCGCAACACGACAGGACAACTTATTGGAGGCTAAGTGACGTTTACACTGACAGGAAACAGATGGCGTGCTGTAACCAGTCTGGGCAGGAGTGAGTACCCGTGCCAATTACACTTCCGAGCAACAACTGTCGGTGTTGGAGCCCAGGGATGAGAAGAGAACAGGGTGGAGGCAGCAGGACTGTTTGCCGTACACACAGCAGGGAACAGCTGACATTACTGAACCCCAATAACACAGGAGCAAGTGTTCACTGTGCTAATAGCACTTCCGAGCAACAACTGGGGGTGTTGTAGCCCAGGCATGAGAAGACAACAGGGTGGAGGCAGCAGGACTGTTTGCCGTACACACAGCAGGGGAACAGCTGACATTACTGAACCCCAATAACACAGGAGCAAGTGTTCACTGTGCTAACAGCACTTCCGAGCAACAACTGGCGGTGTTGTAGCCCAGGCATGAGAAGACAACAGGGTGGAGGCAGCAGGACTGTTTGCCGTACACACAGCAGGGGAACAGCTGACATTACTGAACCCCAATAACACAGGAGCAAGTGTACACTGTGCTAACAGCACTTCGAGCAACAACTGGCGGTGTTGTAGCCCAGGCATGAGAAGACAACAGGGTGGAGGCAGCAGGACTGTTTGCCGTACACACAGCAGGGGAACAGCTGACATTACTGAACCCCAGTAACACAGGAGCAAGTGTTGACTGTGCTAACAGCACTTCCGAGCAACAACTGGCGGTGTTGTAGCCCAGGGATGAGAAGACAACAGGGTGGAGGCAGCAGGACTTTTTGCCATTCACACAGCAGGGGAACAGCTGACATTACTGAACCCAGTAACACAGGAGCAAGTGTTGACTGTGCTAACAGCACTTCCGAGCAACAACTGGCGGTGTTGTAGCCCAGGGATGAGAAGAGAACATGGTGGAGGCAGCAGGACATTTTGCCGTTCACACAGCAGGGGAACAGCTGACATTACTGAACCCCAGTAACACAGGAGCAAGTGTTGACTGTGCTAACAGCACTTCCGAGCAACAACTGGCGGTGTTGTAGCCCAGGCATGAGAAGACAACAGGGTGGAGGCAGCAGGACTGTTTGCCGTACACACAGCAGGGGAACAGCTGACATTACTGAACCCCAGTAACACAGGAGCAAGTGTTGACTGTGCTAACAGCACTTCCGAGCAACAACTGGCGGTGTTGTAGCCCAGGGATGAGAAGAGAACATGGTGGAGGCAGCAGGACTTTTTGCCGTTCACACAGCAGGGGAACAGCTGACATTACTGAACCCCAATAACACAGGAGCAAGTGTTGACTGTGCTAACAGCACTTCCGAGCAACAACTGGTGGTGTTGTAGCCCAGGCATGAGAAGACAACAGGGTGGAGGCAGCAGGACTGTTTGCCGTACACACAGCAGGGGAACAGCTGACATTACTGAACCCCAATAACACAGGAGCAAGTGTTCACTGTGCTAACAGCACTTCCGAGCAACAACTGGCGGTGTTGTAGCCCAGGCATGAGAAGACAACAGGGTGGAGGCAGCAGGACTGTTTGCCGTACACACAGCAGGGGAACAGCTGACATTACTGAACCCCAGTAACACAGGAGCAAGTGTTGACTGTGCTAACAGCACTTCCGAGCAACAACTGGCGGTGTTGTAGCCCAGGGTCAAGGAGGATGTTTAAATACTATATCAAGTATTTTCCTTGTTACGTGTCAATTAAAAATGTCTATACTCCAAACAAGAGAAATATAACCTTTAGTACCATAAGATGATGATTTTACTTAAAAAATATATGTAAATTAATAATTTACAAACATAAACGCATACATTAACATGTTGAAAAGCAATGCAAACCACAATTAAAATAGGTTAAATAATCTGCTATACGGTTTAAGATAAAAGCATACAAGTACATATCAGAATCCATTAATGATGGCTAAGTAACAGTATGTACACCATTTTTATTGTGTAGACAATGAATGGCTGACTTAAAAACATAATCAGCATTACAAGTTATCTTTGACATTCATAAAACTTTACATTTGGTGAATAATATCACTAAAAAATTTTTAAAAATATCTAAAATTTCCATCATGTAATACTGATAATATGTGCCAATCATTTATATTAACAAACAAAAAATTTAAAAAGTGCATAGTGCAGAGTGAAAACAGATATTTATGCCTGACTGTGGACTTGCAAGCATGACAACGGATAGATAAGGTATATATAGATGAGACTGCATAGCCACAGATGGTGAATGGCGATGTAATACTGTACCTCAATAAAGTGTGCGTTACTACTACATCCTTTTTTTTATATAGCTTTATAAAAGGTTACGTGCATGTATGGTTGCGCCTTTGTTTGGACGCACAGACTGGCTTCCTGCTGTGACGCGTTGGGTATTGGAGCGTCTGTACGTCTTATGACGCAGACTAACATTCACGGGCAGCACGGTGGCTCAGTGGATAGCACTGTAGCCTTGCAGCGCTGGAGTCCTGGGTTCGAATCCCACCTAGGACAACATCTGCAAGGAGTTTGTATGTTCTCCCCGTGTTTGCGTGGGTTTCCTCCGGGTACTCCGGTTTCCTCCCACACTCCAAAAACATACTGATAGGGAATCTAGATTGTGAGCCCCATCGGGGACAGCGACGATAATGTGTGCAAAACTGTAAAGCGCTGCGGAATCTGTTAGCGCTATATAAAAAATAAAGATTATTATTATTATTCACGGTGCGCATCGTTCATCATCGCAAGCGTACCGACAACACAAAGGCGTTGTCATGACTGCTTTACTCAGTAAACATGCACCTATGATGAAACATACATGCATGTGCCCTATTACATAACAAGCTACAAGAAAAACGAGTGTGAGGTGTGACACAGCTGTTTTGTTAAGGTACAGTATTATATCGACATTGTACAGGTGTCGCTATTCAGTCTGATAAATAGATATCATTCACCTATTCTATCAGTTGTCGTTCTTTCAGCACCACTTAAAGGTATATATTTTGCTATTGTGACTATGCACTATTGACTTTACCAAGGTAATGCATGATTTTTGTTAGCGATTATCATGTTTACATGAAGGACCTTTATGATATGGGCTGTTAACTTTCTAATTAAATATGTATTTTTTAAAATGACACAAATATAAGTAATGTTGAAGAGGACTATTCCTACATGCATTGTTTGCACAATATTACAGGTGTACATCACGTCCCTTAATCAACATTGGATTATTATATTTACTTGTATGCTTTTATTTAAAAGGCAAGAACACTGAAGTATAACCTTCGCACTGCAGCAGTTGTCAAAGTTCAACCCACATTATGCACTTCCAACATTGCAGCATTTGAGTCATGATGTGAGTTGGATTTGTCTAAGCTATGGAGTGACAAGGTTGACCATCAGTATCCTATAGCATAAGTAGGCTTTTGTGTTTGCATTTGTTTTCGACATGTGCATATCTGTAATAATATGTCACAATTATTTTGTTACAGATTTGTGACAAAGACTAATCATTTTATGGTTTTAAAGTTGACGTTTCAAATGTTTACAGCTTAGAAATCAGGGTGTAGCCTCATATCTATGTGTAGCACTAGACACTTTGACATGTCATGTTTTTTTCACCATGATTAGGTAGCTAGCAGTAATTTTTGCCGGAAACAAGCAGGGGAACAGCAGGCGTTACTGAACCCCACAAACACATCAGCGATTGTTTTCATCTGTGCATCTAACACTTCTGAGCAGCAACTGGTGGTGTTGAAGCCCAGGGTCAAGGAGGGTGTAGGCATAAAATATTGAGTTATTGCCTTGTTACGTGGCCATTGCAAATGTATGTACTTCAAACAAGAATAAATGAAGTTTTACTAGGACAATAAAATGATGAATTTCAATTCCAAGAATAGAAAAATATTTATACTTGAGAGTCCTCTGTGGTTGATACCTTTTAATGGCTAACTGAAAATATGGTAACAAATTCCAAGCTTTCGAGACTACTCAGGTCTCTTCATCAGGCTAAGACTAAAACAAAAAATGAAGAATCACATATTTCTACACACAACAGGACACAGGAATAGGTAAGACAAGTGAGGGAGGGACAAGTGAGGGGAGACCGGCCAAAAAATGAGAACAAGGATGAATTATCAGCGCCACACAATAAGAGAAAAAATAATGGATTTACCTGTGGCAAAACACTTTTGTATGCCCGGTCATAGCATGATGGATATGGAATTACTGGTATTAAAATATAACTTCAAATATGAGAAAGATACAAAGGTTTCAGAATATAAGCTCATCATGACCTTTGACACTGTTAGTGATGGAATGAATAGATCACACGGATTTATGTCATTCTATATCAATTAAGGAATCTGCGTCTCTGCCCTTCCAGGGGCATGAAAACACAAAACCAGACCCCAATCAGAGGGCAATAAAACTTTCTATCCTTATCTAGGAACTGTTCCAATATTTATGTTCATCCCTCTGTGATAATGACAGTTCTGCTACACGTCACTTACTTGTCTTACCTATTGCACTATTCCTGTGTCCTGTTGTGTATAGAAATATGTGATGCTTCATTTTTTGTTTTAGTCTTTGCCTGATGAAGAGACGTGAGTAGCCTCGAAAGCTTGCAATTTGTTACCATCTTTTCAGTTATCCATTAAAAGGTATCAACCACTGCGGACTCTCAAGTCTAAATATTTTTCTATCTACTGGCTAACACGGTACGAAGATACACATGTTTCCTAACTTCAAGAATAAAAATAAAGACACTGCAAATATAAACGCATATATGCACATGCCAACAAGAAATGGAACAACACACCACCCAAAAAATTGGTTACAAAATATAGTGTTGTAAATTTAAGAATAAAAGTCCATTTTTGTATTTATGAATAATGCTTAAGGAACGCTATGTTAAACCATAATATAGTGAAGACAATGGATTTTGTAATAGTCACTCATCATCATCATCATTGCAATTTAGATGTGACAGTCACAGACATTTCAATTATTTAAGTTAATAAAATCGTTACTTTGTACAGCATGTATGACATGTCCAGCATGGACTCATCAATGTGATGACACAATAATGTACGATAAAAAATAACCATTTAAAAAAATATAATGCATTGTCACAATTTAAGTGTGTGCCTGCAAGTGTAGGTGAAACAAAGGCTACGGATAGCAAAGGTATATTCTATGTCTGTATCAGACAGTGGACAGCCTCTGATGGGTAATGGCGATGTTATACTGTACGTCAATAAAGTCTGCGGCTGCAATCATGCATTTTTTGCTTGTACAGTGTTGAAGAGGGTAAAAGCATGTCTGGTTGCGCAAGGCTTTATCCGTCAACACTACCTTCCTACTGTCACGCGTAGGGTAGGGTAGCGTGTGTCAATTAGATGACTCTATAAAATGTGACGTTACGCAGCGTTATTTCGCCCTAGGGACGCCAAAAATACGACAGCAGTAATCATTTACTGTCTAATACTCCACCTATATCAAAAAAGAACTTGGCACTCAACTTTTGTGAAACGAAAAATTTTTTTTATTGCAGTCAAAAACAACGTTTCGGTCCTATTCGGACCTTCATCAAAGAACCGACTGCTTGTAGAATGGTACTCTTATAGGTAGGTAAAGTAATGTCCAGAATACTCTTTACATGATCTACAGGAGATCTATGAACTATGGTGGAAATGAGATTCGTATCAGTATTAATTAAGATCTCAAATATACCTGATAAGGTATAGCCAGTATCCACTGGAAAAACAAGCAACCGGATGTCAGGACTGGATTATGACACCCGCGTTCAGTGAGGACCTGTCTCTCTATTCTCATCTCCATTGCTATTCGGGTGTCATAATCCAGTCCTGACATCCGGTTGCTTGTTTTTCCAGTGGATACTGGCTATACCTTATCAGGTATATTTGGGATCTTAATTAATACTGATTCGAATCTCATTTCCACCATAGTTCATAGATCTCCTGTAGATCATGTAAAGAGTATTCTGGACATTACTTTACCTACCTATAAGAGTACCATTCTACAAGTAGTCGGTTCTTTGATGAAGGTCCGAATAGGACCGAAACGTTGTTTTTGACTGCAATAAAAAAATTTTTTTCGTTTCACAAAAGTTGAGTGCCAAGTTCTTTTTTGATATTGCACTGGGTTGGGTTCCTACTTGAGCACCTTCACAGTAGTGCCACGCTATATTATTCTAATACTCCACCTATGACCAACAAAAAAAGACCGTTCCCTCTTTAACAATCTACAAGACTAACAAGCATAATGGTTGACGCTGACTTTATTGAGGTACAGTATTACATCGACATTGTCCATGAGTAACTATGCACTGTGATACCTATATACCATTATTAATTTATATCTGTTGTGGTTGTTTCAACAGCACTTGCAGGTATAACTACCTATTGTCAGTATGCATGATGCACTTTCTAGATGTAATAATTTAATAATTTGCACATTATTACCAGGTTTAGATGCTGGCCATTTCATATATGGTGTGTGAAGTTACAGTTGGCATCAGTATGTGTATTTTATAATGTCTGTCATAAATAAAACTCGTGATGATGATGATGAGGATTTTATGATTCGTACATCCATTGACTGCATTATCTTACAGGTACAGATAAAGTTCCTTAAAAAGCATTAATTGATAAGTATGAAATGTACTTTTATGCATTAATTTCAAAAAGTCAACACTAAGTTTTAGTTTTTGTTACCATTTCTAATAGACATGTGCAGATATGCGCTGTGATGACAAATTATTATTTGTCCATATTTGTCATAAAAATTTATCATTCTAGGCCTGGAAAACTTCACAATTTCCTGTTTTAAGCATAACAATCAGGGTGACGGCTCTTCCCTATTTGGAGCATGTTCGACATGGGTTTTTCTGTGCATGTGTAGGGAACAGGAGACTTCTTGCCGGACACACAGCAGGGGAACAGCTGGCGTTACTGAACCCCACTAACACTATAGCTTGTGTATTGGTCTGTGGACACGACACTTCTGAGCAGCAACTGGCAGTGTTGTAGCCCAGGGAGTAGAGTTCAGCTGGTAGAAAGATGAACATAACAGGAGACATGGATAACGTTGCGAACCAGTTATTTAATCTGAAAACGGACAGACAAATTCTGGCGAGATCCATGCCTTGTTCATTTTCAGAAAAGTAAGCCGGTCTACATTATCGGAGGATAGTCGCATGCGACGGTCTGTTAGTACACCACCTGCAGCACTAAAGACGCGCTCCGATAATACACTGGCAGCAGGGCAAGCCAGCACCTCCAATGCATACTGGCTAAGCTCTGGCCATGTATCCAGCTTAGAGACCCAAAACTTGAATGGGGAAGAGCCATCTGGGAGTACACTGAGAGGGAAAGACATGTAGTCTGTCACCATCTTACGGAAACGTTGCCTCCTGCTGACTGGAGCCGTCTCGGATGGTGTAGACATTTGTGGCGCTGCCACAAAACTTCGCCACATTTGGAACATACTGGTCTTGCCCTGTGCAGAGGCGCTGCTTGTGCTCCCTCTTGTTGCAGAGCTGTCTCCACTACCTCTACGCACAGAGCTGCTTTGTAAAGCAGTAGCAGCAGCAGTGCTCTCGGCTGGAATGGAGAACATTATGGATTGCACCAGTGTGTCTTGGTACTCCCGCATTTTACGCTCCCGGTTCAACGGTGTGATGAGGCTTTGTAAGTTGTCCCGGTAGCGAGGGTCTAGGAGGGTGTACACCCAATAATCAGACGTGGTGAGAATGTGGGCGATGCGGCGGTCATTTCTCAGGCACTGCAGCATGAAATCAACCATGTGCTGCAGACTCCCAACTGGCCAAGAAACGCTGTCCCCTGCAAGAGGCGTCATCTCTGCCTGCTCTGCATCACCCCACCCTCGCTCTACATACTGACTAGAGCGTTGTGTACCTCCCTCTGGAGCGATGTCTTCCTCCTCCATTGACTCCTCCTCATCATCCTCACAAAGTGAGCCCTGCCCAGCCCTTTGTGAGGAACCACGTTGCGCTGACTGTCCAGAAGGTGATGGAATTTGTGACTCCTCATCCTCCACCTCTTCCAAAACCTCATCCCTTAGTGCTTGCAGTGTTTTTTGAAGCAGGCAGATAAGGGGGACAGTCAGGCTGACTAGTGCATCATCTGCACTCGCCATCCGCGTTGACTCATCAAACGCACGCAAAACGTGGCAGATGTCCTTCATAGAGGCCCACTCAGTAGTGGTGAAGTGTGAACGGCGCAAATTGCGAGTTGATTGCGCCTGATGCAGCTGATACTCCATTACTGCTGGCTGCTGCTCAAACAACCGCTCCAACATATGTAACGTGGAATTCCACCTGGTGGGTACGTCACATATGATGCGATGTTCAGGAAGGCGAAATCTGCGTTGCAGAGCTGCAATGCGCGATCTGGCCATGCTGGAACGTCGCAAGTGAGCGCACTCTAGGCGGACCTTGTGCAGCAGTGCATCAAGATCCGGATAGTCCCTCAAAAAACTCTGCACGACCAAGTTGAGCACATGTGCCAGACATGGTATGTGAGTGAGGTTGCCAAGGCCCAGAGCTGCCACCAGATTTCGGCCATTGTCACACACTACCAAGCCTGGCTGGAGATTCGCTGGCAAAAACCACACGTCGCTCTCCTGCTTGATGGCATTCCAGACCTCCTGCGCTGTGTGACTTTGATTCCCCATGGAAATTAATTTCAGGACGGCCTGTTGACGTTTGGCCACGGCTGTGCGCATATCGGTCGCAACAGGTAAGCGTTCACGGGTCCATGTGGAGGTAGACCGTGACGGCTCCTGCAGCGATGATTCTGAGGAACTGGAGTAGGAGGAGGAGTCAATGTGGACAGACTGGATTCCTGCAATCCTTGGAGTTGGCAGAACACGTACAGCGCCACTCGCAAGATCTGTACCCGGCTCCACAACATTGACCCAATGGGCAGTGAGGGAAAGGTATCGTCCCTGGCCATGGGTACTGGTCCACGCATCGGTGGTCAGGTGGACCTTGCTACTGACGGCGTTTAGTAGCGCATGTTTAATTTTTCCCTCAACATGCTTTTGCAGACCAGGGACGGCTTGCCTGCTGAAATAAAATCGGCTGGGCACATTGTATTGTGGGACTGCCAATGCCATTAAGTTACGGAAACTGTCAGTCTCCACCAGCCTGAATGACAGCATTTCAAGGGACAGGAGTTTTGCAATGCCAGCATTCAGAGCCTGTGCTCGTGGATGGTTTGCCGAGTATGGCCGTCTTTTATCCCATGCCTGTGCTACCGATGGCTGTTTTGTGGCCTGGGAGTGTGAGGATGACAGGGAACTTGCAGCTGTGGGTGGAATAACATTGGGTCTCTGGACAACAGTGACAGAGGTTCTTCCATGGCGATCCTGTGAGGAAGCCGAACCAGCTGTGTGTGAGCTGGAGGAAGAGGCTCCAACACGAGCTGAAGATGTAGGTGCTGCTGTAGGTTGGCCTACATCTCCAGTGTGTCTTTGTAACTCAACCACGTGCTTTGTCCGCACATGTTTCCACATATTTGTGGTATTAAGGTTACTGACACTTTTACCTCTTTTTACTTTTTGATTACACAGCTTGCATTTGACATAGCAAATATCATCTGCAAGTGTGTCAAAAAAGGACCACGCAGTGCAAGTCCTGGGAGCGCCCGTTTTGGCTGTTGTAAGAGAACTGCTACGAACAGGTGCCAAACTGGAGGCTACAGGCAACCGAGTCTGCAGCCTACCTCTCCCTCCTGTTTGGACCGTTGGGGCAATCTCTTCCTCAGAGCTGCTCCCACCACCTTCCTGTTCCTCACGCCATGTTGGGTCTTGGACCTCATCATCTCCACTACCCTCTTCCAACACCTGCTGCTGTTGGGTGGTCTGACCAGCACCATGCTCAACAGAAACTGGCACCTGAGTCTCATCATCATCAGATGCGTTCTGCGGTGTGCTGACCATCGGCACTGGCTCACCCGCCTCTTCAGATTCAGAGAGACACAGCTGTTGCGCATCACTGCATACTCCCTCTTCTTCACATTCCAGAATGCTGCTTGGCTGGGCCCCTGTTTGCAAGCCAACAGATTCTGAGAACAGAAGCAGAGACTCAGCTGGCTTCTTTACAGAGCTCTCTGACTGCCTGGGCAGTTTGGCAGGCGGTGAAGAGCCAGATGGTTGTTCAACAGTGCTGTGGTCCTGAGAGGAGGTGGAAGCAATTGAAGTCGATGCATTGGCTGCCATCCAACCAACAACGGCTTCAATTTGTTCTTCCCGCAGCAGGGGGGTACGCCGACCTCCTACAAAAGTGCGCATGAAGGAACGCTCACAGGGAAAACTGGTGGATGCTGTGTCACTGGGTGCGGCAGCAGCCACAGAATCCCCACGTCCTCTCCCTGCTGAAACTCCACGACCACGTGCCTTACTCCCTGCCTTCTTCATCTTGGTAGATTGATAAAGAAAGTCAGAAAAGTTATAAGGCCTAAGTGTGGTTATTCCTCAGAGACTGCAGTGAACACTGCAGACAACTGTTCAGTAGCTGTGAAAGGCCCCTTTGTGTACTTCTATAGTGTTTGCAACCAATGTATTGTATACGGATGGAAGCGCGTCACACTACTAGATTAGATTTTTTTCAAATATAATGGAGCAGCACCAATTAGAGAAAAATGTGAAGGATGAGGCAGTGACACACGCTCAGCAGACTACAACCAGCAGTGGTTGAAAAACTAACTGGAGCGTAATCTGCACTCAAAAAATGAAAAGCTCACAGACTACAGTGAACACTGCAGACAACTGTTCAGTAGCTGTGAAAGGCCCCTTTGTGTACTTCTATAGTGTTTGCAACCAATGTATTGTATACGGATGGAAGCGCGTCACACTAATAGATTAGATTTTTTTCAAATATAATGGAGCAGCACCAATTAGAGAAAAATGTGAAGGATGAGGCAGTGACACATGCTCAGCAGACTACAACCAGCAGTGTTTGAAGAACTAACTGGAGCGTGATCTGCACTCAAAAAATCAAAACCTCACAGACTGCAGTGAACACTGAAACACAACTGTTCACTATCTGTGAAAGGCTCCTTTCTGTACTTCTATAGTGTTTGCAACCAATGTATTGTATACGGATGGAAGCGCGTCACACTAATAGATTAGATTTTTTTCAAATATAATGGAGCAGCACCAATTAGAGAAAAATGTGAAGGATGAGGCAGTGACACACGCTCAGCAGACTACAACCAGCAGTGGTTGAAGAACTAACTGGAGCGTAATCTGCACTCAAAAAATGAAAAGCTCACAGACTACAGTGAACTGTTGTGAATGGGTTTGAGATGAGTTCTGAGCGGAGACTCCCTCTGGTGGTTGCAGGCGGTGCTGGTCTGTTCAGTGAAGATTGTGAGGACTGGGAATCAGGTGTTACTGACTGGTCTTATATAAGGGAGTCACCTTCCCATCAGGGTTGCCGGTGATCAATTGTTCTGGTCTGAATCCTTCATTCCTGTTTCCCTTGTAGCCTGCTGTGTCGTGTCTGCATCTCCTGCTAACAGATAAGACATTTTCTTCTTTTTGTTTTTGTACTTTATTTTTGCATTTTGTCCTGCACTTCTTTGGGGGCCTTCTGGGTCCCCTTCGGGGGCTTTTGCCCTCTCAGTTTAGTTCAGCCACTGATGTTTGTACTTTTGCTTTTTCCAGTTTTTTCAGTGGCTGCTGTTTTGATTTTGTTACACCAGAGAACTAATTTAGGTGGTAGAGGTCGTGTGATCTCAGGTGATTTTGAAATTAGTAGAGTTGGTGCTTTTCAGGGTTTTCTGGGATTGCAGTAAGTACCCTTCCTATCCTTTTCTATTTAGTTAGTTTGGGCCCCAGCGTTTGCTCATACTATTTTCTTTCTGTGTCAGTATTTCTTCTTGTCTAACCGCCATTACTTGTTTGGGGGCTTTCTATTATCTTTGGGGTTCTGCTCCGGGGCAGATAGCTTTCCTATTTCTATCTTTAGGTGTAGTTAGTTTCTCAGGCTGTGACGAGGCGTCTAGGACCAACGTAGGAACGCTCCACGGCTGCCTCTAGTTGTGGTGGTTAGTCAGGGTACTGCAATCTCATAGATTCCAACTGCTCTGGTGTATTGCCTTTTTTACCTGCACTCCTCAGCTACCGAAACATAACAGTGAACACTGCAGACAACTGGTCAGTAGCTGTGAAAGGCCCCTTTGTGTACTTCTATGGTGTTTGCAACCAATGTATTGTATACGGATGGAAGCGCGTCACACTAATAGATTAGATTTTTTTCAAATATAATGGAGCAGCACCAATTAGAGAAAAATGTGAAGGATGAGGCAGTGACACACGCTCAGCAGACTACAACCAGCAGTGGTTGAAAAACTAACTGGAGCGTAATCTGCACTCAAAAAATGAAAAGCTCACAGACTACAGTGAACACTGCAGACAACTGTTCAGTAGCTGTGAAAGGCCCCTTTGTGTACTTCTATAGTGTTTGCAACCAATGTATTGTATACGGATGGAAGCGCGTCACACTAATAGATTAGATTTTTTTCAAATATAATGGAGCAGCACCAATTAGAGAAAAATGTGGATGAGGCAGTGACACACGCTCAGCAGACTACAACCAGTAGTGGTTGAAGAACTAACTGGAGCGTGATCTGCACTCAAAAAATCAAAACCTCACAGACTGCAGTGAACACTGAAACACAACTGTTCACTATCTGTGAAAGGCTCCTTTCTGTACTTCTATAGTGTTTGCAACCAATGTATTGTATACGGATGGAAGCGCGTCACACTAATAGATTAGATTTTTTTCAAATATAATGGAGCAGCACCAATTAGAGAAAAATGTGAAGGATGAGGCAGTGACACACGCTCAGCAGACTACAACCAGCAGTGGTTGAAAAACTAACTGGAGCGTAATCTGCACTCAAAAAATGAAAAGCTCACAGACTACAGTGAACACTGCAGACAACTGTTCAGTAGCTGTGAAAGGCCCCTTTGTGTACTTCTATAGTGTTTGCAACCAATGTATTGTATACGGATGGAAGCGCGTCACACTAATAGATTAGATTTTTT
This sequence comes from Oophaga sylvatica, assembly GCA_033576555.1. NCBI lineage: Eukaryota > Metazoa > Chordata > Amphibia > Anura > Dendrobatidae > Oophaga > Oophaga sylvatica. The sequence goes on along the minus strand of JARQOD010000009.1, from coordinate 95,316,821 downwards.
TCAAATATAATGGAGCAGCACCAATTAGAGAAAAATGTGGATGAGGCAGTGACACACGCTCAGCAGACTACAACCAGCAGTGGTTGAAGAACTAACTGGAGCGTGATCTGCACTCAAAAAATCAAAACCTCACAGACTGCAGTGAACACTGAAACACATCTGTTCACTATCTGTGAAAGGCTCCTTTCTGTACTTCTATAGTGTTTGCAACCAATGTATTGTATACGGATGGAAGCGCGTCACACTAATAGATTAGATTTTTTTCAAATATAATGGAGCTGCACCAATTCCACAAAATAAAATAAAAAAAAGAGTCAGTGAGTGACACATGCAGATGCCTACAAACAGCGGTGGATGCAGAGCAAACTGCAGCGTCACCTGCACTCTCACACACACCTTGCACAGAGCTGTTAAAACAACACTGGCAAAAGGAAGCTTTACACAGCGGTTGGTAAACTAGCCTGCCTAAAGCACAGTACACAAAATCGCAATGTCTAACTGTCCCTCAAAGTCAGCAGAACAGCGTTCTGTCCCTAACTGAGTTCACAGCACAGTGACGCTAAAATGGCGGCGGCGCCTTTTATAGTGCATTCTGACATCATTTCAGCAGCCAATCACAGCCATGCCATTAGTTAAGATGACCGCAGCATTACAGGATGTGCCCACACTTCATAAGATTCCTCATTGGCTGACTAAAATCACATTGCCTCTCAAAGAATTATGGGAACTTCCGATTCCGGTATACGATATTGGAAAAATATCGGAACTAAGTATCGGAATTCCGATACAGCGAATATCGGCCGATACCCGATACTTGCGGTATCGGAATGCTCAACACTAGTGAGCACTCATACACAGTATTTACTACTGAATGCTGAGGCACATGCAGTGAAAGATTGTCTTCACACCAGGTCCAGCGGCAGGACCTGCCTTTTAGGAGGAGTTAGAGAACGATTTGTACGGCCCCAAAAAGGATAGTATAAATATCCAAAAGGCCCTTGGAAGAAAAAAAGTTCCCCGCCCCTGCTCTAGGGGATTACCGTAACTGATCCAAACACAACCATGTATGTGGAGCAATTTGTACTTAGCTACACCTTCTTGATTCCTAGAGGGTGCTGCCAAGCAAAGGAAACCCTACTACCATGTCCATTTGCCCTAAAATTATTTTGCAGTAGATTGTTTAAGAAAAACAAGGCCAGGCCTGATTAAGATGCTAAAAGGTGTAGCCTCAAAAAAATGACTGTTCTTCTACCACTGAGCGATCATCTTTTCCAGCAGCGCCCATTGGTTTCTTGTTTTTCTTCTACCCATAGTAGACAACCATAATCGGCCACCAAGAGGTACACACTTTACAAGCTTTCCATGTCTTCTGCGCTTACTGTGGTTGGCATAATGCATAACTGGTACCAAGAGGAACAGCAGCTGGTACACCCTTTACTAACTTTCCACCTCTTCTGCACCCTCTGTGGTTGGCATAATTCATAACCAGCCACCGAGAGGAGCAGCAGCTGGTACAACCCTTTACTAGCTTTCCAAAAGAGTTATGCCTGTTTTAAGCCTATAATATAGTATCCGTCTATTCCTTTTAATGTAAAACTTAAAGTATAGATCACCAAAAGCTTAAGTTGGCAATAATAGCTCATCACTAAAGATTTCAGGATCTTTAGGGTAATGTTCACCAAAGTTTTTTACGGAGTTTATTTTGGCAACAGAATACAAATCCACTTTGAATTCCACCATCAGAAAAACTCATCCAAAAATTTTCCAAAAAAAAGCATTTGCTGAAGAAGATATCACTTGAAAAACTTGTTTTTCAACACCTCAAAAAACGTAGTACTTTGTACATGCCAGTCTTAATGAAGGAGCATGGTGGATTAAGAGGCGCCTGATTTATTAAGATGCACAAGTCAATTAATGGATCAGGGGCATCTTACAAGTGTTGTGTGCTGCTGTGTTCCTTGGCAGAACTCTTACACCAGTCAAGGAATGTAGTAAGATTTCTGGTGTAAGGTATGCCATGTCTGGTCATGAACTTGATGGGCAAGGCAATGCCGCGTTCCCATCATACTCATGCTCTACCCACTTGGATGGAGCTAACCAGGACCGGGGTGAAAACTCCTAAAGTGGCACAATTTTTGCAAAATATGGTGTTGTACAAGAATGTTTCAAGTTTACAGTTGTTTACACCAGATTTCTGCTGAAACCACTTGGATGTATTGGTCCCTTATCGTGAACATAACCGAAAAGTGAAGTGTTGCCTTCTTATGACAACCTGTGTCCAGATATCTTATTAAGACATATGGACACCTTAGAGAGAAGTCCCCTTTCTATGAGCTAGAAAGTTTTGGGAAACAGGACAGGATAGCTGTGATTGCAAAATAATTACATTCTGAACAAAGAATAATTACCAGAAATAATGGTTCTTCAGTAATATTATAACCAAATACAATCTGGCGGATCTTCGCCCTCACCGGTTCCACTAGATCAAATACTGGCCCCCGCTCTGCATGGTCTACTTTGGCTATTTTCTTTATTACCTAGAGCTGCAGAAGAAAAATAAATGCGTCCTCAATCTGTTTATTATTGTAATTACATTTTCTCACTTTCTGAAATTAGCAGTATGTTCTTTTACGTTGGAACAATACGCGTTTGGCTAAATCACTCTGCAATTTATCCTAGATTAAGAGGTTCTTTGTAGTTTCAAGGCAACAGCAAATTTGTGATTGCTTCGGCTGCGGTGTGTTGTCCTTCTGGTGCCCTTGAATTGAGAATTATTTAGATGAAAAAATGCGAATGTGCTAATAAAAGTAGTTTCAAAAGGTAGCCAATGGCTATCATCCAATGGCCGACAGATCACCATCCAAGAATGACCCCAGACAGTATTCCTAAAATCAGATGTAGTATGAGACAGCAAATTAAGAGATAAATGCTACCAGCTACTTAAGATTTCTTTACATAGTTTTTTTTGTGCTTGTTTTAATCTCTTGACTGCCAGAGGCTTTGGAAGTATGTCGTTTTGCAATTTGTTGCTGGCCCTCGAGCGATGGAATATGTTTGTGTGAGTTTATTTATATTTCATCAGATTATTTCATTGATCCTACGCTTCTCCACCCCATCCTGTCCTATTTTCATTTTTCTTATCGAAAGACACTGACTTATATCTTACAGCGGGCTCAGCCTTTCTGAACCCTGAAGGAGATTGCGGAGGGGAGATGGATAGTGAAACTCAGCTAACCTTCTACACAGACCCGTCTCGCAGCCGGAGACGAAGCCGAGGTCAGTGCAATAATGCAATGTATTCTATGACCTATTGGGCCCTTCAGATTCGGGTGAAATTAAACCTTTGCTTCCCCTATAATAACTTTACTTTTTTTGGACTGTTATCAGATAGCCCTATAAACTTGTACACTGTAAACTTGTAGCGATACACCTAGGCATTATTCTATAACACCAAAAACAAACAAAAAGCAGAGCAAAATATCTCACAGAAGAAAATACTTTATTAATATAATGGAGGTACATGGTAACAAAATTTGTTTTTTTCATAAAAAGACTGAGTGACTCAATGCAAGGCTAAAACCCGTACACAGTTTAAACTGTACCTCGGTTCCAGTATAAATATGCCTGAAATCTAAGTCCCAGTGGATAATATATGGATAAACATAGTTATTACAATGACTTACATACTTCTACTGTGGTAGGACGTGGTGGTGATGTAGGCCTGCTTGCTCAACGCACGTTTCACCAAGGTTCATCCTGACGAAGCTTGGAGAAAATTCTTATTTAGCTTTATATTCTGAACCATCTGGCTACCATCTTTAAAGTCTTCTAGGATTTCTGCCTCCTTTAGGTGACACCCAAGACTCTGATCTCTTCCTCTGCGTAGAGGCTATTTGCATATTTTATTTCCCATGGTTGACCCATAAGTCTCTGTAAGTCAATTTGATGTTTTCCTTAAAGAGAACCTGACGGCGGATACATGCTGCTTGAACCATGGGCAACATTTATCAGACACTGGTTATATGATTTCAGTCATGAAGGTTTAGACTTAAAACGTTTTGGCGTAAAAAACACAAGGGTCCACGTTGCACTGGAGACTAGTTGGACAGGTGGGTCCCCGATGGCTTCTCTCTACCCACTGCCAATAACTCAAGTGTCTCTACCTTTACACCCATGCAAGGTGAAACCTGTCATTCCAGAGAAGAAGGCACAGAGAAGCCGCGGGGACCAACCTTTCCAACGAGTTGTTCACACAGGTTTTAAAGAATGTTTTTCTCTAAAATGCAGCACCATTTTCTGAGCTTTTGAGTCAAATATACATAGCTGAAATCATACAGCCAGTGTCTGATAAATGCTGCCTGTGAGTCAGGCAGTATGTATCAGCTATCAGGTTTCCCTTAAGAGTAAACTTTACCCTTCAAAGGGTGAGAAACCAACACACTTCTTTCCAAGTTATATACATTTTAGGAGAGAATAAAGGATTACCATGGTCATATATGAAGGAGGCATGGCTGTGAAGCAAGTACAATAAGTGTTATGAATGTGCTAGAGATGGTTTCTGAGCAGAGGCTCCCTCTGGTGGTTACAGACAGTACTGAACCTTTCAGCGTGGAGTGGCAATCTGAATCACGGACTGGTCTGATATAAGGGCGGTTCCCTCCCATGATGGTTGCCGGTGATCAATTATTCTTGTCTCAATTGTGGTTCCTGATTCATTTGGAAGTTTGCTGGAGTCTTGCCTGCATCTCTTGCTTTCAGATAAGATATTTTTTGCTTTTCTTTTTGTGCTTGCTTTTTGCATTGTTTTCTGCACTTTTGTGGAGGTCAGCCAGGTCCCCTCCTGGGGCCTGAGCTCCTCACAGTTTTTCTGCAGCCTTTGTTATTTGCTCATTTGCTTTTTCCTGTTTTTTCAGCGGCTGCGGCTTGGTTTTTGTTCACACTGAGATCTGATTTAGTGGGTGTCGAGATCGTGTGATCTCAGTATTTTTGTAATCAGAATTGTTGAATTTTTGTAGGGTTTTCTGGGTTGCAGAAAGTAATCTCTCCTGTCCTATCCTATTTAGTCAGCTTGTGGCCCCAGCGTTTGCTCAGTCTATTTTCTGCCTATGTTTGTATTTTCATCTTGTCTAACCACCATTATATGTTTGGGGGCTTCCTATTTTCTTTGGGGATCTGCTCCGGGGCAGATAGCTTTCATCTTTCTGCCTTTAGGTGTAGTTATCTCTCAGGCTGTGACGAGGCGTCTAGGATCAACGTAGGAACGCTGCACGGCTACCTCTAGTTGTGTCGTTAGTTTAGGAATCTGCAACCCATCAGTTACCAACATCTCAGGTGTTCGGCTGCCCTGCTGTTATTCCTGTCCTCCTCAGCTACCGAAACATAACAAATAAGTAACTGTTACTGTTATCAATAGAGAATATGGAACAAGAATGGCCACTGCTTCCTCAACGTGTCACAAATATCTGTTTCCAGTCTCCTGGTTGTCACCAGACTCATCCCAAAATGTATATTTCATATGGAAAGTATCAGCTACTTTATCATTGAGTTTTCTTTAGTTGATATAGAGTCAAAATCACATGATGGGTTCAACTTCTATGACTATGTATACGGTAAACATGTATAGTGTAGTTACATGGTCCTTGTCATGCAGCTTGCTTGCGTTGTTGGCTATGATCCCATAATAATCCTATTTCTTTTGTTTTGATTTCAGCAGTAGGTTCTCCTCGTAGTCCTGTCAACAAGATGACTCTGACCCTTCTCAGTATAACCAGCTGTATTATTGGCTTGGTATGTTCATCCCATATCAGCTGCCCTTTGATTGTGAGGATTACACTTCACGTTCCAGAGCACCTTATTGCTGATGGTAAGGATGTACATCAAAGCAAGACTGTCCTTGTAACACAGGACTAGTGGGTGTTCTGACAAGAAGAGAGAAATGACAAAGAACATAATTGTAGAAAATATATGTAGGTGTAAAAAGCCATACAGGTTCACCTAAATAACATTATATGGCTGCTCTCTGCTCCGACAGGATCATCTATCCACAATTGATGTGGAAAGTGTCTACAATACTTATTCTTATAATACATCTAAAACACAAAGACACAAGTACATTTTATTCTAGTACATCGGGTCCTGTGTAATATATCTGTCACTAAATCTATATAAATATATGTAGATATATCTATCTACAATATCCATTTATATTCATGTATCTACAGTATAGACAAGTTTAGCAAAAATTCTACAAAGTAAGAATGCTTTCAAAAATATAAGTGTTAGTATATTTCTTATGAATTAAAAAATGCAAGGTGAATTAATAAAATTGAAATCTAAATCAGATTTAGAATTGGTATGACCATTTTTTGCTTTCAAAATGGCATCAATTCTTCTAGACTGACTTGCACACAGTTTTTGAAGGAACTCAGCAGGGAGGTTGTTCCAAACATCTTGGAGATCCAACCACAGATCTTTAGAGGATGTAGGCTTGATCAAATCCTTCTGTCTCTTTATATAATCTCAATGGTATCCTTAAAGGGAACCTGTCAGCACTTTTAGCTGATATAAGATTTGGCCACTGCCTTTCAGGGCTTATCTTCAGCATTGTATAATGCTGAAGATAAGCCCCCGATCCAACCTCAAAGATAAGAAAAATAAGTTTTATTATACTCACCCGTGGGGGCGGTCCGGTCCAATGGGTGTCGTGGGTCTGGGCCCGGCGCCTCCCATCTTCTTGCAATGCCGCCCTCCTGTTGCTTCATGGCTCCCCGGTATTGCGCTCCTGTGCAGGCGTACTTATCTTCCCTGGTGATAGAAAGCAAAGTACTGCAGTGTGCAGGCGCCGGGAAAGGTCAGAGGAGATTTGGATGGTAGACTTGACAGACGTTGGTGACATTTCTGTCCTCTGTTCCTCAGCACTCGGTGACCCTGCACTGTAATTTTACATGGTCTCCACTTTGTGACTGAGTAGCTGTGGTTCCTAATACTTTTGCCAATACAGTGTATATGTTAATGTTTTTCATAAATAAATTTACTGCGTAATATGTAGCAAAAAAAAAGTAGCGGCACAGTCTTCAGTCTGGTGCTGCCCCCGGCTAACTTCTCTCCCGCCCACGTACAGTTGATTAACAGATTTCTAACCATGTTTGTTCATAGGGAGAGACCTGTCAATCAACTGCAGTTGGAGAGAGAAGCTGGATGGGATGGCTTTTCAAACTTTGTTTTCCCCGAAACATTGCAGCTTTAAATGGTTAAACATAACTGGCTGAAATTTCCTGGCCAGGCTTTAATTTAATTTAATTTAATTTAATTTTATTACCTGTAACCAATGTTGAACGAGACACCATTGTGGCAAAACTGCATGCAGTAATGTTTCGAGCTACGTCCTTCCTCAGGTTTATTGTGCCAGTAGTCCAGTCTGGCACTGCCACTGTGCCACACTGGTTGATGAAGAAAATTGGCCTGCACACAGTAGGTTTTTTGAGGTGCTGGTGGAACAGGATGTGAAACCCCTGGTAGGACATATGCTTTATAACTGTGCCACACTGGACTGCTGACGTACACAACCTGATGAAGAGCAATAACCTGACGGGTTGCTACATGTAATTTAGCAATAATGGTGTCTCATCTAACACAGATTAATACAGCTTGCACTAATTTTCCTTGAGTGCTGATCCTTTTTCTCCATGCCATTTTTTACTATGGAAATGAGGTTAACTCAGGTCTTCTCACCCGACCCAAGCTTTGATTCTCAACATTAATATAAATGTATGCTAGCCAGCCTTAAAGTGGCTTTACGAAGAAATATGTGTTGTACCAAATTTATCCAGCAGAAACTTCTTTCAATTTCACAGTTTTCGTCAAATTGAAAAATGTCTAAAACTTCTTCTTGGCCAATGAAACCCAAACATAATGATATTTCAACCAATGTGAATATGTTTTCCCTTATTTGACACACATTCATTATGTTTACATGTAATAATTGTGAGCAAATACTGGCATATATGATAAGTAACGGACAAGTTATCCCTTACATTTAGGAAGTCGCTTCATCCTCCTGGAGGAAGCCAGTTAGATGCCAGTGACTGGTTGAACCCTGCACAGGTGGTTCTCTTCTCACAAATGAACTCTAGTGGTCCCTGGGCCTTAGACCTTTGTGCAAAGCGAATTCTGGACCCTTGTGAGCATTTATGTGACCCTGAAACAGGTATTATATCTTTTGATCACCATAAGTATTGGCATTTTATACAGCTTTTGTGATAATGAATGCTTGTGGATAGCAGAACTCGTTAAGCTTCAACCAATCTAGGGTGACTCTTAAAATCAATTACATAATGATTGCATTTCCTAATTTCATTCAACTTAACAGAGCATTGAACAATATCAAGATCTTCAACTCTTTCAGTTTTATACCTTGAAATGTATTCAATCTAGACGACCAAATTTTTTTAATTCTTCGTGAAACAATCCTAGTAGAGTAGAGGTTATGACGGGTCTATGAGACAAACTTTCTTTCTACTTCCAGGAGAATGTTTATGCCATGAAGGCTACATGAGGGATCCAGTACATAAGCACCTCTGTATTCGGAATGAATGGGGTACTAACCAAGGGTATGTACCAGAAACCAATCATTTCTGCCATATTTATATTTCTAATATGGATATCCTCCCGCATTAATCTTTCCAAAATTTCCCGATGAGGCTGTAACAGTCATTGTTTATGTTGGGTTATTTCTTTGATTGTATTGGATGGGTCAGTTTTACAGTCTCTCTTCAGTTGTCTGAGTATTTATACATTTCTAAGACATATCTGAGACAGCAGCACTCTGATCTATGAACAGTCTGGTGCTGCCGTTAGGCTCCAATCACTAGAATAGGGGATGAGCTGCAATACCAGACACAGTCTATGGACATGAGTAGCCCTGTATTTGGAAGAAAGTGGCCATATTTTCCTAATCTCATACAATACTGTTAAGAGAAAACAGTTAGCACCATTTTGCAAGCTAAGCTAAAGGCATGTCCATAATGGAAGAGAAGAAATGCACTTTTGTGGCTCTTTAATCAGCATTTGAAGTTTTCAGGTAATGGGATTTAGGTGCACAGAGACGGGATTGTGCACAGGGCCTTTTCCTCCTGCCCTGTGCTCTCACTGCCCGTGGCAAGGACAGCACCGTTCAAAAGTTTCAAACAGGAGGCGGGTCACTGTAAAAAGCCGTAACCTGCCATTCAAAGACTGGAGGCGGGCAGAAGGGCCAGGGCAGGAGAAGACCTAATGCACAGTCCGGCCTCTGTGCACCTAAATCTCATTAATAGTAGACTTCAAATGTGGAAATGGATTAAAGAACTACAAAGAGGTTCTCTTTAAATATACAGCTTATTTTTCATATTTTTTTCTTTTGTTATTTATATGTTTTAGTTTATTTTTCATATATTTATCTTGTTATTTATGTGCTTATTTCCTTTTTATGCAGCCCCTGGCCGTACACCATGTTCCAGAGGGGATTCGATCTGGTTTTAGGGGAACAGCCAGCAGACAAGATATTCAGGTATAGTATAAGATTATCAAGTCTCAATGATTCCTAACTTAAGTTATTAAAGGAGTTGTCGCAATATGATAAATGAGTAGAATTGTAACGCACAGAGGAATTTATAAGTCTATAGCTTGTTGCCCATTTTCTCTATCAGAGGTGGCCGGTCTCCTAGGTAGTCAGCGCAGCGCTTGGACGCTCGTTGGATCCGGTCAACTTCAGCACCAATCCACTCCTCCCATGCTGCAGAGGGAAAACTGCCTATGGCAGCAGCAGTGGAGAGCGTTCAGTTTGACCCAATGGCCCAACCGTGCCGCCAACCTGACCTGTCAATCTTTGGAAATGGGCGGCCTAGAATCAAGCAGGGAGCTGGGAGGCAGGAGAGCGCTCCTGGAGATTGATCTTGAGAACAACTTTTAAAGTACATGTGATGAATATAATTGTGGAAAATAATGCAAAAAAAATCCAAAGACCGTATCACCCACAGTGGCAGATCAGATCATTATCATTTTCAGCACTATAGAAAATGGTGTACTCATATTTGCTAGGAGCAGCACCTACAATTTATGGTACGCTTTATATATAAATATATATAGATATATACAGTATATATATAAAGCGTAATATAAAGCGTAAATCACAAAAGTTGGCATTATGGTTGTAAACTCGGCCTGTGACCTTGACAGCTACCAGCGTCTTCTCCTCGCTGAGAAGCGTCTCTTACGGTCATATTTGCCCATCACCTTCATTTGTAATGTCTCGCAGGCTGACAGACACCAAGGACTAGAATATCAGCCATGACCTGAAGGTCCAGGGTGCTCCTCAATGAATCTTATCATGTCACAATATGTTTCGGAATTTCTGTACAATATATAATATTTTTGTGTGATGGATTCACAGACGCTTTTTCATACAGTCTTGCAAAATCCTGATGCTAAATACGTGACTCAGTATTCCAAGAGGTGAAAACTGCAGCTTCAACATATTTTTAAAAAATAAATATTTCTAATATATTTTTTTAAAAGGGAACCTGTCATGTAAAAAAAAGCTATTACCCTGCAGATATGGGATTAGTCTTCAGGTAAATTCTGTTCTGAAGCTGCCCAGCGCTCTCACTGAGAGTCCAGCTGCCTGGAAGAATGGACTTTATTTCTCCCTGCAGCCTCTGGTTTTCAGTCATAGAGGCGCATCTGCCACAGCTTTAATCACCGCATTGTGCATAGTGATTTGCTGTGTAACCGCACCCTGGAACTGACTGACAGCCGGCACTGCATCACAGGTCTGTCTGCCAGTGACTGAAAGGCTACCCGGAGGAATACAGATCATTTCCTCCTGGCAGCGGGGCTCTCAGTGTGAAAACTGGGCAGCTTCAGAAAGGCATTAACCTGCAGATTAATCCCATATTTGCAGAATAATAGCATTTTTAATGAGAATTTCCCTTTAAACTCTATTTTTTTGTACCTAGAACTTGGGGTACATTGAGTTTATGTGTCCAAGCTACAAAATGTTTGAAAAGATAAATACTGTAAATGTCAAACAGAAATTAAAGGGAATCTGTCACCAGGTTTTTGCTATCCCATATGTGAGCAGCATAATGTAGAGACTGAGACCCTGATAAAATGATAACCCTGATATACTGTTAAAATCACTGATTTATCTGCTGCTGATCTACCAGTTGTCTGAATGCTCAGCTCTGTATAACCCGTCCCACACCACTGATTGGCAGCCTTCTGTGTACACATGTGCATAGGCAGAAACCTGCCAATCAGTGGTGGGGATAAGGTTATACAGAGCTCATGAATTTGGAGGACTTCACGGCAGCAACTTTACTAGTCCTCTAGTGATAATCTCCTGCTGATAAAACTGTAATTGTATCAAAACTACAGCAAGCATCCCAATCAACCAAGCAAGAAGTGATACATCACTGGAATCAGTGTCGCTGTCCCTACATTATGCTGCTCTTAGATTAAGCAGCAAGAATCCTGGTAACAGATTTCCTTTAATCAAAAAGCTACAACTCTTCCCACAGCAAAGCAAGTCTTTCATAAATTGCATGAAGACTATTCTTTCAAAAACAAAGCCCGGTCTGTAGATTGTGTTCGATATCGAGGCTTAGTCAGCTTCACTGAACAGAAAGATGCTGAGCTGCAATACCACTGACAACCTTGAAGACAGGGATGGCGTTGAGTGTGAAAGAAAGCGGTCATTAAAACTGAGAAAATGTCCCGAAATTAATTTCGAGCAGGTTTGCTGAATTCAGGGGAAAAAATATAATTGGCATCTAACAAATTTGATGCAAATTGAATAGACCTGGAAGGGGTTAAAACAAAAAAAAACAATTATGCGGGCCTCTCATCGTCCCTCCCCTTTGCTATCCCGCTGCCGGTCCTTCGGTTGGCAGCTCTATATTCTCTTTATTTAATCTTGCTGCTAGCCATCGTAAAGCGTGGCACGATGCATCTCAATGACGTGTGTCACGCTGGAAGCTGGCACATGCGCTCATCAATTACATGGGTCCTGTGCCACATCACGGCTTGTCACCTAGAATGGAAAACCTTTCCGGAAGGCAGATAAAAGAGAGAAATAAAAGACAAAAGATAGAGGAGAGAAGAACCAATCGGAGGAAGCTTAGGAAGGGTCAAGGAAGTGGAAATACAACATTTTTCTGGCTGCTAATTTGCTGGATTTATACAAAACTAATTGCAAAATACTCAGATTCTGATTATACCATTTAAAAAAAAAATTAAAAAGAATTCAATTTTCCTCAAATCAATTTACTCATTTCTAGCGGCCGTGTTTTTCTAATCCTTGATAGCTCCTTCGATGTTCTTTGCTTCTTGTTCTGTCCGAAACAAACATGAAATGTCCAAAAAAAAAGAAAACATTTAACAATCACAGGGCAGTGGGGATGGGACAAGCACCAGAACAGGACCTGCAGGGGACAATGCAATATTTTTTTTTTTGTGAATATTGGTGCTAAAATAACGCTCTATCTTAAGCCTTCTGACTGCACCATTTACAATAGGTGATAACATCACTCTATACAATAAATAACATAATATCCACCATTCATAATAGATGATGTAGCAGCTCCCCTCCCCCTCCTGTACAATGACTCATCATACCTCTATATATATATAGTAGATTACACAGGATCCAAAATCTTCAACAGATAAAAAGTGGATCTGCTATTCACAATAGGTGATGTCACAGCTCACCTCCTCCTCCTTTCCCTATACAATGACTGATAACACCTCTATATACAGTAGATAACACAGGATCCACCATTCACAATAGGAGATGTCACAGCTCACCTACTCCTCCTTTTCCTATACAATGACCGATAACACCTCTATATACAGTAGATAACAGGATTCGCCATTCACAATAGGTAATGTCACAGCTCACCTCCTCCTCCTTTCCCTATACAATGACTGATAACACCTCTATATACAGTAGATAACATAAGATTCACCATTCACAATAGGTAATGTCACAGCTCACCTTCTCCACTTCTGTATGATGACTGATAACACCTCTATATACAGTAGATAACACAAGATCCACCATTCACAATAGGTAATGTCACAGCTCACCTTCTCCTCCTCCTATACAATGACTGATAACACCTCTATATACAGTAGATAACACAAGATCCACCATTCACAATAGGTAATGTCACAGCTCACTGTTATGTTTTGGTAGCTGAGGAGAGCAGGCAAAAAACGGCAATACACTAGAGAGGTTGGAATCTACTGGATTGCAGTACCCTGACTAACCACCACAACTAAAGGCAGCCGTGGAGCGTTCCTACGTTGGTCCTAGACGCCTCGTCACAGCCTGAGAGGTTAACCACACCTAAAGATAGAAAGAGGAAAGCTATCTGCCCCGGAGCAGATCCCCAAAGAACATAGGAAGCCCCCAAACATGTAATGGCGGTTAGACAAGAGGAAATACAGACACAGACAGAAAATAGTATGAGCAAACGTTGGGGCCCAATCTGCCTAGACAGAAAAGGATAGGAAGGATACTTACTGCAATCCAAAAAAAACCCTAAAAAAAGCCAACGCTACTAATTGCAAAAAACACCTGAGATCACACGACCTCTACCACCTAAATGAGTTCTCTGGTGTAACAAAACTAAGCAGCAGCCACTGAAAAAACTGGAAAAGGCAAATTAACAAATAACAGTGGCTCCAGACGAACTGAGAGGAGCCCAAGCCCCCCGGGGAGGGGAACCTGGCTAACTTCACAGAAATGCAGAGAAATATGCAAATGGTAAGCACAAAACAAAAAACAGAAAATATCTTATCTGAGAGCAGGAGAAGAGTCAAGACTCAGCAAGCTTCCAAGTGAACCAGGAAACAAAGTTGAGACAAGAACAATTGATCACCGGCAACCATGATGGGAGGGAACCTCCCTTATATCCAGCCAGTCTGTGATTCCTGATTGCCAATCCTCATTGAATGGTTCAGTACTGTCTGTAACCACCAGAGGGAGCTTCTGCTCAGAATTCATTTCTAAAACATTCACAACAGCTCACCTTCTCCTCCTCCTATACAATGACTGATACCTCTATATACAGTAGATAACACAAGATCCACCATTCACAATAGGAGATGTCACAGATCACCTCCTCCTTCTCTTGTACAATGTCCTTGCCATGATGACAACATGCTCAATAAATCCTCCAATACAGGATCTGAGTCAGTCTACTAGGTCCATGTGGCAACAGGAAGTAGGAGCCTAATATTGGGCCTAGTGGACAGTGTGAAAATTTATTCCATTTCTGATTATTAATTTATTTAAATTATGATATGAAAATAATATATATATATATATATATATATACTGTATATATATGTATATATGAGTTTATTCTAAAGACTCATTCCCTCTGTAACCTGGTGTTGATTATCAAATAAGTCAATATCTGCGATAAGATCTTCTCTGTGTATTCTGTAAATATCTATGTAAGGCTACTTTCACACATCAGGCTTTTTGAATCAGGCGCCATCCGTCCTATGCCTGAAAGGACGGATCCGGCGCTGATTTAAAAAAACTGATGAAACTGATCAGGTTTTTTGCCTGATCCGTCCTGACCTTTTGAACCCGGAAATATAACATTTTCCATGTTGAAAATACAGACATCAATGTCGAGAGAGAGAGAGAGAGAGAGAGAAGAAGAGAAGAGAGAGAGAGAGAGAGAGGACACCTTGGACTCCGGATCAGTTTTCTGACGGATTTGTCAAAAATCTGGTCCGGCTCCATAGGTTTGCATTGTTTCCGGCCGCCTGAAGTGCCGATTCAGGCACTGTCATGTGCCTCCGGAAAAAAAAAAAAAGTTACAAAAACCGTCTTGTCCGGCCGCCGGAATGTACAATTCCGACGGATCCGGCCAAAAACGGATGCAACGCAGTGACATCAGGCGCGATCCGGCGCTAATGTAAGTCAATGCTAAAAAAACGCATCCGGTACCGTATCCTTTTTTTTAGAAAAACGCCGGATCGCGCCTGATTCAAAAAGCCTGATGTTTGAAAGTAGCCTTAACACAAATTTTCTTTCCGACACAGATTCACGTACACACTAGGAGAAGGCATGTGGCTTCCTCTCAGCAAGAGCTTTGTCATACCCCCTGCCGAACTGGCCATTAATCCATCAGCCAAGTGTAAAACAGACATGAGTGTTATGGAGGATGCAGTGGAGGTCAGGTGAGTGCGTGGGGACCCCGGGGAGACGTGGTGTCACTGAGCTCATCCTCTCCCTGCGCTCTGATTAATGTGCCCGCATGTATCAGGGACATGTTGTGCTATCATGGCTCTATATTGAATGCATGCTTTGACGTTCGCTGGCATAAACGGAGGCAGCATTTGTGCCCGATGATTTGTATGTTCTCACCAACACATCTCTCACTTTTTTTTGCCTCTGTCTCAATCCTTCCCTTTTTCTAAATCTATTTCCCCCTCGCCCTGACCTCCCCTCTTGCCCCTTGCACTGATATGCAGCCTTTTTTTCTAGCTTTCCTTGATTTGATGGATTTCCTCCCTGTCTCTTCCTATCTATCATCCTACTCCCTGCCTCCTTCCCTATTGTTTGCTTTGCCCACAGAGAGGAGCTTATGACCTCCTCCTCATTCGATAACCTTGAGATTCTGCTAGACTCCTTTGGACCAGTTCGAGATTGCTCCAGAGGGAACGGGGGCTGTAGCAAGAACTTTCGATGTGTTTCTGACCGCAAGTTGGATTCCAGCGGCTGCGTGGTAAGCTTACCATATATGATAATTAAACTTTAAAGGGATATTATTAGTGATCAGATAAAGCGTTTGTGTGTGCGTTAATAGAAAATCTCCAGCATGCTCTAATACTATGTTCGAGTCCCCACGGCTGTATGTCTCGCGGCTATTCGACAGCCTGCAACATATCGGGGATTTCCTGTTTGTTAGACATTCCCTATATGTGTTGTGGCTGTCGAAAAGCCGCGAGACATGCAACCGCGGGGACTTGAACATAGTATTAGAGCATGTCGAAGATACTCTGTTAGCACACAAGCATGCTCGTTTAACACCTTATCCCAGCACGCTCACTCATCACTAGATATTATATCTAATGTCTATTGCGTCTTCATTTTTGGGGGGCATAAAAATACAGCATGTTCTTCCCTCTATGCAGAAATGTAAAGCGAGTGTGTCAGCAGAAAATGACTGTTCAAACCAAGCACAGATGCTCAGTGCAGCTTAGGCATTGACTAAACCAGTGTTTCCCAAACTCCAGTCCTCGCGGACCCCACGGGTCATGTTTTCAGGATTTCCTTTGTATTGCACAGATTGTGGAAGTATCATCAAGGCATTAGGAATTCTCTCACCTGTGCAACACTATGGAAATCATGAAAACATGACCCGTGGGGGCCGTAAGGACTGGAGTTTGGGAAACAATGGTCTAAACAGTTCAGTGCATCTTTCCACCTACATCTATCTCCACCCTCCTCTGGTTCTTGTATAACCAGAGGTGTCAACCAAGGAAAAAGAGTGCGGAGATAGATGGAATATGAGTAAGTGGGAAGGTGCACTGTACTGCTCAGCCATAGTCACGGTGCACTGAGCACCTGTGCTTGGTTTGAGCTGCCATTTTCTGCTGACATACTAATTTAATGATGAAAAGACACTTACATACAGTACAGACCAAAAGTTTGGACACACCTTCTCATTCAAAGATTTTTCTGTATTTTCATGACTATGAAAATTGTAGAATCACATCAAAACTATGAATTAACACATGTGGAATTATACATTACACTTTACAAAAAAGTGTGAAACAACTGAAAATATGTCTTATATTCTAGGTTCTTCAAAGTAGCCACCTTTTGCTTTGATTACTGCTTTGCATGCAGAAAAGGTGAACGGATGGACTCTACATGCCTGTTCCCACCGTGAAGCATGGAGGAGGTGGTGTGATGATGTGGGGGTGCTTTGCTTGTGACACTGTTGGGGATTTATTCAAAATTGAAGCGGTGAGCGGTCCAGCTCACACCAAACCATCTCGATTGGGTTCAGGTCTGGTGACTGTGGAGGTCAGGTCATCTGGCGTAGCACCCCATCACTCTCCTTCTTGGTCAAATAGCCCTTACACAGTCTGGAGGTGTGTTTGGGGTCATTGTCCTGTTGAAAAATAAATGATGGTCCAACTAAACGCAAACCGGATGGAATAGCATGCCTGCTGCAAGATGATGTGGTAGCCATGCTGGTTCACTATGCCTTCAATTTTGAATAAATCCTCAAAGTGTCACCAGCAAAGCACCCCCACACCATCACACCACCTCCTCCATGCTTCACGGTGGGAACCAGCCATGTAGTGTCCATCCGTTCACCTTTTCTGCGTGCAAAGCAGTAATCAAAGCAAAAGGTGGCTACTTTGAAGAACCTAGAATATAAGACATATTTTCAGTTGTTTCACACTTTTTTGTAAAGTGTAATGTATAATTCCACATGTGTTAATTCAGAGTTTTGATGCCTTCAGTGTGATTCTACAATTTTCATAGTCATGAAAATACAGAAAAATCATTGAATGAGAAGGTGTGTCCAAACTTTTGGTCTGTACTGTACATTGGAAGAATTTTGTAAAACGGAAGGCAGCACTCAGAAATATGTTGCAAAATCAGGCGGTTCTATAATTGTAATGCGGTTATACAATATTTTGGCCAAACTCAGCCTTTCCAAGTATGTTTAACACTAACAAATATGTATTTACACTATATATACATGTATTACTGACATCAATACATAGTGATAGAAGCCATAAGTGACCACATCGAAACAGGGTTCGCCAATCGAACGCATGATAGAAAGGTAGATTTGTTATAAAATGTCTAAGGGGTAATATTTCTCCTTATGGAGAGTGACATACTTGACATGCCAGTGTTAAAGAGGCTTATTGACCATGCCAGTATAAGGAGACTTATAGGCCATGCAATGTTCCTTCTGGGATATTAAATATGCAAATTTCCTCTTCAGAGAGGAAGAGGACTAGAACTCTAGAGCCACCTATTGGAAGTAGCGATCCTTAAAGTCAATATCGGCCCTTTAATGAGCCTTGCGAAATGTTTCAGGATAAAAGTCTAACCAGAATCTCAATTTGCAGACTCATGTTTTAGGGTTTTGCCCCTCATCAGTGCAAAGCATGAGATCTAATTTGGCTATATGAGTGATTACTGACTGAAGCTTCAGAGGGAACATTTCTTCTTATGGATACTAACATGCCATACATGCACTTATAATGTGTACAACACCTATAAAGGCTCATTCAAAAGTAATCCTTGTTTTGTACGGATAGCACTTGTACCTATTCTAGTCTATGGGGATGTTCACATATCCAATATTTTTGTTGGACTGAGCGGTCTCTGCAAAATTTCAGAGACTTGTACAATATTGATTTGAGTGTTGGTTCAAAATCGCCAATGCAAGTGTATGTCATGCTCAACAGGTTTTGTCTGGTATTACATCTGAGAATCGATAATCCTGAAAAAACCCTTTAAATGAGTTGCCTGGGATTAGAAAAAAAAAATCTTATTTTCTTTAGAAATAGTGTCACATTTGTCTCCGCTCTTTGTGGTATTGCAGCTCCGATCCATTGACTTGAAAAGGGAGTTAGCAATGTTTTGTTAAACTTTCTCTTCTCTCCCAACTGTTCCTTTAAATCCCATATGGATGTTCTTTTTTTGCTCAATCTGTAGGAAGAATTAAAGGGTGCGGTGGGTTCCCATGTGCGCTAGGGGCTAGTCTCATGTGAATCAACAACCATATTGTCTGTCTGATGGGAAGAGGTGGGAAATATATTATCGGCCCTGCAGTGTTTTCGGATATGATCATTGTTGAACTCCAGCTAGGTGCCATATTGGGAATGGGTATTTGCATTTCAAAGTTAACCAAAACTATTTTCTTTGTTGATTATACAACATGAATGGGCAAGAAATAAAAGCCTCTCGAGTCCCAGTGATAATATTCATCTGTACGTCCTAATGCTGCCACAAAGGCCGCAAACCTGCTTACAACTTTATACAATTAACTTATAGAAAAACTGAGCAATTTTGCACACATACAGTACATTTCCTTAATTATCCTGTATTTTTCCATTTTATATAGTACTATTACAGCCTTAAAGAATGCAAGCTGTCATCATGGCTCAGAGCTGCAATCACTCAGCATCCCTTGCTAGCTCAATATCTGCATTTATTACTTAATTTATTATCTTAAATCGTTACTCAATGTTTTGATGTTTTTTCTTCAAAACCCACCATACCCATGCACGCTCATTTTGGCTGAGCATTCTTCCGTTTCCAATGCAGAGAGGTTAGTAAGCTAATATAAGAGTAGTGGCTTAGCTCCAATGGGAAAAAAAGGACCGGTGCTAACATTTAACAGGCAAAATGCTTCTTTCCCTCTACATCACAGCGGAGGAAGATTCAGGGACCTTATACATTTTAGATGGTCCGTGGGATTGGCCAACGTTAAAGGGTTATTCTCAAGAAAAAAAAAGTTATTCCTTATCCATAAGATTGGAAGTAACTTGCTGATAGTGGTCTGACCACTGGTGATAAGCATCAACTTTTTCCATCAGTAGAAATCATCTAAGTAAATAGGTGGACACCATTGACTTCGGTATTCAACATATTGTCCTGCTCTGTTATCAATTCCATAATACCTGAGTATAGCATCACGTAATCAGCTAGAGCCCAAACCATCTCTTCCTACTATTAGGACATTGTGATCACGCTTTCCTCTATATTTTCCTAAATAAACTGAAATATTAGCAGTATACAGTCAGGAAACTGAACTGTGATCTCCTTAATTATACCTGTGTTGCAGGAGCTGTATAATCATCATCAGTAACTTTAATAGCAGTTTATGCCCCACGCTCTTCCACTTTGTATAGAACCTCACTGGTTCAAGTAAAAGCTGTTCCATCGTACAGGAAGTTCTGGTAAATGAGATAGTGAGACCCTACAGAGAACATAAAGTCATGTAATTCCCAAGGGGACCCAATAAGATCCCAATACCTACATGATATGAAGTACAGTATGAATTTTCATATAGAAAGGAATAACATAGCAGTAGCTAAATGATATATAGTGAGGGAACTAGAGAAAGGATGTCAGAAGACATGGTGCAACACCGCTTAGGAAATTGCAAAACGATACCCCAAAAATACTTGTTCCTTTTCTTCACGATTGGTGAAAATGCAACAAAAAGTTGGTACTCAAGCCAGTTTCAAGGTGCCGTAAAGAAAGACAAAAAGAGAGCAATCTTTGAAAGTGGGATTTATTTAGTTCTATTTCCTATTGCCTATACGGTGCCAACATTTTCCTCAAAGCTGTATAGAGATTTTTACCCATTATGTTAGTCCTTATCCCCGATACTAGAGCTCATAGTCTAATCTCCTTAAGGGCTCGTTAAGACATCTGTGCACATCTGTCCACAGATGCTCAGACTGACCGCAGCTCTCCTGACCTGAGTGTGACAGCTTTGTGTATTTCTATGAGACTATGACGCTCAGGTCGGGAGAGGCATGGCTAGTCCATACATTGTGGTCCCATTCTGGATCGATTTGCATGACCGTCTGAATGAGCCTTACTCTTAGGCCGGTGTCACACTTGCGAGTGTGATGTGAGAAACTCGCGCGAGTCTCTCGCACCCATACCCGACACTGCTGCCGGCACTCGGACTGGAGTGTGCGGCTGCATAGAAATACATGCAGCCACACACTCCGGTCCCGAGTGCCGGCGGCAGTGCCGAGTATTGATGCGAGAGACTCGCGTGAGTTTCTCACATCACACTCGCCAGTGTGATCCCAGCCTTAGACACACACAAGAGCCAATTTTTTAAAATTAACAGTTAACAATTAGGGTTTGAAAGTCGAGAAGAAGCAGGAATATTCAAGGGAACCCACACAGGCTTAAGGGCAACATAAAAGATAAAAACTCCACCTTTGGCCAGATTCAAACCCAAGACCCCAATCCTGCATGAGTTGATAAGTAAGTTAACAATGAAACTCCATGATCCAGAAAAAAAAGAAAAAAAAATCACATTACAATGAAATGTATTTTTTCTACTAGCTACAAAATAATTTTCTTTCTTCTCGCCAGCGGTGGTCGGTTAACTGTAACGATTCGAGCAATGTAACAGGCATAAAAGTGTGCTAAAAGGACAGGAAGAATGTAATTGCAGGGCAGTATCCAATCATTTTTTGTATTTCTGAATTGTATGAAGCCAAGAAAGTGCCATGATAACATTTAAAAGTGTTTTCTCTAAGAATCCTGGGAATTGGCCGAGTCAATCGCAACAAAATAGACCTTTCTCCATACGTAGCAAGTCAGAATTTTAACCCTTTCACGTCAACAGAAGGGTGTCAGAAACATATCCTTGAGCAATTTCCTGCCGACCGTATGACATTGGAGGGGGTTAGGAACTTAGAGATTTGCAAACTCTTCCACAATCTGTGGCTTCTAATGGCTTTAATACATCACAGTCATCTGGTTCAGTTAACTGGGTCATAAGGCACGCACCGAGAGTAATCGGGTACTCAGGTACATATTACACTATTTAATAGACATTAAACATCCAGACCACCTCTGCAGTGATTCTTATATGAATCATAATCTCCCGATATCTCCAACCACCAGAATGGAAACAGGTCAACTTTTTATGACTGAAGTAGCAGTGAGGAACCCCTTGTTACTGTCAGACGTTATAGCCGAGGCTAGACGCATCTTTATGGTCTTCACAGATTTATTTTATACTTAGGATGAATCACATTCCTGATCTCTTTGAAACTGAACCTCAAATCTTTTATACCTTTTGTACCTTTGAAAGTCCAACTTTTTGTTTAAGAAAAAAAACTTTTTTTTTTAACTCACAAGGTAGTTTTTTTGACGTTATGGAAAAAGGCAATGTACCTTCTAAGTATGACACAAACTCAAGAGCTTAGATCTGTAGACCACATCCAACCTAAGAACACCAGTTGGTTGAACATGAGTTTTACAAAAACTTTTAAAGGCTTTGGAGAAAAAACTCTTATGAAAGTTGGAGGTTGCTAGATCATGGATAATAGGGTACAGTCAGATGGCCATATAACACAGACGACTATCTCATCTGAATGCTAGGACTGGCCGGAGGCTATACTGACTGGAGCGTGACAGCATGTATTCCTATGCAGCTGTCGATGCTCGGTTCAGGAGAGCCACTAGCCAGTCAGCATTGTGATGCGATTGTCTCTGTGTTATACGGCCGTCTGTGTTATACGGCCGACTGTCTGCACCCTTAGGCTTGGGCTACACAGTGAGGGATTATACACATGACCGATTACATCCGACGAGCGCTATCCGTGGGCTTCATGAATAACACTGGTACACTTGTTATTTTGTGGGCCTGTGTACATGTCTGATATTTTCAGCTTATTTACAGCTAGTGAGAATAAGAAATGCACAGTTTGTGATTTTCAAAAATCTCCATGACTGGAGTGTTTGTTTATTTATACCCATGATAAATATGGTAATTCCATGCATAAATGTAAATGTTTTTTACATGATAGCAAAAAGTATATATAGCTGCTTAATTAGCAAAATAAATTCCCTGTGTGCCATTCCTCATCAGTACATTTTTCTGAACAGTAAGATCTAGCACACAATGTATATGGACCATGATGTTCATCTGCATGGCTCTGATTGTAGCAGAGAATATCTACTCAACATGGTTCCATACAGTGCTCCATAAGGCAACACATGGAGGGCCTAAGACTTGTAGTACCTAATACCTAATAGAGGTATGTTCACATAGGTCAGGGACTCACCAGACTTGAGACCACCTTGACGATGGTTGGTGGGCTTTAAAATGTTTGGCCAAATGTTTATACTAAGCGTCTGTCATGGGTGCATCGCCACGAAGATCGTCGCGATTGCACATTCTGACTTCTCACAGCTGAGCTGCTGTTTCTTTGTGTTTGGTAATGAGAGAGTTAATTTTACCTAGCTCTTTGCTAAGACTAGGTCCAGCCTCGCCCGGCTGCTTTTGATTATGTTCTAATTAGTTTCCTTTATATTCCTGCCAGTCTGGGTGTTAGACGCCGGTGAAAGCATTCATGTAGTCTAGCAGACTGGATCGGTTCTGAGAATACTTAAGCTAAGAGCTCCTTAGTTGTTTTTACTCTTACAGCTTATAGTTTTTCTCTGAGACCTTAGGTGTTCCTACTGTGTGTGAGTGTTGTATGTAAGACTTTATTTACTTTATTTCTTGTCTTTCTTGTATGTCTTTCTGTTCATTAACCGTTACTTGTTCATTCCCTTTGGTGGTATTCAGGGTCCTTCTTAGGACTAGAATACAGTTGGCAGGGATTGATAGGAGACAGGGTTTACGCTGGTGGCCTGGACCTCTGTACCTTTAACAGTACCTCCAGGTTGAGGGATTAGTTAGGACCCCAGTTTAGGGTCAGCTTAGACCCCGGTCACCCTCTAGCCGGAGACAGCGTATAACGGATTCCGTTTTGACCCACTGGACATTCTGTCAGGTAAATCTATGTTATCATATATCTATGCGCATGTTATATAGTATGTTGCCCTTTTGATATAGATTACTGACATCACATATATATATCTGCTATACAGCGTGACATTTTCACCGGCCCATCTAAAGATTCTCCCCAGCTGTCATGGATCCAGTAGCCCAGCTGGCCCGGCAGTTGCAGGGGTTGTCCATGGAATTTGCAGACATTAAGTCCAAGGTTTTTTCCCCCCTGAGCAAACCAGATCTGAACCTAAGGTTGCTCTCCCGGACAGGTTCACTGGTGGGCGG
Source organism: Oophaga sylvatica (assembly GCA_033576555.1). Taxonomy (NCBI): domain Eukaryota; kingdom Metazoa; phylum Chordata; class Amphibia; order Anura; family Dendrobatidae; genus Oophaga; species Oophaga sylvatica. The sequence continues at coordinate 95,292,960 of JARQOD010000009.1, read as the reverse complement.
GACAAATTTTTTTACTTTCCGGGAGGCATGTAAATTGTACTTTCGGCTGCGGCCTCGGTCATCTGGGAGTGAAGAGCAGAGGGTGGGAATTGTTATCTCGCTCTTACAAGGGGACCCTCAATCTTGGGCGTTCTCTATTCCTCCAGGCTCCCCAGATCTCCAGTCAGTGGATCGATTTTTTACTGCCCTAGGTCTGGTATATGATGATCCGGATCGAGTCTCCCTTGCTGAAACAAGGTTACGTAAAATACGGCAAGGAAATCGTCCAGCGGAGGAATATTCTTCTGAGTTCCGTAGATGGGCAACAGATACTCAGTGGAATGACCCAGCTCTTAGGAGCCAGTTTTGTCAAGGGTTGTCTGACAAATTAAAAGATGTGTTGGCTCAGTATGATTCTCCTCCATCACTGGAGGCTGCTATGGCCCTCGCTATTCGCATTGATAGACGACTTCGGGGAAGACGCGAGGTAACTCCGCCCCCCGTGATGACTCCACCTACTACTAAAGTCCCTTATACTGAGGTTCCCCTGGTCTGTTCTGAGGAACCCATGCAGTTGGGAGGGACATCATTTTGTAGGAGGGAATCGGCGGTGCGCCGCAAGACTAGAAGGTGTTTCTTTTGCGGGAGAGAGGGACATTTTGTTGGGGGGTGTCCATCCCGGACCTCTTTGAGCCAAGGAGTTAACCTGGGTGTGTGTATTTCGTCCCCAAATCCCTCTCAGTTTCTCGTGCCTGTGGAGGTGGTGATTGGTACTAGAACTGAGAGGATTTCTGTTTTTCTTGATAGTGGGTCCGGGGCTAATCTGGTGGACGCTCGGTTTGCCCAGGTGCATGGTATGCAACTGAGTGTATTGGCCAAACCGGTCCCTATACTCTCTATTGATTCTAGACCTCTTGGTCAAGGTAGCTTGGTACAAGCTGTTCATAACATAGATCTTCGAGTAGGGGCAATACATAAAGAGCAATTGTCTTGTTATGTGTTGGAAGGTCTACCTACTCCTATTGTGTTGGGACTTCCTTGGTTGGCTAAACATAACCCAGTGATTGATTGGCAATCCAGAAAGATAAGCCAGTGGGGTGAATTTTGCAAGAATACCTGCATGAGCACGGTCATCGGTGCGGTTGTGCCTAGGACTTTGCCTCCTTTTCTGGAGGACGTTGGGGAGATGTTCTCAGAGGAGGGGTGTAAAGAGTTACCTCCTCATCGCGCATATGACTGCTCAATAAAGTTGCTTCCTGATGCCTTATCTCGTACTTTCCCAGGGACCGGGAGGATGGATGATCCGGTTCCTATTCCTCAGGAGGGAGTTGTAGTGTCAGCTGTATGCTCTGAGCTTGAGGGGGAGGTATTGGGGGCTCAGGGGGACGCCCTGTGGGACTTCCAGGGAGACTGATAGTTCCAGATCGGTTAAGACTGAAGGTTACGGAGAACCATTACAAACGGATGACTGATAGGGGGAGAGTTTCTGGTCGAGATCTGAAGGTGAAGGATCTGGTGTGGTTGTCTACCAGGAATATAAAACTTAAAGTTCCCTCCTGGAGGTTGGGTCCCAGATTCATTGGGCCGTACAGGATCAGTTCCATAATTAATCCTGTGGCATTTCGTCTGGACCTCCCTCCTACGTTTAAAAATCATAATGTGTTTCACAAGTCATTACTTAAAAAGTATGTGGCACCAGTCATACCGTCACCTCTACCTCCTTCAGTGGTGGTCAATGATAACGTGGAATTTCATGGGTCGAAAATCATTGACTCACGTCTCAGTCGCCGATCCCCTCAGTACTTAGTTCATTGGAGGGGGTATGGTCCTGAGGAGAGGACGTGGGTCCCTGCGTCTGATGCTAACGCAGATCGATTGGTTCGGACATTTCACACAACTTACCCGGACAGACCTGGTCATGAGGGTCCGGAGGCCCCTCGTAGAAGGGGGGGTACTGTCATGGGTGCATCGCCACGAAGATCGTCGCGATTGCACATTCTGACTTCTCACAGCTGAGCTGCTGTTTCTTTGTGTTTGGTAATGAGAGAGTTAATTTTACCTAGCTCTTTGCTAAGACTAGGTCCAGCCTCGCCCGGCTGCTTTTGATTATGTTCTAATTAGTTTCCTTTATATTCCTGCCAGTCTGGGTGTTAGACGCCGGTGAAAGCATTCATGTAGTCTAGCAGACTGGATCGGTTCTGAGAATACTTAAGCTAAGAGCTCCTTAGTTGTTTTTACTCTTACAGCTTATAGTTTTTCTCTGAGACCTTAGGTGTTCCTACTGTGTGTGAGTGTTGTATGTAAGACTTTATTTACTTTATTTCTTGTCTTTCTTGTATGTCTTTCTGTTCATTAACCGTTACTTGTTCATTCCCTTTGGTGGTATTCAGGGTCCTTCTTAGGACTAGAATACAGTTGGCAGGGATTGATAGGAGACAGGGTTTACGCTGGTGGCCTGGACCTCTGTACCTTTAACAGTACCTCCAGGTTGAGGGATTAGTTAGGACCCCAGTTTAGGGTCAGCTTAGACCCCGGTCACCCTCTAGCCGGAGACAGCGTATAACGGATTCCGTTTTGACCCACTGGACATTCTGTCAGGTAAATCTATGTTATCATATATCTATGCGCATGTTATATAGTATGTTGCCCTTTTGATATAGATTACTGACATCACATATATATATCTGCTATACAGCGTGACAGCGTCTCAAATTTTTCCTTATACTCCAAAGCCTTATTGCTATTCAAAATTTCATGTATTCCATATTGTCATGCTTTAGTATTTTAGAGTGCAACCTTTTCTCGTATGTTTTACATGGGGGTAGCACCCCTTGGTTTGCACCTAATTCACATTAGTCTGGATGTGCCAGTCAGGTTTTTTTTTTCGTCTTTTGTAGTATAGAGCCATGTAGCTACTATTCAGGCACTGCTCATGAGCCCTTATACAGATACATATACTAATATAGACATCTAAGACATAGATCGTTTTCGACTTAATGTGAGCTGTCACATGATAAAGGCTGGTAATAGGAATTATGTGATAACTATCCAACAGGGAAGTCAGTCTGCAAAACAGTCACTTTTACACCTGTTATAAAAGTCTCATCCATTAAGTGCTTCTGAGATCTGGTTTCTTCAAGTCTTATAAAATCATCAAAGTTTCATCTAGGATAGTATTTTATTTTTAGTGTTTAAGGAGTCTAAAAAAAAGCAAAGTAGAAACTTCACAGCTGTATAAGTTTCAAGTTACTTAAATCAGGTGTAATGAAAATGTAGTGTTAATGGGGTTGTCTAGGATCCTGTTTATTTAGATTCCAAAAACAGTGCCACATGTGTGTACAGGCTGTGACTGGTACTGCAGTTCAGCTACATTCATTCAAGACCTCAGTCAGACGTCAGTGTTTTTTCATGTGCACAAAAAAAAATGGTAGGTGTGTCATCAGTGTTTTGGATCTGGGTGTCATCAGTGTTTTTCACATATGGATAAATAAAAAAATGATAAAGCTTCTCAGATCCTTTGCAATTTTATACACGGACAGCACACAAACTGGACTCGGATGCCATCCATCTGCTATATGTGTTTTTCACAGACCCATAGAATTGACTTGGCCCTTTTCATGCAAGCTATCTATAAAAAAAAACTAGCATGTCTCTATGATTTTTTCATGGACACAAAGTCCTCAAAAAAAAAACACGTACATATGAATAGCAGCATAGATTATAATGGGTATATGCTCTCTCCATGAAAAACCAGAACAGCAAAATGTATGTGCTTTATGGCAGCTGCAATAAATGGAAGTAAATTGCAGAGATTATTACTCACTCCAGGAAGTCACATAGTGCAGCCCTTCCTCCAAAAAGTAACAGGGAAGAGTCATACAGCGTCTTATAAGTTTATAAAGTTTACAGTGTTTTTCTTCTAAATTATTTAGGCTTTTAGGGTAAGAAGTTCAATACCTTATCCTCACTTTCTAATAATCAGGAAATGACTCAGTCCCAGTCTACACAGCAAAGTCCAAAAATAAACTGATACAAAACACCACCAGAATTCCAACAGTTACTTCATCACAACAAAAAACCCGGTTTGAATAACTTATAATTTCCAGATGATGCATTACTTTTAAAAGCAAAATATAAGGTTTCAATAATTTAATATTTTCATCCCAAAGTACCTCTCGCATTACATTTATTTTTTACTTAAATGAATCATGAGCGAAAATATCTTAATTAAATGTGACACTGTAGTATGTTTGAAGCTTTATATCTTTAAGTAAAATGTGTCTACTTAAGCTTTGGTTAAATTACAACTTGAAAGCGCAAAATAAACTGCGGTTGAGGCAGAAGCCAAGACTGGAAACTTAGATGTTTTTATCCACAATTTGTCCATTATTTACCTTTTTCATCTCATTTTAATACTCTGAACCTGCTCGATTTATAGTTTTCTCTAAGCAATAAACACCCGCTCGAATAATGTAAATGTTCCCGCTTCTGTATAAGCTGTTTAGATGTGCAGACACTTTGGGGGCATTTCATAGCAGAAAGAAAAGAAAATTGATGTGATTTGTTGAAATTTAAAGAGCAAGAAAAAAATTCCTAAACTATTGATCATATTTTTTTTAAAGGAAAGTATGTCCAAAATATGATTCTGATTAACATATTGTATATACATTTAATTTATTTATTTTTTTTCATAGTAAAGCTCCATTTTTCTGACATACAGCTCCACGTTCTTTGCTATAATGTTAAACGATTACATTCTGTCTTCTTTTTGCAACTATACACTGAATTCAATAATGACACAGTATGCAGTAGACAGAATTATATAATTAAAGGGAACCTGACAGATGATACATGGTGCCCGATCCACAGGCAGCATGTATCAGACACTGGCTGCATGATTTTAGCCATGTATGTTTGATTCCGTATGCATGTTTGACTCTGAAATACTGTTACAGAGAAAACCATACTTTAAAAGCCACGTGGGACCGAGCCACATGAGAGAACAGTCAAATAGACTGGTCTCCAGTGTCATCTCCCCACCCATTGCCAGTGACTGACCGGTCTCTTCTTATATACGCATACAAAAAGAAAGACCTGTCACTCAAGAACAGTGGATTGGGAGAAGCCACCGGAATACAACTGTCCAACTGGTCTCCTGGGCAGCAGGTATCAGCAGTGCTGTCAGCAGTTGGGTTCCCCTTAAGTTCTATGTATAAATAATGATTAAAGGGGTTGTCCATTACTAGGACAACCCTATTTGATCTAAATGTTTGGCCCCGATAAAATAAAAAAGCTTATACTCACCTCCCGTACTGGCGCCGTCCCAGCTGTGTCGGCACTCGCGTTCCCAGGGCTCTGGTGTGGTTGTTATGACACATGATCCTGGCATCACTGTCTTTTCCTTCGGACAAATTAAACATCTAGAGGAAGTGAGAGAGCAGCTGCAGCTCTAATTTGTTCTTGATGTTCGATTTTTCCGAAGACGGGGCTAGTAACGCCAGTGCTGAATGAAGACCAGGGTCACCGCAACTAAGAAAGCGAGTGCTGACACCACTAGCTCCGGAGATTGAGTATAAGCTTTTCTACTTTATCGGTGCCAAGCGTTGGGTATGAGAAGGGGAGACCACTGGCGGACACAGACACAAGAGGGCCCCTGTGCAAGAACAATTTATGATCCCTTTCCAGCCCAAGAAATCAACATATTACACAATTCTACATGGTCCCCCTGACCTGTTGGGCCTCTGGTTGCATCAATGATATGTCTGCCCCTAGGCACAACATCAATGCTGTCCTTGAAGGGAGTGGTCTGACTGGTTTATTTCAGCTGATGCATAGACACAGGAGGGGTATGGCTTAGCAATTCAAAAATTAAGCAGTCAGCCAACGCTCTACATTCACAACACTGATAAAATGATAAAATGCTGACCGAAACAAAGATCTCCTATGCCGAGCATAAGCCGAATGCGAAATTGCACTGACCCTGGACCTCACTGATATCTAAAGATCAGGGCAGCTGTGACAATACATGTGCATGTGTAAGAATATACATTGCTGTTGGAAAAACATCAAAGCAGAATTTTTTTTATCAATTAGACAGTTCCTTAAAGGATAAGATTTAATTTTAATCAAGGGCATTTTCCTCATTGGGGACACATTCTAATTTGTATGTACAGAAGCGTAGAGGAGGTCAACAGCATAGTGGAGGGGAAGTTTGCAGGAATTGGCTGTGCAGGAATCCATTTTTCAGTCTATGTGTAATAATAAGTTGCTGGAAAAGAATATTATTTCAACTACCAAGAAGATGGAATGACATAAAAAGTACACTGAGTACCTTTCTGCCGCCGAAAACTAGCTGTCATTTTACAGGTTCCATAGTTTTAAGGTTGAAATAAGGTAAGTCCATCGAGTTCAACGTATGACATGCCGATCCATAGGAAAACAAAAGCCCAATGAATCAGATATTAATGGACCTATACTTGGGGAAAACTTCCCTCCAAACTCCAGATAAGGCAATCAGACTACGTGTACTAGATCTCTACAGATGCGACGTTGACTCAGGGGTTTATTCTGATTGACATATTTTGGTTTAGGAAGGATATTCTCCCCTAGTATAGGACATTTGGCATTTGCCTTTGGGTTTTTGCCTTCTTCTGGTTCAACATGGTAGAATTTGATGGTTAGGTTTGATGGATCTGTGTCTTTTTCAACCTTATTCTATGAATCGTATCTATTCATCAGTTGGTCCTTCAAACCAAATAGAGCATCCGTCATCATCAATGCAGTACTAGATACTTTAATATTGTCCTTAATGGAAATGAACACGGATCTATGTGAGAACATATCAGTGATGACAAAACCAAATGTAAAAGTGAAGAATTAATCTTAAAAAAACTTTAATCATGCAAGATACTTCAGAGGCAAAATTCTCGTTAGCTAATCCCATTTTTGAGAAACAGAAGCAACAAAAACGTCAAACTAAAAATAACGTATCATTCACAATAACCTTTTGATCCAAATTAATGGTGCAACATAAGCTTGTCTCCATGTATAAGGATAATCTGCAACCATTATTCAACATATTCAAGTAATATGTAGCACCTGGCATTCTCCGTCGACAGTGGTGGTACGGAGGGGGGGACTTGTGATCACACGTCCCCTTGTTTAGTATGTAACACCTTGGTGCACCTGCTCTATCAAAGACAGAAAGAAAAAAGTGGTATTTTGTTCCCCTCTGACGGGACCAGATCTGTTAACAAGAGAAATTGAATCACAAGCAGACTGTGATTGTGAAACGGAGAACGGGATAACAGGGAAGGGAGGTGAGAATGAGTATTGTAAGAAAGACGCCAGGAGAGAAGAGTATATTTAGAAATGAAGGATTGCGTGGCAGGCAAATCTAAAAGAGCTCAGCGTGCAACTTTCAAATGATGGAAAAAATAAATGCCGGAGAAATAAAAGTCAGTTGCGGGAAGAAAGAAAAAGCAACATTCACACGTTTTAGAGCCCTGAAACATATGAATTTAGCTTTTATTTAGCTGGGACATATCAATCAATAGGCATTATAGACTCGGCGCCATGTGAAGTATGTGCTGCGGGGATTTTTTTTTTAACCTACCTCTCACCTTGCTAACAATTTAACATAATAAGGATCACACAAAGCTGCAAAACCCATTCTTAATGGTCAATAGTCGTCAGTGTGTCCTTATTTATCGCGTGGCACTGTGCCGCAGCCGTTGTCGCCATCAAATGAACACATGCCCAGCTTCACCAAGCAATAAGGAAAGGCTTGGGAATAATAGCCTGACTGCAACAACTCTGCAATACTATTATTTGATTAAACATTATGTCCTGTGTTTCTATCTATCTGGCTACACATCTTGTAGTAATGGGATGTGGTTTAATGCAATTCTAGAAAATGCCATACTTTACATGGCAAATGACTGAACTTTGATCAAGAGGTTGTATGGCGGTGCATTAAGCAGCGGCGACTCCATTGCACAGATGGATAGATCAATAGACACTGCTGTATACATAAGGCACGTACATATGTGCTATGCTTACTTATATAGCACCATCATATTCCACAGCGCTTTACATACATTATTATCGCTGTCCCCATTGGGGCTCACAATCAAATTTCTCTATCAGTTTGTCTTTGGAGTGGGTTTGAACCCAGGACCCCAGTGCTGCTAACCACTGAGCCACCGTGCTGCCCTACCTTTGTTCTTGCCATTAGCTAGAATCGGTAAAGTAAATCGAATGTGGTCCTAATTTCCCAAAACATTTTTCAATATTCCAGTCATACAAATCCAGCAAAATGGTAGCAAGCCGCTATTTTTCTGGAGTCTTTCCTCAACTATTCCTACACCCCGTTCACCTCCTTTGCGTTATCCTCGCCGGTCTTCTGTTCTTCCATTGCTCCATTCCGGTGCCAAGGCCAGTCTGAGTCCTATGATTGGCCTCTCACAGTGGAGGAAGGGACACAAGTGACCACACAATGCCAGATATAGGCCTCAACAATGCAATGGAGCAATAAATAAAGAAGATTGGCGTGGAGAACCAGGGAGCTGTGGCCGTGTCATTAGAGATGGTGTGAGAGCAGAAAAGGAAAGGTGAGCATAAAAGTTTTTTTTTTTTAACATTTTAACCCCTTCCATTACGGCATTACAGTTTTGCTTTCAATTAATTTTTTTCTGACAGAATCTAATCTTTGGGACGAATTGAAGCGAAGCTGCCCAATTTTAAACATAGGATATTTGTTCATTTCTATTCTTGGGTCAACACCTCCCAAAAAAGTTTTGTCCGACATGACTTATATTACATTCATAGTACATATGTCATAGCAAAGGCGGACATAACATTGGTGCAACGTGTGCAACTACACAGGGGTCCAAGAGGTAAGGGGACCACTTCCAGCCATCAAAGCAGATGGATTTGGACATTATGATGAGCGTTTTGACTACAAAGGGCTCATGTATTGTTCTTGCACAAGGGCCTTCTTGTATCTGTGTCCACCTCTCAACATATGTTGGGGTTTATAAGCTGAGACACCAAATGAAAGACTGTAAAATAATGATGACCGAACTTCATATCAGACCAAACACGTTGACCGCCAATAGCTCCTCCAATCAAAAACATTAGGATAATCTTGGTAACCTTCTCAATGGAAATCTCAACTCGTAGATGCCTCCAACGTTCTCTTTTAAATGTTTAAAGTCCTTTTCACTGCACTGTTAAAAGAGAACATAGCAGAGTAATAGGTAGAGATCGCTGAGATGGAGGACAAGAATAAATAATTAATTTGAAGTGAGGGTTGGATGTGAAAAGTGCTGAAGTTTAATGTCGTAGTGCGGCAACATCAGCAAATTGTATTCACTGGTCATTAGATGTTGCTAAATGGCCATTTAATGCTTGGTTTACCCTTAAAAGATCTAAAGAGGGAGCATATTTATATGTACATAAAATATATGCAATGTAATAACGTGGGCAAACCATGATATGTGATAAAAGCCCGTGAAAGCATTGTGCTAGTTTCTGCTCAGTTGCCCAATATAAATTATATCTGATACCGCTAAAAGCTTTATCCCTGTATCTGTAACACTTTAAGCACCGGCCCAATATCAAATCTACAACTGTGTTTGTTTCCTATAGCAACCAATCCCAGCACAGCTTTCATTTATTCAAAGCCTTATCAGAAATGAAAGCTGTGCTCTGATTGGTTGCTATGGGCAACACAACTAGTTTTTCTTTTCAGCCAATTTTATAAACCTACCCAATTGTGTTTGTAGATGGGATACACTTGAAGATTTTGTAGCAAGTATGGAAATTATGCCTTATCCATAGGCTAGGGGATAACTTCCTGATTTTTGGACCACCACCATTCTCGAGAATGGGGCTAAGCGGAGTCCCAAAGAATGAAACCAGATGTCAACAATGAATACCTCTGTTCCAGTCAGAGATACCGCGTGTTGTACTCAAGCTGTCTCATAGATAGTGAATGAGGAAAAGGTGCGCGTGCTTGACCTCCGTTCCCTTTAGATAGGGTTCTGTAGTGTCCCATGTTCAAGATTAGTGGGCGTCCCAAAGGCTGGATTGCCAGCAATCAAGAAGTTATCATCTATCCATAGGAATCTTGGTACAAAAACTGTAATAGAGGATTATTTTGCCTTCATAAAGCCCAAAACAGTCTATATACAGTAATAAGACAAAGTGACAAAGGTCCCATGCAAGTCACCATTTTTGGGATTATGTTTTGCACAGTTCTGTAATTTAGCTATAACCTTTAACTAAGTCATACTGTATCTCTGCAGGCCTCTAATAGCAATAATACAATGCCATAAAGCGACTCCTGGTCAATAAATTGATCCCAATGGGGCCCTATATTCAAAAGTGCTGTAAAAAATCTTGCAATTTATGGCGCTATATTTGACCTTAAATTGCGACTTTGGCTGATTGGGGTTTTCTGGACATTTTTCAAAAGTGTTGAGAAAAGTAGGCCGAGCGGGGTCTCCATCAGCCTAATAGATTTGCTATAATTTAGATCAGAAATTGACGTAAATCTATTGTATGGCAGCTTATAGAAGCATACATTTTATATTCTTCTGCGTGGACTAAGATGTACTGAATTTACTAAGAGGCATCTCTTGACAAAATTGTCTCACCTTGAATGACGCAGAACTTTTTTCCTAGAAAGGATTGGACTGATCAGAATTTACTGTTCATAGAGATGTGATGTACCAGGTTTTATACTGATTTTGATCATTATTTTAATTTATCTTCTTAGAAATGTGCCTGCCCTTAAACTTTACCTGTGTCACTAGTCGTGAAATTGCTCGCAATCCAATTAAATGGACCAGTTCACACTTGCACAACCTGTAATATTCCTAATATTCCATATTACATAGTTAATATTGAGAGCACTAAGTGCACAGTTCAGGCAACTATTTGCGTACTGTTGATCCAGGAAGGAAAAAACAACGTCAAACATCAGCTTCAATTAAAAATCCTTCCATCCATATATCGCAATGATTGCACCTGGATCATACGCTTTTAACCAAAAACCAATACTATCGCTTAAAAAGCATCCAGTCCACTTAATTTTGAGGAATTACTCTTTTTCACATATATGACCTGAGCAAGAGTTCCACTCTGTTTACGTAAGAATCTGCTCTGTGTATGGCTAAACTCTTTCCAGACGTGAGATCACTCTCCCGTCACAGTCTAATAAGATCATTAGAGAATCTTTTACGTCCCCTATATTTTTATCATTGTAATTCCGTCACCAATAAGCTCGTTTTTCGACAAAACAGTAATACTGCTTGGATGCAGACCCCATTTCTAATAACCTTGGTCGCTCTTCTGACCGTCCGTGTAGCATCTCTTAGGAAAACTGATCTGATCTAGGTGTGGTCGCACCATCGAGTCAAGTACAAATGTTATGTACTCTCGTGACGCACTATCCTTCTAATCTATATTGTATTGCCGAGCCTCCATTGGCCCTAAGTGCTCATCATATACACCCAAATCTTTTCTAATTGTTCAGTGTTTAAATAATAATATACACTAAACTACAATGCAATACTACATTTATCCATTAATACTCACCTTTCGGCCCCGCAAGCTCTTTCTATCCCCTTATCACTGAACAGTACTCCCGCTATTATTCCGTCCAGGAGTGTTGCACAAATTGACACCGATGACGTAGCATCTCTCGAGACCGCATCCATCAGGTGATTCTGAAAAGAACTGGCCCGAATATGACCCGGAGTCCCCGCTAAGCCGGGAAGCTCGGGGCCGCTAATAAGGCGCTGTTGGTCCACCGAAGTTTAGAATTACATTATTTTATTATTGTTTATTTATGTTTCAACCATTGTGTATGGTACCCAAGCTTTGAGAGCAGAACTCTCCCTGCTCCAGATCCCTGGTACCATCCGCACATAACCGCTTACATTAAGGCATAGATGGGCATAGTCTCGTCCCATGCGGACAAGTAAGCGTTCAATACATCCTATGGCTGCCTGAATCAACCGCGGTTTACCCAATAAGTTAACATGTGCTATTTTTCCGCAAGAGTTTTTTTGCCAGAAAAACGCAACATGTGGCCAAAACATGCGGAATCAATTAACATGTATAGGATGCTTAATGCTTGCGTTTTTATCGCGTTTTTACCGCGGAAAACCGCGGAAAAACCGCGAAAAAAACGCAATTATTCCTGATCGTGTGCACTTAGCCAGAAAGTTCAGGAAAAAATCGCGGTAAAAACGCGCCAAAACCGCGCAAAAAACGCACCAAAAACGCGCAAAATCCGCGCAAAAAAAACGCGCGTTTTTTGCGCCGAAAAAAGTCCGGTTTTGCTCAGGAATATTCTGCAAACATTCTGCAAACGTGTGCACTTAGCCTCAAGGTTGAAGGAAGACTTTAAGTCCATCTAGTTCAACCCATATCCTATCCTAACCTGCCCTAACATGTTGATCCAGAGGAAGGCAAAAAAAACCCAAGTGACAAACAGTAAGCTTCACATTGGGGAAAAAAATTCCTTCCCGACTCCACATACGGCAATCAGACTAGCTCCCTGGATCAACGCTGTATCTAGGAAACTAGTGACTATAGCCTGTAATATTATACTTTTCAAGAAAGGCATCCAGTCCCTTCTTAAATTTTAGTAAGGAATCACTCATTACAACATTAGACGGCAGAGAGTTCCATAGTCTCACTGCTCTTACAGTAAAGAATCTGCATCTGTGATTATGGCTAAACCTTCTTTCCTCCAGACGTAGAGGATGCCCCCTCGTCCCCGTCACAGGTCTAAGAGTAAAAAGATCATTAGAAAGGTCTTTGTACTGTCCCTCATATATTTATACATTGTAATAAGATCACCCCTAAGCCTTCGTTTTTCCAAACTAAATAACCCCAAGTGTAATAACCTGTCCTGGTATTGCAGACCCCCCCAGTTCTCTAATAACCTTGGTCGCTCTTCTCTGCACCCGCTCCAGTTCAGCTATGTCTTTCTTATACACCGGAGACCAGAACTGCACACAGTATTCTAAGTGTGGTCGCACCAGTGACTTGTATAGAGGTAAAATTATGTTCTCCTCATGAGCATCTATGCCTCGTCTAATGCATCCCATTATTTTATTTGCCTTGGCAGCAGCTGCCTGACATTGGCCACTAAATGTGAGTTTGTCGTCCACCCATACACCCAAGTCTTTTTCAGTGACAGTTTTGCCCAGTGTTTTACAATTAAGCACATAATTATACATCTTATTTGTTCTACCCAAGTGCATGACCTTACATTTATCCCCATTAAAGCTCATTTGCCATTTATCAGCCCAAGCTTCTAGTTTACATAAATCCTCCTGTAATATAAAATTATCCTCCTCTGTATTTATTACCCTGCAGAGTTTAGTGTCATCTGCAAATATTGAAATACTACTCTGTATGCCCCCTACAAGGTCATTAATAAATATGTTAAAGAGAAGCGGCCCCAATACTGACCCCTGTGGTACCCCACTGCTAACCGTGACCCAGTCCGAGTGTGCTCCATTAATAACCACCCTTTGTTTCCTATCCATGAGCCAGTTCTTAACCCACTTACACATATTTCCCCTATCCCTCATTGTTCTCATTTTATGTATCAACCTTTTGTGTGGCACTGTATCAAAAGCTTTTGAGAAGTCCATGAACACCACGTCCACTGCATTCCCTTGGTCCAGTCCTGAACTTACCCCTTCATAAAAGCTTATCAGATTAGTCTGACAAGAACGGTCCCTCGTAAACCCATGCTGATACTGTGTCATGAGGTTATTCAGCTTCAGATACTCCAATATAGTATCCCTTAAAAAACCCTCCAGGATTTTACCCACAGTAGATGTTAAGCTCACTGGCCTATAATTTCCAGGTTCAGTTTTTGCCCCCTTTTTGAATATTGGCACCACATTTGCTATACGCCAGTCCTGTGGTACAGACCCGTTATTATGGAATCTTTAAAGATTAAAAATAAAGGTCTATCTATAACTGTACTTAACTCCTGCAGTACTCGGGGGTGTATCCCATCCGGGCCCGGGATTTGTCAACTTTAGTGATTTTTAGACGCCGCCGTACTTCCTGCTGGGTTAAGCATGTGACATTTAATGGAGAAATTTTTTATCTCTGATCATGTTATCTGTCATGGGATTTTCTTGTGTAAATACAGTTGAAAAAAAGTCATTTAGCATATTGGCTTTTTCCTCATCCTCATCCACCATTTCACCCAGACTATTTTTAAGGGGACCAACACTATCATTTTTAGTTTCTTGCTATTTATGTAGTTAAAGAATATTTTCGGATTATTTTTACTTTCTCTGGCAATGAGTCTCTCTGCCTCAATCTTTGCTGTCTTGATTTGCTTTTTACAGAATTTATTCAGTCTTCTGTATTTATTTAATGCCTCTTCACTACCTACTTGCTTTAATTCCCTAAACGCTTTCTTTTTGTCCCTTATTGCGCCCCTTACAGCTCTATTTAGCCATAGTGGTTTCCTCCTAATTCTAGCATGTTTATTCCCATAGGGTATATACTGTGCACAGGTCCTATTCAGGATACTAATAAACGTCTCCCATTTTCTTTGTGTATTTTTATGTCTCAGGATATCGTCCCAGTTTATTGCACCAAGATCATCTCTCATCCGTTGGAAATTTGCCTTCCTGAAGTTTAGTGTCCTTGTAACCCCTCGACTACACATCTTATTAAAGGATACATGAAAGCTTATTATTTTGTGATCACTATTACCCAAGTGACCACCAACCCTTATATTTGATATGCGGTCTGGCCTGTTGGATAATATTAGGTCTAGCAGTGCCCCCCCTCTTGTTGGGTCCTGAACTAGTTGTGAAAGGTAATTGTCTCTCATAGTTGCCAAAAACTTATTACCTTTGCTGGAACTGCAGGTTTCTGTTCCCCAATGTATTTCAGGGTAGTTGAAGTCCCCCATAATAATGACTTCTCCTTGAGTTGCTGCTTCATCTATTTGCTTTACGAGGATATTCTCTGTTGCTTCTATTATTTTAGGAGACTTATAACAAACCCCTATCAGTAATTTATTATTTTTCCCCCCTCCCCTAATCTCCACCTAATCTTAGCCTGTTCTACAAATGGTTTTTGCCGCCTGTTTATGCAGCAAGGTGTGACCCCAGTAGCTTAGAAGGGTTTGTTCTCGTTCAGAAAATCCCAGTCCCCCGACACAAGTTGTTATAAAAAAAAAAATCACATTTTACTATTCATTCCCCGGTCCATTGCTGAGTCCCTGACGCTGTGCCCGATGTCTGATATTGACTGCAGCACTGATGTCATACCAAGAGTGCGAATGCCAATCGCTATACTCGCGGCTCTGCCGGTGTAAACATAGCGCCCCACTCAGAGACGCTAAGCTTGGTTCTTGGCTGCTGCACTGTTGATGTGGCATGCAGCCAATATCAGACACCAGGAGCAATGGGGGGCTCAATACTGGTCTTATGGATGTTGAGTAAAGTTAGGGTTTTTTTTATAACCGCGTCCAGTGACCAGGATTTTTGGAAAGAGGACAAACCCTTTAACCGTAGATACCTTGGTGAACATTGACCATGGCATTTAAGTCATTAAACAAAGGAAGAGGTGGGCCTCTGCCACATGTGCACACATGCCGACAGCATTCAGGCCATGCTCGCTCTGGGAAGAAAGATCACTGTCAATCAGAAGTGGGGGGAATTCCGTCAATATGCAAATAAGGAGGCATAACGGTGCACCATTCTCTTGGCCACACCAAGGGTGCACAGTGGCCTCCATATTTATATGCAACTGCTGGAAACCTATATGTTATTTAGTGGAAGCCAGGATATGACTCGAGGCCCAAATTGCTCCTATAAAGCTACCAGATTTCTTTATATGCCAGTTCCAGTTTTACACATTTTTTTCTATGGGATAGGTGTTATAATCTCTAATTAATGTAAAAAAAAAACCAATCAGAAATACAATTCTATTGTACTTTATCCAGTGTCATTATTACATTGCCAAAAATGTGTGCAAAGTAAAAAGTTCATCAAAAAGGTTTAACCTGGATACGATTAAGGCTATTTCGTTAACATTGGCAGGTATGATGTATCCATATATTAATATAGTGATGATTAAAACATGAACTGCATCATAAAGTGCTTTCCTAGCCAGGCTGGAATATTGATGACCAATTGAAGTTACAATAAATTGATAAAAACCCTTCCCCCAATATATCATTAAATAACATATAAATCAATGCTTTAATGCGTCCAGAGCAGTTTCCTGATGCTCCGCCATTATTTTGCATTCAGTTGTATGAGTAAAGGCCTTCATCTTGGTGGCTCAGCCTAGCTCTTCTGATTCATCACCCAACTAGTTCAAAGGAACGATGACACTAATTTGCCAAACCAGAGTTTTAATTTTTATTTCTAGATTTTTTTTTTCTATTTGATCATCGGCTTAGTTTTAATATGTTTACCGCAGGATCGGAGAATTTTAGATTGCAAGCAGCCAAACTCTTTTTTTTTTAGTTTTATTTCGTCTAGAACATTGCTTAGCAACCTCATCTTCTTTTGCGCTGTGTCTAAAAAGCGGTTTGTATTCCGTAAACCAAACTCTTAAGAATAAAGAGAAAAGATATGAACTTCTCAAGCAGGCAGTATCAATTGTCAGACACTTGATTAAAATGTTTTTGATTTGGCAGGGGAACACACAAATAAATAATAAACACTTCATTTTTCATAATGCGCTTTCGAAATGAAGAAAGGAATCATGAGGTTTTGAAATAAATGGATGGAGAATATCACACGCAGGATGAAATCAGAGTACAATGGTGGTCTGGTGCATTAATCTTATCTCTCTACAGTGCCCGCCAGGACTTAGTCCTATGAAAGACACGTCTGGCTGCTACAATCGTCAGGTGGGAGTTGACTGCTCAGATGGCTTCAATGGAGGTTGTGAACAACTGTGCCTTCAAAAGGAAGTCCCTTTTCCCGATGACCCAGAGATGTATAACATCTTAATGGTTTGTGGGTAAGATTCTTCTAAAGTGTTGACTTATGTGATAATAGAAAAATTCAATTTTGCTAATGGATAAAAATGTACAATATCTGTTTTTAAATGAATTTATTTAATAAAAAATGATTTTATGGCATTTAAGCTTCATGGTTTTTGTAGGATTATAATTAATTTGAAGTGCCATTTTTCTAGGCAGTATATATATACACATACATATATGCATGCACATGGATGTATAAGTGTACATAATTTTTCTTTTATGTGAATTTCAAATTAAAAAAAGCCTGAAAGGAAGTCCGTCACAAAAAAATGCGTTTTGAATGGCTTATACAGTCATGGCCAAAAGTTTTGAGAATGACACAAATATTATATTTTCACATGATCTGCTGCCCTCTGGTTTTTATGTGTGTTTGACAGATGTTTTTATCACAGACAGGAATATAATAATTGCAAACATATGAGTAACAAAAGCTTATATTGACAGTTAGAATGAGTTAATGCAGCAAGTCAATATTTGCAGTGTTGACCCTTCTTCTTCAGGACCTCTGCAATTCTCCCTGGCATGCTCTCAATCAACTTCTGGACCAAATCCTGACTGATAGCAGTCCATTCTTGCACAATCAATGCTTTCATTTTGTCAGAATTTTTAGGTTTTTGTTTGTCCACCCGTCTCTTGATGATTGACCACAAGTTCTCAATGGGATTAAGATCTGGGGAGTTTCCAGGCCATGGACCCAAAATCTCTATGTTTTGTTCCCTGAGCCATTTAGTTATCACCTTTGCTTTATGGCAAGGTGCTCCATCATGCTGGAAAAGGCATTGTTGATCGCCAAACTGCTCTTGGAGGGTTGGGAGAAGTTGCTCTTGGAGGACATTCTGGTACCATTCTTTATTCATGGCTGTGTTTTTAGGCAAGACTGTGAGAGAGTCGATTCCCTTGGCTGAGAAGCAACCCCACACATGAATGGTTTCAGGATGCTTAACAGTTGGCATGAGACAAGACTGGTGGTAGCGCTCACCAGTCTTCTCCGAATGAGGCGTTTTCTGATGTCCCAAACAATCGAAAAGGGGATTCATCAGAGAAAATAACTTTACCCCAGTCCTCAGCAGTCCACTGCCTGTACCTTTTGCAGAATATCAGTCTGTCCATGATGTTTTTTCTGGAGAGAAGTGGCTTCTTTGCTGCCCTCCTTGAGACCAGGCCTTGCTCCAAGAGTCTCCGCCTCACAGTGCGTGCAGATGCACTCACACCTGCCTGCTGCCATTCCTGAGCAAGCTCTGCACTGCTGGTAGCCCGATCCCGCAGCTGAAACACTTTTAAGAGACGGTCCTGGCGCTTGCTGGTCTTTCTTGGGCGCCCTGAAGCCTTTTTGGCAACAATGGAACCTCTCTCCTTGAAGTTCTTGATGATGCGATAGATTGTTGACTGAGGTGCAATCTTTCTAGCTGCGATACTCTTCCCTGTTAGGCCATTTTTGTGCATTGCAATGATGACTGCACGTGTTTCTTTAGAGATAACCATGGTTAACAGAAGAGAAACAATGATGCCAAGCACGAGCCTCCTTTTAAAGTGTCCAGTGGTGTCATTCTTACTTAATCATGACAGATTGATCTCCAGCCATGTCCTCATCAACACCCACACCTGTGTTAATGGAGCAATCACTAAAAAGAGGTTAGCTGGTCCTTTTAAGGCAGGGCTGCAATGATGTTGAAATGTGTTTTGGGGGATAAAGTTCATTTTCTAGCCAAATATTGACTTTGCAAGTAATTGCTGTTAAGCTGATCACTCTTTATAACATTCTGGAGTATATGCAAATTGCCATTAGAAAAAGTGAAGCAGTAGACTTTGTAAAAATTAATATTTGTGTCATTCTCAAAACTTTTGGCCATGACTGTACAGTGTTGCAGCCCCTATAAGATCCATACTAGCACTCTACCTGTTTCTTGAACAGTGCTTAAGAAAATAATCTCCAATTTGTATGCAAATCAGTAGGCTAAGGAACACCAAGGCATGGCCAAGAGTTTGGTGCACCGTTATGTCTTCTCATTTGCAGTTCGGGGGCCATTCCCGCTTCTGATTGACAGTGCTCTCTGAAGTCATTCTCTACACTGCTGGGTGTATTAGTGTAGCGAGAGAAGATAAGGAGAAGAACACACGCAGCCACTGTGTACGCGGCATCAGCAGGCAATGTCACACGCACATGTGCACACATGCTGGCAGCACTCAGACACAGCTCGCTGTGGGAAGCAAGTGCACTGTCAATCGGAAGTGAGGAAGACCCTCAATATGCAAATCAGGAGACGTAACGGTGCGCCAAACTCTTGGCCACTCTAAGGTTACACCGTAGCCCACTATTTTGCACATGAATTAAGCAACTTTCTCAGGCATTGTACCAGTAACAGGTACAGTGCTACTATGGTTTTTCTAAAGGCTAAGTCACCTACAACAATGGATAGCCCTTTTAGAATTCATTTTGGAGGTGACTGACTCCCTTTAATTTACTCAAAGACCCACAACTAATGCTAAAGAATAAGGACTTGTGCACATGACCGCTGTATGTTCAGTCTGAGTACAATTCTACAAAACATCAGATCGCACCCGAACTAATGTTATTCCATGAGGCAGTGCAGATGTCCGATATTTTCCTGGTATCAAGCCAGTCCAAGGAAAAAATCTTAGCAATCCCGAGTTTGATCCGATATCCAGATCACACTTGGCCATCCCAATCAAAGAGTGCGTGGAAAGCATCAGACTGTAGTTTGATGACATTTGAGTGCAGTCCGATATTCACGGACTGATAGAATGTAGATAAGGTAGACTTTTTTTTTCCCTTTTCTTCTCATCCGAGAGAATCGAATCACACTATTATCAAACTCTTATCAGAGTGTAAATAGCATAGTCGGCCCGTTTCTATTGGATGAGAGAATACGCGCTGGTGGGACCCTAGCCTTAAAACAACCAAACAACTTTCATTGAGAGCCTCAACCTTCACACTTCATTGCAGTTTCACTTTTTCTAGTTCTATTTGAAATTTTTATGACACAATCAGGGCACAGCTCTTAGAAGGACAAGGTAGCAAGGTATACAGTTGTATCAGGATCTCCGTATCTAAAAGGTCCCAAGACCTATCAGCCAAATGAGAAGACATTAGAATTATAAATGGCACATTGTGGTTAGAAGGCCTGAGATAGATTTTGCATTGGAATCCTAAATCTTTAAAAGGATTACCCACCTTTTTAATAAAAAATGAAAAATAACACTGACAAAAAAGAAACTATACTCCCCTAATCCTTCACCCTTAGATCCAGGGGTCTTCTTCTTCATTGTTCACAAGATATTGGTTTTTAAGGACAGCAGATTATCAGTGGCCTCAGTAGTCACGTGCAAAACTGATGATGTCACTGGTCTTCATCAGACACCATAATGCATGTAGTTTGGCACATGACCCACCGAATCCACTGATTGACTGCAGAGGTCACATGCCGAGCATTTGTAAGCAAGCACTTGGAAGATTTCTGCATTGGCCCTATAGGAAAAAAAGTAGTATGCATGTGTTTTTTTTTAACTTTTGCATCTATTAAAAAGTTTAAAAAGTTTAATAATCTATTTAAGTTATTCTTCTAACCAAATTGTCTGGGATATGTTCATACGCTACAATTGTCTGACAACCCACAATTGAACTCAGCACTCTTTCAGAGATTTTTCCATGTGATGTCTCCTTAGCAATATTGATCAATGTCTGTTTTTTGGGAGTGGTAATGACAACCTCTGCACCTAGAAATCCTTCACAGGCTTTAAATGCTTTTTATCTGGCTTCAGGTAAATTTCTGTAGACACTCTATATGGCTGCAAATTGCTGAGTCTTGACAGTGTGCAGTGTGTACACTGTCAGGATTCTGGTCTCTTGCCTGTTTGAGCGCTCATCACGTGACTGCTCATATGTGATTTGCCTACTTGCAGTCAGATATCGACGAGAAACTTTTCTTGCTTTCTCAATGTTCTGTTGGGAGATGTTTATGACAAGCTAGTCAGCACAGGACTGGAAGAAATAAGATATAAGCAGTCACATGATGACAACTGCGCAATCAGGCAACAGAGCTGAATCCTGACAGTACGTATATTGCACACTGTCAGGATTCTACAATCCGCCACCATAGAGTGAATGTCTGCAGAAATTTAACTGAAGTCCTTTCTTGCAAATGCTCGCTCAGTAATTCTTGACCCCCTCCTAAGTGCACCTTTAGACAGACAAGTTTCTTAAAGGGCCTCTATCGGAACAGAATGACTATTCAAATCAAGTGCAGACGCTGGGTGCACCGTGGTGTAGCCAATCATTTAAATCCACCTTTTCACATGATTGTTTTCTATTTCCACGCTTCTCTTGCTCTATGAAGCCAGTGCTGTCAATCAAAGAAGAGGAGGTTGACATAGAGGTAAAATAAGCAGGTGTTAAGATGCATTTAATGGATCGGCCACATCTTTGTGCACCGAGCGCCTGTACTAGTTTGAACAGTCATTTTGTGCCGTAGAGACTGTTCAACTTGGAGTAAAATGTAAAATCAGGAATATTTCATAAAAAATATATAAAAATAAAACAATTATTTTATAATAATGTATTATTATTATTATTATTATTATTCTATTTCCAACTGCATTTTAGAACATGTCTGGGTGCTGTGCTTGTTCCCTTCACTAGTTATGGAAAATGAGACCACTGCGCGCACAGCAAGTATCAATGTAACGTAATTACTGAAATTAGATAATTGGGTAATGCTCTCAATATAGTAACCTTTAATAATTTCTGCTGTGCCAAATCCTCTGTGTTTTTTCAGTCACAGCAAAAATTATCTGTTGAGTGGCACTTTTAATTGTCTTGTAAAGAAATTTCGGCAGATGATGATTCACCTTTGCATACATAGCTGTAAAGTGATTTAGGCGTCAGCACAGATTTTTTTTTTTGTCTTACTATTCAGCATAACTGGAGACAAATTCACAATGATGGAAACACTTTTTTATATCTTCACTTTATGGATTTTAGGCTTTGGGTTACATACAAAATTGCCAGTGCGATGAATAATGTGCCACAGTTTAAGTACATTTTTATAGCAAGTTTCAATGACAAAACTATTGCAAGTTTTGATGTCGCTCATCATTGAAGATTTCATAAATTCTCGACTTCACAATAGTAAAAGATCGACAAAGGATGCAACAAATTCGAATTGGGTGGAATATTTAGATAATGGAACTCAAGGAATATTTACATCCTAAGGGCTCAGTGACACATCAGCTTTTCACAGTTTCTCTTTTTTTATGGACAGCACTCATACCTATGATAGTCTATGGGACTTTTCCTGCGTCCGTGATTTTTTGCGGACCAAGTGGCCTGTCCAAAATCGCGGAGACACGTCCGATATTGATCTGTCGGATTAAACTAGACAATGCAAGTCAATGGGTCAGTGAAAAAATCAAGACAGCACTGTGTGCTGTCCATTTTTCACTGATAGAGGAGTCATTTAGACGTCCAATTTTCTCATTCCTGTGATAATCTATGGGGCCAATCACATGTCCAATAAGTGAGTAACATAAAATAACTAAGAGCTTTAATCTGGACAGTAAAAAGAAAGCCAGAAAATATTACAGATTCATGAAACTAGTAACTCAACTAGGGAGAAGATAAATGGTTAATTTCGATATTGACAGCAAGAGTCAAGATTAAACCCTTCACCACCTTGGGTTTTTCCGTTTTTGAGTTTTCAGTTTTCAATTTTTGCTTGTCTTCTTCCCAGAGCCATAACTTTTTTTATTTTTCCATCATTATGGCCATGTGAGGGCTTGTTTTTTGCGGGACGATTTGTACTTTTGAATGACACCATTGGTTTTACCATATAGTGTACTGGAAAATTGGAAAAAAATTCAAAGAGCGGTGAAATTGCAAAAAAGTGCAAATCCACAATTGTGTTTTGGATTTATTTTTACCATGTTCACTAAATGTTAAAATTGACCTGTCATTATGATTCTTCAGGTCTTTACAAGTTTGTAGATATCAAACATGGCTAGGTTCTTTTTTTTTAGGTGGCAAAAAAATCCAAAGTTTGTAAAACAAAAAAAAAAAGTCGCCATTTTCCGGGAACTGTAGCGTCTCTATTTTTTGTGATGTGAAGCTAAAATGCTCATCAGCTATGAGTGCTCATAGCTATCCGACAATGTTCCGGTGTGGGTCTGTTAATTGCCGCTGTCAGAGATTGATAGCGGCATTTAGCGTGTTAACAGCCGTAGGTGGATCACAATTCCACCCGCGGGTGCTAGGGGCAAATGTCAGTTGATGAAATCATCTGACATGTGCCAGAAAGTTGCGGGCTCATCACTGGAGCCCGCAGCAAATAGGAGGAGGTGACATTGGACGTACCTATATGTCCACGGTCGTAAAGGGGTCAATATCAGATTAGTGGTGGTCTGACACCAGCACAGATTAGACATTACCACTTGGACAGTGGCCAAAGGTGCACAGTGAATATAGGTGAAATGCCACTGCTCACTTCACAGTTCTTAGATACTGCAACTCAGCTCCAATTGAAGTAAATGGTAGCTGAGCAGCTTTACCAAAGATAAGCCACTACACAGTGTAAAGAGCTGTGGTGCTCCTGCTCTGTAAACTGTACAGAACCTGATAAAACCTGGTCAGTGGGGTTTCCAGGTTGCTACTCCCGTAATCTGATATTAATAACATTTACTAAAAATTTATTCAGGATAAATCAGAATATATATCTACATATTTCATGTTGTGCAGAAGAATGGTGTTGCAGAACATGTGTAAGGAGATGGATATATTGCTGACATTCCCCCTTGAAAACACGTACAGTTGTAAATGTACCTTGATATGTAATGTGCATTATGGTATGCATTATTAGTGATGGCGTTGTAATTTGACTGACAGTAGGGAGAGTTATGGTTAATAATTGGGACTAGCCCAGAGTGGGAGGAGCTAAAGTGCAGGGACAGATTCTTTTCAGGAAGCCAGACAGAGTGTAGACTGCAGCTAGAACTGACCTTTGGTCTGAGTGCTCAGCATCAGCATAGCCGCATGAGTTGGGCATCCCTGATGTAAGTGAAGACCGACGCAGTGGATAGTGAGATACGGAGTGCAGACGAGGAAGAGTGACATAAAGACAGAGGGATGCACAGGGCGGAAGTTCCAAGTCCCGAGACAGGACGCTTAGCAGTATGGCCCCGATATTATAACACAGAGAGGTAATGGGCCAGGAAGGGGCAGAGAAGGTGAGATGAAGAGAATGCTCAGGGCGGAAGTTCCAAGGCTTCAGAAGCAGAGAAGATAAGTACACACCATAGTGGCAAACTAGTTCCTCTAGTAGAAGGAGATGCCGTGGAACCCGGGATGAGAATAAGACTCCTACTAACAGGACTGCAGTACCGTGTTGGGGTGTGGTGAAGGCAACAGGACTAGTTGAAGCCGAAACAAGTAAGTTTGGAGGAAGTAAAGAGACTGTGTGTGAAGATGCTCCATACTGTGACGGAAACGTTTGTGAAGTTATGCACCTATTGTAACTATTCCCCACCAAGTTAATGTTCAGTAAAAGACTTTATTTTTGGGTGGTGGTCACCCTCATTGAACTGCTCAACATCCAGTCCTGGCCAACCAAAGTCACCAGCATCATGCGGCCTGCAACGGTGTAGAGCCCCTCTAGACGAAGTCCACACAACCAGCCATGATCCCCCACCTTCATGCAACCAGCCAGGGCGTAAGAGATGAGTACCTTACCCACGGCTACAACCCCACGTGTAAACTAGTGTTTTAATAATCTTTTATTTTCAGATAAATGCTCATAGAAGTAATCAAAAAGACACCGTCCTTGATTCAATCGTGGCAACAGAAGACAGCTCTGATCCTGGTCTCCATTTCTAAGATAGGACAGTGACAACCATCTTTTATATGACTATGAACATAGTTTGGTTAAAAAATGTTGTACGACAAAAAGAGTTATAACTAAAAATAAATAACTAAGTAGGCATCAGGATGAAAAAAACTAAATATATATATATATTTTTTACTAAAACAAATCTACATTTAGGCACTGTTCAGAATCTGTTGGGCAAGCTATAAGTTTGGTCTACTTTGACTTCACCCTCAAGTAGAGATAAGAATAATTGATTTCCCGGGTCAGAGGTCCACAGCACATTAGCCTCGATCACTTTCCAGAGAAGCAGTGAGAAGAGATTTTATTGGCACATATACAAGTTGTTAATCGAGGAAGTTAAATAATTCTTCATTCGAAATAGTTAAGAAGATATCAGTACTTATAGGAGAAACATGATGAATACAGCATCATTAGACAACAGATGGCTGCCTCTACTGATTTTACTGCAGTAATGCTTGCACCTTATTATACGTGAATGTCAAGTTTACTTTTATTTAGTATATATGGATTTCATTTGACTATTTTCTGCTTTAATTGGCACTAAGGTCAGGCCAGTGTCCCTGCACTGCCTCATGGAAGGCACCTAGCAATTATAGAGTTGTTTTGCTGCACTTCAGGTCACCAATCCTAATGAAACAAAAAAGGAGACAGATCTGCTGACGGCAAGAAATGATTAAAGTCTCCAGTTCACAGTGTGGAATCTATTATTGATCTGACCAATTTTGTGGTTTTCCTCCAGTTGTATTGAAGACTATAAACTAGGTGCGGATGGGTTATCATGTCATCTGGTCACAGAGTCATGCCCCGGAGGAGCTCACTGCGGAGAAGGTCCAGAGATGGCAATGAACCAGACACTTTTTGGGGAGTTCTTTTATGGTTACAATAACCAGACCAAGGACATTTCACCAGGCCAGCTGCTGAAAGGATCATTTAGGTGACTAATACTTATTTTATTATTCCTGATAGAGAATATCTGAACTTATACCTGCATTTCTATTGTGGGATGCAGTGCAACGTTAAAAAAAAATCAGGTAATTGTAGGCATAAATGAGTTTTTTGACTCTAAGGAAAGTTTTTGTAAAAACTGAAATGCTGTCAATACAATAACAATTACAAGAGGGATACTATTGAGGTGTCTGAATCCTCTTAAACATAAATACAATAACTGTGTTGAATGTTAAAGGGAACCAGTCGAGTTTACATTGCTCCCCAAAAAGTCACTGCCACCATGTAGTCCTACCCTAGTGTTTGCCTTATTAGTAGCCTAAGTTCAAGCCATATGCCAAGAAGTCAAGCTTGCTGCATCCTATTTTCCAACCCATTATGACTTCATTGACATCCCTTAGGACAGGGAACACCATCCTAGAACTCTTTGAAACTGTTTAAATGAGCCATTCATGTTTAGGTACAGGGAATGCACCGTAAATGGTTTATTTGCTCTGACCTTCATTGACGTGCTGCTTCATGACACATGCTGGAGATGTCTCAGAATATAGGCTAGGGATGTTGTACCCTTGCTGGATGGATATCAATCAAGCCAGATCGGCTAGGGTTAGTGCACACCTGGGCAAATTACAGCCTACTGGCCACATCTTGCCTTCACGCTGTTCCAGTCCAGCCCGCAGTACATGACAGTCAACAGGTAGAAACAGTGGCCCACGGGCAGCACCATGCCCTACCCCGCCCGCCATCCGCCACCGCCACTCACTGTCCCCATTCTCCACATCTTCTAGATACAGACAGTGGTGAATATATTGGTGGAGGACAGCGGCGCTGGCTAAATCT
Organism: Oophaga sylvatica; assembly: GCA_033576555.1. Lineage (NCBI taxonomy): Eukaryota > Metazoa > Chordata > Amphibia > Anura > Dendrobatidae > Oophaga > Oophaga sylvatica. The sequence continues at coordinate 95,266,239 of JARQOD010000009.1, read as the reverse complement.
ACCACTAATCAGAGTGTGAGACAGCAGACACAATGACGTCATTGCATTGCGTCATCTGTGTACTGCGGAGAGTCAGTATATTGGAGACTGTAGAAGAGCTCCTGGGTAACGGGAGCAAGGTGAGTATGTGTTGTTTTTTTTTCTTATTTATGGGATACTAGTATGAATATAGGGGGCTTGTGGGACACATGCTGTATATGAGAGGCTATGTGGGGGCTCATGCTGTATATAAGAGGCTATGTGGGGAAAAAGCTGTATATAAGAGGTCATGCAGGGGTCATACTGTAAATAGTTGGCTATGTGGGGCACATGCTGTATATATAAGGTTACGTGTGGACTCATGCTGTACGTAGAGGACTACGATGGGCACATACTGTATATAGGGGCTATGTGGTCACATGCTGAATATCAGAGGCTATGTGGGGCACATGCTGAATTTCAAAGGCTACGTGGGTCACATGCTGTGTATCAGAGGCTATGTGGGGCATATGCTGTATATAGGGGTAATGGGGTGCACATGCCGTATATATCGGAGGTTATGCTGGGCACGTACTGTAGATAAGAGGCTATTTGGGGGCTCATACTGTATATAGGACTTTATGTGAGGGTTAATAATGTATTTAGGAGGCTATGTGGAGGCTCATACTGTATATAGGAGGCTATGTGGGGGCTCATACTGTATATAGGAGGTTATGTGAGGGCTCATACTGAATTTAGGAGGCTATGTGATGGCTCATATTGTATATAAGAGGCTAAGTGGGGATGATACTGTATATAAGAGGCGATGTGGGGGCTCTTACAGTATATTGATGGCTGTGTGGAGGCTCATACTGTATATAGGGGGATGTGTGCGGGCTCATACGGTACATAGGGGTATGTCAGCATACTTACCGTAATTCAGTTCAATGTTAAGTCATACAATTAACATTAATATGCAATAATTATAATTAATATGTTAATATTAATATTGAGCAGCATTAATTTTAGCATATTGGTTCAGCCCTCCACAACAGTCACGGCCTTTGGGAAAATTAATTGCCCACCTCTTAGCTTGAGCATGGCAAGCTTGATCTCGTGGCACATGTTTCAACCTCCTTAAAGAGGACCTGTCACCAATATTGCTGCTCCCCTAAGAATGCCAGATTTTTTTTACAATCCTTCACATAGTTCCAAAGATATGGGACTTTTTGTTTAGTACAATTTTTTTTGTTTTTTACTAAGGGGGTATAGCTCATAGGACCCTCTGAGCCACGTCTTTAGGCTGCTCTTCCTTATTACCCTATAAGCTACACCCTCCTTGGTGAAGACTAGAGTATAGAAATTAGCACCAAATAAAAAGGCTCATAGCTCTGGAACTTTATAGTGGATAAAATAACAAAACGGTATTCTCAAGGAGTATTGGGAATAAAATAAGAGCAAAAACTGGTCACTTTTGATCCAGGGTCAAGTCCTCTTTAGACTCTGACTGTTAATTTTCAAAGCAATCCTCGACAGAAATCTGATTTTCTAGATTTCTGTTATAGATTTTCTGAGAACCCAACAGGTAACTTGCTCAAAGCAAATCCTTATCATACGATCGTGACCTAACTTAACCACTTGTCAACCAATATAGTATATTATGTTATTGCTCTTTAGCCATCATGACTCCTAACTCATTTATTCTTGCTTCTAATGTAGACAGAATAATTTTGCCCGTGGACTAGAGCATCAGCTTCCAGATGGTCTTATTGTGTCCACCATACCCTCAGAAACCCAATGTCATGAGGAAATATCGGAGCCGGTTCCAGACCCTGATTTTCTGACAGGTCAGTAAATACAATAATTTCACCGCTATCCTGCTTCATAAGAACAGATGACCAAGTATGTACTTGATCTCCAGGCGCTCGGAATGTCAGGTTGTCTCCGTAATGTATGTGATTACTGTGGTGAGGTGTATTTGTATGCTTATTTTAACATTGTTAGCTAATGCAAGGGAAAGCATTGTTTATTGGTTGTGTTAAATCTATATTATCACCCCTTAATGTGTTATCACATGACACTCTCATCCATTAATGCTATTTGTGTGTGCAAAGTCTGATAAGCTATTAAAAGGTGATAATATCACATGATAACACATCCAGTAGAAATGGATGAAAAATCACCCAGGTAGTAATGTATTAGACAGTTTGATGAAAAAAAAAACATTACACATTCTTGGAATTCTGATGCTGATGGAAATCTAATCTTGCAATATTTGTAAATGTAAGAAAATAAAATCACAACCAATTGAAATCCTGAATTAAAAGTGACCACTAATAACAAGCATGTATTGTATGCCTATAGATAGAGAAGGGTTGGACACTGATAACAACCCATTCAATCCACAGAGGCAAAGAAATCAAGCCATAGATGTCCATAAATTAAGTATTGTGTAATAATGAGAAATGACGCAGGGAGAAAGTATTGAACACACTTAATGAAATGTAATTAATACTTTGTACAAAAACCTTTGTTGGTGATCACAGCTTCAAGATGCCTCCTGATGGAGAAACTAGTCGCATGCATTGCTCGGATGTGATTTTGGCCCATTCTTCCATACAAACAATACTCAACTCCTGAAGGTTCCATGTCCTCTTTCTAAGAACTTTGGGCTTTATTTCCTTCCATAAATTTCCGATTGGATTCCAGTCCAGTGATTGGCTCGGCCATTCTAGCAGCTTTGTTTTCTTTCTCTGAAACCAATTAAAAGTTTCCTTGTCTGAGTGTTTGAGATCATTGTACTGCTAAAATTTCCACCGTCGTTACATCTTCATCATCCTGCTAGATGGCAGCAGTTTGTTATCAAGAATATCTCGGTACATTAGTCCATTAATGCTTCCTTCAATTATTTGAAGTTTGTCAGTACCATATGCTGAAAAACAGTCCCTCACCATGATGTCCCCACTTCCAAACTTCACTGTTAGTATGGCGTTTTGGGGGTGATATTCAGTGCCTTTTGGCCTTCAAACATGGTGTGTATTATGGCTTTCAAATAGCTCAATGTTGGTCTCATCTGACCAGACTATATTCAACCAGCATTTCACCTGTTTGTCTAAATGTTATTTAGCAAACTTTACACATCCTTGAACATGCTTTTTGTTCAGCAATCGAGTCTTGTGTGTTGAGCGTGCATACAGGCCATGGAGGTTAAGTGCATCACTTATAGTTTTCTTTTAAACAATTGTACCTGCTGATTCCTGGTCTTTATGTAGCTCTCCACAAGTGGCTCTTGGGCAACTCTTCTGATAATTCTTTTAACTCCTCTGTCTAAAATCTTGAGGGGAGCACCTGGTCGTGGTGGGATTACGGTGAATTTTTGTTATTTCCACTTCAAGATTATTGGAACATTCAGTAGTTTAGAAATTCTTCTGTAGCCAATGCCGTCAATATGTTTTGCAACAATAAGGTTGCAAAGGTCTTGAGACAGCTCACTGATTTTATCAATCATGAGATGTTTCTTGTGTGGCAACTTAGTCATAAGACTGTTTTATATAAGTCATCAGTTGAACCACCTGATATTATTTTTCACTTAGTGGCAAGATTGATTTCTAATTACTGGTAGATTTCAGCTGGTATCATGACTGTCCATGGTTTTTATACCTCTCTTTCTTCATGTGTTCAATACTTTTTTCCTGTGTAATTTTTCATTATTATACATAACTTAATGTATGGACACATATGGTTTGATTTCTTTGCCTATGTGGATTGAATGGGTTGTTGTTACTGACATCAGGTGATTATTTCATGTCAATAGCACAATAGATATATATTTACAGAGAAAATTGGTGTTGTATTCAATACTATTCATTAGGTGATAAAAACAGACTAGCTGAATTCTTCTAAGCTCTATGTAGAAACAGGAAGTCTGTTTTCCTAGTATGAATTATTATTAAAGCTACAATTCTACATCACTGAAAAGTCTATAGAAGGGAGGAGAAGCGGAGTAGCTGGTCAGGAGTTCAAGAGGACTTGGAGCTGGGCTACCAGGGACTTTGCAGTGAGATAGAATTGTACTTCTTATGATGACTCATGCAGGAAAAAATAGACTTCCTGTTTCTACATAGTGTTTAGAAGGATTCAGCTAGGCTGGTTTTAATCAGGTGATGTCATAGACCTAACCGAAAAGAGAAGGACTGGGTAGAAGAGCAAAATGAGCAATTGTAAGCACACAGTGCTATATCATATGAGGATTTCAATATATTAAGAGAATAGACACATTTATGGGTGTGTTTCTTTAAAGAGGTTATGCAGGCATACTTTTATCTGACATTTGGACAAACGCCACTGCGCAGTGGGTGGTACAATTGCTTTTCAGTGCTTTGTGAGTATTGTGTACCGCACAGTATGCAGTGGCATCTCTTTACCATCAATGTAGAGGAGTATTGCTGCACAACCCCTTTATTCATGGACCCCTTTAAATTCACTCTGTATGTGTTAGTGTCTATTTTTAATCATTATCTATCAGGGCAGAAGATTTCCCATATTCACTATTTTTTGGGCTGTGGCTTACAGGTTTTACACCATTATTTAGATAAGACAGCCCCGAACCTTTGGTTGCAAACAGTTAAAGTCAAAATGTTCAGTCTCAGAATTTCACAGGCAGACGATTCCAGTTGAAGTCATTACTAATCAGCACGGTGACATTATCGAACCATTACGCTTTTCTTAGACACCTTCTTATCCCACTCTAACATATGCTGCGTAGCCAGCGCTCCGATATTGTATGAACCCTGTCTAATTAGCAGCTTTCATAGATAAACGGGATCTGTCATTACTCTCCACTCACCTATTACCAGAGCTGTCTGCATTCTTCTTTTTAGCTCACGCTGTAACCTTATGCACACATACATTATCTTCCTTTTATGTAAATTGGTAACATGACTTAAACAGATGAGGTTGACCTTCTATTAATATGATAAAAGGATAGCAAAATTGTTTTGGCTTGGCAAGGTTTGCTGACTGTGCTTTACAATTAGTGAGTGTCATGCCCTTGCCAGACCTTACCCACACTTTGTCCAAAACAGTTAGGAGTCCTTCAAGATCCAGTTTTAGAGTATAACTCTGTTTTTACACAAAACCTTTAGAAAAGCACAGTCTTGCTGCTCTTTACTGATTTCTACCAGCATGATATGTGCTAGAACATCCTTTGCATTGCTCTTGCATGTGTCCAATGGCTTATCTACCCTGAACTGAAAGTCTATGTTATGCCTGTATGCAGTTTGACAGGAGAATAGGTGCAGAGAGACAAAGACGAGCCACAACTTTCTATGATCCGTCCTGGTGTCTCTACTGCTAGAGATGGATTACACCTGACAACAGGCAGTGTATGGAAAGTTAGACAGAAGGAAGAAACTTTGGAGTGTTTTTTTCTGTGGTAAGAAAACATGATTTATAATCAAAAGGAATTAAAGATTGTCTATTTTTCTCATTTACTATCAAATGAGATCAAGTTGGCCTCTTTAAGTGTCGATCAAAAAGTAACGAAAAACCAACTTGTTAATAGCAGAGAGAACCTCCGAAGCTGTATTTTTTATGGTGTATCTATATTGTTTGGAAAATGGCATCATCTGGTTATACAGAGCCTGATTAAACAAAAGGAGTTGGGCCAGGAATGGAGAGATAATGAATGTTTCCAAAAATTAAAACAATTCGTTCGGCTAACAGCTGTGTCCACAACACATCTACAAACACTATGTTCAAGCTGAACGGGCATCATGTTTGTTTCCATGAACAGTGGAAATTCATTGATGGTCAGGCGCTATCTTCAGGAGATCAGGCATGGTGAAATCCAGAATGATTCTATACAGGGCCGGCTCCAGGTTTTTATGGGCCCCGGGCGAAAGAGCCTCAGTGGGCCCCTTTAACACAGACCACGATTCATGATGCTCAGATACAGCAGAGAAATATGGGTATAGCACAACGCCAAACACTTCACTTCTTCCATTACATGAGTGATATCTATTGTAAATTGTACAATAGCTCAAAAAACGCCAAATCCTCACAGCGCACAGTACAGACCGGACAGTACAGTCCTCCATACAATATTATGGGCACCACAGTCTCCCCCTCATCACCCATATAATACCCCATGCAGGATGTCACCCCCCATATAATGCTCCATACAGAATACTGGACCCAAAATAATGCTCCATACAGAATACTGGACCCAATATAATGCTCCATACAGGATACTGGTCCCCATATAATGCTCCATACAGGATACTGGTCCCCATATAATGCTCCATACAAAATATGGAGCTCTCCTCTGCGCTGTACTGCGTTCTGCACTGTTACGGCTCAGGAAAGGGCGCTGTGGAAAGACTCCCCATTATCATCATGATTTCCTCCCCATCATCATCATTGCCTCCTTATCATCATCATTGCCTCCCCATCATCATCATGGCCTCCCCATTATCATCAATGCCTGCCCATCATCATCATCTCCTCCCCATCATCATCAATGCCTGCCCATCAATATCTTCTCCCCATCATCAATGCCTGCCCATTATCATCAATGCCTGCCCATTATCATCATCTTCTCCCCATCATCATCAATGCCTCCCCATTATCAGCAATGCCTGCCCATCATCATCTTCTCCCCATCATCAATGCCTGCCCATTATCATCATCTTCTCCCCATCATCATCATCAATGCCTCCCCATTATCAGCAATGCCTGCCCATCATCACACACAGACAGCACCACAGCACACATGCACTCTCTCACATACATACACACACACATACACACACACACACACACACACAAAGCACCGCACTACATACACACAGACACACACAGAGACACACACACACACGTCTTACCTGTCCAGCGTCCGCGCTCTCTGCCACAGCCGGCCGCTGAATGATGACGTCATTCAGCGGCGCTGCTGTGAGAGGAAGCGCTGGCGCCCCCTGGAGCCCGGAGCTGCGGCAGCGGAGGCACGGAGAGGTAAGTATTGTGCCAGCTGATGCCGGGGCCCTGAGCAAGCGGGGGGGCCCAGTGGCGGCGCTGACACCGCTCTCCTCCGCTAACGGGCACGGGGTGCCGGACGGCGAGTGGGCCCCCCCGCCTGCTCAGGGCCCCGGAACTTGCCCGGGTGTGCCGGGTGCTGAGCCGGCCCTGATTCTATAGATTAGATAATCCTAGAACCACCATTCATAGTAGATGAATAGGATTTAGAAAAGTTCCTCCCCCCCCTCCCTGCAGAGATCACAGAGCATGTCTAGAAAGTTTCACGGATGTACCAGAGGCTGCAGACAGTTGCCCTGCATCTGTCTGCAGAAGGTCTCAGTAGTTTGCTTTGCAGATGAGTGGCCACCTCCCCCGGTGCTAATGGACCTGAGTGTTGATATACTTCCCGCTTGCTACTGGCAAGTGCGGGTGATATTTTCTATTTGCACTTCCCTGTTGAGGCTTGAAGCTGCAGCAGTAGGCTAGTGTCTTCTTTGGAGTTTGGAGGACATTGGTATTTTTCTCTCAATCTACTCAAGCTAAGTGTTCCTCTAGTTTTGTGTATACTAGCTGTCTTGATAGTGGGGATTGATTAGCGCTCATCGTGTCCTTCCCGATGCAGAGCTTATTGTCAGGGATTAGGTATCCTGCTCAGCGATAGGTGCGGAACCTATATCGGGATATTAGGGCAGACAGGGTGATGTTAGATCTGTCTAGGGGTCTCCACTCCCCCCTTCCCTAGTGTTTGGTTCCTTTCCCTTATCCTTTCGTATTGCACTTTACCTTTCCTACACGTTGCGTTACAGAAAGATCACATAAAAGTCAAGAAACATCCCTTGACATTAGATTCCTATGATTTATGTAGCTTCTGTAAAGTATTTCCCTAAGTGCTGTTAGCAGAAGCGTAGGCAAGATGGCCACACCATCATCATGTACAGAACATAGATAAAATCCACAATCAGAAAAAAAAAGATGACGTAGGAAGAATAGATTCATTTGCCAGATTTAAATAATTACAAGTAATATTGATGATACATTCTTTTGAGAAGACTAATATGAATTAAGCTGCCTTAGTTGGATTTATTCTAATGTATTACTGGGATTAAGAATTAAGATTCTGGTTGTCGGACGATATGCATGTAAACCCTCTATAGTGTACATTTTTTTTCTTCCTATTTTCTAGTTTTAATCCATTTATCTTCCTGAACCATTTACCTTTCTTTGTCCAAGAGATATTAAATTCTTCATAAAATACAGTGATTCAATGTAGTCTCAACCTGGTAAAAATTTGACAGTGGAGACTTGGGCATATTCTAAATGGGTTGTTTAAAAAGAAGAAGAAGTCTCACATTTGGGACCTCAATCTAGGGGAATATTTCTACCAAGAGCATCTCTCTCTTTCTGTATCCCGATACATTTAATTCTTGGACCACCGATCGATTTCATCAGGCAGTATGTAGTTCTTCATTTCTCCTGTAGTTGCTCTTCAAGTTACTTGAACATTTACTGCCAGGTTTCCATACAGTTGACTTTGGATTGTTTGGGTTTCCTTCATTGTGAACCCCGAATGTTAGCCTTTTTTACAGTAGACCTTACAGTAGATCTTACTTAAATAAAGAGAAATTGGCAGATGTAACATGCTTTTCTTCACTTTTCTTTATAATTAATGAGATATATAACTCCTAATTATAGATAAGAGAATTAATCCATAACGAATCAAATTCAGTATGAATTTCCCAAATCTGGGACTCTGAAATTTTTGGAACATGATTTGCATGAATCTAGTAAGACTGTCTATTTGCTGGACTTTTTTGATGGTCAGGAGTTGTTTAAAATAAAAAAAAACATTATGCTTATCTGTCCTAACCCCTCATCTTACTCTGTGCATCACCTCTGTCATCACTGCAGTTCTCTAATTCTCCACATCTGTCTCTTCAGCTCTTCTGTTGCTGAGGACCTCGTGAGCAAGTGGAGGTAATGCACATCATTCATGTCAATGATATACGTTGCCCCTTCACATGACCGTGGTCTCACGTTGAACAGCCAAAAGAGACCCATGGACAGGGTAGCTATGATGGAGATGGCGAAATAAGTCAGTTGAGGCTTATTATGGTTTGGAGTTTAGAGAGCTCTTAGAGCATTGTATTTATTCAATGGCCTTTGGCTCCATCTCTAGCCATGGTAACTTGACGGATGAAACATCTGTAGGTGGATCAATCTTGTGCAAGTCGACATAGGTCCTCCAGCGTCTACTCTGCTGTTTTTATGATAGTATCAAGCCATTGGATGCTTGTCTTCCTCTTCGCCTTGTTCCTTCTACGCTTCCGACCATGACGTCCTTCTCCAAAAATTGCTCTTTTCGTATGATGTGTTCAAAGTAGGCAAGCCCTTAGATGATGATCTTTGCTTCTAGTGACATGTCTGGCTTGATTTGTTCCAAAATTAATTTGTTTGTTCTTCTTGCCATCCATGATATTGATAACATCCTTCTACAGCACCACATTTCGAAGGCGTCGATTTTTCTTCTGTCTTGTTTCCATATCTTGCTACAAATAAGACCATACTACACTACGATCTCAGAGCCTAATTTTTATTTATGCAAGACACTTTTGATACAGATTTAATTATGAATCAAATTTGTTGACCGAACCGAACGCATCTGCCCAAAACAAATTTCTGGATAATCACTCATCTTTACTCCTAATATTTGTTATATGTTTTTGCAACACTCATCTCTTCTTAGTTTATAGGGGGTATAGATGTATGAAGGGTCTTTTTTTTTGCAGGTTATTACTATAGTCATTTCCTTACCTCCAAACAATACAACAGGAAAAATTTATATTGTCTAGATGTGTTCTGGGACTGCATTACCTAAATCGGATTATTTACCATTAGTGTTGAGCGATACTGCTCGATATCTAAAAATATCGGATCGGAATGGTATCGCCGATATCACTAAAATATCGGCGATACCCGATCTACCGGAAGTCCCATGTAAGTCTATGGGAACAAAATATCGTAACTAAAAAAAAACTTTATTTCCTTGTAAACACTAAATATACACACATAGAATACTATATAATATATATATATACATGTCATTGTGACATATATATACATATATGTATAGTTTATACACTTCTACATAGTAAAATAGCCTCTGATTCAATTGCCGGGTAAAGCCGGCTTCTGTGAAAAGACAGAAGCACCCGACATGAAATGACACTTGGTGTACATAGGGTTAACCATGTCTTTTCATGTCGTTTGCTATCTGATTTGCACAAACAACTACATCAGTCTATGTGTGCAAAATTTCACACCTGTAGGGGTTAATTAAAGTTGTAAATTCGTTGTAAAAAAAACGACTTTTTTGCTACGAATTTACACCTTTAATTAACCCCTACAGGTGTGAAATTTTGCACACATAGACTGATGTAATTGTTTGTGCAAATCAGATAGCAAAGGACATGAAAAGACATGGTTAACCCTATGTACACCAAGTGTCATTTCATGTCGGGTTCTGCATTTTCACAAAAGCCGGCAATTGAATTAGCGGCTATTATACTATGTAGAAGTGTATGAACTATAAATATAAATATATATATATATATGTGTCACAAATTCAATGACATGTATATATATATATATGAGGTGTAAAATTGTTTAAAAAAAATGCGTGGGCTCCCGCCCTATTTTCGCAACCAGACAGACAAAGCCAGCGAATGGGAGCAGATAATAATAGCCCAGAGAGGGACCATTATTTTTGGCCCCCCCCTGGCTACTAACATCTGCCCCCAGACACCCCAGAAAAGACAAATCTATAATTAGATTTGCCCTTTCTGGCACTTTGCCCGTCTATTCCCATTGCCCTGTAGCGGTGGCGAATGGGTTAATATGGGGTTAAAGCCACCTTGCAATTGAAAGGTGACCTTAAGCCAGGTTAATAATTGAGAGCTGTCAATTAGACAACTATCAATTATTAACCCTATTGCATGAAATAAAAATAAAACACACACACTTTAATTAAAAATCATTTTAATGAAATAAAGACACATGTTTTTGACCATCTTTTATTTGACTGCAAAAACCATTTCCTGTAATAAAAATAAAATAAAAAAGCAAAATTATTCTTACCTATCCCATGCACAGTCAGGTCCCACGGTGTAATCCTTCAGAAAGGGTTAATGTTTACTGCAGGGACGCAGCTAATGCTGCAGCCTCACAGTAAACCCCCAAATGAATGAGTTCCTCTCCTGGCTGACAGGAGAGGAAGTGGAAAGCTTAATTGATTGCTTTCCACTTTCACTTCAGGTCAGCCAGGGACACAATCAGTGACGTCAGAGGGAACTGATTAACAAAAATAGGGTTCCCTTCGAAAAAAAAATGCGTTGGGTCCCCCCTATTTTTGTTAACCAGCCTGATGAAGCAGACTGCTGAGCAGTGGCGTACCGGAATGAAGCAGACCAAGCAGCTGCTATGGGGCCCGGACAGGTGAGGGGGCCCTCGACGTCGGGTAGCTGTGCTGACACAGTACTACCAGGGGGTCGGCGGGGGAGGGGGAGCGCAGCTCTTCTATATACTCACCCCTCCTGGTGCGGTCTCTGCAGCCCCTGCTCTTCTCCCACAGTCTCCGACGCCTGTGTTCAGCGTCAGGTGGTACCGCTCATTACAGTCCATGAATACGCACATATTCATGACTTTAATGAGCTGTCCCGCGTGACCGCTGAACACTGGCGGCGGAGACCGTGGGAGAAGAGCAGGGCTGCACAGACCGCGCCGGCGGAAGGGTGAGTATAAGGGATATTTACCTGTCCCGTTCCCCGTTGCTCGCGTCCTCTTGCTGCAATGTTCAGGTCAGAGGGCGCAATGACGTCGTTAGTGCGCGCCGCGCCCTCTGCCTCATCATTCACTGCTGGAGGACCCCGAAGACAGCGGCACTCAGCAGTGGAGAGAGACAGGTAAATATCTCAGGTGCCGGGGCCCTGAGCGAGCGGTGACATCGGCACCTGGTTCACCCCCTGCTCAGGACACCGGCACCTGGCCCCCAGCGATGAAAGGTAGTATGCTTTTTTTTTTTTTGGTCGCAGCAGCTGCGGCAGCATAAGGGCCTATACTATGGAGCATCTATGGGGGCACAATCTATGGGGGCATATACATTTTTTGTTTAATGTGTCCCCTCACTGTGCTGGCACTTTACATTTACAATGGCTCTGGGTTTTTTTTTTTGGGGGGGCCCATTCAGACTTTTGCTAGGGGGCCCCCGATTTCTTTTTCCCCCTTGGGG
>JARQOD010000009.1:95107766-95253883 GCA_033576555.1 Oophaga sylvatica | reverse complement strand
TTTACTCGCTTATATAGCACCAGTAATTCCCCAGCACTTCATAGACATTATAATCACAGTCCCCATTGGGGCTCACAATTTACATTCCCTATCAGGATGTCTTTAGAGAGTGGTAAGAAACCACAGAACCTAGAGGAAAGTTATGAAAACATGGGAAGAAGTTCCAAACTCCTTGTAGATGTTGTCCTTGGTGGAATTTGAACCCAGGACCCCAGTGCTGCAAATAACACTGCTAACCACTGAGCCACCATACAGTGCTAGCCACTGAGCCACCAAAATCCATAGTATTTACACTGTGAAAGTAGTGTCTGCAGGCAAAGTAGTAATGTCAGTATAGTAATTGTATCCATACAGAATTGACAGAATTAATAATTGTTTTTATTCTTCGGCACATACATCACACATAAGGAGTCATTTTTCAGTACCATAGTTATGTTAGATGTTCTGATTGGCATGCCTTGCACAGACCATTGTGTCACTATGTACAAAGCCCAAATGATTTGCTGTACACATTATATTTGCCACATAACTGCGATTTACACTGCTAGGTTAATTGACTTCCCAGAAATTTGGCCTTAGTAGCAGGTTCTTGTCTGATCGACATAGGGATACTAAATTGAAAGCTTCAACTGAGATGTGGATGAATATAGTACTGCTTAATAACGATGGCGCTGAATAGAAAGCGCTTATATTAAAAAAATACCAAATATATATGATAATATGGAGCTACATGGTGCAGTTTCATAGAGAAAACTGGAATATTTAATGCTTGAGTCTCAATCACATTTGGAAGAAGGAAGATCCTTTAAACAGGACTGTGGGGCCATGGCCAACAAAGTAGGATCACTCTGCTCTACATTTTTAGATTGTTTTAATAATCTCAATATTTGTTGCAGTTTAGGCTACTGAAAATGCTTCATTTTATGATAACCTTGAGTAAAGAAGTTAACTATGCATTCCCTGGTGGTCTAAGGTAATGGTAGGGTCAAAATTAAATTTTGGTTACTTCTGGAAGGACTTGTCCTCACAAAACCTTCAAAAAAGATAGGATGACGTAAAACCGGTCCTGTCTATAGATTAAAGCTGTTTTCCAGTTATAATATTAATGACTCATCATGAGGATAGCTCATCAATGTCAGATTGGAGGGGATCCAACAACTAGCTCCCCCAATAAACAGCTGCTTCCAGTTATGGCAATGGCCGAAGGTAAAAGGTGAACAGAGCTAAAACTGTAAAGGTTTATTCACTGTGTAGTGACTGGTTAATTCAATTGTAGCTGACCTGCAGTATCTCAGGACTGATACATAAAGTGTATTTCAAAAATTGCATTATCACATAGTATTCTCACTTACTATGTATAGAACCATAAATTATTACACAGTGTACTTACTGATTATGTATTGCACAATCCATTATCAAATAGTGCTTTCACTTATTATGTATTGCAACATCCATGATTAAATAGTGTCCTTACTGATTATGTATAGCATCGACCATTATTACAGTGTCCTCACTTATTATGTATAGCACCATCGATTAATAGTGTCCTCACTTATTGTGTATAGCACTGTCCATTATTACATAGTGTCCTCCCTTATTTTTATGGCATTTGTCAACCATTACATAGTGTCCTTAGTTAAAGTGGTTGTCAACTACTTGGACAACCCTTTCTTAATCTTAATTTTTGGCCTCGAAAAATAAAAAAATGTATACTCACTCCCGTGCTGGCGCCGTTCCAGTGGTGTCAGCACTCACCCTCCTGGGGCAATCATGCGGTTGTTGTGACATTTGACCCCAGCGCCCAATCAGCACAGGCGCCACTGTCTCCAACTTTGGACAAATCGAACATGAAGAGGAAGTCCTGGCTGCAGCTACTCTCTCACTTCCTCTTCATGTTCAATTTGACAGGAGGCAAGGACAGTGAAGCCAGCGCTGATTGGGCACCGGGGTCACGTGTCACAACAACAACAGTGCGAGTGCCGACACTGCTGGAAAGTCACCTGCATGGGAGTTGAGTATAAGCTTTTTTTTTTTATCGGGGCCTAGCGTAGGGTATGAGAAGAAGTTGTCCAAGTAGTGGACAACTTCTTTAATGTATCTGTGGAGCCCAGCTGCGTCTGGATTCATATCTCCCAGAAGGGTGCGCAGAGGGAATTCACCACTAGAGGTCTCAATATACCTTCATACACCTTCACCCATCCCTAAGACCACCAGAGGGAGCTCCGATACTGATATAAAAGGATGGTGAAGACAGGAAAGGGAGCTCAGTCAGCTCAGAGTTCAGATTAGAGAGACTGCAGAGCAGTTCAGTTCAGCAGAGTGGAGGCTAGTAAAGTGGAACTGAATCCATCCCAGTCTAGTCAGAGCTGAAACAAGCGAGTAGTCTGCAGACAGAGCAGACGAGTGGCGTTTGCAGCAAGGGACTCCAGAGCTCAAGTTGGGAGCCAGGAGTGTGCCGACGCTCAGAGAGCGGCGAAAAGGCAGCCCACCAACTGCCAGTGTGTGTAATCGTGTGAGGGCCCGGGTAGGCCGAAGGCGAGTGGAAAGAGAAGTGAATGAGACAGAGGAGTCTTCATAGCTCACCTCAACGAGAATTACCGGACGCCGGGGTCCGAGCCTATAGGGATCTCCACGACCCATTAGGAAAACACCGGAGTTCCTGGAGGACTACAGGTCCCAGGAGCACCACAGAGCTGATACGTAACAGGGGCCAGAGGGACGGAGTTCAGGCGAGCAGGGCCCTGCAAGCAGGGACACTGTACTTCAAGAAAAGGCCCAATCACAAGGTCAGCCAGGTGCAGGACGAATACTAAGTTAGGCCCAGCTTCATGCAGGCCAGGACTTTATTACAGTAAGGCAAGGAACAGGAGGCCAACACCTACTCAGTGGGAGAATCTGGATGTGCACCCTTCACCCTACAGTGCTCCGGGGAGTGCCTGCAACATCTTCAGTAAAGGTACCAAAGTGACTTGTGTGTGTGTCCCTCTTCTTACCCCTAACTGCCGGGTTCCCGTCCATCCTGCATCCCTACACATCTAGCTGCCCTGAAGGACTGAGCCTCACCTGTGGGAGGCCTAACACCTATAGCTGCACAACACCAACCCTTCAGTGGATCTGCACCGCAGAGCTGGTCACCCTGACCAGGTACCACATGTGGCGTCACGAATCCCCATACCAACATTCAATTCCCCTGTAAATATCCCACTTTTATGGGTGAGCGCCCAGGGCCACGGACCGAGCTGTGTTGCCGAGACATCCCCTTTAGAAGTTATTAAGCTCGGATCCGAGTACCCCACTGCTCTGGGAGGGCGGCTCATATCCAGTGTCAGATGCCTCTGCGTGTTGTTTGTTTTAGCCTAAGGTGTAGCATGTATTCATTTTGAGGAGTTGAATCCTGTATATAGGGCAGTGTATTCAGAGAGAAATGGGGCAATTTTCTCCATTCTTTCTTGGTTTCCCATATGTGTACCTGTGGGTTCATCATGAGACTTCCATCACAAGATGTATTATGTGATATCTCATCTATTATGTGAACCACCCACCATATGACATATCAGGTGACTCAGTCTGAACAGCCTGGGGCTCCAGGTAACCTCAGTCTTCCCCTGCTTGCCTGACTGCATTGCTCCTGTAAAGTTTTGAAGAATAGGGATTTTGCAAAGGGGTTGTTTTTGCAAGGATTGAACTAGACCCTTTAGTTCCAGTGCATAAAAATTCTAATACATCAGCCCAGCAGGCCACGTAGTTTTAAGTACTTGTTGCACGTTGCAGTATGTAAGGGCCCCGTCACACATAGCGACACACCAGCGATCCCGACAACAATATGAACTTGTCAGGATCGCTGGTGTGTCGCTACATGATAGTTGCTGAGCTGCCAAACAGGCAGATCTCAGCAGCGATCAGGACAGCGACTATGCATATAACTACATGCAGCCGCGCACTCCACTCCTGAGTGCTGGCGCCAGAGCTGGGATTTCACATGTGAGCGTCGGATGTTTTCGTCGCATGTGTGATCCCGGCCTCACAAGCGATGCACGTCGCTTAGTTACCCGCAGTGTACCTTAGATACCAGCGCCCTGGTGCAGGGAGCTGGTAACCAAGGTACACATCGGCTTTCTAGGCACCGAGCGGCGCCTAGAAACCCGATGTGTACCTTGGTTACCAGCTCCCCTGCACCAGCGCGCTGGTATCTAACGTACACATCGGGTTTCTAGGTGCTGAGCGGTGCTTAGAAACCCGATGTGTACCTTGGTTACCAGCTGCAGCTCGCTGATCGCTGGTCTCCCCGCCTGTCACACGCAGCGATGCGTGCCTGCCAGCGGGAGACCAGCGATCAACAAAATGTCCAGGACATTCCATGACAATCAGTGATACCCATCAGGGGGGCTGATCGTAGTTACGTGTCACACACAGTGATATCGCTGGGCAGATCGCTGTTGCGTCACAAAACTTGTGACTCAGCAGCGATCTCGTTAGCGGTCTCGCTATGTGAGACGGGGGCTTAAGGCTCTGAGCTCATACTCTGGAGTGGTGTCCTTGATACATCTCTGAGCTAGGTTATAGGAGCCAGTAATTCAGAATGTAATGTCACTCTGGGATTGTCTGTACTTAGCTGTATCTAAGATGCCCTGTCTCATTAATCCTGATATCAGATGATGTGGCACCATTGACAAAGCTCTGTCTGTGACTATTGTAAACAGTCCTATGGATAAAGCTCTGCAGGTACAATGTGTGCAGTATTATTCCTATTATAGGTATCAGTTAAAGACAGCTTCCCGTGCATACTAAAGAGGTGTCTAAGTGACGGATTTGCTCCTTATTAGCAGTGGCAGTAAATTCTTTCCAAATATGTAACCGATCTGATTTAGCGATACTGACAAAGTCAACTACACACATTTATTTCAGGAACTTTCCCATAAGCAGAATAGATGGCTGAGAAATATGGAGAAGCGAATGACATGATTGTAAAATACAGTCTGCAGTGCAAGACTCAATTACAGGCTCTGTGTGGTGATTTGCAAATACTGGATCTCATTTATCAAAAACATCTCCGACAAGAGGACCTCATTGCCTGTAGCAATTAATCAGGGTTTTGCATTTATTTTCTAAATTGTACTGAAAAAAAAATGAAGTATTGAATCTGTATACCCTTCAGATATACTGATTTGGGCAACAACCAGCCCTCTTTATTCAGTCTACATCTGGTGTTTTCACCAATTATTTAAATCAGCCATAACTTACCAACAATGGTTGGTTTTCTGGTCCCATCGCTGTAAGACTCCACCATTGTGCTTTCCAATTCAACGTTATGACTTTCTACAAATTTCATCCAGTTTCGCACAATATAAATTGATAACATTTTTGGTACATACTAGCAAAATCCTTTACGGACCACATGACAACTGTTGGGAGGTCATCTATAGACATATACAGGAAAGACATGACACAATATCGCAATATTAGGGAACTTTTTGAGACACTCATAAGTGCACCTCAAATAAATGTACCTAAGGGGGTACTAGCATTGTTAGAAGACAATATCAAAGGCATCTCTAGCATTTTAAAGGGGTTGTTACTTATAGCTATATAGGTTGAAAAACGACCTAGGTCCATCAAGTTCAACCTTTCTCCACCACTTATATATTTCGACCAATCCGGAAAATTTTGTTTACCTTCTCACCCTCTGCAGCAATTTTTCCAACACTGTTCTGTACCCTCACCAATCTAGAAGAAGATTATAAGAGTTGAAACAAGAGAATAGAAAATAAACTTTATTTTATTTTAAAATCTAAATATACATTTTTTTCTCCATATTCCCATAGATGGAATATAAGAATATCTGTTGTTCACACAATAGATTTCCACACATTGAAAGACAGAAAAACAATAAATTACCAAGCAAGCTGTGTAATCTTTAACAAGATGGGAAGTGTTGCTTTCTAAAGTCTTGTGGTTATTTAGCCTCAGCACTGCTAAGGTGTAATATCTGCCTCAATCCTTGCATCCAGCCGTGAGAGCTCTCACGTCTTCCAATTTCCAACACAGACAGATCTCAAAATGCATCTGTCTCTGGCTCATTTGTGACTATAACATCAGCATTTAATTTGCATGTGTGATTAGTTACTCCTTAGATGTGTTGAGAGCACCAAAAACAATGTGCCTTCAAATTTTAATGATGTTCTGCTGTTCTCACCAGTATAATTTGCCTTTAACTGTACTTTGTTATATTATGTTTCTGACACACCTGTAGAACATACAGGATTATTTTGTCTGAAGATACTCATGCACATTGAAGATGCACATTAGGCTAATGTTGGCTGCAGTTGCCAATATTAACCTGTTTTGGCAGGTAGTCTAATGTATATGTGGTCACCAGACGAATGATGATTGGGAGAGATGTCGATCGGACATGTCCAACTTTGGATTGCCAATTTCTTTGTTCTCCCTGAGATACGCCACTGGCCAACAAATTAGTCGGCAACTTTCTCATAGACAACACAGGAGTGCTCCTGTATATGGGATTGTCTGTTGAGATGGCTGTCAGTCAAGCGATCAGCTAAATCATCGTTTGGCCAACAGCCTTCTAATGTGGTTGGCCAGCATTAATCATACTTGCTAACTATCCTAGAGTCTATCATAGAAAGTGGAGACTCTTTAGCCTCTCTGGTGTGCTGACAAGTCTCCTAGGTCTTACCAAAACCTTTTAAAATCCAGTGAATCTATTTCTTTGAATTTTCATTACTTGTACCCTGTTATCTCAGGTAGGTGGAGAAGTGGGTGTGTATGGGCTAAAAAATTGGTGGGAAATCAATGTGGACAGTTGTCACTGAGAAATGAGGTGTACCTACTCTAGCATAGCTGGGAAGGACAGGGTAAAATTCCACCTCTGCAAGGTTTGATTAGACATATCTGCAGTGTTTTTGCTAAAGAGCCAAGCTCTGTATCAGTGAGGAGACTTACTGGGTGTGTCATTGGTCACAGAGTCTGCTGGACGTAGAGGCGAGAGTTTGGGCTCGTGAGCACAGCCAAGGTATGAGGTGTGTCTGAGAGACACACCTAGCCAGGGTCTCTCTCTGAATTGGTCCTAGAGAGAAGGGACCGTGTAACGTGTGTGGGTGGTCGTATACTTGTGGGAGTTTTGGATGCCAGAGTATTGGACATGTATCAGGTGTATGTACTGTACTTTCATGCTGTAATTTAATTTGTGCAGGAGCATGGCTGTGTTGTGTTAAAATCCCACCAGGGAGTTAATAAACTTTGCCTTGCTGGACTAACAACATTGTCTATGTGAACACTGCTTAAGACCTACCAGAGAGAGTGAATCCCTACACTACATTCAAAAATTTTCAGTGGTGCACTGTACAGATCACTGATGCCAACCTCGTAAAGTTAACACGTGCCTCATACTTGATGGCCAAATTGAGAAATTTGAGCTTTATATGTTTTATTCTAGGTGTGTGGCCTTAATGCTATCAATGTCTGATCAGTTGGATTCTAAACCCTGTAATCACCTCTAATCACAAGGAAGGAGAAACATGTCTCCTAGACTGCTGCGGTATCCCTTACAGACTTTCTTTTCCTAGGAAATACGCCATCTGATGAGTCTGAGGAAAGAGAAAGAGAACCAAAAGTGCTGACATTCCCAGAGTACATCAACAGTCTTCTTGATACCGGCACCAGGCGACTGATTCAAGGTTTGCGCATGGAGTGTCAAAGTCGTGGACGATGTTCCTCCTATTGCCAGTTGTGCCACGTTACTTCTAGCCCAGATTCTCCACCAGAACCTGTTCTTCTAGAAGTCACAAAGGCAGTCCCGATATATGAGCTGGTCACAAACAACAACGTTACCCAGCAGGTAAGTGAATGTTATACATGGTGCCCCACAGGAAAAGAGGTCTTGGTATAGAAGATGTCCAGGACTTAAAATATTTGTCTGACAGAAGGGAAGGTGGAAAAATACAAAAATTGTTCTCAACTAAATTGACCGCCGTTCCTGTGCCGGCCAGTTCAATGGTCTACATATAACTCCCTGCGTCGATGATGTGCTGAACATTCACATGATGGCAATAGACAAACAATGGCCTCAGCATGTGTGGAATATGTCCCCTAAGGCTAGTGATTGCTTTCAGTGGTCACGTACATGTATTCCATGTCTTCATTCGAAACGTGAACAAAAATTAACGTGAACCAATTTTTTTATTTCATCTATTATTTTTTGGGTTTTTATCATTTTCATTGAGGTCAGTTTTTTCTTTTAACCCTAGACAACCTCTGTAATGCACAGACAAAAAAAATATAGGTAGTTTTAACGTAATTTTTACAAGGTAGATATATGTTGTGTGTGTGGAAAACAACTATGTCTTAATATCTGAAGCAGAAATCCAAAGCTGACCAGATTTCAGCCATGACATTTTTCTAGCGATAGAGAATGTATAACTGGTGGAGGAAGGTTGGATTCCGTGTCTTTTTTCAACCTATGTAACTATGTAATGCTGGGGTCACACAAGTGGATATTCTCTAATCCGAGAATCTGGTGAGTTATGCAAATCACATTTTGATCAAACTCTGCATGGCCGAGTGCAATCAATATCGGATCAAACTCGGGCATGCTGCGATTTTTTTTTTTCCCCGAACTGGCTCGGTCCGAGGAAAAATATCGGACATGTGCACGGCCCCATAGAGTAACCAAAAAGAACCAAGACAATGACATTAAATTTAATCTTCTGTCTTGCTTTAGTAGGGTTCTTGGTTACTTCTGATTCTTGACCTTATTTCAACCCAGAATATACTGAAGGTTTAGATTTATATCCCAAAGCCAAGTTCTCAGTTATGATAAAGAATAATTTACAACCCATGCACACAGGGTTCAGCTCGGTGCTTTTATGCGAGCACAAGACAGCTTGGTTTTGCTTACATTACACAGTAGGGTATGGATTATTCAATAACATAGACTAATTTAATGCCCCTAACTTTTATAAAACAAATTAATTCTTAACACTGCTCAAATATACTGATGTCAGAGAGTATAATGGGCTGTAATAGCTCATATTCCTATATGCAACAGCAATAGCGTATCATGAACCAAGCAAATAAAACAAAAAGGAGTTATTCAGTCATACAAGAAATCGACAACCAAGAATAAGCCTAGCCAAACTTTTCTGAAAATTAAAGGAATCTTATGTTTAAGTTGACAAGCAAATTGTTCTATCATTCCAACAATCCCCAAGTCGATATGTCCTATGAGGCATATTAGATGAATCAATGAGTATACAGTGAAGGCAAAGCAATTCCAGATTAAAGGGGATTTGCGAAACTTTAAGGCTAGGGTCGCATGAGCATATGTTCTCTCGTCCGATGGAATTGGGTAGGTTATGCTAATCACACTGTCACCAGAGTTTGATCAGAGTTTGATCATAGTGTGCTTTGATTATCTCTGATGAGGAGAAGATGAAGAAGAAAATGCCTCCATCTTCTCTATTCTGTCAATGCTTGGAAATCGGATTGCACTGAGATGTCATGCGAGTGCAGTCCGATGTTTTACAAGGACTCATTGACTTGCATGGCCAAGCGTGAGCCGAATATCGGATCAAACTTGGGCACACTGCATTTTTTTCCCTAGACTGGCTCTGTCCAAGGCAAAAAATTGGACATGTGCACGGTCCCATAAAATAGCATTTGTCCGAGTTCGATCCAATGTTTTGTCAGATCACACTCAGTCTGATAATGTGGTCGTCTGTACGAGCCCTAAAGGTGATTTACAAGACTTTAAGGGCACGGTTAGAGGGCTGTATAAATTGGACCAAGATCTGATCTCAATTCGTGAACTGGACGGCAGCTCTCCAAAGAGAAGGGTGGAGATAGATAGATAGATAGATAGATAGATAGATAGATAGATAGACAGACAGATAGATAGATAGATAGATAGAAAGTAGATGGGAAGGTTCACTCAACTGCTGAGCCATGTTAAGGGTGTACCTGTGCTTGGTTTGAGCACTCCTTTTATTGCTGACAGACTCAGTTTAATGTTCTTCGGGAACACTGGATCTTTCAGGGCTTTGTACGTTGTATGGTGGATATGAATGGTGCTGCAACTTTCTCCCATTCACGTGAATCTTGCTGAAGAGCATTCAGTGACAGAACACAATGTACAGAGCCATGCCATTTCCAATGTACCACAGTACCCTCAATCAGTAGATCAGTGGAGGTGCCAGGAGATTTGGTAATGATGATTTACTTACCAACACTGATGTTTGGTAGAAAATGGATGTTTCAGTCTACCTCAGTCCAACCCAGGAACATCTCCAACTCATATAAATTCCAACCTTTTCAGGCACAGACTGTTAGGGTTCGAGTTCCCACTCCTGCACAAGGGGAGTCTCGAACCAGTGCCGCTGCGGTCTCCCATTCATCTCCGGCCGCAGTGGAGCCTGCTCAGCAGAGACGTCGTTCCAAGCATCTTGCCCACTCCACTACTGGGCAGTGACTTGCTGCTGCCTTTCCTGGATCTGCTATTATAGCCAGTTCTGGAGCAGACGTCTTTGGGATAAAGTCCTGCATTTTCCCTTCTGAGCGTGCCCAGAGTGAGATCTCTCATTGGAGATCAGGGGTCACATGCTCAGGTACTGCAGCAGCTCCTATTGGCCCGCCAGGAAGGCCCTGTTACTACTAGTCTTCTGAACAGGTTCTCATTGGTCCTTGTTCCTGGAAGGTCCTGTAGCTGTTGCTATAAAAGGGTAGCATGGCTGGGCCGCCATGCGCTAATATCAACCATTGTATGCTATGCGCCAGTGTGGTCATGCGTGTGTGTGGTTAGGGACCCGGCTGAAATAAGCCACTAGAATACCGACTTAATCGGTGAGGAGTTTAGTGTGCTAGCTGGTCAGGGTCGGTGTCCTAGATGCCCTAGATTACCGGCATAACCGGTGAGGAGTTTGATTGCCGTATTCAGGGTCTGGCGTTCAGACGCCATAGATTGCGGGTGACTCCCGCGAGGACATTAGCGCATGACCACGTATTATGCTCGCTTAGCAATTAACCGTGTGCCTGAGAGCCTGACAGGACACGGTGTTTGTTCTCAGCGGCTCTGTGACGTAACAGGGTTCGCTCTCGACGCTAGACAGCGCCCTAGCGTTTTACTTTGCGGCTCACTGAAGCTAAGTGAGTTCGCACATATCGCCATATAGCACTGTGGCATCCCGTTAGCGGCTCTGTGAATTAACAGAGTCTGCACTTACTGCCACAACGCGCTACGGCGTTTATTTTAGCGACTCTGCGGGATAACAGAGTTCGCTACTTTCGTCATCTTACTAGCAGCAGGCTTTGCTTGCACGGTGGACCCCGGGCTGCGAACGCACCTCTCCACTTTATATATTTGGTGCGTTCCGCAGACCCTAACATAATATTAGCGCCAGGGTCTGGCTAGTAAAATGGCGGACGAACAGCGTCTATTGCAGTACATCCAGCAGCTGAAGGGTAGGTTGGAGGCTCTTGAGAGCACAACCTCAGCTGTGGATGTTACCGCAGTCGCTGTTCAGGCTGCTAGCGTGGCTGCAGCCAGTTTGTCCTCTGCCACCTCTGCCCCTACATTATCCCACCTCCCGCTTCCTGACAAGTTTGCCGGTGATAGCAAGCAATGTCGGGGATTCGTGAGTCAGTGCTCTATACATCTCGAGCTTCTGGCTGCACGTTTTCCCACGGATCGGGCACAAGTGGGTTTTGTACTTTCTCTACTCTCGGGCAGAGCGTTGGAGTGGGCAACGCCGCTGTGGGAGCGAGATGATCGTGTGGTGCAGAGTGCTCCTCGTTTCTTGGAGGCTCTTAAAAAGGTCTTTTTAGGACCCCAGGTCACCCACGATACGGCGCTACAACTGCTGGCATTAACACAGGGTTCGTCTTTGGTCAGTCAGTTTTCCGTCCAGTTTCGGACTCTGGCTGCTGAGCTAGATTGGTCTGATAAAGTTCTTATTCCTATCTACTGGCGGGGACTGGCTGACCATGTTAAAGACGCTTTGGCTACCAGGGAGATTCCCGCCACACTGGAGAAGCTTATCTCCATATCTACCCGCATTGACCTCCGTTTTCACGAGCGGAGGTTGGAGCGGGCCCAGTGTAGGCAGAGGTTTCGGTTGGCTCCTACCTTTGCCAAACCTCTCGAATTCCCCGATCTGGCGTCCGAACCTCAAAAGGCCACAGAAGTTCCTCATGCAGGACCTAAGTCTCGGTCCGTCCGAGTATCCGTGGTTTGTAACCATTGTCAGCAGACAGGACACTATGCCAACAGATGTCCACAGCGATCGGGGAAGCGATCGCGTCTAGTGGCCCTGGGAGGAGGTTCACTAGAGACAGCGGCATTTTCCTCCAAGATAACATTTAAAGGGACAATCACTGTTGGTACTTCCATTCTCACCGCCGACCTTTGCGTGGACTCAGGAGCAGAGGGGAATTTCATGTCCTCTAGCTTTGCTCGCCGTCATGCAATACCTCTGGTGGCGCTTGACAAATCAGTGACTGTTCGGGTAGTGAATGGGTCGTCATTGCCCTCACAAATTACACACCAGACTGTCCCACTTGCATTGTCTGTATCTCCTTCCCATCAGGAATTTATTTCCCTACTCGTCCTTCCCGAGGGAATAGACGAGATCCTACTAGGTATACCTTGGCTCCGTTTCCACTCCCCACATATAGAGTGGACTTCGGGTAGGATACTGGGTTGGAGTGATGCATGTACAGGCAGATGTGTCAGAAGTTGCGTTCAGGTTACCACTACTGAGTTACCCGCAGATCTTACTCCACTTCCCAAGCACTACTGGTCATATGCAGACGTTTTCTCCAAGAAGGCTGCGGAGACTCTTCCGCCTCATCGCCCCTATGACTGTCCTATCGACCTCTTGCCTGGCGCAGAACCTCCTCGGGGAAGGGTCTATCCCCTCTCTCTTCCTGAGACAGAGGCCATGTCGCAATATATTCAGGAGAACCTGGCAAGAGGGTTTATTAGGAAGTCGGTGTCACCGGCAGGGGCGGGATTTTTCTTCGTGCAGAAGAAAAACGGAGATTGCGTCCGTGTATTGATTACAGGGGTCTTAACGCCATCACCGTTAAAAACAAGTACCCGTTGCCCCTGATCTCTGAGCTATTTGATAGGCTTCGGGGAGCAAGGGTATTCACTAAACTAGATCTGCGCGGTGCTTATAACCTGATTCGCATCCGTGAGGGGGACGAATGGAAGACGGCTTTTAATACCAGGGATGGGCATTACGAATATCTGGTGATGCCCTTTGGGCTCTGTAATGCTCCAGCCGTTTTCCAAGACTTTGTCAATGACATCTTCCGGGATATGCTCTCCACCTCGGTCGTAGTCTATCTGGATGATATACTCATCTTCTCTCCAGATATTGACTCCCACCGGAGGGATGTTGGCAGGGTCTTCAACCTCCTACGGGCAAATTCCCTTTACGCAAAGTTGGAGAAATGTGTGTTTGAGCAGGAGTCCTTACCTTTCCTGGGCTATATCATCTCCGCCCAGGGATTGGCTATGGATCCTGCCAAACTACAGGCGGTGATGGACTGGCAAGAACCCCACTCTCTAAAGGCGGTGCAGCGCTTTATGGGGTTCATTAATTACTACCGTCAGTTCATTCCCCACTTCTCAACTTTGGTAGCTCCCGTGGTTGCCCTTACCAAAAAGGGAGCTAATCCCAAATTGTGGTCTGAAGAGGTCTCCAAGGCCTTCACGTCTATTAAGTCTCATTTCGCTAGAGCTCCCATCCTACATCGCCCCGATGTTGATAAGCCATTTATATTGGAGGTGGATGCCTCGTCCGTTGGTGCTGGAGCAGTCCTCTTCCAAAAGGATGCTCAAGGACGGAAGCATCCATGCTTCTTTTTCTCCAAGACCTTCACACCAGCAGAGAGGAATTATTCCATCGGGGACAGGGAGTTGCTAGCAATGAAGTTGGCCTTCTCGGAGTGGAGACATCTGTTGGAGGGAGCTCGCTTTCCCTTCCAAGTCTTTACGGATCACAAAAACCTGGTATATCTTCAGACAGCCCAGCGGCTTAATTCTCGCCAAGCCAGATGGTCCTTGTTCTTCTCCCGGTTTCATTTCACACTGCATTTCCTCTCGGGAGAGAAGAACATTCGTGCCGACGCTCTCTCTCGCTCTGTGGTGTCCTCGGAGGAGGAGGTGGAGGAGCCTCGGCTTATCGTCCCCACAGAGAGCCTGAGAACAGTGGCCCCGGTTTCGCTAGAGTCTGTGCCCCCGGGCAAGACTTTTGTGCCTACTAATTTGCGACCGGAGGTACTCTCTTGGGCACATTCGTCCAGGGTGGGTGGACACTTTGGGGCAAAGAGGACATCTGAATTGCTGGCGAGGACATATTGGTGGCCGCATATGGTCCGTGATGTTGGGGACTATGTTCGGGCGTGTGTCTCCTGCGCCAAAAATAAGTCTCCACGACAACGGCCAGCTGGGTTACTTTACCCTTTGCCGGTGGCAGACAGGCCCTGGGAGATGGTTGGGATGGACTTTGTGGTGGGCTTGCCCAAGTCTCGGGGTTGCACCATCATTTGGGTAATCACCGACCATTTCTCTAAAATGGTGCATCTGGTGCCACTACCACGGTTACCTTCCGCACGGGCTCTGGCAGCGTTGTTTGTTAGGCACATCTTCCGTTTACACGGCATGCCGGACAAGATTGTCAGTGACCGAGGTCCCCAGTTTGCGTCTCGGTTCTGGAGAGAGCTTTGTCGTCTACTCAGTATTGAGTTAAATCTCTCTTCAGCGTACCATCCTGAGACTAATGGGTTGGTAGAGAGGGCCAACCAGACCTTGGTCACCTATCTACGACATTTTGTCTCAGCCAGGCAGGATGACTGGGCATCCTTGCTACCATGGGCTGAGTTTGCATTAAACAATGCTGTGGCTGATTCCACCGGACAGACCCCATTCCTCCTGAACTACGGTCAGCATCCGCGGGTACCAGTGCCTATGCCCGTGTCTTCCGCCGATTCCAGGGTGGCAGACTGGGCTGTGGAGGCACGGGACATTTGGGACCGCACGCAGGATGCCATTCAGGCCTCCAAAGAGAGGATGAGGTCTTCGGCCGATGCCCATCGGCGCCCCGCTCCTACATTTGCTCCTGGGGATTTGGTGTGGCTCTCCGCCCGTAACATCAGGCTGCGAGTTGAGTCCACTAAGTTGGCACCCCGCTACCTGGGTCCTTTCAAGGTCCTCGAGCAGGTTAACCCTGTGGTATACCGTTTAGCTCTTCCACCACGCCTGGGTATCTCCGACACCTTTCACGTGTCCCTCCTGAAACCCGTGCTCATGTCCCGGTTTTCTGAGTCATCTGCCGGGACATCGGGTTCATCTGCGGATGACCATGAGGTGAACGCCATCGTGGGGTGTAAGGTGGTACGGGGCAAAAAGTTTTATTTGGTGGACTGGAGGGGCTATGGGCCTGAGGATAGGTCTTGGGAGCCTGCCGAGCATGTTCACGCTCCGCAGCTCATCGCTGCCTTTGAACGCAGCGAGGCCCAGAGAAGGGGGGTAATGTTAGGGTTCGAGTTCCCACTCCTGCACAAGGGGAGTCTCGAACCAGTGCCGCTGCGGTCTCCCGTTCATCTCCGGCCGCAGTGGAGCCTGCTCAGCAGAGACGTCGTTCCAAGCATCTTGCCCACTCCACTACTGGGCAGTGACTTGCTGCTGCCTTTCCTGGATCTGCTATTATAGCCAGTTCTGGAGCAGACGTCTTTGGGATAAAGTCCTGCATTTTCCCTTCTGAGCGTGCCCAGAGTGAGATCTCTCATTGGAGATCAGGGGTCACATGCTCAGGTACTGCAGCAGCTCCTTTTGGCCCGCCAGGAAGGCCCTGTTACTACTAGTCTTCTGAACAGGTTCTCATTGGTCCTTGTTCCTGGAAGGTCCTGTAGCTGTTGCTATAAAAGGGTAGCATGGCTGGGCCGCCATGCGCTAATATCAACCATTGTATGCTATGCGCCAGTGTGGTCATGCGTGTGTGTGGTTAGGGACCCGGCTGAAATAAGCCACTAGAATACCGACTTAATCGGTGAGGAGTTTAGTGTGCTAGCTGGTCAGGGTCGGTGTCCTAGATGCCCTAGATTACCGGCATAACCGGTGAGGAGTTTGATTGCCGTATTCAGGGTCTGGCGTTCAGACGCCATAGATTGCGGGTGACTCCCGCGAGGACATTAGCGCATGACCACGTATTATGCTCGCTTAGCAATTAACCGTGTGCCTGAGAGCCTGACAGGACACGGTGTTTGTTCTCAGCGGCTCTGTGACGTAACAGGGTTCGCTCTCGACGCTAGACAGCGCCCTAGCGTTTTACTTTGCGGCTCACTGAAGCTAAGTGAGTTCGCACATATCGCCATATAGCACTGTGGCATCCCGTTAGCGGCTCTGTGAATTAACAGAGTCTGCACTTACTGCCACAACGCGCTACGGCGTTTATTTTAGCGACTCTGCGGGATAACAGAGTTCGCTACTTTCGTCATCTTACTAGCAGCAGGCTTTGCTTGCACGGTGGACCCCGGGCTGCGAACGCACCTCTCCACTTTATATATTTGGTGCGTTCCGCAGACCCTAACACAGACAGCCCATAATTGCCTTGATTGTATTTTATAGTATATATGGTTGGTAAAAAATCAAATGTCCATCAAGTTCATCCAATGGATAGAAAAGGTGAAAGGAAATGGGATATATGCACATCCATAATGCATAATCACAGCATATGTGGAAATGTTGGCAACTTCCGGTAGAATGTATTAAGCATTTTGTGCCAGTTTCCATGCATCAAAAAAGTAGCAAATTTTGCCGAACATCTTTATTTGTGCAAAACTTTGAGACTGAATCAAGTAGGAGAAAAATTTGGTGTGGTTAGTTAGTCAAATAAGTGTAAGCCCGATTTATTAACTGCAACTTTGAAAAAAGTCACCATTCTAACTCTACTGGGAGGAGGGGAATAAAAACTAATGAAAGATCTCTGGACAGAAGTTTTATTTTTCAATTTTCATCAGATTTACCAGCATTAAGATAACTTTGGTGTGAATAAAACAAGATCAGCCTCGTGTAAAAATGACTTTCAAAATTTTCATGATCAATTTCCCTTTCTGTCTATCTTAAGGATAGGTTTTTATTTAAGAGTGAATGTCCACCATCACCCCTAGATGAAACTTTGTCGCTTACTGCATACTACTTTAATATTGAAGCAGATTTGGCATCAGGGTATGGTGACTTACGTAAGGATAGTACAGTATGGGGAAAAGACCATTATTTTATTAGCCAACATAGCTAAATAATATTGTGCCATTTGGCTAATAGGAACAATCAAAGATTATGCTAAATTTATGAGCCACTTGCCCTTTAGTTATGACCACCGAATGCCTGAGTTTTATAATTTAGCTCTTTGCAGATGAATTTATTCTTTTTTTTCTTTCCCAGAAATAATGGGCACTAATCACTATTAAGATGACAAAAGAAAATCATTCGTAAAGAATTTTGAACCCATTTAGTTTTTAGGAACAAAAAAAAGCACAATGGTGTCCAAGAGCTGACGTTCACTTGAAAATCTGTGTGTAGGGCCAATGTTCTGCTGTCTGTCTTCTTACGGCAAGGTTCCACGCTCATGGCTGTCTGTCCTTCTCTCAGTTGCTGCAGGAAGCCGTGCTCAGCTCCCTTTGGTGCTCAGGTCGGGGTGATGTGATTGAAGATTGGTGTCGATGTGACTCCACAGCATTTGGTGTAGACGGACTTCCGACGTGTGCTCCTCTGCCACAACCCATGTAAGGTTCAAGGATCCAGAGTTTACCTACATTTCTGTGTTCACTCTATCAGAATGTTCTTCCTTCTTTCATTCTTCTCATAGATAAGACCTAAAAATAACAGACTTTTAAAAAATTTCTATCGATTCTCCCAGAACACAATTTTTTTGAAAATCTTATTAGCACAAATGAGTTGTTAGAGGCTTTAGACGTCATGGAGGGTGGAACCCCAAATGATCAGATGTTATCAATTGCTCTTCATTTAAATGTCCACATGTAATTCTAAAGGGAATCTTATCGGTGTTAGCCCCATCTTACAGCGGCATAAAGAAGGGACCAAAACTCTCATTCTCGTTCAGTCTCACTTTTTGCTGTTGTTTTTATAAAAAAAAGTATTTATCTACCACAGCTCTGCTAGAACTCTCAATGGTGATCGCCTACTAGGTAGACCTCCATATTCACAAGCTTCAGATATCTCCACTCACACCGTTGGTTGACATCTTCCCACCTATGCACAGTGTAGGCTGAAAGCTGTCTATCAATGATGCCGGTGGGGCTAGACAGTTTCTCTTTAAAGCTTTAAATGACCGGAAAGGTCAGAAGATGACCTGTTTTGTTGGCAATGTTTTGGTTTTTTTTTTATATATCACAATCCTTAATAAAAATAAAAATTAGAAATCTTGCAATTTGTTTGTTGTTTCTGAAAATTCACATATACTTTAGCCATGGAGAACAGACTCAGACCCTGTCTTTTGTATTGAAGCATCTAATGAGCGAGTGCAATGGTCATTATGAAGGGAGGGGGAGCAGAGTCAGCTGTGATGTGACATTACCTAATGTGGTTGGTGAATCCTGTGTCATCAGTAGCGTTTAGAGGTGATCCTGCCTCTGATGATCAGGAAACTACTGTAAACTCTTCCTGAAATGACAGGAAGTATGAGTCTAAAATAGCCCCAGTGGCCAATTTGAAAATTGCAAGTTTACTAATTTTACCTATTAATAAAGATCATGACATTAAAAAAAAATTGCCCCTAAAATTTAAAATACATGTAACACAAAAACCTGATTAAAAAAATACATATGGTAATTTTCTGATGACTAATAACCTCTAAAAATGTTTCTGTAAAGACCACTTTTTTACGTGATAATTGGCCAAACAAGCATTTAAAAGAATTTTTGTGTAAATTTTGTGATCAGTCAATCAAAAAGGAAAAGTCTTGCTCTCTGGCTGATCGAACCTTTAGAGGGAATCTATCATGTTCCCAAATGTTATTAACCTGCAAAAATAGAGTTATTCAGCAGGGTAATAAAGTTCTAAAGCTGCCTGGTCCCTGCACTGAAAGCCCGGCTACCAGGAGAAAGGCGTAGCTTATGTGGGCAGCACAAATACCTATGTCAATTAGGAGATATGCAAACCGTACATGGACCGAACAATTAAGAGACTAACATTACAGGATGGATGATAAACGTATAATCACTTGGCGCACACATGTTGAAACCTCCACCAATTCCAAGAATGAGAGGCCAAAGGTCCCCTGTGTGAGTAGAGAAGTAGTAAGCATCTGCGACCACCACTTTTTTAGACCGTGAATGCAGTGGTAGTCACACTGCTCAATACTACTATATTCATGCAGGGAACCTTAGGTCCCCTCTTTTTGTTATCTATGGGAGTCAAAGTAATTGACCCTCAACAATCATTAGTGTCAACCAACTTGCTATTGTTAAGATGTGCCGGGTCTGAAGTAAGAGAGAGGGGCCTGCAACTGTCCCTGGAGCTAAGACCTTCACCATCCCTGTCCCAGGGGTACTCTTGAAGGTAGAAAGGCCTGTGTCTCCAATCTTACTATGCGCCTGAATGCACACTGAACTAATTCCTCCCCCAACCAGGGAGGTATGGAACTGACGTGAAACGGATAGCACAAACCAGACAGACAGGGGAAACAGACTGGAATTAAAAGAAACTGCAATCATACAAAAACGCTCAAGAAACAACAAAATGGAAAACAAGGGAACAGTAGGAGTGACCAATCAAAAGGAAGAGGATAAGTAAATACATACGCTACCAAAAAAAAAACTCTGAGAGCAAACACCTACTGAATGTCACAAAAAAGGACTACTCCTTCACCACCAAATTGGGTAGTTGTAAGCTATCACCAGTAGGGAACAGAGGAAGCAATGAGGTTTAAATAGCAGAGTGATAGGATGGGCCAAATAGCAAATGGAAAACATCCGCTGGAGTAGACGAAAGGCAAAGAGTAATCAGCACCCGGACAGCGACAGGATCTCCAATGGTTCAGCTGATAGACAAGACTGTCGGATGGAATCCTGAGGCATGACAGCTATATGGTGGACCGAGCTATGGGCAGAAATCTGGTGCCGGCTGACCTTAGCTCATTTTACCATACTTTTTGCTAACTCCTGTACAGCCCTTTTGTCTTTCCACATCACCTTTCACAGATCACTGTCATCCTTAGTCCCTGCGCACACTGCTGGCGACTCACAGCTCTCGTTTCCATAACAGGATATTGTTTGTCGCTGTCTCATCTTTTATGTGATGCAATAAAACATATTTTATTGATAATTATGTTTCCACAGTTCCCAGTCTCATGTTCGGCTTCACACATCTCTGAGCTTTGTGGGATATGAGTAATAATTTTCTTTTTTTTATTAAGTTATGGATCGCAGCTTGCTAAACCAATTTAGCAAGCAGCGCCGCGCGCCTACCCTCTGTATGTTTCATGTGCTATAAAGCGCTCTCTCTGCTCCATAATCTGATCTATAGGGTTGTGTCACTGACTCATAAGCTCAAATCATTGCAAATATGGTAAGTCAATAAAAAAAATGTAACTGCAAAGACTCTTCAATAATGTGACCGGAGAAGTGCGGTAGGCAATCTGTTTTCCTGTTGAGACATACCATGTATCTAAAGGGTATGCCACACTAAACAACATCGCTAACGGGATCGCTAAAAAACGTCACTATTTAGCGATCCCGTTAGCGATGTTGTTGTGTGCGGCATCTGCCAGCGACGAGCTTCCTGCTGTGATCTCGCTCGTCGCTGGAATCGTTCCGGACCCTATTTTCTCGTCGGCGCTCCCACTGGGTAAGTATTATCGCTGTGTGTGGCACCTTTTATTTAGCGATTTAGCGGTACTTTTGTACCGCTAAAGTCGTTAAGGAGATCGCTAACCGCGATAGCGTCCTAACGACATAGCTAAATAAAGCCGCTACTAGCGATATTAAAACGATCCCGCTAGCGATCGCAATTAGTATGCGTCTTTATCGTGATCGCTAGCGGGATAGATTAGTGTGGCAGTACCTTAAGGCTTTAAAGCAGATTTTGCTTTATGGTTAAAAATGTTCCAACACAGTGTAGATCTTAGTAGAAGCTACCTTTAAAGTGAATCTGTCATCAGGTTTTTGCTCCCCATCTAAGAGCACCATGATATAGGGACAGAGACCCTGATTCCAGAGATCATTTATTTTATTGAGTGCTGCAGTTTTGATAAAATCCCTCTTTTCTCTGCTGCAGATCTACCATCTACTAAGCTGTGTATAACCCTGTCCATATCACTGATTGGCAGCGTTCTGTGTGTACTGTGCATAGGCAGAAAGCTACCAATCAGTGGTGGGTTTAATATCTGGTAGCACGTTTACTAGTCCTCTGCCGATAAAACAGCAATTTTATGAAAACTGCACAAAGCAGCACAGTAAGTGACACATTGCTGGAATCAGGGTGTTTGCCCCTACTTTATGCTGCTGACAAATTATTTAACAGACGGTCCTAAACATAAATCTAGGTTGATTGCGCCTCTGTTGGTCTTAGCAGTGAATTGAATTATTGGACTGCGGAGTTGAATATTTCATGACATGAGGCCAATAACTGTTCTGAGTATACTCTCCTATCAGCTGATTTATTGATCAGAAACATGGATATTGATCAAAAGAAAGTGTCTATAGATTTGTAATAAAAACAGTGACGATTGGATTTCTTTTTTTCTTTTTTTTATCTTCTGGTAGCTCAAACAAGAGAGAAGATGTAAGAGCTGGTAGATATCTGATCGACCATAGTTGTCAGTGCAATGAATTGCATCACTCCGTAGGGCCTACTTAATAAAAGCCAATTTACATTAATAATTGCTTAGCTAAGTTTGGTAAAAACATCAATGGCCTTAATCAATAACAGAATCCAAGTTATTATTTAATCCTTAACTCTTCCTTATCCCACGTCCTTGGTATTTTTCCAGGAAATCAAGTTTTCTCCAACACGACTTAGGGCATTTTAATGATACCAATTTATGGAATTTCCTTGGTGGAAAAAATGAGAGAAAGGAGCGTGTTCTGAGGGTAGTAGGTTAAAAATATAAAACCAATTGTGAAAATGTTTTCATCTTCAAAATTGTACTGAGGGCACAACTCCAAATGGCACAATAATGGATAGTGCATTTGTTTGGAGGCCTGGGAAGGTAAGCATCTCTGCCTTTTTGCTGTGATTATGAATTTTTGGAGGATTTTCAAGTCCTCTTTTTGTGCTGTTTCTGTTTAGTGTTAGGACTCGTAAGCGTAAGGACCCGTGACGTGGGTTACGAGCTTGGGTATTTTGGCCAAAATATTAACTAACACCTCACATATTTTTTATATGTGTCTTTTGCACTTTATTTTTCAAGGTGCAGTTGGGCCCATTCGGTCTGGTAAACTGTGGCTGTAATGTATGGTGTACAGTTCATATAGTGTCTTGTGCTTGGGTGCGAGGAAAACACATGAGACACAGGTTTGATATAGAAGGACTTGTATTACTTCATACAAGTGGCAAAAATAGTCACACAGTTTGCAGGTACAGAAGCAGGAGACACAGCAGGCCAGAGTAACTTAAGCTCAGCAATAACTCTCCACAACAGGTTCAGGATCTCTTCTCTGTTACCGTAATTCCATGCAAACGTGGATTTATCAAATAGCAGGTTTCCAGAGTCCACAAGTGTTCCAAAGTTCCTCAGTAGGAAACAGCTGGAGTACAAAGTCCAAGGTTTTCCAGGAGTCAGGTCACAGGCTCACTGCAGGCTTGATTCTGAAGCACTGATTGCTCAGCTGAGGCTGCTTAAGAAGCAAGAGGGAGAGAATCAGGGCGGGAACATGAAAGCTGGAAACTCCATATTGACTGAGGGCAAGATAGCTGCAGCAAGACAGAAAGCAAAATGGCTGACGGAAAAACTGAGTTTCAAGAAACATGTACAAAGAACCTTACATTACTCCCCCTTAGGGACAACCTCCGGATGACCTCAGACCAGGCTTGTCTGGGTACCTCTGATGAAACTGGCGGAGCAAGCGAGGAGCATTAACGTTATTGACTGGTTCCCATGAGTTGTCCTCCACTGGGTAGCCCTGCCATTTAATCAAATATTGTAACTGATTTCTGTACAACCTGGAATCTAGAATCCTTTCCACCACAAATTCTTCCTGACCATCGACTAGCACTGGGTCAGGGCAAGGAGAAGAACGTCCAGGAAATGTATTGGGTGTTGCAGCCTTTAGTAGGGATACATGAAAGACAGGGTGGATTCTCATAGTTCTGGGCAGTTGAAGACGACAAGCAACGGCACTTATAATTTTACTGATTTTATAGGGTCCAATGTACTTATGTCCCAACTTAGACGATGGAATCCTTAACTTAAGATTTCTGGTTGACAGCCAGACCAAGTCTCCTACCTTGAAAGCTGGTGCAGGTTTACGAAATTTATCTGCTGCTTTCTTGTACCTTTCCTGAACCAATTCCAGATTTTCCTTTAGAAGATCCATATTCTTTTGTAAAGAAGTGATTCTTTCAGCCACTGCCGGCAAGGGCGTTTCTATGGGAAATCGAGGAAGAATGTTAGGATGATAACCTAAATTGGAGTAAAAAGGAGACTGCTTAGTGGAGGCGCTCTGAGAGTTGTTATAAGAGAACTCAGCCAGTGGAAGTAGATCCACCCAATCATCCTGTAGGTGGCAGATAAAGCAGCGGAGATACTGCTCCAGGGTCTGATTGGTTCGTTCTGTCTGTCCATTAGTCTGGGGATGAAAAGCAGAAGAAAGGTTTACTTTAATGTCCAATGCGGCACAGAAATTTTGCCAAAACCTTGAAGTGAATTGCACCCCTCGATCCGAAATAACCTCATCCGGTACTCCATGTAAGCGAAACACATTCTTAATCATCAAATCTGATGTCTGTTTTGCAGTGGGTAAGCCGACACAAGGGATAAAATGAGCTGCCTTTGTTAAACGATCAACCACCACTAGAATGGTGTTCTTCCCTTGAGAGGTTGGTAACTCCACAATGAAGTCCATAGAAATGGATCCCCACGGGCGGGACGGGGTGGGAAGGGGTGGCAACAGACCAGTTGGTGAGGAGAGAGGTGTTTTGCATCTTGCACAGACTTCACATGAAGTGACATAGTTTAAAACATCTTTCCTGTAAGTGGGCCACCAAAAGAAACGAGAAAGAAATTCCTGTGTCTTTAGAATTCCTCTATGCCCAGCTATCTTGGAATCGTGGATGAGTTGCAATACTCTCAATCTGACTGTTTCAGGTATATACAGACGTTGTCCCTGAATCCACACACCATTCTTAAAGACAAGACTTACGTCCCTTGGGGGTTGTGCCAACAAGGAATCCACATGGTATGCTTCCTTGATGTCCTTAAGTAGGTCTTGATTATGAATTACTCCTAGGAATCTAGAGTCAGGAAGAATAGTCTTAGGAGGAGTAATTGGACGTGTCTCTGCTGAGTAAATCCTAGAGAGTGCATCAGCCTTTCCATTGCGCGATCCTGGTCTATAAGAAATGACAAAATTAAATTGGTTTAAAAAAAGATTACAGCGAGCCTGGCGAGGAGTCAGGCACTTAGCCGACCTGATAAATTCAAGGTTACGATGGTCTGTCAGGACGACTATTTGCTGTGCAGCTCCCTGAAGAAGGTGTCTCCATTCTTTGAAGGCGGCAATAATGGCCAACAACTCTCTATTGCCCACATCGTAGTTCCTCTCAGCCGAAGACAACTGCTGGGAAAAGAAAGCACAGGGATGCAAGACATTCTTCTCACCTGTTCTCTGAGAGAGTATAGCTCCAACGGCACAGTCTGAAGCATCCACCTCTATTATGAAGGCAAGTTCGGGGTTGGGATGTACTAAGATAGGTGCGGTGGTAAATTTATCCTTTAGACGGGAAAATGCTTCCTGGGCATGGGGGGTCCAGGAGAACCTAGACTCTTTCCGGGTAAGTTGGGTGATAGGTGACACTACCTCAGAGAAATTCCTAATGAAACGTCTATAGAAGTTGGCAAACCCGATGAAGCGCTGCACCTCCTTCACATTTCTAGGAATTGGCCAATCCTTGATGGCTTGGGTCTTGCTTCCATCCATACTAATTCCTTGTGTAGACAGTACATACCCCAGAAATTGAATTTCGGTCCTATGGAATTCACACTTTTCAAGTTTGATGTAAAGATGGTTTTGTCTTAGACGTTCTAAGACCATTCTCACATGTCCATGATGTTCCTCTGTGGAGTTAGAAAAAATTAGAATATCATCCAAATTAATCACCACGAATGTATCTAGGAGATCCCTGAAGATGTCATTCACCAAGTGTTGGAAAGTGGCTGGGGCGGTACTCAGACCAAAAGGCATAACTAGATATTCAAAGTGTCCATAGCGTGACCTGAATGCAGTCTTCCATTCATCCCCAGGTCTAATACGGACCAAGTTATAGGCCCCACGAAGATCCAGTTTAGAGAAAATTTTGGCATGCCGCACTCTCTCCAATAACTCAGGGATTAAAGGCAATGGATAACGGTTTCTAATAGTAACCTTATTGAGTTCCCTATAGTCTACGCAGGGTCTCAGAGATCCATCTTTCTTCTTCACAAAGAAGATGGGTGCACCTGCAGGAGATGAAGAGGGGCGTATGAAGCCCTTGGCTAGATTTTCGTCTATGTAATCCTTTAAAGCCTTTAGCTCGGGCCCCGCCAGGGGTAGATCTTACCAAAAGGTATCTCTGCTCCAGGCAATAATTCAATTGGACAATCATATGGACGGTGAGGGGGAAGCTGGTCAGCGTTCTTCTTGTCACATAAATCCACATAGTCCTGGTATACAGCTGGTAGTTCAGGGACTGACATGGTTCCTTTAGGAACAGAGCAAGCTGAAACTTCTGGACTCATCTGTTTCTCTGGAAAGTGTAATTCCTTGGTCTCCCAGTTAATGGTAGGGTTCTGAGCCTGCAGCCATGGTAGCCCTAGAATAATGGGAAAGTGGGGAGAAGAGATAAGCATAAAGGACAGTTTCTCTTGATGATCTTTACCCATAAGGACCCTCAAAGGCTCCGTTTCCTGATCCACTGGTCCAGAGGTCAGCAGGGAGCCATCCACAGTCTCCATGTGTACTGGAGTAGCCTTCTTCACTGAACGTATCCCCTGTTTCAGAGCAAAGGAGATATCCATAAAATTTCCACTTGCCCCTGAGTCGATCATAGCAGAGCTAGACACCCAGACTGAGTCAACCTAGAGTTTGATGGAAAGGAAGCAATGAGAATTGTTTTTCTTACAACTCAGCTGGGACACCGCTGAGGAAACTTGAAAAATTGCAGCGTTTACACAGTCATCGTCCTCAGAAGTGACGGAGTTTAAGTCCGAGAAATCAATATCTGTTGCTGCAGATCTCTCTGGAGCCTGAAGCTCGGACCTGACAGATCTCCTCTCGCAACACTCACAGTGAATGACTGCTGCAGTAGTCTTACGAGAACGGCTGGGGCAGTTTATAATGAAGTGCCCTGACTTACCACAGTAGAAACATAGATTTTCCTTTAAACGATGTTCTTTGCGTGCATCACTAACCCGTCTTTGTAAAGAGTCCACCTGCATGGGTTCAGGTTCAGGTTCCCGTGTGATCCTACTCAAAGGGTTCCTTAGCTGGGGAGGAAGGTAGGAAAAGGTTAGTGCGATTGCTTTCGAACCATCTCTCTTGCCTGCGTTCAGTCAGACGAGCATCAATACGGATGCAGTAGTAAATAAAGTCACCTAACACAGTGGGAGGGTCGGCACGAGCAAGTTCATCCTTAATCAGTGGAGACAACCCTTTTCGAAAAATAGATTTTTTGGCGGAACTGTCCCAAGTGGTATCGAGGGCCCATCTCCTGAAATCCAAGGCATATTCGGCTACTGAGCGCTTACCTTGGCGCAAAGTTAACATGGCTGCTTCAGCTGTTGCACCTCGATTGGGTCATCAAACACCTGCCCCATGGCTGAAATGAAAGCATCAAGATGATCCAAACATTCATCCTCAGTCTCAATCAGAGGGTTTGCCCACATCAAAGCCTTGTTGGTAAGCAACATGATTATAGTAAGCACTTTAGATCGTTCAGTGGGAAATTGTGAAGCATGTGCAGAAAAAAAAAGATTGCATTGGTTAATAAATCCCCTGAATTTCTCACGTTCACCGCCAAAATGAAAAGGGGGTAACTTGGGAATCCCAGAACTCGGGGTTATGGCAGGAGCCTGGACTCGTTCCTCTAGAACCTCAATCCTGGCTCGTAAATCCTGGGTAGTTTGTCCAAACACTTGCAAATTGTGATTAGTGAGGTCCGGTAGGTTTGCAAAATGGGTCTTTATAGTCTGTATATCTGCAAGGATTGTATCAGTCACTCCGCAAAGCTCCTTTATGCGAGCCTCCATCTTCCAGATCTTTTAAGACAGGAGTACTGGAAGGAGAAGAGAAAAAAAAAAAACAATAGTGTTTACCTGTGGTAAACTGCAGAGTAAAATTAAGGGAATTGCTCACCTGGAATGGTTGTGAGAAGTCACAACCACTGTCATCACAGAAAGTATAACCGGACATCTGATATCCACAGTCACAGCAGACACAGCCTTCCCAGACCCAGCAGACACTAAACATTGGCTCCTGAATCTTGTAATGTATGGTGTACAGTTCATATAGCGTCTTGTGCTTGGGTGCGAGGAAAACACATGAGACACAGGTTTGATATAGAAGGACTTGTATTACTTCATACAAGTGGCAAAAATAGTCACACAGTTTGCAGGTACAGAAGCAGGAGACACAGCAGGCCAGAGTAACTTAAGCTCAGCAATAACTCTCCACAACAGGTTCAGGATCTCTTCTCTGTTACCGTAATTCCATGCAAACGTGGATTTATCAAATAGCAGGTTTCCAGAGTCCACAAGTGTTCCAAAGTTCCTCAGTAGGAAATAGCTGGAGTACAAAGTCCAAGGTTTTCCAGGAGTCAGGTCACAGGCTCACTGCAGGCTTGATTCTGAAGCACTGATTGCTCAGCTGAGGCTGCTTAAGAAGCAAGAGGGAGAGAATCAGGGCGGGAACATGAAAGCTGGAAACTCCATATTGACTGAGGGCAAGATAGCTGCAGCAAGACAGAAAGCAAAATGGCTG
Source organism: Oophaga sylvatica (assembly GCA_033576555.1). NCBI lineage: Eukaryota > Metazoa > Chordata > Amphibia > Anura > Dendrobatidae > Oophaga > Oophaga sylvatica. Next base: position 95,225,671 of record JARQOD010000009.1, on the reverse strand, counting down.
ACGGAAAAACTGAGTTTCAAGAAACATGTACAAAGAACCTTACAGTGGCGTCTGTTCACATGGGATGCATTTGGATAGCGCTGGACAGTCCGCCTGATCTAATAGTATTGGCGTAACTAATAGGCTGTTAACCTGGATGCTGTGCATTACCATTGTGTGAACAGCGCCACATACAAGTCTTCATTGTGCATTAATATACCAAGCAACCGCCCCCTCCATGGATTGGTAGGCTGTGAGCAGTTGTCTCAGCGGTATTCTTGCACCTGTGTTGCCGCCATCTTAACTATATGGGTCCACTGCACCATGATACTCCATTTATTTGGAGGCCTAGGTAGGTAAGTATCTCTTCCTTTTTGCTGTGTTTTCCACAATAATGGACTCCAACGGGTGCAGCCAACCTGATATACTGTGGAAATATTCTCCATAGGGAGTTCTGGCAGAGCTTGATGAAGTGAAAAGGACCAAATGAAGGACACTGAGATCAAAATGGAATGAAGCAAATGGATCCAATGAGAACAGGTAAAACAAGCAAAAACTAGTAATAAACTTTTGTTTAAAAAAAACACTGTGTTTCAGCTGCATCCAGCCTTCCTCAGGTGTATAGCAAATGGTCATATAGTAGGCTCTTATACATCTCTCACATAAGATGGGCAGAGTTATCAATTAGCTAAACAAGCAAACAAAAAAATTTGCTAATTGATAACTCAGCCCATTTTATGTGAGAGGTTTACTGACTATATGACCATTTTATATTACCTGAGGAAGGCTGTATGCAGTCGAAACACATAGTGTTTTTTTTTTAAATAAAAGTTGATTTTTATCTATCTTTTGTTCTATCTCTACTCCGTGGATCCATTTGCCCCATTCAATCTTGACGGGAGCACAATCAACTGGTCCTTTTTACTTCATCAGGGAATTTCAATTCCGATCCATAATGGGATGTGGAATGTGTTGGTAATATACAATAGAAACAATAAAAAATAAAGAAAGAAAGAAAACGCAAGGTTGAAAAAGTAGTGCATCTACTTTACTCAAAACTGCTGCCCCCATTAATTACAAATCGATAACATTTTCACACTTCATATGATAGGAGTAGACCTTTAATGATTTTATTAATTATTAGTGAACTTTACAGATGTAGCAGCCATTATCTTAACAGCCAAAGGCGCTCGTAAATGCTATTTACATAGCGAGGCAGATCTATACTAAGTGTGTGAACAGCATGCCACATAAATAATGTAGGCACACCAAGTACTCCCAAGTAGTTGGCGCTGGCGTTCAGGATAACATGTCTGCTGCTATACAAATGCACTATATGAATATGTCAGGATACGAGACCCTCTGTTATGTCCCCATAGGTTACACCTATCTATGCTGCAGGAGCCCAGCAGTTCCCTCCTGGTACTTGAATGGATGCATTATGAATCCCCAATCGGAGCGCGAATAGTCGATTATCTCATTAGCCAGGAGAAGGTTACTGACAAACTGGACCATTCCAAAATGGAAACAGGTAACAGTGACGATGAGAAGAGCTCTTTCAACATAAATCACATTATTTTTAGATAACCAATGTAGTTAAACACTCAATATCTGACAAACAGATTACATTTGCTTGATAATTTGCTAGATTACTGGAGATTAAGTCAATAAAGCCCTCCATGCAGAATAGACATCTGTCAGAAGAATATTAGATCAACCAATCCTTCAGCTGACAACTATATTTGTCTTGACTCCTCAATAAACTGTAGCGCTCTCCCTGCTGAGCTTCCCTGTGTTCACAAGGAGAGAGTCCCTGGCAGATATACCGTATCTGGTGGCGGCTTATCTCACCAAGAACAAAAGTATCAGCAGTTCAATATCAGACCTGATCTTTAACTCCCCCAACAATCATCCTTTTGCAAGAAATATCCACCAGAACAATTAAAACGTAGCATACAAGTCATCTGGACATGTTTCGCTGCTAATCATACTTCCTCAGGGGTTCATGGGTTATATAGTTACATAAACTCCACACATTTATTAAGATCAGTCCTACAAAAAACTCTAAGCAAGTGTGTACATTTTTTTCAGAATTAGTATTTATGTACTATAGCTGGTAAAGATTCTAATATATTAATTTCAGCTGTTGCATTATATACATTGCATTTATAGCTTTTATATTCTAGATTAATATTGTACCACTTATTTTCTATATCTTTTCCATTATCAGAGACTGTCTTAAGTTTTGTTGAAGATATAATCTCAGGAGCAAAATCTCCATGTGTGATGCCAGCCCAAGTCCCTGACAAACATTCTTCCGCTATATCGATCGTGGTCCGCTGCTTGGAGTCTGACACTTCTTACACGTGAGAGCTATCCTCCGCTGCTCCATAATGTTATTTGATTATCAGGGGTATAATGGAGTCAGACTCTGCCGGTGAAAGTCCTCTGATTCTATTTTCATTTAAATTGACCATCTTTAACATTAGCAAAGTGAATCAGTGAAGTGAATTATTATGGAGCATTGTGGGAAAAAAAGGTTAATAGATTTTGCTATTAATAGTCCCTGTATTATTTAACAGGTGACATGCTGTTGCCTTAGGACTTATGGGCCCCTTAATAACCCCGGTTTGGTAAATTAATCTTTTCTTATTACTCCCATTTAATCATCTTTGGTAATATCTATTCACGTTGAGGTCTTAGTTTGGCCAAAGTATGATAAGCTTTGCACTGTGCCTTAGGGTTTCGCTCTTTATATTATAGCTGGTAATATAATTTGTGGTCTTCATCCTAGACAGGTTTAGAAGCTTAACCTCTGTTCTTCCCTGACTTAAGAAATCTTTTAGTGCATCTTGTGCATTGATCAAAATAAAATAGTCTTGTCTCCCGGCTTGATTAGGTTCACACTTTGGGGAGTTGATAACACAGGTAGACGTTCCGAGCCGAGCCATGTGACTGTGCGAATGCCATGTCCAGAGGTGGATGATGTCAAGTCTCAAGGTAAAGGTTATTTTTTTTAAATCTAAGAAAATGGGATGTTTATAGGATATCAACTACAGTTGGTGCGAATCCATTCACAAAACCATACCATTGGCCATGACATTGGTTTCTGGTCACACCATGGTAGATGGAGTACCGCCTCTTATCCGGCTCTTCATTTGATTAGCTACCCTGGCATTACGACAACGTTGTGACGTGATGCACATATGACGTCGCGCCAGGCCGGCAAATCAGAAGAAAAGCCACAATGTTCAGCAGGTTAGTGGAGGTCCTCTTTCTCACCTACATAGGCCACAGACTATTGTTGTAGCCAATGGAATGGGAATGGGAACTCTAATAGTGACACCTTCAGGGGCATTTTGTTTACTTGAATACATGAATTTTTTCTCTAAAAAGATTTTATGTAGTAGAATTTCATTATAATATTTGGTTGGTTTGGTTTCTAAAGCCTCTGTGTATCACAGTACATGACAGGCTGCAGAATGAGTTACAAGTGATCCGTCAGTAAGTTGTTCTGATGCAGGTTTTTTAACCATTGTCTCTCTTTTTCTGAATGATCTTCTAAGCTGATTTATGACAGCATCATAGTTGAACTTTTATTGGTCATAAAAAAGCACGGTGATACACCATGGCATGTTGAATTATGAATGTCCAGTATTCTTCTCTAGAACTGGAATCTAAAAAAATACAGACCCATAAGTATACCATTGACCTCCCTACAGAATTTTCGCACATGATTTGGAACAATAGATTTACATTTTGCTGTTGATTTTTAATTTTGGAAGTATGCTGTTATCCACTGGATATCCATCTCCTCTGATACCGGTCCTACCTAATCAGTTGGCCAATACATTCAGGGAAGGAATCTTCTGAAGATATACCACTTATTGCCAAAAACAGCGAAATATAGCACTTGACTATCTCCAGCAGTCCCGTGAAGAATGAACAGTAGATTTGGCATGAGTTGTTGCAACTCCAATCTGACTAAGCATTTCAAAGCCTTGTTCTTGGGATCGGTGGGGGTCCCAGCGGATAGGTGATAATAACTTTAATGGTTGAGAATAACCCTTTAAGCTAGTCGATTAATGCTGCTCAAACCAAGGGCAGTATGAATCAGAGTAGAAAAGGGAAGCCAGCTTACCACAATAGCCTGTTTAGGTCCAGAGTAGTTAGTAGCGTCACTGCCGAGGACGGAGATAGCCATATAGTAATGCAATGAAAGATGATAAAAATATTTTTACATAAAAAATTGAGTCCATCTATGGAAATGTCAATATGTTTCTGGTACACACTGCATCTTTACTTATGGTCCATAATCTTACCAATAAAGATGAAGATTTTATATCCATGAAGCTGGATTCCCTTCCATTACTATACCGCAGAACCTCACTTCAGCATCACAGCCAGATATATTTTTCTCTAAACTGCTCTGATGGTTCAGAGAAAATATAGTTTGAGAAGCTATCCAACTGATTATACCCGACGCAGCATCATCAAGTGATTGACAGGTCTCACACTATCTACACATGTTGAGGTAGGATCTAAGTGACCCTTCACGGTTGACCTAGTGATTTCCAAATTAATTCACAGAACGTTGCTAGCAACATAAATAACCAGACGAAGACGTCTTTCTGTCTGGGAGAATCAAGCAAGATTCCTATCCCATGTATTACATCATCATCTTTTATAGTATTTAGTTTGTACTTCAACCAATAGTATAAAACCACACCTACAACATTTAACCAATGAAAATACAGGAAGACAGGAAACTACATATATGGTCATAGCCACGTGACCATAGAAGGGAACAATAGTATCTTATATCTTGTCCAAACTGGAGCGGTCTGGTTTTATTACAGCCCATAACCTTTACTCTACTTCTTTATAACGGCCAGGAACTATAGCCTTGTTAAGTAACAGAATTTATCTCATAAACCACAAGATGGAGTTACAAGCACAAAATGGAGCATTCAGTTTTGATCTTTCTTAATTTAGTCCTTCACACACACATGGACGAGACCTGTCAATCACCTGGAGCAGCACCTGAAGAAGCCAGCTCTTCAAACTATATTTTTTTGCTCAGTCATGTTCTGATTCATGCTGCTCGTGGTTTGGGCAGCATGAATCAAGATACATGTTCCCTTTAATTTCTTGCAACTGGAGTAACAGTTCCACAATAGCTGTGAACTATACCCAGGCACAGAGCTACAGGGAGTAAAGATGTAGCGCTCAGTCTCTGTTACCTGAGAGGTCCCAAAAGCCCCTCTGCCACATAGAAAAATACCACCATCATAAATAGTGCATCGTAGATAAGGGCTCTTTTACAAATTTTGCATTGAGGTGCGAAGCTTCGAGTCACACCTTTGGCTACATGCCTTCCTATGACAACATACATGTGGTTTTTTTGCATCTAGAATGCAATATATTAGAGATACCTGCGTGATTTCTTCTCTTAGAAAATCAAAATAACTCCTAATGGAATGGCCGAAATTTCAGTATACTTGTACATCGGATTCCATAAAGTTCAGCACTTTTATTTTTTTGTATCAATGTTTGTCTTCCTGGTACTAAAATACAGTAGAAGTCGAGATATTTACTTAGAACCATGACAAGCTTCCCACCATCTTGTGCATATTTTATAATGAAATGCTCGGCGCTGTAAATAAATGAATAGGTAGATGATGTTAAAAGAAAAACAACATGTAAAATGCATCAGAAAATATAAAACAGCTCTAAGAAGAAAAAATATGTTGATTGTTGTTCTATAGTGAGATTAGGTTTGGTGCCCAGAAGAGATATTGTAGCCCGCACCCTCCGCCTCCGTACAGTCTCTGCAGCATGGAGATCATAATTACATAAAGTAGTCAAAAATTCATGCTGCACAAAGCTGAAAATTTTTTATTATTCAATGAAAGTTTATTTTTAGAATTGCTACCATATATTCTCACTAAGACCTTTAAATATTAACTTTTTCAATTGAGGTCTATCCCCAAGGACTTTTGGGAAGTGTGTATTGCTGTTCCTCTCATGGATTTGTTAAAGATCCTGTCTGATGTTGCTTGTGGGTATAATTTAGCTTTTACCCCTTGCAATACATGTAGCTGTATGTTTGCCTAAGACTTTTTATGCATTTAATGGCTAAAAAAAATTAAAAAAACATTGACTATGGGGTGAAGAAAATTTCAATAATGGATCCTCTATAAGTTCAATATCGGATTCGTAATCTTCCTCTTTAAATCATATATAAGCAGATGCAGTATATTCCAGTACATTCACAAAAGTTGCTCCTACAGGGAATTTGTTCTAGTCATAGCAAAACTAATATAATAGTCAAGTCTTAAAAGAACCAATAGATTTTTGTTTGTTAAAATTAATATTTCGGTAGCCCCAAATAAGGAGAAAGTATCCATCCAATCAACAATTTGATTCTATAAGTCATGCAAAGTTATAATTTTAGTGTGTATGGTGCGGATAAGGTAAAAAAGTTTGGAACGTTTCATAAGAATATTGAGAATAAACTATAATGGAACTTATTGCCAAATGTATTTGGTTTTCAATCATTTTTAGTGCTTTTTTTAAGCGATATATATATATACAGTACAGACCAAAAGTTTGGACACACCTTCTCATTCAATGATTTTTCTGAATTTTCATGACTATGAAAATTGTAGAATCACACTGAAGGCATCAAAGCTATGAATTAACACATGTGGAATTATACATTACACTTTACAAAAAAGTGTGAAACAACTGAAAATATGTCTTATATTCTAGGTTCTTCAAAGTAGCCACCTTTTGCTTTGATTACTGCTTTGCACGCAGAAAAGGTGAACGGATGGACTCTACATGCCTAGTTCCCACCGTGAAGCATGGAGGAGGTGGTTTTCACTGCAACCTTCTTTAAATCTTCCAGATTAGGTGCCCAATGTGGCTATGAGGAAACTGGCACAACTCTAGGATTGCTTGTTGAATGACTTGCTCCCTTGCCATTCTGTTGCTTCCACACACACGCTCAGTGATGGTAATTCTACTCTGAGAGTGTCCTTCCTTATCTCCAGCTCACTACCCACTAACTATAAAACCAGAAACTCACACACTGGTCCCTTTTACACCTCCATAATTATAGGCCAGCCATACAGTTAACCTGGTCACACCTTAATAACAGGATCTGCAGCCTCCAGGAGGATAAAACATGCCATAAATACAATTTGCACACAATACAACAACAGGGGCCTTCAGAGGTGTGTTAAACCATCTTCTCAACAACAAACAATTAATGATACAACTCTACTGATCAATAGTCAATAAGTTAGCGTTCTTGGAATGCAAGAACTAAAAACTGAAATCGAAGAGGAGCTAGTCTCTGAAACTTGATAATAATTGTGGATCATCTTTTTATACAGGTCTAAATGATTATTTCCTAGCAATTTATAAATAAAATGATGACTGGGCGTTAAGAATTGAGGGTAAGTCCGTATACATTGTCCTATCAGTGCTGTCTTTGTGGGGACATCCCCCCCTACGACAAGAGAAAGGGTAACACCCAGTTATGATTTTATTATTAAATTTATAGGAAGATAGAAATGATAAAGTGTACAGATAAGAAAAGAGAATCTTCTGGAATTGTTATTTAATGAGAAATACAAGTATTTATTAATGCAGTGATACGTTGGGGGCCTTCTATGTCCTCCTTTCCTACATATTCAGATACTGAATTATAAAAGAGAACTTGTCAGTTGATTCATGTTGCCCAAACAGCATGCAGCTGGCAGATACTTGCTGCCAGGTATATTTTTCTTAAAAGCGTTCCCGTGTTTCAAAGAAAGTATATTTTAAAGATCCAACACCTTTCTAGGTGATTGATTCCCATTGCCTGTCTAGGTGATTGATAGGTCACTTCCATAGCAAGAGACCTGCCAATCACCTACAGAGGTTGCTGGGAAAATGTGACAGGATCAGAGGCCGTCTTCGGCTACGGTCCCAGCCAGATCTTCAAAGAATATTTTCTCTGAAACCCTGGAGCATTTCAGAGAAAGATGTACCTGGTGCAAGCATTCAATCGGGCTCAAATTCATGATGCTTGCGTTTTAGGCACCATGAATCAGCTGACAGGTTCCCTCATGCACAGAAGGGTTGTACATCATTTGAAAAACATGGCTGCTTTCTTCTACAGTACCATACTAGGATAAGCAAACGTGCTCAGTGCTACTCGGATATCACTTGAGTATCTGGGTGCTCAGATATGCTCGACCCTCGGCAAGCGTTAGTCGGTGCTCGTATATGAACCTCAAAGCCCTACATGTTTGGCCCTGTTAAACAGCCAATAAACATGCTGGTTAGTCACTGTATTACTGTAGCCATCTTGGTAGTGGCATTACTGTGATTGGCTAGCTGTATTACATCATCAGGGATTTTAAAAGAACAGGCGCCTCTACGGTTGGCACACTGATGCCATTACACATCTCAGGGACTGTTCTTATTGGAGGGTGAGAGTTGTTGTCCAGGCCTGTGTGCACATATTTTAATGAACCAGAGTTTGTATCAGATAAATTCTGCATTTCGCCTAGGGAGGGACAGTTGGCGGAGCAGGGAGAGTGGCAGAATACAGCTTCAAGGCAGGGCTTAGGGCTTTGCAGTCCGTTGCTAAATAAATATCTGTTGCAAGTGACCACATTCTTTTTTGGGGGGTGAAAAAAATATGTGTATTACGTTCTTTTCTGTTAATTTTCAGTGGTAGAGTATATAACACTACAAAAAAGAGTTGAGCATTTTTTCTGGTTTCAATTAGTCATCCATAGAGTATTACATGCATTGTGTTAAATTTTGGTAGTATATAACACTACCAAAAAGCATTCAAATTTTTTTCTGGATTTAATTAGTCATCCATAGCGTATTACGTGCTTTATGTTAAATTTCGGTGGTATATAACACTCCATAAGAGTTCAAAAATGTTTCTCAATTGAGTTTGTCATCCATAGAGTATTACAGAGAGGCATGGTACACCACTTCTGAAGACACACCAGTGGAAACAGGTGGTCAGTTGTATAGCAGATAATGCTTACAGCATACTTGGCAGCACCACTGTCACGATCCACTCTTGGATCTGTGGCAGATCCTTCTTTGTATATTAAAAGCTTTTTCCTTTCGGGCCATCGGGGATGGTGTCGGTCTTTTCCCCGGTGGCCGCTGGTGGAACTGCATTCCTGCTGACTTGTATTGAGCATTATATGGGGTCCATTATTCTGTATGAAACAATATATGGGGCTCATTATTCTGTATGGATCACTATGTGGTGCCCATAATACTGTATGAAGCAATATGCGGGGCTCATTATTCTGTATGGAGCACTATGTGGTGTCCATAATACTGTATGGAGCAATATACGGGGCTCATTATTCTGTATGGAGCACTATGTGGTGTCCATAATACTGTATGGATCAATATACGGGGCTTATTATTCTGTATGGAGCAATATATGGGGCTCATTATTCTGTATGGAGCAGTATGTGGTATCCATAATACTGTATGGAGCAATATATGGGGTTTATTATTCTGTATGGAGCTCTATGTGGTGCCCATAATACTGTATGGAGGACTATACTGTCCAATTTCTGATCTATTGTAGAATTTACAATAGATATCACTCATGTAATGTAAGAAGTGAAATCTTTGGCATTGTACTATACCTATATTTTTTTGCCGTATCTGTGCATCAGAAATTGTGGTATGTGTTAAAGGGGCCCATTGAGACTCTTTCGCCCGGGGCCCACGAAATACTGGAACCTGCCCTGTCTGTGGTCCCCTATTTACACACTCTATGACTGCTGCTGAAATAGCACCAAACTCTTGGGTCATTCTGTTGCTGATAAGCCGCCGATATTACAGCATTTGCTATAAAAAGCTCAAATAACCAGACCAAAACTGGTTACGGCTCATGAAATCCCCAAATGCTAAAAAAAACATTTCAGAAGCCGAGATCAAATTTCTTTGCATTTGTAATTAATTAAATGTAATAAATTGCTGGAAAGATCTTCGTTTAGTTACATGACCTCAACTGTTACATTTTGTGTATTCAGTGATATTTGTTACAGCAGTTCCTTCAGTTTAGCTTCTTTTGCAAACCAATTAAATCTAATTAAGACTAAAGTTAATAAACTGTTAAAGATGACAAAGAAAATGGTTATTGTTTTGCCTCGGTGCATCTACAGAATATTCTGCATTTTCAGGTCTGGTATTAAGAAAATAATGAATTTGGGTACCAAACTGTGAGAATTATAGGCTAAAGTTAATCAATGTAGACTACAATGAAGTCGTTACCATAATGATGAGGTCTCAATAGAGATGAGAGAATCAATGTCATACAAATTGAATATATGTGAAAATTTGGGGAATTAGCCCACCAAATTTGAATAATTTGCTATTCACTTTGCATGAGCCACCAAAAATACCACCACCATTTTGCACAATACAGAAGATTTCATCAACCAGAGAAGACTCATGTGACCTCGTGCACGATCAGTCGGCCTTAAACATAATGCCTTGCAGCTGTCACATCACATGGTATAACACAGCCAATCAAGGGGGACTATCATAGCATGTATAAAAGCTGAAGCAGGGAATGCAGCAGCCATTATACAATGAATCTGGACAGTGAGAGCATGTCACAGCTCAAAGTTTATCCTAGAGATAGAAACAGAAGGCCACAACATAATGGACAAAATCGACAGTGTGTCACAGTATAGAAGTGAAAAACGGATACCATCCGTTTACCCATAACCATATATGTTGAGCTCACTTTGACACTACTAAGGCCTCACTGAGACATCCGTGAATCATGGACGTGTTCTACCTGTTATTCTCAAAATAGGTTTGTACATGTACATATTAATGTCTATGGTGCTTTTCACATGTCTCTTTTTGGTCCGTGACAGAGAGTAAACTTCAGTACAAGTTTATGGGTCCATGAAAAATCACACACACATTGCCATCAGTGTCCAGTCAGTGGCTGTCTATTTTTAACACTATAGTTGATAGAAATTTATTTGATTTGCAATTTATTTATTTATTTTTCAGAAAATCCCTGATGAAACACTGATAGTAAAAACTGACACACTGACTGAACATTGATAAAAAACTGATCCAATTTATTAATGAAAAACGGTTTGTGTTTTAACATATGAGAAAAATCGCAGACATCAAAATGAGACCTAAGGCTATATTTGCGTTAAAAAGCTGGAAAGTGGTTGGATTTGGTCCTAGGACTCCTCAGTGTTATATGTACCTTTTCAGGGCATTGGAGGATTTGCAGTACTTGCAGTTTGCGGCAAATTAATATTCACACAAACCAATTTTTTAGGAAAAAATTGTTGAAGATGGAGAAATTGAATTAGATATTTTCATCTCTCGTTATCAAAAATGCTCAATGTTTCAGGTTGTGTTAATGTTACTGTTCTTTTTTCAATACTTAGAAGTTGCTGATAAGATTTACAACCTTTTCAATGGTTACACCAGCGGTAAGGAACAGCAAACAGCATACAACACCTTGCTAGAGCTGGGGTCCCCCAGTCTACACCGTGTACGATTCCACTACAATCAGCACTTTCAAAGTTTTGGAGAGTTTACATGGCGTTGTGAAGATGAACTGGGGCCTAGGTATTATTTTCATTAAAATTAAAGTTAATTTGTGTGGATGTACTACAATATCTTGAGTTTTTAAAGAGTGAGTGTTTTCTGTTCTGCTTCCATGAAAGAGGAATTAGCTTAAAAGAAGAAGTTACCATCAATATCAGCAGTTTTATGCAGGAAGTAGGCCAATCAGGAAGTTTGCGTGGTGCAGCTTTGGCCAATAGCAACAGAGCAGGAAGTGATGTCAGACTGGGGTCTTCATTTTGGAAACTTCTACTGTACAGCATGTTAACATGCAGTAGTAGTTACAGGATTATTTCATGTGGTGTTAAAGCATAACTTTCACTTGAAACCTGTAGAAAAGCACAGCCTTGCTGCCTTCAAGATCCCACTACAAAGTAAAACTGCTTTTGAAGAACATACTAGTCTAGTATATACAAACACATGAGCTATGCACACAGTGAACAAGGCGGTAGGACAGTGTTCACACCACCAAAAGACTGAAACACAGGAAAGCATAGTAAAACAAACATATAAAAATACTCTGTTGTAAAAAAGTAACAGTAAACAGCAAGTGCTATTAGAAAGATGATAAAAAGACAGGGTATTTGGTTGATACATTTTTTGCAAAAAATGTATACTAAGCCGCTCTACCAAACGTCAAGGTATACCCGTATCAGAGCAGTCCCCAACTGATGTATTTAAAAACCTGGTCATGTGTATAGTACCTATATGAGCAGGATTCAGACAGGTAATGTCCAATATCGACACGCTGTAGAGGACGGCCTTTATGTGCATGGCTCACAAAGGAGGGGTGGAAAACCTCCCTAATCTTGCAAAAGCAAGAAACCAATTAGATAATAGTATGTAAAAAACTGTCCTGATTGTCATACTCTGTAACTTGCCATCCAAGCTTTTTGAGAGGGCAGCCCCTCTTCATTGGTATTCTACAAGTACTATAGCTGCATAAACGTCCTTTCCCTCACCTCCTTCCATGTGTTGTGCCTAGTATTGCTTTTCCATAAATTGACAACCCAGCAATCAGTTATATCAATATACAGATTGACAGACAGGAGTGCAGGAGCAGACAAAAAGTTCCTATCTTCCATTTCAATGTCTGTGTTGCCTGGGATGGATAACACTTGACAACAAACAGAAGGGAAACATATAATAGTTTTTTGTGTAAAATTAAATATTTTCTAAATAAATACATCTGTGGATTGTCCTGATTCATTTTTGACATTCTGCCAGCATTAGAACTGAATAAACTTATTTTCCCTCACTTCCTGCTATCAGTTGTAGTTTCCATTGCCTTTCCCTTAATTGAAAACCGGCCAATCTGTTATAACAGTATACAGATTGACAGACAGGAGAGCAGGAGCAGAGACAAAGATCCTATCACCTGTCTTGGTGTCTCTGCTGCCTGGGATGGATTACACTTGTAAACAGGCAGTAGACAGAAGGGGAAAATCTGATGACCAGCACTTTTATGGGAAAAACTATATCTTTTTTAAATTAATTGATCTGTAGATTGTCTATTTAACACATTATCTATCAAAATAGATCAAGTTGTTTGAAAGTATAGACACCATTTAAGGACTTATATTGTACGAAGTAACTTGCAAGAACTGAAGAATTCATTCATAAAATCACTATAGAAGGTCTATTTTAGCAATTATGAAAACAATGGGCAGAGTTTTGTTTGGTTTTCTAGTTCAGCCTCCATTGCCTTAAAGAGGTTTTCCCACAAACAAAGTTAATTTTAATCAACATTTTAATCAGTAGATATTTAAATAATAATAATTTCAACAATTAAATGTATTTTTAAAAAATGTTCCTGTGCTGAGATAATCTTATAAATGTGCCCCTGCTGTGTACTGTGTAATGGCCGTGTCTGACCGTGCTGGAGCATGGTCTGATGATACCACATGTTTTTGGAAAAGTGAGAAAACAAAAGAGAGTAGACTGACAGAACAGCATGGGATCGCAAAATGATTAGTTCTTTCAGGTAAAACATTTCTTAAAAACAGGCAGTGAAATGTTTCTCCTTACAAAAAAGAATAATTTGAGACCCCATACTGTCCTGTCTGTATACTCTCTTTTGATTCCTCTTCTGCCCAGGAAATGTGGTATGATCAGACCACATCACTGTATGGTCAGACACAGTCATTACACAGTACACAGCAGCGGCACATTTATAAGATTATCTCAGCACAGGAACATTTTTTTAACACATCAAATTGCAAACTTATTTTTGTTCCAAGATCTATTAGTTCAAATGGGTACTTTATAGCAAAACCCCTTTAAATAGAATTTGATAAAAAATAAGTGAATTTCACCAATGGGTCAATTATAGCAAATCCAATAGCAGCTAATTTCTAGTTAATAGCAAATGTTACCATTTGTGTAATTATTACATGTTGTGGTGTTTTGTGTTTTACTTTTTATTATTGTGATGACTTTGTTAAAAAATGCAGAATAAATCTTTAAATGTGCGAATGCATGTTTGTACTTATGAATGTGTCTGTATTCTACAGTTATATTGGATCCTCATTTGCATACTGTCATTTATGGTATATGTTGCTCACTGCTTAAAAGAGATCTAACCTTTGAAGAAAATAGCAACAAATGTAATATTATTACAAAAAATAAACTACAGTTGTTCTCAAAAGTTTACATACCCCGGCATACCCCATTTCTTAATACCGTGTATTGCCCCCTCTAACATCAATGACAGCTTGAAGTCTTTTCTGGTAGTTGTGGATGAGGTTCTTTATTTTCTCAGATGGTAAAGCTGCCCACTAGTGATGAGCGAGTATACTCTTGCTCGGTTTTCCCGAGCATGCTCGGGTGTCCTCCTAGTATTTTGGCAGTGCTCGGAGATTTAGTTTCTGTCGGCCAGCTGCATGACTTTGGCTGATGGACAAGCCTGAATACATGTGAGGAATGCCTGTTTGTTAGGGAATCCCAACATGTATTCAGGCTGTCCAGCAGCCATAAATCATGCAGCTGGTCGACAGAAACTAAATCTCTGAGTACACCAAAATACTCGGAGATCACCCGAGTGTGCTCGGGGAAAACCCGAGCAATGAGTATACTCGCTCATCACTACTGCCCACTCTTTTTGGCAAAAAGCCTCCAGTTCCTGTAAATTCCTGGGCTGTCTGGTTTTGGTGTTATCATTCATATTCTCTGAAAAAAAGCAAAAATTCTGCTGGGGTATGTAAACTTTTCAGCACAACTGTATATTCTTTCATCCCTTTTTTCACCTGGTAATCCAGCAGAGAAGCTCTAAGGCTATGTTATCACTATCAGTATTTGGTCAGTATTTCACATCAGTATTCGTAAGGTAAAATCAGGAGAGGAACAATCAGAGGAAAAGTATAATAGAAACACATCACCACTTCTGCATTTTCCACCCACTCTTAGTTTTGACTTACAAATACTGATGTGAAATAGTGAGAATGTAGTCATTATGGTCTTTGTTTATAAGTTACCAACACGTGACCGCTGCAGTCAGTCAGTGGGCTCATAAAACCATAGCTCTCATCACTGAGTAGTAAGGCTCCTAGTACATCATGTGATTGCTGCAGACACTGATTGGTTGCAGCTGTCATGTGCTGGTTTCTTTGCAAACACTGGGAGCACTGATAAAGCTTCTGCTCTTAATCACCAGAAGAAAAAGAGGTAAATACAGAAAATTCAGGCATCATGTATGTATGTATCATGCAAATTCACCTATGTTGTCCAAAAGTAAATGTGGAATGTACTGTACAGTAAAAATACATATTTTTCCTACTTCTTCCTCCTTTTATAGGAAAGCCGGCCTAGTATTATCTCAGTTAGAAGCTTTGAGTCCTAGATGCAGCTATCTCCTAGGCGAGCCAAGGATCAGCCTTCGGCGTTCTTCTCTTCGTTACTTAGCCTGTCGCTACAGTGAACCCAAACCCATTGCAGTGAACTGGACAGAACTGAGTAGAGACCTGAGGAAGAACTGTGAGGAGCAAATACTTATAGTATTGAGCAATGACTATGGAGACAGCAAAGACAACTAAAAGTCACTGGTGCCTCTTCTAGTACCAGGACTCAGGAACAGAATGTGTTGAATACAAAAGCAAGCTGAATTCGTAACTGTACAAAACAAAATGACTTGTTGATCAACTAGTCCTGTGTTGAGTTCTGGTCATACAACAGAAATTAAACTGGACAACATATATGACTGCCATTGGTTAGTTTCTGGATGTATGAGCATGGAAAGAGTTGTCATGACCTTCTCAGTCTTAGTGCACTAAACAGAAAGCAGGTGTACAAAGTGTAACAATGAAATCCTAAACCTCCTGATGTATATCATGTAATGTCCTACAGTATTGCATCCAATGTTATGGA
The DNA here is from genome assembly GCA_033576555.1 of Oophaga sylvatica. Taxonomy (NCBI): domain Eukaryota; kingdom Metazoa; phylum Chordata; class Amphibia; order Anura; family Dendrobatidae; genus Oophaga; species Oophaga sylvatica. The sequence continues at coordinate 95,209,681 of JARQOD010000009.1, read as the reverse complement.
CATAAATACCTAAATGGTTGCAAAAATGACCAACTCAGGCTCTATATCATGAAGATGTTTACCCCATTATGCCATAATGCAATGTTAACCAAGATTTACCAACCAATGGAAAAATTATACAACTTTTTTCTATGGTTTATTGGTCGTAAGAGTCAATGTTCTTCCTTGGTTAAGAAAGTCCAACTTAAAAATGTATGAGACCTAAAATGATCCCCTTCTTTTCTACATCTACAAATGATAACTAAGGATAATTACACATTAAGAGCTCTCTTCATGTGTTCGGTAACTCTTTTTGCTTCTTGCTCTTGCTAGGAAAGAGTTTAGAGCCGAAAAAGCTGATCACACAGTGCCTAATTCTCACTGGGTTTGGTCTATTTATCGGTGTCTTCCAGCTGTACAACTGCAACAACTGATTCAGTATCAGCTTCGCCCCAGGTAGAAGATCCAAGTCCCTTTTCCACTAAACAATTTGACATAAGCCAGAAAGGCATTTTTTTTACAATTTACTATTTTTTCTATCAAAGTGAGTCAATAGCTTTTTTTATTGATCTCAACAGACCAGGACCTTAAAGTCTAGATATGTTATTTTAATAGCTAGTTTAAGCTTAAATAATGTGAAATATGTTATCAAGCTGACGTGGTGAAGTTCAACTTCATAATATGGTCCAAGGGGAGCTAAGGTGGTTGAATATATAAAGTTAGCCTTCAGTACCATGTTATTACAACTACGATATACAGTTGTGAAACAATATTGACCCTTCTGTCTACTGGTGCGTCCTTCCTTACATCTCTTCTTAGCTCGACATATCACAAGAATTTTTTTCAAAATTTTGCAAATTATGTGATATCATAAGATGCTTGGCTTAATATTTAAAAAATGATTGGTTGAGTTTGTAAGATGTTTATGCTAAATAAGTCAATATGTGGCCACTTAGTGATTCAAATATATAGGGTTTCGCTAGCAAGTCACATTAATTTATTGGATTTGTTTCATTGAGTCCTTGACCAAATTTGAACCAAGATTAGAATGGAGACATGTATCTTCATTTGAACCATTGACCCCAATTGTGGTTACATGTCTTTTAAAATTCATGTTAGTAGTGATTCTACTCTTCAAATGTAATTCCTCTTAAAATTCTCAAACTGGATTATTGACCTTTACTCTTATCAATTGCTTCATTATTGCTTTAGCTCTTCATTTCTAATCCATCAACTATTGGGCATTTCATTTACTTGTATTTCCCACCAAAATATATTTTATTTTCTCCTATAATGTCAGACCTTCACTTCTTTGACATAAATCATCAGTGGGAATTTAGAACTATTCATCATTGATCTGTTGTGGAATCTAAACATTCAGGTTCAAGGCCTTTTTGGGCAATTATGTCCATTTGTCCCATTGCTTCAACTGATTGACTTTGAGGATGGTTATGAGATTTTAACTTTTCAGGTCTGAAATAAAATAGATTTACTTATTTGCTTGTTCGTATAAAAAGCAAAGAAGATTACCTAATTGTTTACTTTGAGTACATTGCGCTTTATGGTGACCAAACAATTTTTTCAAAAGCATTAATGAACTGCAAAAATATTATTTGGAATGTTGATGGATTAAAGAAACAAAGCCAATCAGCTTCAAACATTATCTTTTAAATAAATCCCTTTACACATTAGGCTAATGTCTACCGACTCTGAAAATATCAGTGGGTTTGGCTAACAGTCTAATGTGTATGGGGGCCCCAACGCTATACCAGCTGATTATGCCTGAGAAAATAAGGATCTGGCATGTCTGATTTGGGAGTACAGATTTTTTTCTTGCCTGAGTTATCTGATAGAGAACACAAGTGTGCTCCTGTGTACAGGGGAGTCAGTCAAGATTGCTGTCAGCCCAACGATTGGCCAAACCATTGTTCTTCCAACAGAGAACTAAAGTGTAAGGGGGCTTTAATCTGAGTTCACATTTGTGTTGTCTTTTACAATTTTCTGTTCCATAACGGAAGCAAGAACCTGAAAAAGATAGAATGCCGCATCTGCAATAGAACGGACTCCAACGAAGCCTAACTGAGCCCTCTTACCTATAATGTAGTCAGTTGGGCTCTATCAGGCATTTTCTCATGCTGAACTGTTCTTTCCATCAAATATGACTGAACCTGTGACACAATCTTCTGATGGAGCCTGCAACACTGATGTAAATTCTTGAATTTGAAAGTTATTTCTCTCCCAATGTTTTTACATAATTCAATAAAGCCTTGGAAATAACACAGAAGGAAGAAAGTAGCACTGAGAATACAAAGTATTTAGAAGGTGTATGGCTTACAGAAGACTCCTTTAACAGAACTATTTTGCATATGTGGAAAGACTTATATTGTTTTAATTTAGAATCATTAAGGATATTAAAATATACAAATAAGATTAATCTGTTATTTTTCACATGGTTATGTAATGGAAATGTCTGTAATGTAGAGATTCACTTTAACTCCTGGTCTTTTGGGTTCAAACATTAGTACAAAGAAACCTACAATATTGGCGTAGTCCATAAAATGTGAAGAGTTTATACCTCTAATGAAATCAGCAGAAGTTTTACGAGTTGACCTAAATTCGGAATCAACGGTTGCATGTCAAAAGATATCAAGTAGGAAAATCAATTTTTCGGAAAATGAGGATACCTTGAGACTGGATCATCCAACCAAAAATGACTTAAACTAGTCATTTTATTTTTTACTTTTCACTCTTTTGTAGCAAATAAGGGGCATTAACAGCAGTGCAGAGTCTCAGTGAAGTGCTCCCAGGACACACATATTTCCTAGACTTGAATTAATTGGGTGAGGAGATGAGGACGGTTCAGCATCCACCTTTCTCATCTGCTGTAACACTGATTTACACTTCAGCTCATAAATCATATTTTACCATAAATTTGTAAATTGTTTAACCCGTTAAAATTTCAAACATGACTGTTAATAGCAAATGAAAAAAAATGTCTTTAGCGATGTGAAATAACGTATATTATCCTTTACTAAAAAGATCTGATGTTCCGACTCAATGACACATACCACTTTGACAGCAGAGTTGACAATCAATATTCTGGTCTATTAATTCGACAAGCAAATAATTTAAAATTTAATTATTCACTGGTTTATTTATGTACAGATTTTGTTTCTAATTCTTTTAGTTTATATTTTTGCTAAGAAGCCGTGAGAAGATTGAAGTATTGGATTCAAAGATAAGCCACTACTTGCAGTGTAAGAAATTCTGTAATTTAGGGTTCACCAAGACATAGAAATGTTTTTCCCACCTTGAATCTATCATTCAAATCTTTTCTGTAGGATTTCCATTGCTTTTTTGCCATTTACAGGCTAAAGTGGAATGTAAAAAAAAATAAAATGAAACTAGACTTGGATAATTTTCATTTGAACCTCAATGTCTGGTTAGAAGTGCTTGCAGACTTTGCTCCTACAAAATTTTGAATAACATATATGGAACCTGTATATAAAGAATTACTTAGAAAAAAAGGCTTAGCCCCAAAAACTTGATATGGGACCCATAATGTTTTATTGATTACATGTACATACATTGGAGGTTTTAATACATTATAAGAGTTATAGTATCAGCCTAAAGAGGTTTTATTATTTTTCTAAATTCCACTTTAATATGTGACTGGTAAAATAGCTGTCTCAAAATGAGGGATGGGGATTTTTTCATTTTGCAATTTCAATCCTCATTGATGTCAGGAGAGCAGAAAATGTTGCCCCATTGCCCCTAAATACTAAATACATTTTGATGGAAATCTAATAGTGTCAAGTCAGTAGACTCTCCCTACACAGCAGATCCATCATAAGCAAGGCCCGGACAAGAGGTAGGTGTTCCTCGATGTTCCTGTAAAGAAGGGAGCATGAAATTTACGACAGAAGATATAATAAGTCTTTCTATAGTCGCCACCTGCCCTGACTTTTGCTTTGTTACAATTGTTAAAAATGATTAGCCCTTCCCTGTTAAAAATTGTCTGAAAGACAAAAAATAAGTATTGGCGGTGAAGGAAGTGTACTGAAATCCCTACTTTTTGCATGAAGAAGGCTAATCCTGCCCTGATCATGATTATCTCTGAGTATCAGATGCAATCATGCTAGTGTGAAGACAGCCTTATTTACTGTTAATTTTGTGGAGACATATTGTTTAGCACTTTGGGTTTACCAAGGTTATACTCAAAAATTAACCAAAAGTCAACCAACCAACCATCATGACTTCTTCTTTGCCTATTTCTGTTTGTGGACTCCATTGTTTGCATATTACTTAATTAAAATATAGCATGGTAATAGACAATTCCGAAAAAATGTGAAAAATGGCTGTTTTTAAAAAGCAACCAGCCAGATGTTACCTATTGTATAAACTGTACAAACGTTTTATTGTGATTGGTTGCCTATAACACTCCTTATGAAAATTTATCAATAAAACCATGTTCAGAAATGAAAAAAATCTATCTTTGGCTAGACTATCCAACTTTGAAACATTGTAATGTCACATTTTATATCGTGGTAGAATCAAAATGATCTTCATCCCTGATCATAGTCCTCCTAAAATGGCAAATGATTCTTCTTGGGTAGGTGATGACCACTAAGGGTTCCGTTACACATAACGACTCACCAGCGATCCCGACAACGATATGCACTTGTCAGGATCGCTGGTGTGTCGCTACATGATTGCTGCTGAGCTGACAAACAGGCAGCTCAGGCAGCGATCAGGACAGCGACTGTGCCGGTAACAAGTGACGCACGTCACTTAGTTACCGGCAGTGTACCTTAGATACAAGCGCGCTGGTGCAGGGAGCTGGTAACCAAGGTACACATCGGGTTTCTAGGCACCGCTCGGCCCTTTGAAACCCGCTGTGTACCTTAGTTACCAGCTCCCCTGCATCAGCGCGCTGGTATCTAAGGTACACATCGGGTTTCCAGGCACCTTGGTTACCAACTCCGGCTGGCTGATCGCTGGACTCCCGCCTGTCACACGCAGCGATGCGCGCTGGCCAGCGGGAGACCAGCGATCTAAAAATGGTCCAGGACATTCAGCGATGATCAGTGACACCCAGCAGGGGGGCTGATCGTCGCTGCGTGTCACACTAAGCGAGATTGCTGGCTAGGTCGCTGCTACTACACAAAATCGGTGACGTTTCAGCAATCTCGCTAGCGATCTCGCTTAGTTTAAAGGGGCCTTAACAGTATTCAATACATTGTGAAAGGGGTTGTCCAGCCTTTGGCTACAAGTGTGCAGTCACTCTATGTGACTGCAGACTTGTGAATTCTCATATTGCACACACTGTATGCTGTGAGGATTCTCCGGAGCCGGCGCAAGCAGTGGCCGGTCATGTGACATGTCATGTGATTTGCATACTTCCAGTCACATATCGACTAGACTTGTATTGAGCAAGGTCACGCCCATCTAGTCGGTTCATGACCACATGTATGCAAATCGCATACTTGTGGTCACATGACTGCCCGCTCCCAGCGCTGAATCCCAGTGTGCACGATATGAGGAGTCACAAAACTGCAGTCACATAGAGTGACTGTAAACTTGTAACCTAAGTCCGGACTATTATGGAATACGTCATCTGTAGCATGTAAACCAGAGGGCTTGAAATACTGGGCTTTTAGAAAATATTCACGTATTGTCGAAATAACATCTGGATTTGAGGGCAAAAAATCAGCAGCAAATTAAAGGAGAAGCACAATGGTTGACATTTTAACAAATTTTCTTTGCCGATTTCCACCTTTACCATGCATATGGAAATGCAGACTCACTGCGGAATAAGCACAAAATCCATCACTTTTTATTCTGGCCCCTGTGTAGAATAGTTCCTAAAATTGGTAATTTGGATAACACCTATATGGAGGTTCTCATTAATGTAAGATAGATATTAGCTAATTCAAGAATTTTTTTACCTTTAATTTTTTTAAGTTGCTTATTCATTACACATATTTGTAAATTCAAAAATTACTTTATATTCCCAATGTGTCAGTTGTATATTTAAGAAAAAAGACTGAGAGCTGCCAGGTGTAAAAAGTCTATTTTTACAAATTGTTTGCAAAATTTTAGTAATTTTTGTTTCGTACCCAGAGTTTTGTGTCGGCAATCCAAAAGGAATGTTTCATAGTAGAAGTTCTGTTCCTAATTCAAAGAACTAAACGGTGATAAAGACGCTGTATATTAGCAGTCATACGGTCAGGTTAAGTCACATGATTATTTTAACTAATTGCTGCACGTTTTAATATACAGAGCTTATAGGTTTTTTCTGTGAAAATAAAATTCAAAATTTATTGTTGCAAAATTAGAAAATCCAAAAATGTTTCATATACTTGCGCTAAGTGTTTGCCTCTGTTCTAGCACATTCGCTTCCTAATCATCCTTTAATCCCATATAGAATGGCATCTGATCATTGTGACAGTGCATCACTGGTCCAAAACTGTCGAAATCAAAGCACATTAGTAATGTAACAAATTAATAATGGCAGGAGTAAAGGCACTGGAACAAATACATAAAATAAATCTGAAATTTTGAGGATTTTCAAATTTCATACCATAGACTTGCTTCATCTTTGCGAGTAGAAAAAAGGATTTTTTTTTAACTTTTCACTACAATAAATATTTGATTTCCATTTAAGATCAATGAAGATGTAAAAATAATGTGTATTTTTAAATTACCTGAATTTATTTGACTTGTAATTATTTAATAGATTCAAAAAAAGACAATTGCATGTGCAATAAATAGTTATGTTAACATGTTATTTTGGCTGTAATATGCATGTTTATCATGGTTATTATATAGATGTGGGCAAGCAACCAAGGTGCTTATTTTGGTTATGTAGGAACATGGCATAATAAGTCGGGAAGGTCACTTCTCTGGAAGTATCAAACCCATCTAATATCTCATCTTTGTAGGACCCTAGACTCACAAACATCAAACTCTTATGACAAAACAAAGGTTGAGCCATCAACTTCTCTCAAATTCCATTTTGTTAAACTATATTTAAGGTGGGTTTGAGTCCTTCAGACACAAGAAGTCCATATTATCCAACAAATTTGAGTGAATAGTAGAAATGGTGGAGTTTCTTTGAGTAGAATTGAATTCTCCTCCAATTTTACAAAAATATTCTTGAATCTGAGTACTTAGCAAATTTATTCACGTGAACTCAGCAAAATGACAACCAGCTGACTGGCTGCAAAGGGATAAAAAAAGCAAAAAAATTATTTCTCACCACACCCTCTCGTTGCAGCTTTCCATCTGATCCTACACGCTTCTTCTTTTCACCTTCCCCCATCACATGCATCCTCTTCTGTTCGCTTCATTCGGAACCAGGGCTTCCAATGCTGAGTAGGCCCACTGCGCATAATAGTATCATTGATTAGGTGTGCTCCATGACGGCAAAGAACTCAATTATGTCTTAGGTCTCGTCAGAGTGAAACATGCTTTGGAAAATAATCTTCACATGAATGACTTTAGAATGGTTTATTTTTGGCATCACACAGGACTCGCTCACCTTTTCTTTTCCGGACAATCATTCTTCCAGATGTCCTAAACAGTCTGGAAGGGGCTTCATCAGAGTAAATAACTTTACCCCAGTCCTCTGCCTAATAATCCTAATACTTCATGAGACTTTATTTTTTCTTATAGGAAAGATGTGTATCTTCGTACCGTGTTAGCCAGTAGATAGAAAAATATTTAGACTTGAGAGTCTGGAGATGCTAAGGGGAGCTGCACGGAAACTACAACCTTTACTACAAAAAGATGCCCGATTACAATCCATATTTCCAGACCCCCCACTACTATGTTTTAGGCAGCCCCCAAATCTAAGAAGCATCATTGTCAGAAGCTCCCTGTCCTCCCCAACAGCTGCAGGAACCTTTCCTTGCAGACAAAAGAAATGCAAGACCTGTACATCTATAATGACCACGGACAGGATAAAGATCCCCAACTCCCATCAGGACTACAAGATACCAGGTACTTTCAGCTGCATCACATCTAATGTGGTGTACCTAATTATATGTACTAAATGTCCAACTGGGGGTCTGTATGTGGGGGAGACCGGGCAAAAACTGAGAACAAGGATGAATTCTCATCGCCACACGATAAGAGAAAAAAGAATGGATTTACCTGTGGCCAAACACTTTTGTATGCCCGGTCATAGCATGACAGATATGGAATTACTTGTATTAAAATCTAACTTCAAATCTGAGAAGGATAGAAAAGTCTGGGAATATAAACTTATGATGACCTTTGACACTCTTAGTGCTGGGATGAATATATCCCAGAGTTTTATGTCGTTCTACAACAATTAAGGAATCTGCCTCCCTGACCTTTTAGGGTCATCACAACACAATACCAGACCCCAATCAGAGGGTAATAAAACCTTCACTCCTTATCTATGAACTAGTCATATTTATGTTAATCCCTCTGCCATAATGACAGTTCTGCTTCATGTCACTTGTCCTACCTATTGCATTTTTTCTGTGCTATTTTGTGTATAAATATGTGATTCTTCAGATGTTGTATTAGTCTATGCCTGATGAAGAGACCTGAGTAGTCTCGAAAGCTTGCAATTTGTTACCATCTTTTCAGTTAGCCATTAAAAGGTATCAACCACTGAGGACTCTCAAGTCTAAATATTTTTCTATTTTTTCTTATGAATCCCACTTCAGACTGGTTTTGACATTTAAAAGAATGATTGTGCATAGAAGAAAAGGTTAGCGCCGCCATGAGTACTGTGTTTTGACAAAAGTAGAGCATTCTGAGACCAATCATGTGTGAGGGCTTTTCATCCATGGAGGGGACTCACTCAGAATTTTTGCCTAAGAACACATCCATGAATAAAGAATGGGATGTAAACATTTTCCAAGAGCAACTTCTCCCAGGAATCCAGAAGCAATGATGAAACACCAAGTCACAAGGCAAAATTGAAGACTAAGTGGTTTATGAACAAAACATGAACATTTTGGGGGGATGAGGAAACTCCCCAGACTTCAAACCCATTGAGAACCTGTGGTCAATTCTTAAAAAGCAGGTGAACAAACAAAAACATATAAATTGTGATAAACTCCATCATTGACTAGGCAAGGATGGGTTGTCATCATCCAGGATTTGACCCAAAAGTTGATATCCAGCTGCACAGGTCAACTTCCAGAAGTCTTAGATAATAAGGGTCAAAATTGTAAATATTGAGTCTTTGCATAAGCTTGATGTATTTGTGAATAAAAATTAAAAAACTTATGAAATGCTGATAATTGTACTTCAGTAACCATAAAAACATCTGACTAAAAGATCGAAAAACACTGAAGCAGCAAATTGTGAAAACCAAAATTTGTGTCAAACTCGAAACTCGCGACTGTAGATTTAAAAATCCACAAAGCAGGTCAATTTTAGCACAGACATTTTCCACAGTGTGAAGATGGGATTTTAGAAATATCTTTCTCATTGCTGACACTGTAATGTGCTGCGGATTTTACATCCCCTAATGCGGACCCAAAATCAATTGTCCTAAGACCTAGCGCCTTCTAAATAGGGTTGTCAGGAATCACGTCTTTTACGTTTCTGAACTAAGATTGAACAGAAAGAGAAACAGGTAACCTTCTCTCAAAATTTTACTATAATTCGATTTTTTAAAAATCTTAATATTTTAACTCCTTAGGACATGAGAGTACTTCCTCAGAAGGGTGTATAGGGCAGGATCTAGAGCTGACCTGCTCCATATTGTACAGGTGCAAGTGGAGATATCTCATGTCACCACTTCAAGGAGTATGGCTAGAATTGAGGGTTAGTTGATACATATACATCAGGATTATGTAATTATAGAGTAATGTTTATCATGTTCAAAAGGGATTCAATATCTTATTTTTATCATCATTAAGTTGATCTTGCATAAGGTTAGTAGGACTCCACACAGGATTCAGATATGTAGATACAAGGATGGGATCAAACCCTGTCCTGTGATATTAAAGGAGTTGTCCATTACTGGACAACACCACACGAAGAGCTCCAATGCTCAGCATAAAACAAAATACTGAAAACTTCATACCAAACCGGTGCCATTCTTCCATTGTCGGCGCTGAATATCTTGACATTAAAGTGACACTGCTGTGTGACCACTGCAGTCAATCAATGGCTGCTGATGGGCTGCAGCCTTCATTATTAATTCAGAACAGACTAAGGGAAGAGTCAGACGGCCGTATAACTTGGATGAGGATCGCAATGCAATGCTTAGACTGGCCGTCGGCTCTCCCCACCCGAGCTTAACAGCTGGATAGAAATACATGCTGTCATGCTCAGGTCGGGATATCCGACAACCAGTCTGAGAATTACGTTGCAATCCTCATCTGAGATATATGGTCGTCTGGCTCTTCCCTTATAGTAATACTCATAATATTAAACTATAACTAAAAATTTAATTTGAGTTTGGTAGTGCTAATATAACTCTATGCGTGCCTCTGAATATACATGTTCTTCAGGTATAAATAACTGTATGTACCATGCAAAGGCAGCTTAGTCTTAAAAGAAGCTTTTAGGTGCATTTGTGAAGATTACAAAGCTTTCATATGTTGGCGGAAAATAAAGCAGACAGCGTTTAGTCGTTTGTCCATGCAGGAAAAAGCCTGAAATTTGTAAGATTATTCCTGTGCAATCATATTTTTCCTCTATGTAGATGCCATTAAATATTCACTTCAGTCCTTTTTGCAGAAGCAGACATTTCTGTTCTGAAATCGTAAATACAATCCAAACTATTTTTTTTAAGGAAATGTAGAAACATATTTTGAAAACTTTGCAGTAAACATTTCATTCCTTAAATTAAAGCAGAATAAAAGCCTATTAGAGGCCATGTAAATTATAATACTGACGGTTAAGAAGTGAAAGAGCTTTCATAGATGGAATACTTAGAAGTGAATGGATATATAAAAGATAACAGTGATCATAGCTGGGAAGACGAGCTAAACCATAAACGGGTGAAAATAAAAGGCTGTAGAATATAAGCTTAAAACTAGAAATATATTAAAGAATCAGAAATTATTTCGAGCAAGGCATTTGATGGAGTTTTGACAAAAATGATAATCTAGTTTTCAGTTGAATTGTTCTCATTGTCTCCTTCCCTCAAAACTTTCCATCAATGCCCAACTTGAATCTTCTGTTGCAAGTGATATCTGGAAAAAAAACAAGATAATTTTGAACCATATACTTTGAAGGGACAAAGTCTATTATGAAATTTAGACATGAATGATCTTTTTTGTCGACAAGACCTTGGATTTCCTACGGTGGCAGCTCTTATTCTCATAGACCCAACTTTTTCATGTCTTAGTTGGTTGACTATTTATATGAATCAGTGGTATGTAATACTACATTTTCTCTGCAGCAGAAATGTATAGCCAGTTGTCAGATTTTTTCAGTGGTATGAACTGATTGTCAAAACTAAACTAAACAAAGCATAAAGCCTTACAGAAGATATAGCCTCTATAAAATGTGCCCCCATAGTGTTCTAATCATTGCACCTGTCCTCATAATCCGGTTTAATCAAAAGTGTTTATTGGGGTGCTCATTGCTCCATTGGTGTAGTCAAGAGTCTCAATGCACTGTTCTACTCTCTAGTTTTGCATGCTCCCATCTCCCTCACTGGTGATTGACAGTGGTTGTTTACCTGTAGAAAGCATTGTTTGCAGAGAAAGCTCAGAAAAATCAGCTCTGTCAATCACTAGTGAGGAAGGCTGGGGCATGCAAAACCAGTATGCCTCTTGGACTTGCCAAAATGGAACAAAGAACATTAATTAGCATGTGTTTAAAAGTAAGTCTCTGCAGAAAGGAAGCAGCCATTGGAACATCAAAGGTGCGGTTTTTATAAAAGTCTATGTCCCCTACAAGGCAATATACTTAATTTATGCTGTCAATTTCAGCTTTCAGACTCCCTTAAAATACATGTGTGGAGACATGGGGGGTCACTAGGTGCTCTAGTCCGCCTGCCTTAAAACGCATGGACCAGAGCTCATCTCACTGAACTATCGCTCTCCCTTTACCGTGGGCATAATACTAAAATAGAGTGGCAATACTTTATTGAATCACAAAACAGATAATAACACATAGAACAGTCCCAGCAAAGCACCCATGATGGTGCAATTTACAGAGTCTCACCCTTCCATTGACTTGCCAGGATTAGAGCAAATGCACTTCAGAGCTTCCAGGACTGACAAACCCCACCTGTGGCAAGAACAGAGAAAATGTAATGAAAAGCTTAGGAAGCTGACAGTCCATTGAGGTATCAGGCCAGGTGACCGGAGGGTCACAACCTGGCTTCTCCGAACATCTCCATGGAGCCAGGTGACCGGTGGATCCCAATCCTGGCTTCCCCAAATATATCCATGGGGTCAGTGATAGTCAATGGAGCAGATATGTATTCTTTCAGTGAAGGCCTTGGTCCCCTAGGCTGGTATCCTATAGAATTTCAAATCTGTGTCTCTCCTGATGGCACCATGATGTCCTGACTGTTGTCCTATAGAGTATTCCAGGCTGTGGCTTTGTAAATAGTCTCTGGATGTCCTTGCAGAATGATGGAAATAATTATTTAAACTCACATCTGTGTTTCAGGTCATCCTCCCCAGGTCAGGGGGGAGGTGGGATGAGTTTCACTCTCATTGTTTAAGTATTTAATCAGTTTGCATAGTTTTTCTTCCTCTGTTTTGCAAATCAACAAACCACAGGGTCCCACACAATGGTCAATCAACATATTATCAAATAACTATTGTTGAATGACTCTATCCAATTCCTGTCTTGCAAAGACAGCAGACAATAAGCGGTAGGAGCTGATGTAAGAGGCTAATAACATCCATTCAAAAATATCAAGAATCAATTTTTAAGACTCATATGATGACAGTCTATGGTTCTTCACCAAACAAAGAAAAACACATAAATTCAAAAGTCAACATAAAGATAATAATTTATGTCTCTGGACCTACTGAATTTATGTTTGGATAATTAAGAATAAATGTTGTGTCATCACAACATGGTTTTCAGATGAGACAACCGCTATAGTGTAATCAGTCAAGGCTATTCCCTTCATTAGAACCTAATATCTGCATCAAAACTAAATGGACCTCCAAAGTTACGTAGAGAATAATTTAACTATGCAGATGTGATAAGATACCAGCTAGGCCTTGAAGCTCGTTCCAACATCATGACGTCAGAACAGGCATTGTCCCATGTGGTTACTTGACGTGGTTGCTTGGACTAATACACATCATGACATCTGAGCGTGCATTGAAGGGTAGTTGGCGCTGAAAGTGACAATGAAGATGATATTGGTGTCAGAGCGGAGGAAGGGACTAGGGAGCCAGCAGAGGACCAGCGAGGAATGTGGCAGGGACAGATTGGTGGATAGATGAGCATGATTATTTTTTATTGTTTTTAAACCCTTTCATGACCTACATGAATATAGTGAAATGGCAGCTGGATTTAGCTAGGATCTGCATTTGTATTTCTCTGCTAAGTTACGCAAAACCTTTTTATTTTATTTTGCACTTTACAATTTTCAACTTTACAAGTTACATATGTGTTATGCTGTCCCAATGTTATTTTGATACTTTGATACTTATTTTGCACTTATTACTTTTGTCTGTCATCTACTATAACCCAAATCATTCTCTGCCTGTGTTCAGGAGCATCTGGGAAGTAGCTACAGTATAGAGTATTTATGATAGCCTGGTCTGGACACAGTAATTTGAATTTTTGTTTTGCTATGTTGGTCATAATAGAGTTAAATAATTCAATATTTATTACAAAACACATATACGGTACAATTTTTTTGCCCACACTTAAATTAGGTGGACGATCTAAAAGGGAATTAAAAGAACAACTAAAGCAGTATAAAAAGCTTGTAATCCAAGAACTGTTTACTGTTTTAATTAAAGCCCAAACACTATTAAATCCATTTGGCTGGCACACCAGGACACTGGCGTTGTTTTTTTTTTACTAAATAATGCAGTATAGGCTATTATTCAAGAATAATGTGGAGGTTTTGTGTATGCTTTATGTATACCTGCTTTAGTTGATGGGCCATTTCAGGACAGTCATCCTGATTCCTCCTTTCCCTAGAATACACTGTAATGCATACAACATTTCCCATGGTGTATTTGGCTTTCCAGAGTGGTCAGAGTCTCATTACACTGCATTTGCTCTACTATAAATCCTATCTAAGCACATTTAGCAATCAATAAGTAATATAGGACAGCAGTCCAAGTGCAGAGTTTTGGTGTACTCTAAATGATGCAGCTTCACCTTGTCTCCCCTGCCTGCTGCTTATGATAGATTGCCCCTGTCAGCTGGTACAAGCAGGAGTCAGAGAAGACAAGCTAAAGACGCATCTCCTGGAATGCACAAGAAATTCTGCACGCAGGACTCACAAATAATATAGGAGGGGAGTGTTAGAGCGTTATAATTCTGCAGTTTGTATGGATTTATCTGTTTTATTAATACATAATGCAGAAATTATATCTTAAGCTGCATGGAGGACATACAGGTGAACAAGGAGGATCCATCTACATGTGATGGAGGTATAGGATATCCAAAAACATATTATTGCAAATTAAAGGGACCTTCACCATGAAAAGGACTCCAACATTGCACCAAAGTATATGGATGTGTGAATCAATCAGGAACAAAATTGGATATAAAATATCCAAACACATCACTCAAAGAGGGATATATATATAAAAGTAACAAATTTTATTGACATATAATATAAAAATGTCATAAACAAAATTGACAGAAAACCAATAAAAGAACACAATATATGAGGAAAGGAATACAACTCAAGTACAAAACACCAAGTGGGATAGAGGAAAAATTATATGAGACTATGGGATATAGTCATAACTATGCTCACATATGAGTGATTCATTAGTATTGTCAGGTTTAGAATATTATTGATTTTTTTCTATATTGGTCACTTTAGAGTTAAATAATTTAATATTATATATATATATATTATAAAGCACAGATTGTACAATTTTTCTTCCCACACTTAAAAACTATTAGCGATTACTGTAACTGGTTGTAGTACATCCTCCCAACCACAAGGTGCAGTATATTTGTTGAATTTTTTAAAATATAAATTTTAGCTGACAACCTGAAATAAGATCTACTCACCAACATGTTTTACAGTCATGGCCAAAAGTTTTGAGAATGACACAAATATTATATTTTCACATGATCTGCTGCCCTCTGGTTTTTATGTGTTTGACAGATGTTTTTTTTATCACAGACAGAAATATAATAATTGCAAACATATGAGTAACAAAAGCTTATATTGACAGTTAGAATGAGTTAATGCAGCAAGTCAATATTTGCAGTGTTGACCCTTCTCCTTCAGGACCTCTGCAATTCTCCCTGGCATGCTCTCAATCAACTTCTGGACCAAATCCTGACTGATAGCAGTCCATTCTTGCACAATCAATGCTTTCATTTTGTCAGAATTTTTAGGTTTTTGTTTGTCCACCCGTCTCTTGATGATTGACCACAAGTTCTCAATGGGATTAAGATCTGGGGAGTTTCCAGGCCAAAATCTCTATGTTTTGTTCCCTGAGCCATTTAGTTATCACCTTTGCTTTATGGCAAGGTGCTCCATCATGCTGGAAAAGGCATTGTTGATCGCCAAACTGCTCTTGCAGGGTTGGGAGAAGTTGCTCTTGGAGGACATTCTGGTACCATTCTTTATTCATGGCTGTGTTTTTAGGCAAGACTGTGAGAGAGCTGATTCCCTTGGCTGAGAAGCAACCCCACACATGAATGGTTGCAGGATGCTTAACAGTTGGCATGAGACAAGACTGGTGGTAGCGTTCACCTTGTCTTCTCCGAATGAGGCGTTTTCCTGATGTCCCAAACAATCGAAAAGGGGATTCATCAGAGAAAATAACTTTACCCCAGTCCTCAGCAGTCCACTGCCTGTACCTTTTGCAGAATATCAGTCTGTCCATGATGTTTTTTCTGGAGAGAAGTGGCTTCTTTGCTGCCCTCCTTGAGACCAGACCTTGCTCCAAGAGTCTCCGCCTCACAGTGCGTGCAGATGCACTCACACCTGCTTGCTGCCATTCCTGAGCAAGCTCTGCACTTCTGGTAGCCCGATCCCGCAGCTGAAACACTTTTAAGAGACGGTCCTGGCACTTGCTGGTCTTTCTTGGGCGCCCTGAAGCCTTTTTGGCAACAATAGAACCTCTCTCATCGAAGTTCTTGATGATGCGATAGATTGTTGACTGAGGTGCAATCTTTCTAGCTGCGATACTCTTCCCTGTTAGACCATTTTTGTGCATTGCAATGATGACTGCACGTGTTTCTTTAGAGATAACCATGGTTAACAGAAGAGAAACAATGATGCCAAGCACCAGCCTCCTTTTAAAGTGTCCAGTGGTGTCATTCTTACTTAATCATGACAGATTGATCTCCAGCCATGTCCTCATCAACACCCACACCTGTGTTAATGGAGCAATCACTGAAAAGAGGTTAGCTGGTCCTTTTAAGGCAGGGCTGCAATGATGTTGAAATGTGTTTTGGGGGATAAAGTTCATTTTCTAGCCAAATATTGACTTTGCAAGTAATTGCTGTTAAGCTGATCACTCTTTATAACATTCTGGAGTATATGCAAATTGCCATTAGAAAAAGTGAAGCAGTAGACTTTGTAAAAATTAATATTTGTGTCATTCTCAAAACTTTTGGCCATGACTGTACATGACAAGATAAGTTATATCTAAGGGGTTACGTTTCTTGTTGTGGAGAGTGACATACCTAGCCAGGCATGCCAATGTGAGGAGGCTTATAAGCATTGCAATGCTCCTCTTGGAAACTGAATATGCAAATTCCCTTCTCAGAGAGTAAGAGGCCTTGAACTCTAGTTTCACCTATTGGAAGCAGCAATCCTAAAGTCACTATTAACCCTTCAACGAGCCTTGCCATATGACTTAGGACTTGGGTTTGGCTTTTATCCTACTTCATATTGCAAGGTTTGTTAAGGGGCAATAATTACTTTTAGGATTGCTACTTCCAATAGGTAGCACTAGAGCTAGAGTTCAAATCCTCTTCCTCTCTGAAGATTCAATTTGCATAAGGAGGATTATATTCACCTACAACAGTTCAAAAATTTTAAATATTATTTATGGCATGATAATGAGTACCAGCCACAAAAAAGGATTTTGAAGCTTAGTGATGAACAACCATCCAAAGCTAACAATTATTATTTTTTAAATTTTTGGGTTAATGATTGTATAGCATTATGTGACCTATAAATTTGTTTCTTGTCAGTTTCTGTTAATTCAGTTCAAAACCAAAATAAAAAAAATACATCTATCAGAATTTTTTAATAAAAATATGTATTTTTAGTCAAAAAAAGAATATTCAGAATGTGCAGTTTTAGGAAAATGCAGCCGCTATACAGTGTAACTGACAGCAGCCTTAGAGGTATTAGTGAAAAAATGATGACTTACTAGAAGAATGTACAATTTTTTCTACTCGAGCTACAGTTTAAGAATATTGGGCTTGCCAGGTTGCCATAGATAGCATCAAACCGCTGCAAAGATCCACTTCATGTGGCAGTACATAAAAGTTTTCTCTCCTAGAATATGACGATACAGGGGGAAAGCACTGGGAACCTTGACAAGTTTTCCAATTTAATACTTTGTGTTAGGATCAGGTAACTAGTAAATGGCTGATACTATATTTACAATAGGATTGTAAAGGTGTTTCCAGGTTTAGATGCAAGATACGAAATTATTTTTCCCTGAAAACCGTACAACCCTGGTCCATGGTCTTCGGTTTTGCATCTCAGTTCTTTTTAAGGGGCCTGACCCAAAATAAAGACTTGTCACATAACTGCAAAAAAGGTGAAGCGGCTGATTGCTGGGGGGGCCCTCACGAAATTTAGAGATGGGGTCCTGGGGTTTTTGTAAAACAGTGCTTGCTGCCCCATCCACTGTCTATGGGGATTTACGACTAGAGATGAGTGAACCTTTTAAGGTTCGGTTTAATTAGCCGAAACGTTTAGACAGTCGCCGAACAGTTTGACGAATATACCCAAACCCCATTAAATTCAATGGGAGACCAAATGAAACGTATATACAATACCTTAACCCCTTCACCCCCAAGGGTGGTTTGCACGTTAATGACCGGGCCAATTTTTACAATTCTGACCACTGTCTCTTTATGAGGTTATAATTCTGGAACGCTTCAACGGATCTTCGCGATTCTGAGACTGTTTTCTCGTGACATATTGTACTTCATGTTAGTGGTAAAATTTCTTCGATATAACTTGCGTTTATTTTTGAAAAAAACGCAAATATGGCGAAAATTTTAAAAATTTAGCAATTTTCAAACTTTGAATTTTTTTTCCCTTAAAACAGAGAAATATGTCACACAAAATAGTTAAGAAATAACATTTCCCACATGTCTACTTTACATCAGCACAATTTTGGAACCAAAATTTTTCTTTGTTAGGAAATTAGAAGGGTTAAAAGTTGACCAGTGATTTCTCATTTTTACAACAAAATTTACAAAGCCATTTTTTTAGGGACCACCTCACATTTGAAGTCACTTTGACGGGTCTATATGGCAGAAAATACCCAAAAGTGACACCATTATAAAAACTGCACCCCTCAAGGTACTCAAAACTACATTCAAGAAGTTTATTAACCCTTCAGGTGCTTCACAGGAGCTGAAGCAACGTGGATGGAAAAAATTAATATTTAACTTTTTAGCCACAAAAATGATCTTTTACAAACTTTTTTTTATTTTCACAAGGGTAAAAGGAGAAAATGGACAGATAAAGTTGTTGTGCAATTTCTCCTGAGTACGCCAATACCCCATATGTGGGGGAAAACCACTGTTTGGGCACACGGCAGAGCTCGTAAGGGAAGGAGCGCCGTTTGACTTTTTCAAACTAAAATTGGCTGGAATTGAGATTGGACGCCATGTCGTGTTTGGAGAGCCCCTGATATGCCTAAACAGTGGAAACCCCCCACAAGTGACACCATTTTGGAAACTAGACCCCTAAGGAACTTATCTAGATCTGTTGTGAGCACTTTGAACCCCAAAGTTTTTCACAAAAGTTTATAATGCCTGGGTGTGAAAAAAACAAAAACAAAACAATTTTCCACAAAAATGATTTTTTAGTCCCAAATTTTTGATTTTTCCCAAGGAAATTGGACCCCAAAACTTGTTGTCCAATTTGTCCTGAGTACGCTGATACCCATATGTTGGGGGGGAAACTGTTTGGGCGCACGGCAGGGCTTGGAAAAGAAGCAGTAACGTTTTGGAATGCAAACATTGATGGGGGTCATGTTCCGTTTGTAGTGCCCCAGATGAGCCTAAACAGTGGAAACCCCCCACAAGTGACCCCATTTTGGAAGCTAGACCCCCTAAGGAACTTATCTAGATCTTTGGTGAGCACTTTGAACCCCCAAGTGCTTCACACAAGTTTATAATGTCCGGGCATGAAAATAAAAAATCCTATTTTTTTCCCACAAAAATTATCTCTTAGTCACTAATTTTTTATTTTCCCATAGGTAACAGGAGAAATTGGACCACAAAATTTGTTGTACAATTTGTCCTGAGTACGCTGATACCCCATATGTGGGGGGGAACCACTGTTTGGGCGCATGGCAGAGCTCGGAATGGAAGGAGCACTATTTGACTTTTTCCAACCAAAATTGGCTGGAATTGAGATTGGACGCCATGTTGCATTTGGAGAGCCCCTTGATGTGCCTAAACAGTGGAAACCCCCACAAGTGACCCCATTTGGGAAACTAGACCCCCTAAGGAACTTATCTAGATCTTTGGTGAGCAATTTGAACCCCCAAGTGCTTCACACAAGTTTATAACGTAGAGCCGTAAAATTAAAAAATTATATTTTTTCCACAAAATTGATCTTTTCACCCCAATTTTTTATTTTCCCAAGGGAAACAAGACTCCAAAAGTTATTGTGCAATTTGTCCTGAGTGCGCTGATACCCCATATGTGGGGGTAAACCATTGTTTGGGTGCATGGCAGAGTTTGGAAGGGAAGGAGCGCCGTTTGACTTTTTCAACGCAGAATTGGCTGGATGCCATGTCGTGTTTGGAGAGCTCCTGATCTGCCTAAACAGTGGAAACCCACCACAATTAACACCATTTTGGAAACTAGACCCCTCAAGGAACTTATCTAGATGTGTGGTGAGCACTTTGAACCCAAAGTGCTTCACAGAAGTTTATAACGTACAGCCGTAAAATAAAAAAATTCTTTTTTTTTTTTACAAAAATGATTTTTTAGCCCCAATATTTTATTTTCACAAGGGTAACAGGAGAAATTGGACCCCAAAAGTTGTTGTCCAATTTGTCTTGAGTACGCTGATACCCAATATGTGGGAGTAAACTACTGTATGGGCGCACGTCGGGGCTCGGAAGGGAAATAGTGACGTTTTGGATTGCAGACTTTGATGGAATGGTCTGGGGGAGTCATGTCGCATTTGGAGAGCCCCTGATGCGCCTAAACAGTGGAAACCCCCCACAAGTGACCCCATTTTGGAAAATAGACCCCACAAGGAACTTATCTAGATGTGTGGTGAGCACTTTGAACCCCGAAGTGCTTCACAGAAGTTTATAACGTACAGCCGTAAAAATAAAAAATCCTTTTTTTTTTTACAAAAATGATTTTTTTCGTCCCCAATATTTTATTTTCACAAGGGTAACAGGAGAAATTGGACCCCAAAAGTTGTTGTCCAATTTGTCCTGAGTACGCTGATACCCAATATGTGGGAGTAAACTACTGTATGGGCACACGTCAGGGCTCGGAAGGGAAGTAGTGACGTTTTGGATTGCAGACTTTGATGGAATGGTCTGGGGGCGTCGTGTCGCATTTGGAGAACCCCTGATGCGCCTAAACAGTGGAAACCCCCAACAAGTGACCCCATTTTGGAAAATAGACCCCACAAGGAACTTATCTAGATGTGTGGTGAGCACTTTGAACCCCGAAGTGCTTCACAGAAGTTTATAACGTACAGCCGTAAAAATAAAAAATCTTTTTTTTTACAAAAATGATTTTTTCGCCCCCAATATTTTATTTTCACAAGGGTAACAGGAGAAATTGGATCACAAAAGTTGTTGTCCAATTTGTCCTGAGTACGCTGATACCCAATATGTGGGAGTAAACTACTGTATGGGCACACGTCGGGGCTCGGAAGGGAAGTAGTGACGTTTTGGATTGCAGACTTTGATGGAATGGTCTGGGGGCGTCATGTCGCATTTGGAGAGCCCCTGATGCGCCTAAACAGTGGAAACCCCCACAAGTGACCCCATTTTGGAAAATAGACCCCACAAGGAACTTATCTAGAAGTGTGGTGAGCGCTATGAAGCCCCAAGTACTTCACAGAAGTTTTATAACATACAGCCGTAAAAACAAAAAAAACATTTTTTTTTTACAAAAATGATTTTGTCGCCCCCAGTTTTTTATTTTCCCAAGGGTAACAGGAGAAATAGGCCAAATTGCACAATAACTCTTGGGGTCCAGAGTATGCTGATACCCCATATGTGGGGTAAACTACTGTTTGGGCGCATGGCAGAGCTCAGAAGTGAAGGAGCACCATTTGACTTTTTCAACGCAGAATTGGCTGGAATTGAGATCAGACGCCATGTCACATTTCGAGAGCTCCTGATGTGCCTAAACAGCAGAAACCCCCCAATTCTAACTCCAACCCTAACCCCAAACACCAATAACCCTAGTCCCAACCCTAACCACAAACCTAACCCTAACACACCCATAACCCTAATCCGAACCCTAATCCTAACGTTAGCGCCAACCCTAACCCTAATACTAACGTTAGCGCCAACCCTAACCCTAACTTTAGCCGCAACCCTAACCCTAACGGGAAAATGGAAATAAATACATTTTTTTAATTTTATTATTTTTCCCTAACTAAGGGGTGATAAAGGGGGTTTGATTTACTATTTATAGCGGGTTTTTGTGATTGGCAGCTGTCACGCTAAAAGACGCTTTTTATTGCAAAAAATAGCTTTTTGCATCACCACATTTTGAGAGCTATAATTTTTGCATATTTTGGCCCACAGAGTCATGTGAGGTCTTATTTTTTGCGGGACGAGTTGACGTTTTTATTTGTACCATTTTTGAGCACGTGACATTTTTTGATCGCTTTTTATTTTGATTTTTGGGTGGTTAGAATGAACAAAATCAGCAATTCATGAATTTCTTTTGGGGGAGGCGTTTATACCGTTCCGCGTGTGGTAAAATTGATAAAGCAGTTTTATTCTTCGGGTCAGTACGATTATGGCGATACCTCATTTGTATCATTTTTTTAGGTTTTGGCGCTTTTATAGAATGAAAACAATTTTATATAAAAAATCATTATTTTTGCATCGCTTTATTCTGCGAGCTATAACTTTTTTATTTTTTCGCTCATGATGCTGTGTGACGGCTTGTTTTTTGCGGGACAAGATGACGTTTTCAGTGGTACCATGTTTATTTATATCGGTCTTTTTGATCGCGTGTTATTTCACTTTTTGTTCGGCGGTATGATGATAAAGCATTGATTTTTTTTTTTTTTTTTTTTTTTAAGGGGTTCACTAAAGGGGTTAACTAGTGGGACAGTTTTATAGGGGGGGTCGTTACGGACGCGGCGATACCAAAAATGTGTACTTTTATTGTTTTGTTTTTTTTATTTACAGGAAAAAATGAATTTATTGGGGAATATTTTTTTTTTTTTTTATGATTTTTTTTTACACTTTTTATTTTTACTTTTTTTACTTTTTTACTTTGTCCCAGGGTGGGACATCACAGTATTTTATCAGATCGCTGGTGTGACAGTGTGCACAGCACTCTGTCACACCAGCGATCGCTCTGGCATCGCTGCAGGCTTCCCCAGCGCCTGCTCTCAGCAGGCACTGAGGAAGCCGCCTTCCTGCAGGACCCCGGCGCCATCTTGGATCCGGGGACCTGGAGGGAGGACGGACCCTCGGAACAGCGCGACACATCGCGCTGCTCTGAGGGTCTCAGGGGAGCGCGCAGGGAGCCCCCTGCCTGCGCGATCCTCCCCTGTGCCCCGGGTACACCGCGATCATGTTTGATCGCGGTGTGCCAAGGGTTAATGTGCCGGGAGCGGTCCGTGACCGCTCCTGACACACAGTCACGGGTGTCAGCTGTGATAATCAGCTGACACCCGGCGGCGATCAGCTGCGCTCCCCCGGGAGCGCAGCTGATCGCCCATGACGTACTATTCCGTCCATGGGAATTAGGTCCAGGGTCACATGGACGGAATAGTACGTCTGATGGCAGAGAGGGGTTAAGGGATGACAAAAAAGCTTCCCAAACAGCTAAAATTAAGCGCAGATACCATGAAAAGTGGCATCAGTTGACCTACATTATGAATTTTGTAAATGGAACAGCTGTTGTCAGCCATGGGCTATGCATGAGGTATCAGGGTCTGAGCCAGCATTTCGAGCTTTGAATTGAAGTTTCAATGAGGACCTGGTGGTTAAGAGAGCAGTGTAAGACTTCTCCAATTTTATTTTCCAGCCACAAGTACTATTGGCAGAAAAAATGTAAGGAAAATAGCACAGGTAGTTGAGTGAAAGTAAGTGCAAGACTTCCTGTCTGGGAGTCATAGAATCATAGAATCATAGAATCATAGAATGGTAGAGTTGGAAGGGACCTCCTGGGTCATCTGGTCCAACCCCTGCTCAAAGCAGGATTCTCTAAATCATCCCAGACAGATGTCTATCCAGCCTCTGTTTGAAGACTTCCATTGAAGGAGAACTCACCACCTCTTGTGGCAGCCTGTTCCACTCATTGATCACCCTAACTGTCAAAAAGTTTTTTCTAATATCTAATCTGTGTCTCCTCCCATTCAGTTTCATCCCATTGCTTCTAGTCTTTCCTTGCGCAAATGAGAATAAAGATGATCCTTCTACAATGTGACAGCCCTTGAGATATTTGTAGACAGCTATTAAGTCTCCTCTCAGTCTTCTTTTTTGCAAGCTAAACATTCCCAAATCCTGCAACCGTTCCTCATAGGACATGGTTTTCAGACCGGTCACCATTCTGGTGGCTCTTCTCTGAACTTGCTCCAGTTTGTTGATGTCTTTTTTAAAATGTGGTGCCCAAAACTGGACACAGTATTCCAGATGAGGTCTGACCAAAGAGGAGTAGAGGGCAATAATGACCTCACGTGATCTAGACTGTATGCTTCTGTTGATACATCCTAGAATTGCATTTGCCTTTTTTGCTGCTGCATCACACTGTTGACTCATGTTAAGTCTGTGATCAATTAGTATACCCAAGTCTTTTTCACATGTGCTGTTACTTAGCCCTATTCCTCCCATTTTGTATATGCTTTTTTCATTTTTATTGCCCAGATGTAGTACTTTGCATTTTTCCCTGTTAAAATCCATTCTGTTAGTTGCTGCCCACTGCTCCAGTTGATGTATATCTTTTTGAATCCTCTCTCTCTCTTCTCTAGTATTAGCTACCCCTCCTAGCTTTGTGTCATCAGCAAATTTGATCAGTTTACCCTCAATTCCTTCATCTAAATCATTGATAAAGATGTTGAACAATACAGGGCCCAAAACAGAGCCTTGTGGTACCCCACTTGAGACATTCTTCCAACTGGATGTGCAGCCATTTACAACCACTCTTTGGGTCCGATCACTAAGCCAGTTATGAATCCACCTAACAGTTGCCTTGTCCATTCCATACTTAGTCATTTTTTCAATAAGGATTGTGTGAGATACTTTGTCAAATGCTTTGCTGAAGTCAAGATATACTATATCTACAGCATTTCCCTGATCCACCCAGTCAGTGATTCTGTCATAGAAGGAAATTAAGTTAGTCTGACATGACTTATTAGTTACAAACCATGCTGACTCTGTTTAATCACTTCATTCTTATCCAGGTACTTGCATACATGTTCTTTAATAATTTGTTCAAAGATCTTTCCTGGTATAGAAGTCAGACTCACCGGCCTGTAGTTCCCTGGGTCCACCTTCTTCCCCTTTTTGAAGATAGGAACAACATTTGCTCTTCTCCAGTCTTCTGGGACTTCTCCTGTTCTCCAAGAATTTTCAAAGATTATGGACAGTGGTTCAAGAATTTCTTCTGCTATCTCCTTCAGTACCCTGGGGTGTAATTCATCTGGACCTGGAGACTTGAATTCATTTAGGTTAGCTAAGTGTTTCCTCACTGTCTTTCTGTTTATAGATATCCTGGATTCTTCTATTCCTTTAATAGGACAGTGAAGATCAGTTGATGTTACATTTCCTTTCTGAGAGAAAACAGATGCAAATAAGGAATTTAAAAGTTCAGCCTTCTCAACATCCTGACTTACCATTTCATCATTTTCATCCTGTAAAAATCCTATAGCATCTTTGACTTTTCTTTTACTTTTGACGTATCCCCAAAATCCTTTTTTGTTGCTTTTGACGTCACTTGCAAGTCTTAATTCATTGTCAGCTTTAGATAATCTGATTTGTGCCCTGCAGGTTCTGCAGACGGCATTATATTCTTCTTTAGATATGCCTCCCTCTTTCCATTTGATAAACATTTCTTTCTTCCTTTTTAGCATGTGTTTAAGTTCTATGTTCATCCATCCTGGTTTCCTTAAATGCTTCCCATTCTTCCCTCTTTTCGGAATTGTTAACGATTGTGCTTTGAGAATCTCATTTTTCAAGATTTTCCATCCTTCCTGGACATTTTTGTCCTTAAGGATATCCAGCCATTGGATCCCTCCAATTCTCTTTCTGAGTTCCTTAAAATCTGCCTTTCTGAAATCTAACCTTGACGTCTGAGTCTTCACAGGTCTTCCTCCTCTTGTTATCCAAAATTCTAAAATAGCATGGTCACTACCTCCTAGGGTCCCAGCCACTCTTACCTCCTCCACCATTTCCTCCCTGTTTATGAGGATTAGATCCAAGGTAGCAGATCCCCTTGTTTTCTCCATTACCTTTTGGAAGATAAAGTTGTCAGCAAGAGAGGATAAGAATTTCCTGGACCTGTTAGTTTTGCCTGAGAGAGATTCCCAACAAATGTCTGGATAGTTGAAATCTCCCATGACCACTATGTCATATTTTTTGGAGAACTTGGCCATTTGATGCATAAAGAGTTCATCCATATCTTCAGCTTGCACAGGCGGCCTGTAGTAAATGCCTACAATGGTGTCCTTTCCATTGTTCTGTCCTTGTATTCTTACCCAAACAGTTTCCACAGAACTCCCATTCTCTGAAGCTTCAATCTCTGTGCAGATATACGCTTTTCTAACATACAATGCAACACCTCCTCCTCGTTTATCAAGTCTGTTTCTTGCAAATAAGTTGTAACCTTCTAGCCTTGTATTCCAATCATGTGTATCATCCCACCAAGTCTCAGTGATTCCAATGACATCATATTTCTTCTCCTGCGTTAGTAGCTCCAGTTCTCCTTGTTTGTTGCCCATGCTTTGTGCATTCGTATAGAAACACTTTAGTTTGTGATTGGTTTCTCTTTCTTCAATATTTTTATTATGTAGATTTTTTTGTCTTTGTTCTTCACCTTCACTTCTAATAGCAGAGTTCTCAATAGCATTTGTCAGGTGTATGGCTTTTGCTGGCGTTTTGCTTCCCTTCCCACATTGTTCTAGTTTAAAGCTCTCCTGATGAGTGTAGCAAGGCGACTTCCAAATACATGTTTTCCAGTCTTCGTAAGGTGCACCCCATCTCTAGCAAGTAGTCCATCGTACAGGTAATCCACTCCGTGATCCAGAAATCCAAATCCTTGCTGACGGCACCATCGACGTAGCCAGTTGTTCACCTGCAGAATCTTATTCCACCTCCTTGTTCCATGGCCATCCACTGGAAGGATGGAGGAGAAGACCACCTGCGCTCCCAGTTCTTTCACTTTCTTACCTAAGTTTTCAAAGTCACTGCAGATGGTTTCCAGGTCACTTCTTGTGGTGTCATTTGTCCCCACATGTATTAGCAGGAATGGGTAGTCATCTTTAGGTCTGAAGAGTCCTGATATCCTGTCAGACACATCTTTAATTTTTGCACCTGGAAGACAGCACATTTCTCTTGAGGTTATATCTGGTCTGCAGATAGCAGCCTCTGTTCCTCTCAACAGGGAATCCCCCATGACAACAACTCTCCGTTTCTTCTTCACAACATTTTTCTTTCTCCATTCAGGAGGACTCTGAGGGCGTACTTACATAGGCAATCCACCAGATGGAAACCCAGCATGTTTCGATACTCCAGAATGCGTGTGTCCCTTTCCAGGGGGGAAGCATCTGGTTAAATTTATTCTTGTACCGTGGATCTAACAGAGTGGCAACTCAGTAGTCAGCAGTATTTCTAACCCTAAGAATATAGGCATCATGTTGAAGATAGTGCAGCAAGAAGGCACTCATGTGTTGAGCACTTCCATGAGGTCTAATTCCATGGTGTGTTGGTGGCGTGGTAACACTCAAGGTTGCTTCCTCCGTCCCCTCCTGCCAACCACGGACAGCAAAGAGGGGATCATTATGCTCTTCATCTGCTGACTGTTGCGCATCCATCACCACTTCCCCCTCATCCTCCTCCATTTGTTCCTTGGCTCCTGCACCTTCACTAACAATTTGTCTGGTACCATGAACCCCCTCGATTGCTGTATGCCACCCTCCCATAGTACCCACCTGTGCGACGACAGTCCAGAAATTGAGATATTGTTATCCCTTCCCCATCCTCCTCTGCATCCACATCTTCCTCTGGGACCACCACCTCCTCACACAAACTATTCAAAGTTTGCTCCAGCATGTAGATGACCGGAATAGTGATGCTGATGACGGCATCTTCAGTGCTAACCATCTTAGTAGCCATTCAAAACTGTGCAAAAGGGTGCAGAGATCTTTTATCTGTGCCCACTCCGCAAGTGTGATTTGCACCATGTCTGAACTGCTTTGACCCAGGCTATGCAAAAGACATACTGCACCAGGGCTCGTCACTGCTGCTACAGCCGCTGCAGCATGTGTCAGAACATAGCTAATCAAACGGTTAACTGGTAGGCCGGAAGACCTCTGCAGCAATGCAAGTCGATGACTTGAGGGGTGCAACCAACAGAAGTGAGCACACAGCGATCATGCTTTCTGCAGCAGCGCATCCAGGTCTGGATAGTGGTGGAGAAATTGCTATACCACCAGGTTGAGGACGTGAGCCATGCAAGGCACATGTGTGAGGGTGCCCCAGTGTAGGGCCACCACCTGGTTTGCACTGTTATCGCACACTGCCTTCCCTGGCTCCAGGTTTAGTGGAGACAGCCATTGCTCTAACTCGACCTGGATAGCTGTACATAACTCTTGAGCTGTGTGACTACGATCCCCAAGGCACATTTTATTTTTAACACTGCCTGATTGCGGTGATCATTTGTTGGGCGAGAGTTGGGGTGCTCATACACATCAGTTCGGTGGCCTTTGCATGGAAATAGAAACTAGTGTATTCGCAGTGAAATATGAAGTTATTCAATGAAAGTCCACTGATGAATGACTTAGATCAAATGCCCCTCATATTCATTTGAAAAAAATCATTAGAAAATGGTCAACTCCTTTAATGACTTTATGCTGGCCAATTTCCATCTTTTCCTTTTAGAATTTTTTCTCCCAAGAACCATAACCTTTTTATTTTTCCATCCACATAACTGTATTTTGACCTTTTATCTGCAGGACAAGTTGTACTTTTGAATAACATTATTAATTTTATCATGTGATGCACTGAAAAGAAGAAAAAAAATTCCAAGTGAAATTTTATAATTTTTGGGGGGGGTTTCCATTTACCATTGTTCATTATGCGGTAAGGTAAAACTGACCTCTCAGTATCATTCTCCAGGTCAGTACGAGCACGTAGATACCAAACATGTACAGTTTTTTTAAAAAAATTTTAGTGGTAAAAAAAATCAGAAATTTGTAAAAAACAAAAACAAAAAACATTTGCTTGTGTCACCATTTCCTGAGACCGGTAATGTTTTCAATCAGAGATTGACAGAGGCATTTAGAAGGTTAACAGTTACAGGTGAGCTCCTTTCGAGGCAGATGATTTCTAATTAAATCAGCCATCATCAGCTGGGAAAGATGCAAGCAGCCCGCATCAAAGGTAAGGACACGACATGTGACAGAAATGCACATGACGTGATATGTCATGAAGGGGTGAAGTACATAAAGCTGTGCTGAAATATCAGAGACAACTCTTGTACAAGTGTGTCAATGATTTTGGGGAAAACAAGACCTTTTCTTTAATCTTGAACAATCCGTTTTTAATTGCTGCTACGTCTGTTCTTTAAAGAATGTGTGAGGCTTTTGACTGTCTGATCTTGTTTCTAATGTTTATTGTTGAAAAATTCTATAATTTCCTGATTGTTTTATGCATACTCTATAAAAGTGTATGATATTCCCTGCATATCTGTTAAACTGAAAATAAATATCGGAATATTTCATGCTCTTTTGGATATTTAAAATGATGAAGTATTTAAATCTCTGGTGGATTTTCATGCTCAGAAGCAATAAACTCCATCTCTCTTTATGAGTGTTTACTGAAAATTTAAGACGTGTGGGCTCTGGAGTCGGGTAATGAAACAAAGAGGAAATATCTTAATGAAGGTTCGATGACAGAATAGCCAATTGTGGATTGTTATGTACTAACTCACGTTCTAAAAAGATTAGAAGACACATTAAAATACACTCATACTCTCATTACTCCTACCACTTCCCCCATCTTTGATTACATGTGCCATTTTGGTGAATTTTTTATTTTTTTTTTGTTTTTTTTCTCTGTGTCACATAACTCATTTTAACATTTACATTTATTATCAAATGCATCCTTATATTCCAAAACTGAAGGTGTTCCTTTAATTATTATGAAGGTAACAGACATTACCTGAGCA
Source organism: Oophaga sylvatica (assembly GCA_033576555.1). NCBI lineage: Eukaryota > Metazoa > Chordata > Amphibia > Anura > Dendrobatidae > Oophaga > Oophaga sylvatica. Next base: position 95,179,768 of record JARQOD010000009.1, on the reverse strand, counting down.
AATCACATAGATTGGAGACTATAGCCTTGATTCATCAAGAAAGGTGATCTTCTCGCCGGTCTTTAAATGTGAGAGTGTAGTAGTCAGATGCTCCTGATTCATTAAGTGGTGCATGCCTCTTAATAAATCAGGAGCATGAAAATTTAGGAGGCATTACTTTCAGGGCAACCCTGTAATTTCATATAACCCCCTTAAAGAAGACGTCCAATTATATTTTTGGAACTCACTGCATCCCTCATCTGAATGTCTTCCACACTCTAGACTTCTTTTATGGATATTGTACTTAACTTCAGTTCAGTCTCCTGTATTTTCTGATTTAATGCAATTGTAAATTTTACATTTAGGTTCACTTTGTCTCCTCAATACTTGGTTTTCAATTTAATAATGCTTCAGCACAGCATCATAGGCAGCTAGAGCCGGCCCTGCTAAAATAACACTATAATAATTGTCCTAATTTTCCCTAAATAACCAAACATTAGTGGCATACAGTCAGGTGTGTGATATGTTCTTTTCTGCATTTGGAGCTGTCTAATCATCATCTGTACCTGTGATAAGAGTTTCTGACTCTCTGCCATGTGTCTTTGATGGCTAAAATAAAGGGTATGCCACACTAAACAATATCGCTAACGGGATCGCTAAAAAACGTCACTATTTAGCGATCCCGTTAGCGATGTTGTTCAGTGCGGCAGCTTCCAGCGACGAGCTTCCTGCTGTGATCTCGCTCGTCGCTGGAATCGTTCCGGACCCTATTTCATCGCTGGCGCTCCCGCTGGGTAAGTATCTTATTGCTGTGTGGCACCTTTTCTTAGCGATTTAGCGGTACTTTTGTACCGCTAAAGTCGTTAAGAAGCTCGCTAACGGCGATAGCGTCGTTAACTATATCGCTAAATGCGGCAGCATTTAGCGATATAGAAACAATCCCGCTAGCGATCTCATTAGTATGCAACGCTAACGAGATCTCTAGCGGGATTGCTTAGTGTGGCAGTACCTTTACACTATAATAATCTTTCTTTCTATTTTTCCCTAAATAACCAAATACATTAGTGGTATACAGTCATGTGTTTGATTTGTCCTTTTCTGCATTAGGAGTTGTCTAATCATCATCTGTACCTGTGATAAGAGTTTTTGACCCTCTGCCCTGTGGAGAACATTTATGCTACAATTCATGTGGTTTCATCAGTGACTCTGGAGAGAATAAGGCATGCAATTCTCAAGGATCACCATAAAATCACATGACCTATTCCATGAATTTTCAAATATAAAGGAACAACTAAATTAAAAGAAGCAAATTACAGATTAAATTTAAAAAAATCACTGAACTGTTATGTTAATTAGTAGCCATATAGTGAAGACTACCATACACCATTTTGCTACTCAGATACATGCTGGGAAGGGTTCATTGTTTGAAAGGAAGTCAGACTGTCATCACTGATCCATGTATGAAGCAGAACATTAATGCACCAAGACATTTTTCAGATAGATGACAGCTCATGAAGATCCTATATATATTTTTGGCATGTTATTAATCAAAAATGACATCTATGATCTTTATGTTTTTCCTACTCATACACTATTTTTGCTGTGCTTCTGAAGGAAGTTTCTTATTTACATTTATGCAAAGATGCAGTTAATGAAATTATGTATAGAGAAGATGCACCCATTAGATGTATGGCCATTGTCAACAGGGTAAACCAGTACATTGCAAATAGGTTGACTGAGGTGCATGAGCCAGTGATCATCAGTCCTTTACTTTTAGTTAAAAAAATATATTTACACTGTAATATTTGCAGCTGCCCATCCTTGATGTAATTGGTGGATCCTTTGTGATGGGTATCTAACAGCTGGCAGGTGATATCCTTAACAGTGATATATATACACAATTGATAAGCAGAGTTAACTCGTCAATTTAATACAGTTAAGACTGTCATGGAGTTCAATGGAAAGGTGACAGAAACAGAACTGACTTTGTTACAGAGTCCAGTATAGCAGAGTTGGGTTTGCTACAGAGTCCAATGTAGCAGAGCTAGTCAGTCGTACAATGTGAAGTATAGCGTGGCACTACCGTAAGGTGCTCAAGTAGGTCGCCCGAACCAATTGTGCAATAAAGTCAAAAACTTGGCACTCAACTTAAGATTATTGTTTCAAAGACTTTTATTATGCCGGTCTGTAAAACGTTTCGGTCTCATAGACCTTCATCAGTCTGCAGTAGAATATAAAGTAAACAAAAAAGTATATACAATAATTATATACAATACAAGTCCTCATGGCGATCTGTTGGGACATAACGAGAAGATTTGACAACATAATAAAATAGTATACAATTTATGGTGGTATAATGTACACCTTTTTCCGTGATGAAATAAAGAGAATATAGGAGTCACCGCTAGATATGGTAGTAAAGTAAAATGATATACAGTAAAGACCAAAAGTTTGGACACACCTTCTCATTCAACGATTTTTCTGTATTTTCATGACTGTGAAAATTGTAGAATCACACTGAAGGCATCAAAACTCTGAATTAACACATGTGGAATTATACATTACACTTTACAAAAAAGTGTGAAACAACTGAAAATATGTCTTATATTCTAGGTTCTTCAAAGTAGCCACCTTTTGCTTTGATTAGTGCTTTGCGTGCAGAAAATGTGAACGGATGGACTCTACATGCCTGGTTCCCACCGTGAAGCATGGAGGAGGAGGTGTGATGGTGTGTGGGTGCTTTGCTGGTGACACTGTTGGGGATTTATTCAAAATTGAAGGCATACTGAACCAGCATGGCTACCACAGCATCTTGCAGCAGCATGCTATTCCATCCGGTTTGCGTTTAGTTGGACCATCATTTATTTTTCAACAGGACAATGACCCCAAACACACCTCCAGACTGTGTAAGGGCTATTTGACCAAGAAGGAGAGTGATGGGGTGCTACGCCAGATGACCTGGCCTCCACAGTCACCAGACCTGAACCCAATCGAGATGGTTTGGGGTGAACTGGACCGCTCACCGCTTCAATTTTGAATAATCCCCAACAGTGTCACCAGCAAAGCACCCCCACATCATCACACCACCTCCTCCATGCTTCACGGTGGGAACCAGGCATGTAGAGTCCAGCCGTTCACCTTTTCTGCGTGCATAGCAGTAATCAAAGCAAAAGGTGGCTACTTTGAAGAACCTAGAATATAAGACATATTTTCAGTTGTTTCAAACTTTTTTGTAAAGTGTAATGTATAATTCCACATGTGTTAATTCATAGTTTTGATGCCTTCAGTGCGATTCTACAATTTTCATAGTAATGAAAATACAGAAAAATCATTGAATGAGGTGTGTCCAAACTTTTGGTCTGTATGTACTGTATATAAAATAAAAATTGTATAGCTACCTATTTCAATATAATATTAGTTGAACGTTGATTCAAAGTACTCTTATGGTAGCAGACGTAGCTATGGTATAAAATACCATATCTTGGGGTGACTCATATATTCTCTTTCATTTAGGAGCCCATTACTCTAACATTGCTTAAACTCTTATTTTCTCTTGTTTCAAGCAGTCGGGCAGGTACTCCATTCTTCCTCCCCTTCCTCACTCCCTTTATTTCATCATGGAAAAAGGTGTACATTATACCACCATAAATTGTATACTATTTTATTATGTTGTCAAATCTTCTCGTTATGTCCCACCAGATCGCCATGAGGACTTGTATTGTATATAATTCTTGTAGATTATTATTATTATTATTATTATTATACATTTATATAGCGCCATTTATTCCATGGCGCTTTACATATGAAAAGGGAAAAATATAGACAGATACAATAAACATGTGCTAGACAAGGGACACACAAGTACAGAAGGAGAGAGGACCCTGCCCGCGAGGGCTCACAGTCTACAGGGATGGGTGAGAATACACTAGGAGAGGGTAGAGCTGGTCGTGCGATGGTTCAGTAGACTGAGGATCATTGCAGGTTGTAGGCTTGTCGGAACAGGTGGGTCTTCAGGTTTTTCTTGAAGGTCTCCGTTGTTGGTGAAAGTCTGATGTTTTGCGGCAGGGAGTTCCAGAGTATGGGGGAAGCCCGGGAGAAGTCTTGTATGTGGTTGTGGGAAGAAGCGATGAGGGGGGAGTCGAGAAGGAGATCTTGAGAGGATCGAAGGTTGCGTGTAGGTAGGTAGCGGGAGACCATGTCACAGATGTATGGAGGAGAAAGGTTGTGGATGGCTTTGTATGTCATGGTTAAGGTTTTGAACTGGAGCCTCTGGGCAATAGGAAGCCAGTGAAGGGCCTGGCATAGTGGGGAGGCTGGGGAATAGCGGGAAGACAGGTGGATTAGTCGTGCAGCAGAGTGTAGGATGGACTGGAGTGGTGCCAGAGTGCTAGAGGGGAGGCCAGACAGTAGGAGGTTGCAGTAGTCGAGGCGGGAGATGATAAGGGCGTGCACTAGTGTTTTTGTGGTTTCATGGTTGAGGAATGAGCGGATCCGGGAAATATTTTTGAGTTTGAGGCGGCAGGAGGTGGCGAGGGCTTGGATATGTGGTTTGAAAGAGAGGGCAGAGTCGATGATCACCCCAAGGCACCGAGCATGTGGGACTGGGGAAAGCGAGCAGCCATTGACATTGATGGATAGGCCTGGTGGAGGGGTAGAATGAGGTGGGGGAAAGATGATGAATTCTGTTTTGTCCATGTTCAGTTTGAGAAAGCGAGCAGAAAAGAAGGCTGAGATAGCAGACAGACACTGTGGGATTTTGGTCAGTAGGGAGGTGAGGTCAGGTCCAGATAGGTAGATCTGCGTGTCATCGGCGTAGAGGTGATACTGCAAGCCATGGGATTCTATGAGCTGTCCCAGGCCGAAGGTGTAGATGGAGAAGAGTAGGGGTCCTAGGACTGAGCCTTGGGGAACACCGACAGACAGGGGGCGAGGTGAGGAGGTGGTGTGTGAGAGGGAGACACTAAAAGTTCGGTCTGTTAGGTATGATGAGATCCAGGATAGGGCCAAGTCTGTGATGCCAAGAGATGAGAGAATCTGTAGGAGGAGGGAATGGTCTACGGTGTCAAAGGCAGAAGACAGGTCCAGGAGAAGGAGGACAGAGTAGTGTCGCTTGCTCTTGGCGGTTAGTAGGTCGTTGGTGACTTTAGTTAGGGCAGTTTCAGTTGAGTGATGCGGTCGAAAGCCTGATTGTAACCGGTCAAAGAGGGAGCAGGAGGAAAGGTGGGAGGACAGTTCAAGATATACATGCTGTTCCAGTAGTTTTGAGGCGAAGGGGAGAAGAGATATCGGGCGATAGCTAGACGCTGAGGATGGGTCGAGGGAGGGCTTTTTGAGGATCGGGGGATTGAGGCATGTTTGAAGGATGAAGGAAAGACACCATTTGTAAGTGAAAGGTTGAAGAGGTGTGTGAGAGTAGGGATGAAGACTGTGGCAAGGTTAGGGATGAGGTGGGACGGGAGTGGGTCAAGCGCGCAAGTGGTGAGGTGTGATCTTGACAGGAGAGTGGAGAGCTGATCTTCTGTCATGGTGGTGAAGCTGGTTTTGGAAGAACAGGGCTGAGTGGCTAAGAGGGGCATTGGGGGCTGCGGGCCAAAGCCTTCTCTGATAGTATCAATCTTTTGCTTAAAGAAGGAGGCAAAGTCTTCGGCAGAAATGAGAGGAGAGGGAGGAGGTGCTGTGGGATGGAGTAGAGAATTGAAAGTGTTGAAGAGCTGTTTAGGGTTGTGAGACAGGGAGGATATGAGAGATGCAAAGTAAGTTTGTTTTGCGGCAGAGAGCGTGGACTTGAAGCTGGCAAGGGACTGCTTGTATGCGTTGAAGTGCTCGATGGAGTGGGTTCTCTTCCATCTCCGCTCGGTAACCCTGGAAGCCCGTCTCAGTTCTTTGGTCAGGCCGGTCAGCCAGGGCTGCCTGTTGATTGTACGAGTTTTGCTCTGCATGAGGGGGGCGGCCGAATCAAGTGTGGTTTTTATTGTGGTGTTATAAAATGTGGCAGCAGCATCTGTGTCATTAAGTGAGGCTATGTCTGTGAGAGGGAGGAGGGACTCAGAGAGCGATTGTAAATTGAGGTGTTTGAGATTTCTGCGAGGGTGGGTGAGTTTGTGGAGTGGGGGATGCGTACTAACAGAGGAGAGGAAAGAGAATGTCAGTAGGTTGTGGTCAGACAGGGGGAGTGGGGAGTTAGTGAGATTAGTGAGGGAACAGAGACGGGTGAAGATAAGGTCCAGCGTGTGACCGCCTTTGTGAGTGGCCACAGAGGACCATTGAGTGAGGCCAAGGGAAGCTGTGAGCGAAAGAAGTTTGGAGGTAGCCGGGGTGGAAGTGTCAATGGGGATGTTGAAATCGCCCATGATGATGGTGGGGATATCAGCAGAGAGGAAATGGAGTAGCCAGGTGGTGAAGTGGTCGAGAAAGGTGGAGATGGCTAGTTCCGGGGGGCGGTAAATGACAGCCAGTTGGAGGTTGGAGGGGAATAGATGCGGACGGAGTGCACTTCGAACGAGGGAATAGCAGCGGAGGGTGGAATTTGAATAGGGGTAAAGGAGCAGGTATCAGACAGGAGTAAGCCAACTCCTCCACCACGTTTGTTGCTGGGGCGAGGGTGTGAGAAAGATGAAATCCGCCATAGGAGAGCGCAGCTGGAGAGGCTGTGTCAGAGGGGTGAGCCAGGTTTCAGTGATGGCAAGGAAGGAGAGTTTGTTGGTGATAAAGAGGTCGTGGACAAATGACAGTTTATTGCAGACGGAGCGTGCGTTCCATAGTGCTCCGGGTAGGGGGACTGGGGGAGGGGGGTGTGGATGGATAGGTATGAGGTTGACAGGGTTGCAAAAACGTGTGGAAGATCGTGGCAGGGTGTTAGAAATGAGTGTGGGGATGTGATGAGGAGGGCCAGGATTTGGGGATACATCGCCAGCGATGAGGAGTAGCAGACAGAGCGTTAGAAGGTGAGAGCAGGATAAGCCATGGTGTGGCCGTGTGTGTCTTGGTGAAAAGGATTGTATGTGGAGGAACAGTTCTGAGGGAAAGGTGAGATGGCTGGGGAGAATGGAGGGGGAAATGACTAATTCCTTACTAGGTGGGGGATTACAGGGGATAGGAAGAAAGAAAGGAGGATGGGGGTGAAAGTGATAAGAAAATGAAACATAGTGGTTTTAAATTATGTTACCTTGCAGCCAAATTCCAGTCAAATTCTAGTCTAATTCACAGTAGTGTAATTAGAAATCTGTAATTTGAAATATGGGATTTGAAATATGTGGAGCAGACTACGTCTGGAGCAGACCCATTGCACTGAATAAATAATGCAGCTAAGGGCAATCAGGTGTGATTGGGAAGTGGGCTGGGACTGCTCAGGCCAAATGCACAGAGTTAAGGAAAGGTCATAAAAGGGGGTAGGTGTTACACAGACCACTCAGATGTGTGGTGAAGATAAGAAGTATGGAGTACAATTATGTGCACAGGAAGATGGGTGAGCAAATCATACCATTAACAAAGCAATATACATGATGCATTCAGGAGCATAGAAAAGCTGGGGTTTTCATACCATTAACAAAGCAATATACATGATGCATTCAGGAGCATAGAAAAGCTGGGGTTTTCATACCATTAACAAAGCAATATACATGATGCATTCAGGAGCATAGAAAAGCTGGGGTTTTCATACCATTAACAAAGCAATATACATGATGCATTCAGGAGCATAGAAATGCTGGGGTTTTCATACCATTAACAAAGCAATATACATGATGCATTCAGGAGCATAGAAAAGCTGGGGTTTTCATACCATTAACAAAGCAATATACATGATGCATTCAGGAGCATAGAAAAGCTGGGGTTTTCATACCATTAACAAAGCAATATACATGATGCATTCAGGAGCATAGAAAAGCTGGGGTTTTCATACCTGTGGGAACAGAAGAACATCTCAGTCACAAGGTGATGATGACAATGCTGTAGGATTGATGTGTGGCCAAATGCATTCTAGAATTCTAGTCTAATTCACAGTAGTGTAATTAGAAATCTGTAATTTGAAATATGGGATTTGAAATATGTGGAGCAGACTACGTCTGGAGCAGACCCATTGCACTGAATGATACTTTTTTGTTTACTTTATATTCTACTGCAGACTGATGAAGGTCTATGAGACCGAAACGTTTTACAGACTGCTATAATAAAAGTCTTTGAAACAATAATCTTAAGTTGAGTGCCAGGTTTTCTACTTTATTGCTACAAAGTAGAGTCATGCAAACCTGGTGTAATGTATGTAGTACAGTTCATATAGCGTCTTGTGCTTGGGTGCGATGAAAATACATGAGACACAGGTTTGATATAGAAGGTCTTGTATTACTTCATACAAGTGGCAAAATAGTCACACAGTTTGCAGATACAGAAGCAGGAGACACAGCAGGCCAGAATAACTTAAGCTCAGCAATCACTCTCCACAACAGGTTCAGGATCTTCTTCTCTGTTACCGTAAGTCCATGCAAACGTGGATCTTTCAAAGAGCAGGGTTCCAGAGTCCACAAGTGTTCAGAGTTCCTCAGTAGGAATAGCTGGAGTACATAGTCCAAGGCTTCCAGGAGTCAGGTCACAGGTTCACTGCAGGCTAGATTCAGAAGCACTGATTGCTCAGCTGTGGCTGCTTAAGAAGCAAGAGGGAGAGAATCAGGGCGGGAACATGAAAGCTGAAAACTCCATATTGACTGAGGGCAAGATAGCTGCAGCAAGACAGAAAGCAAAATGGCTGACGGAAAAACTGAGTTTCAAGAACATATACAAAGAACCTTACATTACTCCCCCCTTAGGGACAACCTCCGGATGGCCTCAGACCAGGCTTGTCTGGGTACCTCTGATGAAACTGGCGGAGCAAACGAGGAGCATTAACGTTATTAACTGGTTCCCATGAGTTGTCCTCCACTGGGTAGCCTTGCCATTTAATCAAATATTGTTACTGATTTCTATATAACCTGGAATCCAGAATCCTTTCCACCACAAATTCTTCCTGACCATCGACTAGCACTGGGTCAGGGCAAGGAGAAGAACGTCCAGGAAACGTATTGGGTGTTGCAGCCTTTAGTAGGGATACATGAAAGACAGGGTGGATTCTCATAGTTCTGGGCAGTTGAAGACGACAAGCAACGGCACTTATAATCTTACTGATTTTATAGGGTCCAATGTACTTATGTCCCAACTTAGATGATGGAATCCTTAACTTAAGATTTCTGGTTGACAGCCAGACCAGGTCTCCTACCTTGAAAGCTGGTGCAGGTTTACGAAATTTATCTGCTGCTTTCTTGTACCTTTCCTGAGCCGATTCCAGATTCTCTTTTAGAAGATCCATATTCTTCTGTAAAGACGTGATTCTTTCCGCCACTGCTGGTAAAGGCGTTTCTATGGGAAATCGTGGTAGAATGTTAGGATGATAACCTAGATTGGAGTAAAAAGGAGACTGCTTAGTGGAGGCACTCTGAGAGTTGTTATAAGAGAACTCAGCTAATGGAAGTAGATCCACCCAATCATCCTGTAGGTGGCAGATAAAGCAGCGGAGATACTGCTCCAGAGTTTGATTGGTTCGTTCGGTCTGTCCATTAGTCTGGGGATGAAAAGCAGAAGAAAGGTTTACTTTAATGTCCAATGCTGCACAGAAATTTTGCCAAAATCTAGAAGTGAATTGCACCCCTCGATCCGAAATAACCTCATCCGGTACTCCATGTAAGCGAAACACATCTTTAATCATCAAATCTGATGTCTGTTTTGCAGTGGGTAAGCCGACACAAGGGATAAAATGAGCTGCTTTTGTTAGACGGTCAACCACCACTAGAATGGTGTTTCTTCCCTTGAGAGGTTGGTAACTCCACAATGAAGTCCATAGAAATGGATCCCCACGGGCGGGACGGGGTGGTAAGAGGTTGCAACAGACCAGTTGGTGAGGAGCGAGGTGTTTTGCATCTTGCACAGACTTCACATGAAGTGACATAGTTTAAAACATCCTTCCTGCAAGTGGGCCACCAAAAGAAACGAGAAAGAAATTCCTGTGTTTTTAGAATTCCTCTATGCCCAGCTATCTTGGAATCGTGAATAAGTTGCAATACTCTCAATCTGACTGTTTCAGGAATATACAGACGTTGTCCCAGAATCCACACATCATTCTTAAAGACAAGACTTACGTCCCTTGGGGGTTGTGCCAACAAGGAATCCGCATGGTATGCTTCCTTGATGTACTTAAGTAGGTCTTGATTATGAATCACTCCCAGGAATCTAGAGTCAGGAAGAATAGTCTTAGGAGGAGCAAGTGGACGGGTCTCTGCTGAATGAATCCTAGAGAGTGCATCAGCCTGTAAGGTTCTGTGTACATGTTCCTGAAACTCAGTTTGTTCGTCAGCCATTTTACTTTCTGTCTTGCTGCAGCTATCTTGCCCTCAGTCAAAATGGAGTTTTCAGCTTTCATGTTCCCGCCCTGATTCTCTCCTCTTGCTTCTTAAGCAGCCACAGCTGAGCAATCAGTGCTTCAGAATCTAGCCTGCAGTGAACCTGTGACCTGACTCCTAAAGCCTTGGACCTTGTACTCCAGCTATTCCTACTGAGGAACTCTGAAGCACTTGTGGACTCTGAACCCTGCTCTTTGAAAGACCCACGTTTGCATGGACTTATGGTAACAGAGAAGAAGATCCTGAACCTGTTGTGGAGAGTGATTGCTGAGCTTGGATTACTCTGGCCTGCTGTGTCTCCTGCTTCTGTGTCTGCAAACTGTGTGATATTTTTGCCAACTTGTATGAAGTAATACAAGACTTTCTATATCAAACCTGTGTCTCATGTATTTTCATCGCACCCAAGCACAAGACGCTATATGAACTGTACCACATACATTACAAGATTCTGAAGCCAAAACGTTAGTGTCTACTGGGTCTGGAAAGGCTGTGTCTGCTGTAACTGTGGATATCGGATGTCCGGTTGTACTTTCTGTGATGACAGTGGTTGTGACTTCTCACAACCATTCCAGGTGAGCAATTCCCTTAAGTGTTTTTTTTTCTGCAGTGTTACCACAGGTAAACACTATTGTTTTTTTTTTTTTTCTTTTCTCTTTTTTGTCTGCTGTAACTGTGGATATCAGATGTCTGGGTGAACTTTCTGTGATGATAGTGGTTGTGACTTCTCACAACCATTCCAGGTGAGCAGTTCCCTTAATTTTTTTTTTCTCTCTGCAGTGTTACCACAGGTAAACACTATTGTTTTTTTTTTCTCCTCTCCTCTTCTTCCAGTACTCCTGTCTTAAAAGATCTGGAAAATGGAGGCCCGCATAAAGGAACTTTGCGGAGTGACTGATAATATCCTTGCAGATTTGCAGAATATAAAGACCCGTTTTTCAAGCCTACAGGACCTCACTAATCACAATTTGCAAGTGTTTGGACAGACTGCCCAGGATTTGCGAGCCAGGATTGAGGTTCTAGAAGAGCGAGTCCAGGCTCCTGCCGTAGCCCCGAGTTCTGGGATTCCCAAGTTGCCCCCTTTTCGTTTTGGCGGTGAACGTGAGAAATTCAGGGGATTTATTAACAATGCAATCTTTTTTTTTCTGCACATGCTTCACAATTTCCCACTGAACGATCTAAGGTGCTTACTATAATTATGTTGCTTACCAACAAGGCTTTGATGTGGGCAAACCCTCTGATTGAGACTGAGGATGATTGTTTGAATCACCTTGATGCTTTTATTTCAGCCATGGGGCAGGTGTTTGATGACCCCAATCGAGGTGCAACAGCTGAAGCAGCCATGTTAGCTTTGCGCCAAGGTAAGCACTCGGTAGCTGAATATGCCTTGGAGTTCAGGAGATGGGCCCTTGATACCACCTGGGACAGTTCCGCCAAAAAATCTATTTTTCGAAAGGGGTTATCTCCACTGATTAAGGATGAACTTGCTCGTGCCGACCCTCCCACTGCGTTAGGTGACTTTATTAACTACTGCATCCGTATTGATACTCGTCTGACTGAACGCAGGCAAGAGAGATGGTTCGAAAGCAATCGCACTAACCTTTTCCTACCTTCCTCTCCAGCTAAGGAACCTTTGAGTAGGATTACACGGGAACCTGAACCTGAACCCATGCAGGTAGACTCTTTACAAGACGGGTTAGTGATGCACGCAAGGAATACGTTTTAAGGAGAATCTATGTTTCTATTGTGGTAAGTCAGGGCACTTCATTATAAACTGCCCCAGCCGTTCTCGTAAGACTACTGCAGCACTCATTCATTGTGAGTGTTGCGAGAGGGGATCTGTCAGGTCCGAGCCTCAGGCTCCAGAGAGATCTGCAGCAACAGATCTTGATTTCTCGACTTAAACTCCGTTACCTCTGAGGACGTTGACTGTGTAAACGCTGCCATTTTTCAAGTTTCCTCAGCGGTGTCCCAGCTGAGTTGTAAGAAAAACAATTCTCATTGCTTTCTTTCCATCAAACTCTGGGTTGACTCAGCTTGGGTGTCTAGCTCTGCTATGATCGACTCAGGGGCAAGTGGAAATTTTATGGATGTCTCCTTTGCTCTGAAACAGGGGATACGTTCAGTGAAGAAGGCTACTCCAGTACAGATGGAAACTGTGGATGGCTCCCTGCTGACCTCTGGACCAGTGGATCAGGAAACAGAGCCTTTGAGGGTTCTTATGGGTAAAGATCATCAAGAGAAACTGTCCTTTATGCTTATCTCTTCTCCCCACTTTCCCATTATTCTAGGGCTACCATGGCTGCAGGCTCAGAATCCTACCATTAACTGGGAGACCAAGGAATTACACTTTCCAGAGAAACAGATGAGTCCAAAAGTTTCAGCTTGCTCTGTTCCTAAAGGAACCATGTCAGTCCCTGAACTACCAGCTGTATACCAGGACTATGTGGATTTATGTGACAAGAAGAACGCTGACCAGCTTCCTCCTCACCGTCCATATGATTGTCCAATTGAATTATTGCCTGGAGCGGAGATACCTTTTGGTAAGATCTACCCCCTGGCGGGGCCCGAGCTAAAGGCTTTAAAGGATTACATAGACGAAAATCTAGCCAAGGGCTTCATACGCCCCTCTTCATCTCCTGCAGGTGCACCCATCTTCTTTGTAAAGAAGAAAGATGGATCTCTGAGACCATGCGTAGACTATAGGGAACTCAATAAGGTTACTATTAGAAACCGTTATCCATTGCCTTTAATCCCTGAGTTATTGGAGAGAGTGCGACATGCCAAAATTTTCTCTAAACTAGATCTTCGTGGGGCCTATAACTTAGTCCGTATTAGACCTGGGGATGAATGGAAGACTGCATTCAGGTCACGCTATGGACACTTTGAATATCTAGTTATGCCTTTTGGTCTGAGTACCGCCCCAGCCACTTTCCAACACTTGGTGAATGACATCTTCAGGGATCTCCTAGATACATTCGTGGTAATTTATTTGGATGATATTCTAATTTTTTCTAACTCCACAGAGGAACATCATGGACATGTGAGAATGGTCTTGGAATGTCTAAGAAAAATCATCTTTACATCAAACTTGAAAAGTGTGAATTCCATAGGACCGAAATTCAATTTCTGGGGTATGTACTGTCTACACAAGGAATTAGTATGGATGGAAGCAAAACCCAAGCCATCAAGGATTGGCCAAGTCCTAGAAATGTGAAGGAGGTACAGCGCTTCATCGGGTTTGCCAACTTCTATAGACGTTTCATTAGAAATTTCTCTGAGGTAGTGTCACCTATCACCCAACTTACCCGGAAAGAGTCTAGGTTCTCCTGGACTCCCCAAGCCCAGGAAGCATTTTCCCGTCTAAAAGATAAATTTACCACTGCACCTATCCTAGTACATCCCAACCCCGAGCTTGCCTTCATATTAGAGGTGGATGCTTCAGACTGTGCCGTTGGAGCTATACTCTCTCAGAGAACAGGTGAGAAGAATGTCTTGCATCCCTGTGCCTTCTTTTCCCAGCAGTTGTCTTCGGCTGAGAGGAACTACGATGTGGGCAATAGAGAGTTGTTGGCCATTATTGCCGCCTTCAAAGAATGGAGACACCTTCTTCAGGGAGCTGCACAGCAAATAGTCGTCCTGACAGACCATCGTAACCTTGAGTTTATCAGGTCGGCTAAGTGCCTGACTCCTCGCCAGGCTCGCTGGAATCTTTTCTTAAACCAATTTAATGTTATCATTTCTTATAGACCAGGATCGCGCAATGGAAAGGCTGATGCACTCTCTAGGATTTACTCAGCAGAGACACGTCCAATTACTCCTCCTAAGACTATTCTTCCTGACTCTAGATTCCTAGGAGTAATTCATAATCAAGACCTACTTAAGGACATCAAGGAAGCATACCATGCAGATTCCTTTTTGGCACAACCCCCAAGGGACGTAAGTCTTGTCTTTAAGAATGGTGTGTGGATTCAGGGACAACGCCTGTATATTCCTGAAACAGTCAGATTGAGAGTATTGCAACTCATTCACGATTCCAAGATAGCTGGGCATAGAGGAATTCTAAAGACACAGGAATTTTTCTCTCGTTTCTTTTGGTGGCCCACTTCCAGGAAGGATGTTTTAAACTATGTCACTTCATGTGAAGTCTGTGCAAGATGCAAAACACCTCGCTCCTCACCAACTGGTCTGTTACAGCCTCTTACCACCCCGTCCCGCCCGTGGGGATCCATTTCTATGGACTTCATTGTGGAGTTACCAACCTCTCAAGGGAAGAACACCATTCTAGTGGTGTTGACCGTCTAACAAAGGCAGCTCATTTTATCCCTTGTGTCGGCTTACCCACTGCAAAACAGACATCAGATTTGATGATTAAAGATGTGTTTCGCTTACATGGAGTACCGGATGAGGTTATTTCGGATCGAGGGGTGCAATTCACTTCTAGGTTTTGGCAAAATTTCTGTGCAGCATTGGACATTAAAGTAAACCTTTCTTCTGCTTTTCATCCCCAGACTAATGGACAGACCGAACGAACCAATCAAACCCTGGAGTAGTATCTCCGCTGCTTTATCTGCCACCTACAGGATGATTGGGTGGATCTACTTCCATTAGCTGAGTTCTCGTATAACAACTCTCAGAGTGCCTCCACTAAGCAGTCTCCTTTTTACTCTAATCTAGGTTATCATCCTAACATTCTACCACGATTTCCCATAGAAACCCTTTACCAGCAGTGGCTGAAAGAATCACGTCTTTACAGAAGAATATGGATCTTCTAAAGGAGAATCTGGAATCGGCTCAGGAAAGGTACAAGAAAGCAGCAGATAAATTTCGTAAACCTGCACCAGCTTTCAAGGTAGGAGACTTGGTCTGGCTGTCAACCAGAAATCTTAAGTTAAGGATTCCATCGTCTAAGTTGGGACATAAGTACATTGGACCCTATAAAATCAGTAAGATTATAAGTGCCGTTGCTTGTCGTCTTCAACTGCCCAGAACTATGAGAATTCACCCTGTCTTTCATGTATCCCTACTAAAGGCTGCGACACCCAATACGTTTCCTGGACGTTCTTCTCCTTGCCCTGACCCAGTGCTAGTCGATGGTCAGGAAGAATTTGTGGTGGAAAGGATTTTAGATTCCAGGTTGTATAGAAATCAGTTACAATATCTGATTAAATGGCAGGGCTACCCAGTGGAGGACAACTCATGGGAACCAGTCAATAACGTTAATGCTCCTCGCTTGCTCCGTCAGTTTCATCAGAGGTACCCACACAAGCCTGGCTGAGGTCATCCGGAGGTTGTCCCTAAGGGGGAGTAATGTAAGGTTCTGTGTACATGTTCCTGAAACTCAGTTTGTTCGTCAGCCATTTTACTTTCTGTCTTGCTGCAGCTATCTTGCCCTCAGCCAAAATGGAGTTTCCAGCTTGCATGTTCCCGCCCTGATTCTCTCCTTTTGCTTCTTAAGCAGCCACAGCTGAGCAATCAGTGCTTCAGAATCTAGCCTGCAGTGAACCTGTGACCTGACTCCCTAAAGCCTTGGACCTTGTACTCCAGCTATTCCTACTGAGGAACTCTGAAGCACTTGTGGACTCTGAACCCTGCTCTTTGAAAGACCCACGTTTGCATGGACTTAGGTAACAGAGAAGAAGATCCTGAACCTGTTGTGGAGAGTGATTGCTGAGCTTGGATTACTCTGGCCTGCTGTGTCTCCTGCTTCTGTGTCTGCAAACTGTGTGACTATTTTTGCCAACTTGTATGAAGTAATACAAGACTTTCTATATCAAACTGTGTCTCATGTATTTTCATCGCACCCAAGCACAAGACGCTATATGAACTGTACCACATACATTACACAGCCTTTCCATTGCGTGATTCTGGTCTATAAGAAATAACAAAATTAAATTGGTTTAAGAAAAGATTCCAGCGAGCCTGACGAGGAGTCAGGCATTTAGCCGACCTGATAAATTCAAGGTTGCGATGGTCTGTCAGGACGACTATTTGTTGTGCAGCTCCCTGAAGAAGGTGTCTCCATTCTTTGAAGGCGGCAATAATGGCCAACAACTCTCTATTGCCCACATCGTAGTTCCTCTCAGCCGAAGACAACTGCTGGAAAAGAAGGCACAGGGATGCAAGACATTCTTCTCACCTGTTCTTTGAGAGAGTATAGCTCCAACGGCACAATCTGAAGCATCCACCTCTATTATGAAGGCAAGTTCGGGGTTGGGATGTACCAAGATAGGTGCAGTGGTAAATTTATCTTTCAGACGGGAAAATGCTTCCTGAGCTTGGGAGTCCAGGAGAACCTAGACTCTTTCCGGGTAAGTTGGGTGATAGGTGACACTACCTCAGAGAAATTCCTAATGAAACGTCTATAGAAGTTGGCAAACCCGATGAAGCGCTTCACCTCCTTCACATTTCTAGGACTTGGCCAATCCTTGATGGCTTGGGTCTTGCTTCCATCCATACTAATTCCTTGTGTAGACAGTACCATTCTCACATGTCCATGATGTTCCTCTGTGGAGTTAGAAAAAATTAGAATATCATCCAAATAAATTACCACGAATGTATCTAGGAGATCCCTGAAGATGTCATTCACCAAGTGTTGGAAAGTGGCTGGGGGGTACTCAGACCAAAAGGCATAACTAGATATTCAAAGTGTCCATAGCGAGACCTGAATGCAGTCTTCCACTCATCCCCAGGTCTAATACGGACCAAGTTATAGGCCCCACGGAGATCCAATTTAGAGAAAATTTTGGCATGCCGTACTCTCTCCAATAACTCAGGGATTAAAGGCAATGGATAACGGTTTCTAATAGTAACCTTATTGAGTTCCCTATAGTCTACGCAGGGTCTCAGAGATCCATCCTTCTTCTTCACAAAGAAGATGGGTGCACCTGCAGGAGATGAAGAGGGGCGCATGAAGCCCTTGGCTAGATTTTCGTCTATGTAATCCTTTAAAGCCTTTAGCTCAGGCCCCGCCAGGGGGTAGATCTTACCAAAAGGTATCTCTGCTCCAGGCAATAATTCAATTGGACAATCATATGGACGATGAGGGGGAAGCTGGTCAGCGTTCTTCTTGTCACATAAATCCACATAGTCCTGGTATACAGCTGGTAGTTCAGGGACTGACATGGTTCCTTTAGGAACAGAGCAAGCTGAAACTTCTGGACTCATCTGTTTCTCTGGAAAGTGTAATTCCTTGGTCTCCCAGTTAATGGTAGGGTTCTGAGCCTGCAGCCATGGTAGCCCTAGAATAATGGGAAAGTGGGAGAAGAGATAAGCATAAAGGACAGTTTCTCTTGATGATCTTTACCCATAAGGACCCTTAAAGGCTCCGTTTCCTGATCCACTGGTCCAGAGGTCAGCAGGGAGCCATCCACAGTTTCCATCTGTAATGGAGTAGCCTTCTTCACTGAACGTATTCCCTGTTTAAGAGCAAAGGAGACATCCATAAAATTCCCACTTGCCCCTGAGTCGATCATAGCAGAGCTAGACACCCAGACTGAGTTAACCCAGAGTTTGATGGAAAGGAAGCAATGAGAATTGTTTTTCCTACAACTCAGCTGGGACACCGCTGAGGAAACTTGAAAAATTGCAGCGTTTACACAGTCATCGTCCTCAGAAGTAACGGAGTTTAAGTCCGAGAAATCAAGATCTGTTGCTGCAGATCTCTCTGGAGCCTGAGGCTCGGACCTGACAGATCTCCTCTCGCAACACTCACAGTGAATGAGTGCTGCAGTAGTCTTACGAGAACGGCTGGGGCAGTTTATAATGAAGTGCCCTGACTTACCACAATAGAAACATAGATTTTCCTTAAAACGATGTTCCTTGCGTGCATCACTAACCCGTCGTTGTAAAGAGTCTACCTGCATGGGTTCAGGTTCAGATTCCCGTGTAATCCTACTCAAAGGTTCCTTAGCTGGGGAGGAAGGTAGGAAAAGGTTAGTGCGATTGCTTTTGAACCATCTCTCTTGCCTGCGTTCAGTCAGGCGAGCATCAATACGGATGCAGTAGTTAATAAAGTCACCTAACGCAGTGGGAGGGTCGGCACGAGCAAGTTCATCCTTAATTAGTGGAGACAACCCCTTTTGAAAAATAGATTTTTTGGCGGAACTGTCCCAGGTGGTATCAAGGGCCCATCTCCTGAAATCCAAGGCATATTCGGCTACCGAGTGCTTACCTTGGCGCAAAGTTAACATGGCTGCTTCAGCTGTTGCACCTCGATTGGGGTCATCAAACACCTGCCCATGGCTGAAATGAAAGCATCAAGATGATCCAAACATTCATCCTCAGTCTCAATCAGAGGGTTTGCCCACATCAAAGCCTTGTTGGTAAGTAACATAATTTTAGTAAGCACTTTAGATCGTTCAGTGGGAAATTGTGAAGCATGTGCAGAAAAAAAAGATTGCATTGGTTAATAAATCCCTTGAATTTTTCTCGTTCACCGCCAAAACGAAAAGGGGGCAACTTGGGAATCCCAGAACTTGGGGCTACGGCAGGAGCCTGGACTCGCTCCTCTAGAACCTCAATCCTGGCTCGCAAATCCTGGGCAGTCTGTACAAACACTTGCAAATTGTGATTAGTGAGGTCCTGTAGGTTTGTAAAACGGGTTTTTATAGTCTGTAAATCTGCAAGGATATTATCAGTCACTCCGCAAAGTTCCTTTATGCGGGCCTCCATTTTCCAGATCTTTTAAGACAGGAGTACTGGAAGGAGAGGAGAAAAGGAAAAAAAAAAAAACTATAGTGTTTACCTGTGGTAACACTGCAAAGAGAAAAAAAAATTAAGGGAACTGCTCACCTGGAATGGTTGTGAGAAGTCACAACCACTATCATCACAGAAAGTTCAACCGGACATCTGATATCCACAGTTACAGCAGACACAAAAGAGGGAAGAGAAAAAAAAAAAACAATAGTGTTTACCCGTGGTAACACTGCAGAAAAAAAAAACTTAAGGGAATTGCTCACCTGGAATGGTTGTGAGAAGTCACAACCACTGTCATCACAGAAAGTACAATTGGACGTCTGATATCCACAGTTACAGCAGACACAGCCTTCCCAGACCCAGCAGACACTAACGTTTTGGCTTCTGAATCTTGTAATGTATGTAGTACAGTTCATATAGCGTCTTGTGCTTGGGTGCGATGAAAATACATGAGACACAGGTTTGATATAGAAGGTCTTGTATTACTTCATACAAGTGGCAAAATAGTCACACAGTTTGCAGATACAGAAGCAGGAGACACAGCAGGCCAGAGTAACTTAAGCTCAGCAATCACTCTCCACAACAGGTTCAGGATCTTCTTCTCTGTTACCGTAAGTCCATGCAAACGTGGATCTTTCAAAGAGCAGGGTTCCAGAGTCCACAAGTGTTCAGAGTTCCTCAGTAGGAATAGCTGGAGTACATAGTCCAAGGCTTCCAGGAGTCAGGTCACAGGTTCACTGCAGGCTAGATTCAGAAGCACTGATTGCTCAGCTGTGGCTGCTTAAGAAGCAAGAGGGAGAGAATCAGGGCGGGAACATGAAAGCTGAAAACTCCATATTGACTGAGGGCAATATAGCTGCAGCAAGACAGAAAGCAAAATGGCTGACGGAAAAACTGAGTTTCAAGAACATATACAAAGAACCTTACACCTGGTCACCAGTACAGCAGAGCTGAGTTGGTCATAAAATCCAATATAGAAGACTTTACCAGTGGAATAGCAGAGTACCCAGTGATGTGGCAGAGCTGGGTTCGCCAAGAGATCAATTAATTCAAAAACAATATCGTTGTCCACAGTAGTGACATGTATGCCAACTATCTGAATACTCAGGCAGAGATCTGCTGCCTGAAGAGGACTATAAGGTCTTGGAGCGTGACATCAGAGGTGTTCGCCAGCTTGCTCGCGCAAGCCAACATGTCAAAGAACAGAGAGTGTTGACTGCATGGAAGAGCTATACATTCATCCAGGGAGAGACATGTCAGTCACAGAGAAGCCACCAAGGACGCACCTTCCTGACTAATCTCCCTTGAGGCTTAGGCTCTGGCCGGCCTTTAAAGTTCATTTTGTTATGAAGCGCCGCAGCATTTCAGAATCTAACATACATTGGTGAAATCATGGATCAGGCAGCATGTATCAGCTTTCAGATTTTCCTAAAAAAAAAATGCAGGAAAGATATAAATCTTCATACCGTGTTAGCCAGTAGATAGAAAAACATTAATATTTGAGAGTACTCAGTGGTTGAAGAGACCTGAGTAGTCTCGAAAGCTTGCAATTTGTCACCATCTTTTCAGTTAGCCATTTAAAGGTATCAACCACTGTGGACTCTCAAATCTTAATATTTTCCTAAGAAAAATAGCATTCTACTGTATTCACTGCCACCAGTAGGTGGAGCTCTGGAGCTTGCTGCATACAGCTCCTATTGAATACCCTGATTTTTTGCAGCAGAATTTTATATTGCTACAAATCCCGAGATGTGTGCTATTCGATCAGTCTAGCAGCTGTTATTTTCTTGTTTGTTGGATATAAGATGCGTATGATAAAATGACAGCATTTTTAAGCATCATTTTCATAGATATGTACTTTATGTTCAGCTACTGATCAACTCAACTTAATGGACGTTGATCCATAAGTTAGCTAATAATACAGCAAATATCTTATATAAGTATCATCATGACAAGCTATCCGACAACTTTTTCATCTCCAGATGGTAATTGGCTTTCTGTAACAATCTTTGTTCTTTTATGCATGCTACTTTGGCAGTCTGATAGGATATATTAGTGTACAGGGAATTTTCACTTACAGAACAATGACTTCTCAGGTTATGGAGAGACGATAGATTTTGTGATGTTTCCCATTATTGCTTTTAATGACATCACAATTTGCTTTATAGACAAAGAACTGACTGATTTATTGAACACCTGTTGCTGTTATTTTCCCTTTTTCTTTAGGGGCCGGGGATTGGTAATATTACAAGATTCTTTCTTTTTAGTAACTTTATGATTTCCAGGGACGACATTTTACAAACTCTGAGTACCAACATATTAGTCTCTACTTCTCCCTTGAAATAACCTAAAATGATAAAAGATATGTATTATACAACTTTGAACATGCTTATTGTTATTGCTCGAATACATGTAAAAAGCCAAAATGGAAAATATTGCAAAAAGTATTGCTTTGGTAAAGTGGATATTATCACGATGCGCGGGCTGCGCTCATGGAAAGGATGAGATCTGGAGAGTATGACCAATATGTTTTATTCAACCTATGCAAAATGGCACAGAACCAGTGCCTATCTCAAGGTACAAGTGACACTTGTTTTTTTTACCTTGAGGAAGGCATTAGTCCGGTGCTGAAACGCGTTAGTTGAATAAAGAACCTTTTCTATACTCTCCGGATCTCATCCTTTCCATGAGCACAGCCCGCACATCAAGAAATTCTCTACTTTGCCAAACTGTTATCGGGGCGATGCTCTCCTCCAGCCATGGGGCTGCAGCTATGGCACATCAAGCTCCTAAGGTGTTTTGTTCTTACACAACCTTACAGGTGAACGCTACATCTCCCTCACCTCCATCTTGCTTCTTCCTGTACTGCCCTATCTGTGTGCATTTGTCCCGTCTGGATATTCCCAAACAGTATTGGTTAAGATAGAGGAGAGGAGGCTCCCATTTTCAGCCCATTACACACCCCACTCCTCAATTTTGAGGATGCCGTTGAATTGTAACCTTCTTAGGTCTAAAGATGGCCTCTATGGTTTGCCACGTTAGTCATCAAATTGCAACCTGCTAGAATCTGTGTCAGATAGAAGGCAGACATATTGAAGTATTACGTGAGTAATCAAGCTCAGTAAAGGTCAAGTTGTAGCGGCACAAAAGTAAAAAGAAAAAAAATCATAAAAATATTTTAAAAATGTAAAATTTAAAAAATATACACTTTTTCCCACTACCCAATTATTTTGTATGTTAAAAAATAAAAACAAACCATTAAAAAATGCAAGATTGAAATTGGCACATCCGTAACAACCCCAGCTATTAAAAATAGCAATTTATTTAGGCCATGTGGTGAATGCAGTTAAAAAAAAATAAAAAGTCAGAATTGCTGTTTTTTATTCATCCGATTTGCAAAAAAATTGAATAAAAAGCAATAAAAAAATCACATGTATTATAAAATGGTACAAATGAAAATTTCAATTCATTTAACCAAACAACAAGCCCTCAGGCAGGTCTGTCAAGAGAAAAATAAAAAAGTTATAGCAACAAAAAAACGAATTAATAAGTAAAAAAAACAGTAATTTATTATGAAAAAGTACCCCAAAATACAAAAAGTAAATAAATTTGGCATTGCCTTAATTATAGTCGTCATTAAAAAATAAATAAATAATAATAATAATAAAGGTTTTTCAACATAAGGCATTCCAAAATGGTACCAATTCAAAAAATTTAATTTGTCCCACAAAAAACAAGTTCTTACATGTTGATAGGAAAATGAAACAGTCATGGCCGTTGAAATATAGTAACTGTGGCGAAACATCATTTAATCTTAATTATTCAGACATATTATTTCAGTAAGCCCCGGGACATGAGCTAGAGTTCATGTGAAAATGAATGTTGACTCTTAAGGGTATGCCACACTAAACAACATCGCTAACGGGATCGCTAAAAAACGTCACTATTTAGCGATCCCGTTAGCGATGTTGTTGTGTGCGGCATCTACCAGCGACGTGGCCCCTGCTGAGATCCTGCTGTGATCTCGCTCGTCGTTCTCATCGTTCCGGACCCTATTTTTATCGTCGGCGCCCCCGCTGGTAAGTATATATCGCTGAGTGTAGCACCTTTTGTTAGCGATTTAGCGGTACTTTTGTACCGCTAAAGTCGTTAAGGAGATCGCTAAATTAGGCTGCTACTAGCGATATAGAAACAATCCCGCTAGCGATCGCATTAGTATGCGTCGTTATCGTGATCGCTAGCGGGATTGTTTAGTGTGGCAGTACCTTTAATGTTCAATGGCTGCCATTTGTTGACTGGCTGCTGATTACCTATTGCATCAGTCCTAGTATTGTTCTACTATCTTTGGGAAACAAAGGTACAATGTTTGTTAATATGTTGATGACCCATTGGTGGTCTGCAAATATGAAGGACAATCTATGCATGGCCTCCTTCCACCTTCCCCCAAGCCCGTGGTGGAATGCCTAAATGAGAAGTTGTGAACTATAAAAAGGAGGATCTGCCTGTGTTCATTACAGTAGCCATGGCATCATGGCTCCAACTGAAGAAATACAGAGCTGCTTTATTGACCATCACTGAACCCTCAAAGATGTTTAGAGAATCCCAGGTTGGGACAATCAAGTAACCTGGCCTCGTACATCAATGGACTGTCAGCTTCCTACGGTTGTTGTTACCTCCTCTCTGTTGGGGGAGTCACAGGAGGGGGTACTCGTCCCTGGAAGCAGCTCTAATCTCGAAGAGTCAGCGGAAGGGTGAGGCTCTGTAATTTGCACCATATTGGGTATTTGTTGGGACTGTTCTATATATTATCTGCCTGTTTTTTGGTTCAAAAAAGTATTGCCACACGGTTTTACCCTCACCTTTTGTTATCAGAGTAGCATTATGCCCATGTTAAAGGAAGAGCGGGCATTCGGTGGGATGACCCCTGGCGCCCGCTGACCCCCTGTGTCTCTCCAGTAACCTAGTGATAAAAAAAACGATAAAAAAAAATGTTTTCCTCAAGATCCAAAAGAACTGTGCACTAAAGAGATCAAAGCCGGATATCAAACCTCTTATGTTCTCTTCTTGCCTGCATTGACTGGAGGTACACTATAGAAGAAGCGTTTGTGCACATTCTTTCAATCATTTCAGTCATTTAATTTGTATTTATACTTCTTTGCATATTATTGAAAAATAAGTAAAAAAATAATAAAAGGATGAAACAAATAATTGGAGATAGAAAATGAATTTGACATTTCTCCCTTGAATCTGCAAAGGTTTTATAAATGGATTGAATATATAGTAAAGGTACTTCTGCAGAATAAGAGTTCATTCCTATGTTAAAGCCTATAAATTGCTTGTTCTCTTTAGAGATCAGCAACATGTGGGTTTTACTAAACAGAATTACTAAGTCAGATGAATAATTCTCTGTTATCATCAAAATATTCCCCTTTGCACAAGTACGTATATGGAAAACTTTGCAATTCATCAAAATGAATCGCTAATTAATTTAAAAAAAATGATTGACTTGAATACCTGCACCGAAAAAAGGTCTGAAATGCAGCTATGTCTAAAATCAGCAACCATCTGTCTCTTTCTACCAAGGATCAGTATCTATGCCATAGATTCTATGATTTATGCGAGTTGTCAATCCCCTTATAATTTTTAAACAAAGCTTATCATGCTATAAAATAACCAATGGAGTAATAGCTTAGTCCCCCACTGCTGCTTCCCAGGTCCGCCTCTGGTCCCTGCCCGCCAGGTTCCAGCAGCTGCACGGGACCAGTGTGTGTGGGGTGGAACGAATTGGAATTTTATAGCATTGCTAAAAAAAAAATGTCAAGGTATCAAACCCATGTTTTCTGTTGTACATATCAAATCAAAAACAGATAGGAGGAGACTAGACTAGATAATTGGGCCTTTATTTAAAGGAAACCAGACATGAGATTCATATCCTAACCATGGACAGCATGAATCAGACACTGGCTGCATTATTACAGCTTTATTGATATAGGAGAAAGCAAGAGTCACTAGTGACCAATAAATCAATATATAAAAGGTAGATATTTATTTTACAAATCAATTAAAAAGGTATCACAAAATTGCATATAGAATAACAATGAAAACACATACAGAACATGTGCACATACAGGGAGATGTATCTCGAAAGCGGTATAACAAATGTGACATAAATGGCGATAATAAGCAAAAAGGTAACGGCACAGTATAAGTCATATCAATATCCTCTTTATATGGGAGTAAGGTGCCAAACCAGAATAATCAAACGCCACAGTAAAATCGACAAGCATGTTTCTCAAAATGGCAAGCGTATAAGTAACAATAATAGAGGTAATTGGAGCGCAAAATGTGTAGAAAAAGCAATGCTAACCACAAGGGTTAAAGTATCGCATGCTATACCAAATAAAGAGCGCTAAGATAGGAAAGTCAATAGAAAAAACGCTGCCATATCTGAAGAGAAATCATGCTCACCAAGAGGGTTTAGTAATCGCAAGAGATGGGGTCACCCTGTACAGGAGATGCCGCCCCAACGCACGTTTCGTGGCTGCCTGCCACTTTTTCAAGGGGATAGTAACGTGCTGTGCACAGGACCTTCATATACCAAGTACTTCCTGGTCACATGATCGAAGTCCTCCAATGGGAGAAGGTATAACGGCGCATGCGTCATTTAGAACCCGGCAGGTCTCCGACGGCTTATACGCTTGCCATTTTGAGAAACATGCTTGTCGATTTTACTGTGGCGTTTGATTATTCTGGTTTGGCACCTTACTCCCATATAAAGGGGATATTGATATGACTTATACTGTGCCGTTACCTTTTTGCTTATTATCGCCATTTATGTCACATTTGTTATACCGCTTTCGAGATACATCTCCCTGTATGTGCACATGTTCTGTATGTGTTTTCATTGTTATTCTATATGCAATTTTGTGATACCTTTTTAATTGATTTGTAAAATAAATATCTACCTTTTATATATTGATTTATTGGTCACTAGTGACTCTTGCTTTCTCCTATATCAATATGTCTATATGAGTAGTGATCTTTCGGTTCCACACATGCTTTGTGTGACCCACATTCCCCTTGTTATATCCATGCAGCTGTTTCTGATTATATTATTACAGCTTTGTATGTTTTACCCTGACAGGTCTCTCTCTATGTGTGTATAAGTAGATATGCCAGTCTAAGCGCTCGTGCACATAAATGTTTTTTCGCTCCGAGCTCTGACCAATGTTGTTCTATGGGACCAAAAATGAAGAAAATTCACCGTACACTCTATCCGTAAATTGATGCCAAGAAGAAATGTATTTATATGTTCACATATAATGTTCGTGGAGCAGAGAAGGAAAAAACGTGATAAAGCGACTCTGACGTTTCGACCGTTCACCGGTCTTATTCAATATGTCGCCTTGTGATGTGTAATGCCTATGTGGTCTTAGAGAGTAGATAATCTGAGTAGCGCTTCCGCGCTTTGTCCCTTTAAGTAGTATGCCACAGCTGCATCTGCTCACACTGGCTGGCAGATGCAGCTGTGGCATACTACTTTAAGGGGACAAAGCATGTGGCATATTGAATAAGAAGTTTCTTCATTTTTGATCCGGGGTCCTAAGGGTCCATTGCACCGGCACCTCACTATTGGACAGCGTGCAGGCCAATTTATCCTACATTGAGTTCTATGGGACCATGCACATATCCAATTTTTTTCTTCAAACCAAGCCAGTCCAAGGAAAAAATCGCAGCATGTCCAAGCTGGATCCAATTATCACATTGGACTCAGCCATGCAAGTCATTGAGTCCATGGAAAACACTAGACCCGCATCACTGATGTGACCATTTGGATAGTCATGGGACATGGGCTTAATGGATTATCGGCAGAAAGGTGAGTATAACTCTGCTTTTTTATTTTTGTTGAATAAATGGGTAAAAGAGGATCAGGGAGTTTTTGCTTCAAATAAAGGACTTTGTGTGTTTATTTCAATTAAATGACTTTTCTCTGTGTGTCTTTATTAAATTTGACTATGGGGTTCGTAATAGGGGTGTCTGTTAGACTCCTCTCCATTACTAATCCCTGGACTTGATGTCAGCGAACATAAAACAGCTGACATCAACCCCAAAACTATTACCCCACTTGCCACCAAACCAAGGCAAGAGGGAAGAGCGAGGCTAAACACCAGAATTGGTGCATCTAATGGATACACCTTTTCTGGGGCAGCTGCAGGCGGCTATTTTGGGGCTGGGGAGGGCCAATATCTTTGACCCTTTCTAGGCTACTAACGTTGCAGTACTCTCATCAGCTGATGCCTGTGACCAGTGGTAACCTTTTCACCACTGGTCACAGCTGCTGGCTCACATGCTGTCATCTGTGTGACAGCGTGGAAACCAGCGCTGTGACCAGCGGTAACGTGACCACCGATCAGAGACGGTATTTTCAGTGCTGTCATACAGATGACAGCGTGGGAAATGCCAGATGTTCAGGCCCCTCATTTGGTCCTGGTTCAAGTTTGGGTACCGTTCTCCTACCCAAACCAAACTTTTTTTTAATGTTCGGCTGAACCCGAAAGACCCAAACATCCACGGGTCAGGTCATCACTAGTGAGCAGTTCCTAGGAAAGAACCCACCAAGATAACAGAGTTGAAGCTGTTTTGTAGGGAGGATTGGGCTAAAATCACTCCAAGCCAATGTGCTTAGACTAATCAATAATTACCAGAGACATTTAGATGCAGTTATTGCTGCACAAGGAGGGTCGCACGAGAAACTGGAAAGCAAAAGTTCACATACTTTTGTCACTCTCAGACATCTGATATTGGCTCATTTTCCTAATTTACAAAATCTAATAGACTTGGTTCATTTGTTTGATTTGGTTTGTCTACTTTTAGGACTAACGTGAAAATCTGATATAGGTTTAGCTCAAAATTATGCAGAAATATGGAAAGCGCCACTTTAGTCAGCACTGGTGGTAGATGGAGTCAGCTTGAAGAATAAATTGGAGTGGAGCTGTGCTGGGGCTAGGTTTGAATGGTTTTCACCTTTCTTTTTAACCTACGTTTATTATGCTCTGACGTCTGGAGATACATCGGAGCATAAAAAGGAACATACGATTCACAAAGAATAAATACAAATTGAATGGGTCGAATCTTCCAAATTGGATAACAAGCCAATCACCTGTCGTTTTGTAGAGGAAGCTCCTAATTTATATATTCCAAAAAGTTGAAACTTCTAATGAATATTCATGAGCAGCCATTCGTAAAGTTACATAGAACATACTTATATTTATTCTAACATGAATGAAAACTTAGGAAACTTAGAACAGGAACATTTTGGGGACAAACGCGCCTGAGAATGTAAGCAGCAATTTATATTCAATGTTTTTCTTTCACTCCTATTCCAGCCCATCGAGGTAGCGATTATTCTTGCTATCTGAGATAACTTTACCTGTGACTTTGGGATATATTTCTCATAAAGTGATAATTACTGGACATAATGCTGATACATCAGAAAACACGGAGAATCTATTAGTCTGGTTAGATATTTTACACTTGCATTTTTCATCTCTAATTGATAGGACTGATGGTTGCTCTGCTTTGATGTAGATCAACAATACAAAACGAAAAATTATAATGTCAGGTAAGACCTGATGTCGGTGCCACAAATGCAAAAATCTTATTAGCATGTTCTTTATGATAGACCAAAGGAATAAAAATGTCCAGTCTCGTCAGCAATGTGAGTTCTTCAATTTCTGTGCAAGGGTTTCCTACATAATTAGAGGAAAATAAGTTATATCTTGCAGCTTTATTCTGCAGTTTTATTTTTGTTAGGATTTGGTTAGACCTATAATTCCAATATTTCTTGTCTATTTAATAATAACACGGGTGTAATTGTAAGAGGTCTTGGGTTTAGTGGTGCAATGCCCCGCTGCCATGTAATAATACACCAATGTTATAAGCAGTAGAGAGACAAATAATCGAATCACAATAAATATTTGTTATGAATTTCCTGAAAACATTGGATTCTGGCGAGACTGATATTTTCATGATTTGATTGGTATTAATGCAGCAAATAGTAGCTTTGGTCACATGGAAGGTAGAACTCTATCCTTCACGTCAATGACAAGCATCTCCTCACATGTGGCTGTGTGGGCTTCAGTTCCTGAAGGACCGAAGACCTCCGCAGAGGGCCAAGCACCAGAGGTGGCCTAAGGAGTCAGATGAGGGCCTAGGAGTGGTGACTCAGAGTATAATATTATTGTACTCTTCTCTCAACTCTCTTTATTAAGCTTTATGGTCTACGGATATCACAGAGCATAATGAACAACATCTTTTCATGGCAATCGGGTCAGTCACAATTTTATTCAAACCCAAAAAAAATTTGCTGAACAATTCAAGTAAATTAGTCCAAAAGAAGATTTGGGAGATGAGCTCATCTTTAATAAATGGCACATGGTTGGGTTTGCTCCGATTAAGATTTTGCATTAGGGCCCAGGAGCATCAAGCTACTAAATTAATTGTGGTTTTAGGGATTGAGATATTAATGATTTATCCTTCATATCAGATTGGTGGGTGTCCAACACTTGCCCCTCCCTCCCTTCAATTACCTAGTGCCATAGTCTATCCATAACTTAGTTTCCAGTCTATTCTTAACTCTGCTGCCCAATTAATTCTCCTCTCCCCTTGCTTCTCCTCCACCTCTCCCCTCTGCCAATCCCTTCACTGGCTTCCAATTCCCCAGAGACTCTACTGTAGTTTAAATTACAAACACTGACCTACAAGTCTGCTCATATAATCTGTCTCCAAACTAATCTCATGATACCTCTCACATGTAATCTCCGGTCCTCACAAGACCTCCTTCTCTGCTCCGCTCTCGTACGTTCCTCACCCAATTGCCTCCAAGATCTTTCCTGAGCATCAACCATAATCTGGAATTCAGTGACTCATCATGTTCAATTGTCTCCCACATTTGGAACTTTCAGACGTGACCTGAAAACTCATCTCTGCAGGAACAGCAACAGCCTAATAACCTGCTGCCACCTCATTGTCACCGCAGCTACACCAATCCCTCAACCTATTGTCTTCTTTCCCAATACCCTGTAGATTGTAAGCCCGTGAGGGCCGAGTCCTCTTCCCTCAGTGGCAGTCTGTAAGTTTGCTTACTTTATTTTAGGTAAGTTTTATATATGTTTTATGTATCCCTTTTCACATGTACAGCCCCCTGGAATTAATAGTGCTTTAATACTGCTTGGATAATGCCTCCTACATCATCCACACCACCAGCAAAGCCTCTTGCCTGTGCATGCACAGTTTGTTCTGCCCTCTGCCCTTGCTGTGCTATGTTAATCACAGATGGAGAGCAAGTAATGCTATCAGAGATGGTGCTCCAAGTATGGTCCCGATATGGCCATCAGAAAACTCAGCTCCGATTAGCATATAACATGGGACAAGTTTAAAGGTTAATTTTAGAGATATGTGGGACAGCATAGGGTTTCAATAAAGAGATTGTAGGGAACTGACATCAGAGATTTACAACAGGGTCTGGCCAGCTTATAAAGGAAAAGCTTGCGATAGGTTCTCTTTAAAGAGTTTGTCCACTACTCGGCAATGTTGCCATCCGTCCAGAAATTCCCGGACAGTCCATAAAAATAGAGCACATTTTTTACTTACATGTGAAAAAGTTTAGAGCATCTATGATTTTATTGAAGATGAAGGAACTTATACAGATCATTTTACAGTTTACAGTGAATGTAACTCGTGTCCTTATATCAGAATTGTGGGCAGTAGACATGTGTCACTTATAGGGTTGAGCATTCCGATACTTCCGATACCTGAAATCCAATGTAAGTCTATGGGAACAAAATATCGGAAGTACTTCCGATACTTACTTCCGATATTTTGTTCCCATAGACTTACATTGGATTTCAGGTATCAGAAGTATCGGAAGTATCGGAATGCTCAACCCTAGTCCTATAATCAGAAGGATATACTGTAATGTCATTCTACAATGTGTCCATGAAAAATATTGTCTGTCTGTGATGTTCTGGTAAGCTCTCCAGAAGAAATAAAAAGCCAAGTTGGCAACCCTGCTACTCAGACGACGCCTTCTGAATACCTATGTTTCCCCAGGAAAATTACAACACATATATTCACCTCCTGTGCTGGCGACATTTCAGCTTTGTTGGCACCAACTCTCTAGGGACTCATGTGACCTTCAAATGTCAAGCAATCCCTGCTGCCAATCAGAGCTGCTTCTTATGACAAACCTAGACATCTGGAGGACATGAGAGCTGTTGCTGTCCTCTCAGTTCCTCCAGATGTCAATTATGTTTGTAAGAAAGGAGCATGAAATCAGCACCGATTGACCACAGGCATTACATGACATAAGAATGTTATGTGAGCCCTGGGAGAGCCAGTGCTGACACCGCTGGTACAGCGCCGGCATCTCAGGTGAGTTTAAGTAGTTTTTTTTACTGGGGGAAAACTTACGGATTAAAAAGGGGTAGTCCATATAATCTCTCTATTTAAACCCCCAGCTGTCCCACAAATCTCTAAATTAACCTTTAAAGTTGTGCTATGCTATATGCTAATCGGCTTAGAGTGGTCCATTCAGCCGTGAGCTCAACCATTGACCTCTTAATATCCTGCAAAGCGTGGCCATGATTAGTGAACTTGTTACAGTTGAGTTTTGAGTAGAGAGTGTCAATCTTAAAAAAATAGAAAGATGTGGGGGAAAAAGTTCTGCCCTGTAAGTGTTCCTTGTGAGAGTCATACAGACTATTGAGACTTAGAGGATAGTAGTTCATCTACAGAAGGATGGCAATGAGTTGAGTAAAGCTGTTGCAGTCTAGTAGGTAGATGAGATATCTTTGCTGAGGTCACAAAAACAAGGACTGACGGGGACACCAGAGCTGCCGCGCAGTAACAACAGGAGAATTAACAGATAAGTATAGATTCTTTTACTTTTTCACACCATTCGCTCCCAACGGCCAATTTTTAATTGGTGGCTTTACTTTAGGATTAATTCATGTTTATGAAAATTTCTAGACTCAGTTGTCCAATTGACGATTAAACAAGCAATGAAAGTGGATAATAAAGAATTAAAATATCGCAAACATTCGATATACGTTAATACCTTTGTATTTATTCATATATTATAATCTTATAAAATGCCTTGGACCGCAGGGATACTGACGATTGCTAATCCAATACAACTCCAATATACACAACATACTGTGGTCATGCAAATGACTGGACAAAACACTGAGACATGTACGGTATGATACCTGCCTTTGATTACTACGTCTAGTCTATACTGAGTGGGCAGATGATGGTTTGCAATTAAATAAAAGTGCTCTGGAATATCAGTCTATATTTGGTGAATAACAGATGGAGGTAAGGATAACATAACGTTTCTGTGCGTATGTTTCGACCATAATGCTGAGATCTCATGTTTTAATCTCCTGGTTTTCGCTTCCGTGTTCTATCCAGGTCATCCATAATCTGCATGGAATACCTCAGTAGCACAGATCTTCTGTGTTGAGGAGGCATTAACTGCTCATCATGAAATGTTTTCTATTATTTTCTCAAGTCAGTGGTGGACGTATGTCCCCAATGTCTGGTGGAAGGAGCACTGGCCAGTTAGTTCTTTGAGACTTGTTCTCTTCAGCTTCTGGGTCACGACACGTACACTCATCCTTCTCGCACTCAGCCGCAAAAGGAATGACTTGACCCTGTAACAAGTAACAGTAAGACAATTGGTCTAAGTTGGTATACATAGTAATATGATGAAAATACCTTTATATATCAAAGAACTATACTATGATATTTACAATCACTACTGCCATCATATATGAAAGCCATCGTAGATTCAAATTTTCATCAACGAGACTTTTTCTCTCCCGGACTATGTACAGATATGTCCTTCCTTACCTCATCCCAAGATGAGTGGCGCATGATAACCAGCTTTCGGGAATAAAATGAGTTTGTGATACTCTATCGAGAGATGTTTATTGTATACGTGTCTACATGTGGTTATGATGGCATATGCGGACAGTGGACAGTTGTGCAAACATCTCATGGTATTATGTGGGATTTATATAATGAAAAATTTGATTTCTTAAGAAAATTTGTTTTAACGGTGGAGACATAGGTATTACATGGTTGCTTATTCATTTGAATAGGCTTCCCTTGTAAACAACGACAAAGGTTTGAGAGTTGGGACGGTGGCAATCATTTAATTGTCAAGCAGTTTCTAACAAAATGGAGTTACCCAAGGCCCTTTAGCCTTAGCTTTTAAAGGCTATGTAAACCTTTGACATGGAATAAATCCTTTTTACAAATGTTAATGGTAAAAACATTGCACTAAGTTTCAGTCAGCAATCCTCATCTCTTCCCGCATTTTCAGACTCCCTTGATATGTAATTTATAGCCTGATAATGTTTCAGAATCTTCTCTTGTGAGAGTGCCCCTCTCAGTAATATAGGCTGGATTTAAGATCTGTGTATATCTAGGATGCTGCTGTCCTCCGTATTCATATAAAAGGACAGATTCTATCCCTTACTTATTTTCTTTTCATATGTTTTCTCTTTTTCATTAGCCTGTTTTCTCTGTTCTCTCTGAATTACTTTCTCTCCTTTCCATGATAACAAAATTTGTGTACAATACCATCCCTGCTGCTATTTCTAAGTCTGAGAGAAGGGGCGGGGAGAACAGAGGGAGCTTTGATAGATTTGTAACATTTTTGCAAAGGCACTCAGCTAGATAAATGACTTACACAGACTCTGTAGTAGCATTTGGGAACGAACAATAAAGCAAGAAATTTGGTGAGAAGGTGTGCATAGCCTATACAATTTACCTTCCATTTATCTAGAATGGATTTAGCCATTTTGTAAACATAACCATTAGTTTTTAGCTTTCTATATTTAAACAGCTACAGATGTGTCATTCCTTACTTTCCATCTTGGCACAACAAATCCAAAAAAGAGCAGCACAAAAAGATTTGAAAACTAAACAAAATATAATTTTATGATACTCTGCCAGGAGTTGTTTATGCTATGTGTCTGTATTAAGGCACCAAGTTGTTGTAATGCGAATTGCAGCCTGTCAAGGGCTTTACTTGCGTGTCACAATTTTGCATTGCATTTGTAATAGCAGACATTTTACATCTGTAACAAATTTTGCAGAGACGTAAGTGTGCAAATATCTGTGTTTTACCTAACAAACAAATCTTTAGAAATTTCAATGTGCAATAGTATCTGCACTTGACAAAACTATGGAGGATCAGTCGAACCTCTGCCACTGATCGGAACATTCTGAATTAAAAGATCTACATATAAAGGATATACGTAGGAAATAGAATGAAGTATTAAAGAGAATCTGTCAGCAGGTCTTTGCTATGTGATTAAAGCACAGATTTCAGTGATGCCTGTCTTATCAAGCTCTGTGGTTTTGTTTACTTGCAATGATTGTTTTATCACCAGTAGCTGATCATTGCTGGGACACAGCAGCACATGCCTCCTAGTCCAACTCCGCCCCCTTCTGTGATAAGCAGCTCACTGTCTATAGCTATGTACACAGTGAGCCTGCTGTGGGCGGGGTTAGCTTTCTCAGCTCTGGTGCATTACTAAATCTAAAAGCTCTGAATCTGTCAGTACCGCTGCATCTAGTAAACTAAGTGATACATGGTTAGATTCAGGGTTTAATGCCTATGTCATCTGCTCACAGATGAAGTAGCAAACACCTGCTGACAGATTCCCTTTAACTTGTATGGAGACATAACATCACCTACCATGAACTATGATTGCGTCCTTGTAAAATTAGGCGGTTTTCATTTCAAAACAGCTTCAAATCCCTAAAGAGGTTGGCCACTACTTTTTTACTATATTTATCAATATATCTGATCCGTGGGAGTACGGCACCACCTGGCACCCTGACAGCGGTGGCTGGAAGTTCTCAGATGCTGCAAGAACACGACAGTTCTGTCATTTCTATAGTGGACGCAGCTGGGTACTGCAGATCCACCCCTTATTCACAAGAATGATAAATAAATAGGGGGTGAATCTGCAGTACCTGGCAATGGCCACTATAGTGTAAGGTTCTGTGTACATGTTCCTGAAACTCAGTTTGTTCGTCAGCCATTTTACTTTCTGTCTTGCTGCAGCTATCTTGCCCTCAGTCAGAATGGAGTTTCCAGCTTGCATGTTCCCGCCCTGATTCTCTCCTTTGTTCTTAAGCAGCCACAGCTGAGCAATCAGTGCTTCAGAATCTAGCCTGCAGTGAACCTGTGACCTGACTCCTAAAGCCTTGGACCCTGTACTCCAGCTATTCCTACTGAGGAACTCTGAAGCACTTGTGGACTCTGAACCCTGCTCTTTGAAAGACCCACGTTTGCATGGACTTACGGTAACAGAGAAGAAGATCCTGAACCTGTTGTGGAGAGTATTGCTGAGCTTAGATTACTCTGGCCTGCTGTGTCTCCTGCTTCTGTGTCTGCAAACTGTGTGACTATTTTTGCCAACTTGTATGAAGTAATACAGACTTTCTATATCAAACCTGTGTCTCATGTATTTTCATCGCACCCAAGCACAAGACGCTATATGAACTGTACTACATACATTACAAGATTCTGAAGCCAAATGTTAGTGTCTTGGAAAGGCTGTGGCTGCTGTAACTGTGGATATCGGATGTCCGGTTGTACTTTCTGTGATGACAGTGGTTGTGACTTCTCACAACCATTCCAGGTGAGCAATTCCCTTAAGTGTTTTTTTTTTCTGCAGTGTTACCACAGGTAAACACTATTGTTTTTTTTTTTTTTTCTTTTCTCTTTTTTGTCTGCTGTAACTGTGGATATCAGATGTCCGGGTGAACTTTCTGTGATGATAGTGGTTGTGACTTCTCACAACCATTCCAGGTGAGCAGTTCCCTTAATTTTTTTCTTTCTGCAGTGTTACCACAGGTAAACACTATTGTTTTTTTTTTTTCTCCTCTCCTCTTCTTCCAGTACTCCTGTCTTAAAAGATCTGGAAAATGGAGGCCCGCATAAAGGAACTTTGCGGAGTGACTGATAATATCCTTACAGATTTGCAGAATATAAAGACCCGTTTTTCAAGCCTACAGGACCTCACTAATCACAATTTGCAAGTGTTTGGACAGACTGCCCAGGATTTGTGAGCCAGGATTGAGGTTCTAGAGTAGCGATTCCAGACTCCTGCCGTAGCCCCGAGTTCTGGGATTCCCAAGTTGCCCCCTTTTCGTTTTGGCGGTGAACGTGAGAAATTCAGGGGATTTATTAATCAATGCAATCTTTTTTTTTCTGCACATGCTTCACAATTTCCCACTGAACGATCTAAGGTGCTTACTATAATTATGTTGCTTACCAACAAGGCTTTGATGTGTGCAAACCCTCTGATTGAGACTGAGGATGATTGTTTGAATCACCTTGATGCTTTTATTTCAGCCATGGGGCAGGTGTTTGATGACCCCAATCGAGGTGCAACAGCTGAAGCAGCCATGTTAGCTTTGCGCCAAGGTAAGCACTCGGTAGCTGAATATGCCTTGGAGTTCAGGAGATGGGCCCTTGATACCACCTGGGACAGTTCCACCAAAAAATCTATTTTTCGAAAGGGGTTATCTCCACTGATTAAGGATGAACTTGCTCGTGCCGACCCTCCCACTGCGTTAGGTGACTTTATTAACTACTGCATCCGTATTGATACTCGTCTGACTGAACGCAGGCAAGAGAGATGGTTCGAAAGCAATCGCACTAACCTTTTCCTACCTTCCTCTCCAGCTAAGGAACCTTTGAGTAGGATTACACGGGAACCTGAACCTGAACCCATGCAGGTAGACTCTTTACAACGACGGGTTAGTGATGCACGCAAGGAACATCGTTTTAAGGAGAATCTATGTTTCTATTGTGGTAAGTCAGGGCACTTCATTATAAACTGCCCCAGCCGTTCTCGTAAGACTACTGCAGCACTCATTCATTGTGAGTGTTGCGAGAGGGGATCTGTCAGGTCCGAGCCTCAGGCTCCAGAGAGATCTGCAGCAACAGATCTTGATTTCTCGGACTTAAACTCCGTTACCTCTGAGGACGTTGACTGTGTAAACGCTGCCATTTTTCAAGTTTCCTCAGCAGTGTCCCAGCTGAGTTGTAAGAAAAACAATTCTCATTGCTTTCTTTCCATCAAACTCTGGGTTGACTCAGCTTGGGTGTCTAGCTCTGCTATGATCGACTCAGGGGCAAGTGGAAATTTTATGGATGTCTCCTTTGCTCTGAAACAGGGGATACGTTCAGTGAAGAAGGCTACTCCAGTACAGATGGAAACTGTGGATGGCTCCCTGCTGACCTCTGAACCAGTGGATCAGGAAACAGAGCCTTTGAGGGTTCTTATGGGTAAAGATCATCAAGAGAAACTGTCCTTTATGCTTATCTCTTCTCCCCACTTTCCCATTATTCTAGGGCTACAATGGCTGCAGGCTCAGAATCCTACCATTAACTGGGAGACCAAGGAATTACACTTTCCAGAGAAACAGATGAGTCCAAAAGTTTCAGCTTGCTCTGTTCCTAAAGGAACCATGTCAGTCCCTGAACTACCAGCTGTATACCAGGACTATGTGGATTTATGTGACAAGAAGAACGCTGACCAGCTTCCTCCTCACCGTCCATATGATTGTCCAATTGAATTATTGCCTGGAGCAGAGATACCTTTTGGTAAGATCTACCCCCTGGCGGGGCCTGAGCTAAAGGCTTTAAAGGATTACATAGACGAAAATCTAGCCAAGGGCTTCATACGCCCCTCTTCATCTCCTGCAGGTGCACCCATCTTCTTTGTAAAGAAGAAAGATGGATCTCTGAGACCATGCGTAGACTATAGGGAACTCAATAAGGTTACTATTAGAAACCGTTATCCATTGCCTTTAATCCCTGAGTTATTGGAGAGAGTGCGACATGCCAAAATTTTCTCTAAACTAGATCTTCGTGGGGCCTATAACTTAGTCCGTATTAGACCTGGGGATGAATGGAAGACTGCATTCAGGTCACGCTATGGACACTTTGAATATCTAGTTATGCCTTTTGGTCTGAGTACCGCCCCAGCCACTTTCCAACACTTGGTGAATGACATCTTCAGGGATCTCCTAGATACATTCGTGGTAATTTATTTGGATGATATTCTAATTTTTTCTAACTCCACAGAGGAACATCATGGACATGTGAGAATGGTCTTGGAACGTCTAAGACAAAATCATCTTTACATCAAACTTGAAAAGTGTGAATTCCATAGGACCGAAATTCAATTTCTGGGGTATGTACTGTCTACACAAGGAATTAGTATGGATGGAAGCAAAACCCAAGCCATCAAGGATTGGCCAAGTCCTAGAAATGTGAAGGAGGTACAGCGCTTCATCGGGTTTGCCAACTTCTATAGACGTTTCATTAGAAATTTCTCTGAGGTAGTATCACCTATCACCCAACTTACCCGGAAAGAGTCTAGGTTCTCCTGGACTCCCCAAGCTCAGGAAGCATTTTCCCGTCTAAAAGATAAATTTACCACTGCACCTATACTAGTACATCCAACCCCAAGCTTGCCTTCATAATAGAGGTGGATGCTTCAGACTGTGCCGTTGGAGCTATACTCTCTCAGAGAACAGGTGAGAAGAATGTCTTGCATCCCTGTGCCTTCTTTTCCCAGCAGTTGTCTTCGGCTGAGAGGAACTACGATGTGGGCAATAGAGAGTTGTTGGCCATTATTGCCGCCTTCAAAGAATGGAGACACCTTCTTCAGGGAGCTGCACAGCAAATAGTCGTCCTGACAGACCATCGTAACCTTGAGTTTATCAGGTCGGCTAAGTGCTTGACTCCTCGCCAGGCTCGCTGGAATCTTTTCTTAAACCAATTTAATTTTATCATTTCTTATAGACCAGGATCGCGCAATGGAAAGGCTGATGCACTCTCTAGGATTTACTCAGCAGAGACACGTCCAATTACTCCTCCTAAGACTATTCTTCCTGACTCTAGATTCCTAGGAGTAATTCATAATCAAGACCTACTTAAGGACATCAAGGAAGCATACCATGCGGATTCCTTTTTGGCACAACCCCCAAGGGACGTAAGTCTTGTCTTTAAGAATGGTGTGTGGATTCAGGGACAACGCCTGTATATTCCTGAAACAGTCAGATTGAGAGTATTGCAACTCATTCACGATTCCAAGATAGCTGGGCATAGAGGAATTCTAAAGACACAGGAATTTCTTTCTCGTTTCTTTTGGTGGCCCACTTGCAGGAAGGATGTTTTAAACTATGTCACTTCATGTGAAGTCTGTGCAAGATGCAAAACACCTCGCTCCTCACCAACTGGTCTGTTACAGCCTCTTCCCACCCCGTCCCGCCCGTGGGGATCCATTTCTATGGACTTCATTGTGGAGTTACCAACCTCTCAAGGGAAGAACACCATTCTAGTGGTGTTGACCGTCTAACAAAGGCAGCTCATTTTATCCCTTGTGTTGGCTTACCCACTGCAAAACAGACATCAGATTTGATGATTAAAGATGTGTTTCGCTTACATGGAGTACCGGATGAGGTTATTTCGGATCGAGGGGTGCAATTCACTTCTAGGTTTTGGCAAAATTTCTGTGCAGCATTGGACATTAAAGTAAACCTTTCTTCTGCTTTTCATCCCCAGACTAATGGACAGACCGAACGAACCAATCAAACCCTGGAGCAGTATCTCCGCTGCTTTATCTGCCACCTACAGGATGATTGGGTGGATCTACTTCCATTAGCTGAGTTTTCGTATAACAACTCTCAGAGTGCCTCCACTAAGCAGTCTCCTTTTTACTCTAATCTAGGTTATCATCCTAACATTCTACCACGATTTCCCATAGAAACGCCTTTACCAGCAGTGGCTGAAAGAATCACGTCTTTACAGAAGAATATGGATCTTCTAAAGGAGAATCTGGAATCGGCTCAGGA
The DNA here is from genome assembly GCA_033576555.1 of Oophaga sylvatica. Classification (NCBI taxonomy): domain Eukaryota; kingdom Metazoa; phylum Chordata; class Amphibia; order Anura; family Dendrobatidae; genus Oophaga; species Oophaga sylvatica. The sequence continues at coordinate 95,139,716 of JARQOD010000009.1, read as the reverse complement.
AAGGTACAAGAAAGCAGCAGATAAATTTCGTAAACCTGCACCAGCTTTCAAGGTAGGAGACTTGGTCTGGCTGTCAACCAGAAATCTTAAGTTAAGGATTCCATCGTCTAAGTTGGGACATAAGTACATTGGACCCTATAAAATCAGTAAAATTATAAGTGCCGTTGCTTGTCGTCTTCAACTGCCCACAACTATGAGAATCCACCCTGTCTTTCATGTATCCCTACTAAAGGCTGCGACACCCAATACGTTTCCTGGACGTTCTTCTCCTTGCCCTGACCCAGTGCTAGTCGATGGTCAGGAAGAATTTGTGGTGGAAAGGATTTTAGATTCCAGGTTGTATAGAAATCAGTTACAATATCTGATTAAATGGCAGGGCTACCCAGTGGAGGACAACTCATGGGAACCAGTCAATAACGTTAATGCTCCTCGCTTGCTCCGTCAGTTTCATCAGAGGTACCCACACAAGCCTGGTCTGAGGTCATCCGGAGGTTGTCCCTAAGGGGGGAGTAATGTAAGGTTCTGTGTACATGTTCCTGAAACTCAGTTTGTTCGTCAGCCATTTTACTTTCTGTCTTGCTGCAGCTATCTTGCCCTCAGTCAGAATGGAGTTTCCAGCTTGCATGTTCCCGTCCTGATTCTCTCCTTTGCTTCTTAAGCAGCCACAGCTGAGCAATCAGTGCTTCAGAATCTAGCCTGCAGTGAACCTGTGACCTGACTCCTAAAGCCTTGGACCCTGTACTCCAGCTATTCCTACTGAGGAACTCTGAAGCACTTGTGGACTCTGAACCCTGCTCTTTGAAAGACCCACGTTTGCATGGACTTACGGTAACAGAGAAGAAGATCCTGAACCTGTTGTGGAGAGTATTGCTGAGCTTAGATTACTCTGGCCTGCTGTGTCTCCTGCTTCTGTGTATGCAAACTGTGTGACTATTTTTGCCAACTTGTATGAAGGAATACAAGACTTTCTATATCAAACCTGTGTCTCATGTATTTTCATCGCACCCAAGCACAAGACGCTATATGAACTGTACTACATACATTACATATAGTTTTGACAAAGCTGTTGGATTCTGGCAACAAACGAGAATTTTTGGCTGCTGATAGCACTTGTAACTGCTAATCCCTGTGGATTATAAACTGAAAACTTTTATTAGCATTAGGCCAATGGGATATGGCCGTAGATTCCTTCATTTGAGAGAAATAGGTTGATAATGCAAATAACACTCTGATAAAACTCTGATCAGCGTTTTATCCGAGTGTCAGCATAGCATTCTCCGATTCTCTTGAGTGAGAGAATTGGAGCACTCTGTGAAGAAAAGATGGAGAACAAAATGTCTCCATCTTCTCCATTGTGTGAGCGCGCGGAAATCAGACCGTACTCAGATGTCATCCGACCGATAGTTTCCACGCACTCGTTGACTTTCATGGCCGAGTGCGATCCGAATTATCAGATCAAGCTCCTGACATGCTGCGATTTTTTTTCCACGGATGTACTCAGTCCCATAGACTAACATTAGTCCAAATCCGATGTTTTGACGGATCAAGCAAGCACTTATTGAGGGTGCAGGGGCTACCCCCAGAATTCCAACCCAACTCAAAAAATAGTGGCGGTACTCTATAAGGCGTTGACTCTTAACACTGATGCTGGTATAGAAAATACTACAGGCAGCAATCCCACGTCCACACATTTCTACTGGAAAAATATTTAGACTTGAGTGATTTTTATTATTTTTAACAGCTGAATGGTTCCACAACGACATAATTGTGCGCATATAGAAAAGGAACATTGTGGGATTGGATATGACCTGCTTGTTGAATTGTTTCCTTACCTTGTGCGAGGACAAAGTAGAGGCGCAGCAGTCCCCTCCGTCATACTGACAATACGCTCGGTTATTAATTGTGTCACACCAGCCATCTGCTTGAAAGGGCTACACAGGAACACAGAGTCAGTCACCACAATACACCAAGGAAATCAATAGAAACTACGTAACCTTTACAGCTCTGACTCCAAGAATATAGAGAAAACAAAATTTTTTTTCTCTCTATTGCTGCCAGAAAATGGTTCAGATGAAATGCTTTGTCTGTGAGATACATTCCCGATGTGTAGGTGGATAAATGGGAGACACAGTTCGGAGAGCGATAGTTTCAGTATCTGTTATGCCGTCTTCTGTGATAGTAGAAAATGCAGTGCTGAACACAGCCATTTATATCGTGTACGAACAATAGGCAAATCCAAATTGTTTGTCAAAGGCAAGGTAAAATTCTGGATGTGGTAAGACCCAATGCTCCGCGTACTGCCATCTGTTTTTATGGAGATAACAGGAGGCTTTGCAGCTGGAAACGTTGGTTTAAACAAGAAACGGGCAATACATTGTATTCTAGAAACTCACAAAGGTCCTTGGTCCCAAAATGAAACAGTACTTTAAATCCAGAAATTGTACTTGAATTCGAATAATACAGGAGATGGTTTAGCATTTAGTAAAAATTCTGCATATATTATATAAATATGAGTAATTGCCAAATGCAATTTTGAATTACAAAAGGGGTAAAATGAGGGTTGTTCTGTAAGTGAATTATATGTTAAAGAAAAAAAAATACTTTGGGTCTGATTCAGCAAAAATGTCCACTAGAAAATGTAAGGTGAAGCTGTTGTAAATGTTGCAAAATATTATGCAGCAAACATTTTGTGACTTTTGGCAATTTTACGCCAACTTTGCTAAGTTTTCAGAAAGTGGGTGGAGCTTATGACATCACAAAAGTGGCAGAAATTATAGAAGAAAATTACTCCAGTCCATGATTGGAGTAACATTTCTGTCTCTGGAAGATGATCCAAATTCGTTAAGAGGTTCATCTTACTCTGCATCAAGACTGCTCTACAAAACATCAGTCTTAATGACTCGCCTCTCATATGTATTCACTGTAATATGTTGTTTCCTTTTACTTTGTAGGAGGGCCAGAGAGAAGCTATACAGACTTCTGTGCAGGCTATGGCTGACATTTTGTGGGCTTAGTGCACGGGTGTAACTATAGTGGTTGCAGGGGCTGCAGTCGCACCTAGATCCTGGAGCCTACGGACAACAAAAATGTCTTTTTGACTGATACAAAAAGATTAATACTTTTAAAGACCTGTTAGAGATTTTGAATCGGGTTTCAGAAGCTTCAAGTTATGCTACTGGCTAAGTTTGTTGTTGAACCTGAAGGACTAAGCTCAGAATGTTTAGTCAATGCCAGGCGTGCTTACAGCTGTCCCTTATAGTGCTGTAATAGCTGTAATTGATTCAGGCACGCCTGCATGATTGAAAGCCAGCAGTTTCCAGTACAAATAAAGCTCATTATCTCCCAGATGGAGCACCTTCAGTACTGTGACCACGAACCTCCATAACGCTATTAACCTGCAGATTGACCCTATTTCTGCCCATTAATAGTATCATATGACCTGACAGGTTCCATTTTCATTGTAAAAATTGTCCAAAAATTATCCATATTAGGAAGCATATGCCTACCGGGCAAGTGTTTATAAATACTGTATGTGGTGTAAATGTGGCTTTTTCACAAGGGATGGTGCAAAAATTCTCTTTTTAGGAAGTATCAAGTCAAGAGCTTTGTTCTTTACTAATCAAAGAAGCAATAGCATTTTCACAAGCCATCCAAAATGATCCCTTTTAAAATGGGCAGGAACACATTAGCTATAATGGTTTCTCTACTAAGTGTGAAGAAATTATCCCTTTTTTGGCATCCCCAGTAGGTTTGTAATTCCTAATATAACACACAAGTCTTGGATTCAGCATTTTTCTTCAGTAGTAAAAATAGAACAGAGGGGTATTAAACTTTCTATTTTTGCAGTGTTTCATGAATAAAAAATGCTGTTATTGAAGTACTGTTGCTGCAGTATGTTATCTATAAGTCACTCAGTATGTTATCTATACAGTCAGTATGTTATCTATACAGTCACTCAGTGTGAATGTGAATTGTTTGATCTATCAAACAATTCACATTCACACTGAGTGACTGTGCAGGTTCAGCACCTCCCTATCACTTGAATCTTAATATTATTACTCACATGCTAAAGGGTATGCCACACTAAACAATATCGCTAACGGGATCGCTAAAAAACGTCACTATTTAGCGATCCCGTTAGCGATGTTGTTCAGTGCGGCAGCTTCCAGCGACGAGCTTCCTGCTGTGATCTCGCTCGTCGCTGGAATCGTTCCGGACCCTATTTTCTCGTCGGCGCTCCCGCTGGGTAAGTATATATCGCTAGTGTGGCACCTTTTCTTAGCGATTTAGCGGTACTTTTGTACCGCTAAAGTCGTTAAGAAGATCGCTAGCGGCGATAGCGTCGTTAACTATATCGCTAAATGTGGCCGCATTTAGCGATATAGAAACAATCCCGTTAGCGATCTCATTAGTATGCAACGCTAACGAGATCGCTAGCGGGATAGCTTAGTGTGGCAGTACCTTTAGACTATCACTCCCATTTTGAATGCGTTTCAGTGCTGCAGTAGCATACCACAATCAGATTTAGGTTTTTAGTACCCCTATGTATGTGTAATGAGCTGTGCACTCTGACCTCCTAGTCCTAGGCTGTAAGGTCCAAAATGGCCACTGGTTTTACTACCCTCATTTTCTGTAGTTCCTATAACAGTCCCTACTGATTAGCTGAACTAGACCATGTGATGTAATAGCTACAAGGCTGATGTCATAAGCCCACTCTACAATGCTCTGTATTGTGTGAAAAGGCACAGAACATTTTTTTAACAATCCATGCAAATTGAATCACAAATTGTTTGAACTTGCCTGATCCTCCAAATTTCGGGAAATTTGATTCAAAGTTGATTCTCAGTGGATTGATCTGCCCATCTCTAGGGACCACCTTTCAAGTTTAACGAGGCATAACAGATATCTACTTCTCTGAATTATGAAAATTGCTTGAGATTGAATTGTGAGCATGGAACAGAGTGACTAAAGGCACTGTCACACTTAGCGATCGCACCAGCGATCACGACAACGACACGACCTGGCGAGATCGCTGGTGCCCATTGGGGCCTATCAGCACACTAAAAAAAAATCTATATGACCTGCCAATGAGATCGAGGCTGCAGAATACTAAAACACAGCCTATTGCTAGATGACTGTCTTCACAGAAGCTATTAGAATTCATTTTTTGGCCTGCTGCTAGGGTCATTTGGATTTCGGGAGAAAAAATTCAGCTAATATATATATCCTAGAACTTCACATATCTCCGAATATTCCAGCCAAAGTACTTGAAAGGTGGAGGTCTACTGTACTAAAATAATAATGCCAATAAAAACTTCATAAACTATTAACGCAGCCCTGTAGTTCAATTGTTTATTGAGCAGCAAATACAGTAAATATCTATTAATGTAAAATGCTGAAAAATAGCTTTCAGCACACGAAAGATTCAGATATTGAGGCTTTGAAACAAGTGGGAACTGATCTGAATAGAAAATACATTAATGAAGTTAATATGTCACATTTGTATGCGGCTCACGCAAGATCATTCGCAATGGAACAAGTTGATTCTGCTGCAGGCTACAGATGCAGAAATATGGTTGTACCAGCAAGAACTCCAGTGGTTTGCAAACAAAAATTCTTTTATCACCAGTTCTGCAATTAAACTTGTTTGCAGAGATTAGTGGAGTACTAAAGAAGAATTACAGAGAACACCCTGGTTGCTCATGCATAAAATATTCCAAGTCAACATCTAAAAGTTTCAGTAAAGGTACTGCCACACTAAACAATCCCGCTAGCGATCACAATAACGACGCATACTAATGCGATCGCTAGCGGGGTTGTTTCTATATCGCTAAATGCGGCCACATTTAGCGATATAGTTAACGACGCTATCGCCGTTAGCGATCTTCTTAACGACTTTAGCGGTACAAAAGTACCGCTAAATCGCTAAAGGTACTGCCACACTAAACAATCCCGCTAGCGATCACGATAACGACGCATACTAATGCGATCGCTAGCGGGATTGTTTCTATATCGCTAAATGCAGCCACATTTAGCGATATAGTTAACGACGCTATCGCCGTTAGCGATCTTCTTAACGACTTTAGCGGTACAAAAGTACCGCTAAATCGCTAAGAAAAGGTGCCACACAGCGATTAGATACTTACCCAGCGGGAGCGCCGACGAGAAAATAGGGTCCGGAACGATTCCAGCGACGAGCGAGATCACAGCAGGAAGCTCGTCGCTGGAAGCTGCCGCACTGAACAACATCGCTAACAGGATCGCTAAATAGTGACGTTTTTTAGCGATCCCGTTAGCGATATTGTTTAGTGTGGCATACCCTTAAGAAAAGGTGCCACACAGCGATTAGATACTTACCCAGCGGGAGCGCCGACGAGAAAATAGGGTCCGGAACGATTCCAGCGACGAGCGAGATCACAGCAGGAAGCTCGTCGCTGGAAGCTGCCGCACTGAACAACATCGCTAACAGGATCGCTAAATAGTGACGTTTTTTAGCGATCCCGTTAGCGATATTGTTTAGTGTGGCATACCCTTAACTTTAAAAGAATTTGAATCTACATGGAGTGTGCAAACTCTACTTCTGAAAACATCACTGTACACCCATTTTAAAAGAAATTTCTCATTTTAGATACTTATGGCATCTTCACGGGAAATGTTATTAATCTCTACTGAGTGGGGTCTTACCAATGAGAATGGGGGCCCAACGCAAGCTTGCTTATCTTTTTCCAGAACTCCTATAAAAGTGAGAAAGCTTTACATATGTTCGGCCACCTCTTCATTCAATTTCCTCCTGGAAGTATTCACCTTTTTTATCAAACACTTAAAACATTTTTTTCTATAAGTTTCCCCATAAGCAAAAATTGTTCTAAAATTAATATTGAACCCGCCCGCACAGCAATAGAGTTTAACTGAACCTGCGTCTCGGACGCAGGTTCAGTTTCTGCACCGGCAGTATCCTGCTGCTAGGGCCCGATGAGCAGAAAAGCCCCTCTGCTCATCGGGCCCCATACGCCACTCAGGGCAGTAATGTCCTGATGGCGTCCCTGCTCTTGATGTCAAGTTAATTGGGTCATATGACCACTGAGGCCAATCACTGGCCTCAGGGGTCACATGGTACGTATGCAAGTATCACTGCTCATGCTGGGAGTGGCTGTAACCATCACATTGATGCAGGGGATCGGTGGAGGAAAAGCACTTGAGTTGAGAGGGATTAAATAGGTATGTGAGGGTTGCTTTATTATTTCATAGCAAATCCAGCTTTTCAGCAACTTTTTTGAAAATCCTAGACAACCATAGTCAAAGAGGGCAATTTATCAAAGTTTTTATGCCAGAATACTCCTGAAAAATACTTGAAAAAGTCACAAAATGTTTGTGCCTCATAAAAATTTCACTACTTTTGATAACAAAACTACTTGAAAATTACTTGAGGCATGAAGAACTGGTAAGTGTTATGTTTCGGTAACTGAGGAGAAATGGCAAAAAATAGCAAAAGCGGTAATACACCAGAGAGGCTGGAATTTATTGGATTGCAGTAACCTGAACTAACCACACAACTAGAGGTAGCCGTGGAGCGTTCCTACGTTGATCCTAGACGCCTCGTCACAGCCTGAGAGATAACTACACCTAAAGGCAGAAAGATGAAAGCTATCTGCCCCGGAGCAGATCCCCAAAGAAAATAGGAAGCCCCCAAACATGTAATGGCGGTTAGACAAGAAGAAAGCACGGACACAGACAGAAAATAGAATGAGCAAACGCTGGGGCCCAATCTGTCTAGACAGAAAAGTACAGGAAAGAATTCTGTCTGCAATCCAACAAAAACCCTAACAAAAATACCAACACTTCTGATTGCCAAAAAACCTGAGATCACACGACCTCTTCCACCTAAATCAGATCTCTGGTGTAACAAAACGCTATTCAGCAAATTAAAAGTAACAAAAGAGCAAAGCAAAAGTGAAGACACAAACGGAGCACAATTGCAGCGCCAGTGTCACGCGGTCTTATGATATGTGTACGATGTCAGTAAACTATTCTTAAAAGAACAACACTCTATACAACATATAGATTAGCAACATCAGCATGTAAATATAGAATAGATTTACCTGACACGATATCCGTTGAACTCAGGGTTAATCTTGAGGACTTGATACACTGTCACAGGAAAGAGGAGGACCGGGGGTCTAACCTGACCCTAAACTGGGGTCCTAACTAATCCCTCACCTTGGAGGTACTGATAATGGTTCAGAGGTCCAAGTCTCCAGCCTAACCCTGTCTCCTATCAGTCCCTGAACCCTGTAATCAGTCCTAAGAAGGATACTGATTACCACCAAAGGGATATGGGCTGATCTCTGCTAAATACACAGATTAGACATATAAGACAGACTGGAGAAAACACAGACTTGCATACACACTCAAACACAGAAGGAACATAAATGATCTGGGATATTAAACTCTAAGCAAGGTGAGCTTAAAACAACTAAGGAGCTCTTTAACTTAAGTCTATACAGATACAATCCTATCTGTGGTCTGCATGAAGAATTTCACTGGCAACTCCCAACACAGACAACCAGAGATTTAAGGAAACCAATCAACAAATAATTAATTGCAGCCGGGAGAAACTGCACCCAGTCCCAGAACTGAGCACAGACAGAATTAACTCCCTAACTGCCAAACACAAAGAAACAGCAACTCAGCTGTGAGAAGTCAGAATGTGCAACCGCGACGATCTTCGTGGCGATGCACACATGACAGTACCCCCCCTTCTACGAGGGGCCTCCGGACCCTCAGGGCCAGGTTTGCCCGGGTGAGTTCTGTGGAAGGTCCGCACCAAACGATCTGCGTTAATGTCAGACGCAGGAACCCACGTCCTCTCCTCTGGACCATACCCCTTCCAATGCACCAAGTACTGAAGGGACCGGCGATTCAGACGTGAGTCAATGATCTTTGACACTTGAAACTCCAAGTTACCATTGACCACCACTGGAGGAGGAGGTAGAGGTGATGGTATGACTGGTGCCACGTACCTCTTAAGTAATGACTTGTGGAACACATTATGAATTTTAAACGTAGGAGGGAGGTCCAGACGAAATGCCACAGGATTAATTATGGAACTGATCCTGTACGGCCCGATGAATCTGGGGCCCAGCTTCCAGGAGGGAACTTTAAGTTTTATATTCCTGGTAGACAACCATACCAGATCGTTCACATTAAGATCTGGACCAGAAACTCTCCTCCTATCAGCCATACGTTTATAACGGTTCCCATAGCACTCAGATTATTCAATACACCTCTCCACACTGAAGCAAGTGACGACGAGAAACGCTCCTCCTCAGGAACCCCAGAAGGGCCCCCCCCATTGAATGTACAAAACTGGGGGTGAAAAACCATATGCCCCAAAAAAGGGGACTTACCAGTGGACTCGCTCCGCCTGTTGTTAAGAGCAAACTCTGCCAGAGGCAAGAAAGAAGACCAGTCCTCCTGGTTCTCTGAGACAAAACACCGAAGATAAGTCTCTAGGCTTTGATTCAGACGCTCTGTCTGACCATTGGTCTGCGGATGAAAAGCCGAGGAAAATGACAATTGCATCCCCCGACGTAAACAAAATGCCCTCCAAAACTTGGACACAAACTGAGACCCCCTATCTGACACCACATCAGAAGGCAACCCATGAAGTCTCACAATCTCCCCAATGAACACCTGCGCCAGAGTTTTAGCATTAGGGAGGGCAGGAAGAGCAATGAAATGTGCCATCTTACTGAACCTGTCAACAACCACCAGTATGACAGTCTTCCCTGACGACTGAGGAAGGTCCGTGATGAAGTCCATAGACAAAACTGGCTCCTAAGAGCTGGGTCATTCCACTGAGTATCTGTGGCCCATCTACGGAACTCAGAAGCAAATTCCTCCGCCGGACGATCTCCCTGCTGTATCTTACGTAATTTTGTCTCAGCAAGAGAGACCCGATCTGGGTCATCATATACCAAACCCAGGGCAGTAAAAAATCGATCTACTGACTGCAGAGCCGGGGATCCCGGAGGAAGGGAGAAGGCCCAGGATTGAGGGTCCCCTTGTAGGAGCGAGATAACAATTCCCACTCTCTGCTCTTCACTCCCTGATGATCGAGGCCGAAGCCGAAAATACAATTTACATGCTTCCCTGAAGGTAAAAAATTTGTCTCGCCCACCAGTGAACCTGTCCGGGAGAGCTACTTTAGGTTCAAATCTGGTTTGCTCCGAGGGAGACAAAACTTTGGACTTAATGTCCGTCAGCTCCATGGATAATCCCTGCAACTGCAGAGCCAGCTGGGCTACTGGATCCATGGCAACTGGAAATAATTTTATGGGCCAGTGAAAATGTCACGCGGTCTTATGATATGTGTACGATGTCAGTAAACTATTCTTAAAAGAACAACACTCTATACAACATATAGATTAGCAACATCAGCATGTAAATATAGAATAGATTTACCTGACACGATATCCGTTGAACTCAGGGTTAATCTTGAGGACTTGATACACTGTCACAGGAAAGAGGAGGACCGGGGGTCTAACCTGACCCTAAACTGGGGTCCTAAACTAATCCCTCACCTTGGAGGTACTGATAATGGTTCAGAGGTCCAAGTCTCCAGCCTAACCCTGTCTCCTATCAGTCCCTGAACCCTGTAATCAGTCCTAAGAAGGATACTGATTACCACCAAAGGGATATGGGCTGATCTCTGCTAAATACACAGATTAGACATATAAGACAGACTGGAGAAAACACAGACTTGCATACACACTCAAACACAGAAGGAACATAAATGATCTGGGATATTAAACTCTAAGCAAGGTGAGCTTAAAACAACTAAGGAGCTCTTTAACTTAAGTCTATACAGATACAATCCTATCTGTGGTCTGCATGAAGAATTTCACTGGCAACTCCCAACACAGACAACCAGAGATTTAAAGGAAACCAATCAACAAATAATTAATTGCAGCCGGGAGGAAACTGCACCCAGTCCCAGAACTGAGCACAGACAGAATTAACTCCCTAACTGCCAAACACAAAGAAACAGCAACTCAGCTGTGAGAAGTCAGAATGTGCAACCGCGACGATCTTCGTGGCGATGCACACATGACAGCCAGACCCCCAAAAGGGGACAGGCTGCAGTCCACTGCAGGCAGCAACCAGCAGAGAAAATCAAACAGAGAAAAAAAACAGCAAACACTTAGCTGAAGGAGAGCAGGAAACTAGCAGTGCTTCAAGCAAGACCAGAAGAACAACTGATAACCGGCAAGGCTGCTGGGAAATCAGGCCACTTATATCCTACCATTCAGCGCCACCTGAAGGCCATTCATTAATCAGTTCATTACCCTCAGCAACCACCGGAGGGAGCCCCAGCTCAGAAGCCGCCTCCAGCATATTCACAACAGGTAAGTGCCTCTTGTGCCGCTTAATGAATTTTGTGCAGATTTTCTCCATTGGCTTCAATAAAATATCAAAATCCACAATAAAATGAACAAAATATGATTTAATAGAAACTTTGATTTCACTGCAATTGTTTGTGGGTTTGTCGCAAATTTTCTTTCCACTGAATAAGTTTAAATGTAAGATCGCTGCTTGTCCAGCTCCAGAGATCAGTCACAAATTCTGAGCACAGGAGGCCCAAAGACCCTTGAGTAAAAAGAGCAGTAGGACGAATATGAGACCACCACTCCAGTCGGGCGGTAGTTGTACAAGTCTCAGGAATTATACATTTATCATCATTCAAACCTCAAAACTTAGACTACAAGATTACCCATAAATGAATGGGAGTCCTGTTAAACCTGTCTGAAAGCTGAAGGATCTAGTGGTACTTTATGCAAGAGGACAAAAAGAAGGTTGTTATGTTACGGTAGCTGAGGAGTGCAGGTAAAAAAGGAAATACACCAGAGCAGTTGGAATCTATGAGATTGCAGTACCCTGACTAACCACCGCAACTAGAGGCAGCCGTGGAGCGTTCCTACGTTGGTCCTAGACGCCTCGTCACAGCCTGAGAAGCTAACTACACCTAAAGATAGAAATAGGAAAGCTATCTGCCCCGGAGCAGAACCCCAAAGATAATAGAAAGCCCCCAAACATGTAATGGCGGTTAGACAAGAGGAAATACTGACACAGAAAGAAAATAGTATGAGCAAACGCTGGGGCCCAAACTATCTAAATAGAAAAGGACAGGAAGGGTACTTACTGCAATCTCAGAAAACCCTGAAAAAACACCAACTCTACTAATTTCAAAATCACCTGAGATCACACGACCTCTACCACCTAAATTAGTTCTCTGGTGTAAAAAAAAATCAAAACAGCAGCCACTGAAAAAAAACTGGAAAAAGCAAAAGTACAAAACACAGTGGCTGGACTAAACTGAGAGGGCAAAAGCCCCGGAGGGGACCCAGAAGGCCCCCACAGAAGTGCAGGACAAAATGCAAAAATATAGCAAAAACACAAATAAGAAATTGTCTTATCTGATAGCAGGAGATGAAGACACGACACAGCAGGCTACAAGGGAAACTGGAAAGAAGGATTCAGACCAGAACAATTGATCACCGGCAACCCTGATGGGAAAATGACTCCCTTATATAAGACCAATCAGTAACACCTGATTCCCAGTCCTCACAATCCTCACTAGTACCGCTTGTAACCACCAGAGGGAGCCTCTGCTCAGAACTCATCTCAAACCCATTCACAACAGTACCCCCCCTTGAGGAGGGGTCACCGAACCCTCATTTGAGCAACCAGGTCGGTCAGGATGAGTTCTATGATACGCACGGATAAGTCTCCTAGCATGGATGTCCGAAGCAAACACCCAAGAATTGTCTTCCTGACCATAACCTCTCCATTTAACCAAATACTGGAGTCTTCGTCTAGAAAAACGAGAATCCAATATTTTCTCAACCACATACTCCAGATTGCCCTCAACCAAAACAGGGTCAGGAGGCACAGCAGCAGGAACCACTGGCTCAACAAACCTCTTCAACAAGGACTTGTGGAACACGTTATGGATCTTAAATGTCCCTGGAAGAAGCAAACGAAAAGAAACAGGATTAATAATCTCCATGATCTTATAAGGTCCAATGAACCTAGGCTTAAATTTAGGAGATGCTACTCTCATAGGAATATTCTTTGAGGACAACCAGACCAAGTCCCCCACTTTAAACCGAGGACCATCAGTCCTATGCCGGTTAGCAAACCGCTGGGCCCTCTCCTGAGAGAGGGACAACCTCTCCACTACCTGGTCCCAAATATGCTGCATACGCTCAACAACAGAGTCAACACCTGGACAGACAGAAGCCTCCGTCTGTCCTGAAGAAAATCGAGGGTGAAACCCAGAATTACAGAAAAACGGAGACATCAAAGTGGCAGAGCTAGCCCTATTATTAAGAGCAAACTCAGCCAAAGGCAAAAAAGAGACCCAGTCATCCTGATCAGCAGACACAAAGCATCTTAGATAAGTCTCCAATGTCTGGTTTGTTCTCTCAGTTTGACCATTGGTCTGAGGATGAAATGCCGAGGAGAAAGACAATTGAACACCCAGTTTAGAACAAAAAGTCCTCCAAAATCTGGAAACAAACTGGACTCCTCTGTCAGACACAATGTTCTCAGGAATGCCGTGTAAACGAACCACGTGCTGAAGGAACAACAGCACCAATTCAGAGGAGGAAGGCAACTTAGGTAATGGCACAAGATGTATCATTTTGGAAAACCTATCACAAATTACCCAGATGGTGGTCATTCTCTGAGAAACAGGAAGATCGGAAATGAAATCCATAGAGATATGGGTCCATGGTCTCTTGGGCACAGGCAATGGCATCAACAAACCACTAGAGCGAGAGCAAGGCTTGGAGCGAGAGCAAGTCCCGCAGGACTGCACAAATTCCCTGACATCGCGAGACAAGGTAGACCACCAAAAGGACCGACTAACCAAGTCTCTGGTACCAAAAATTCCGGGATGCCCAGCCAATGCGGAACAATGAATCTCAGACATCACACTCTTTTTCCATTGGTCCGGGACAAACAATTTTCCAACAGGGCAGCGCTCGGGCCTATCCTCCTGACACCCCTCCAGAGCAAGTCTCAAATTGGGCGAGATGGCGGAAAGAACTACACCCTCCTTCAAAATAACAGAGGGATCAGATAGCTCAGGAGAGTCCGCAAGGAAACTCCTCGAGAGGGCATCCGCCTTAACATTCTTAGTGCCAGGAAGAAAGGAAACCACAAAATTAAAACGTGTGAAAAACAAGGCCCACCTGGCCTGTCTAGGATTGAGTCGCTTGGCAGATTCCAGATAGACCAGATTCTTATGGTCCGTAAGGACCACCACCTGATGTTTGGCTCCCTCCAGCCAATGTCTTCACTCTTCAAAAGCCCACTTCATGGCCAATAACTCCCGATTACCCACGTCATAATTACGTTCAGTAGGAGAAAATTTTCGAGAGAAAAAGGCACAAGGGTTACTTTTAGAGGTCTCTGGATCTTTTTGGGACAAAACGGCACCTGCCCCAATTTCAGAGGCATCAACCTCCACCTGAAATGGCAGAGAAACATCAGGCTGCCGTAGAACAGGAGCAGAAGTGAATCTCTGCTTAAGTTCCTGAAACGCAGAGACTGCCTCAGGAGGCCAATTCACCACATCAGAACCCTTTCTGGTCAAATCAGTTAATGGTTTAACAATAACCGAGAAATTACCAATAAATTTACGATAAAAAGTGGCAAAACCCAAAAATCTCTGAAGAGCCTTTAATGAAGTAGGTTGGACCCAATCACAGATGGCCTGAACCTTGACCGGGTCCATTTCAATAACAGATGGGGACAAAATGAATCCCAGAAATGAGATCTTCTGTACGCCAAAAAGACACTTTGATCCCTTCACATACAGAGCATTCTCTCTCAAAATCTGGAATACAGTTCGAACATGTTTCACATGAGAGTCCCAGTCATTAGAAAAAATCAAGATATCATCCAAATAAACAATCAGAAACTTGTCCACAAAATCCGTGAAAATGTCATTCATGAAGGACTGGAAGACGGAAGGAGCATTAGTGAGCCCAAAGGGCATCACAAGGTACTCAAAATGCCCTTCAGGGGTGTTAAATGCCGTCTTCCATTCATCCCCGTGCTTAATGCGAATAAGGTTATATGCCCCCCTGAGGTCAAGCTTGGTAAACCAAGTAGCGTTTTTCACCCTGGAAAACAGGTCAGAAATCAAGGGTAACGGGTATTGATATTTCACAGTAATATTGTTCAAGAGACGATAATCAATACACGGCCTTAATGAACCATCTTTTTGGCCACAAAGAAAAAACCGGCACCTAAGGGTGAAGAGGATGGTCTGATATGACCCTTCTCCAATGATTCCTTGATATAAGACCGCATAGCGTCATGTTCAGGTACAGACAAGTTAAAAAGGCGACCTTTAGGGAATTTACTATCTGGCACTAATTCAATAGCGCAGTCATAGCTCCTATGGGGAGGTAAGGATGCAGATTTACTTTCGCTAAACACATCAGAAAAATCAAACAAAAAGTCAGGAACATCCTCAGCTTGGGGGGAGGCAGAAAAAACAGGAGTGTTGGTATTAACACATTGGCAGCCCCAACTGGTTACAGACACAGATTTCCAATCCAAAACAGGATTATGAGACTGTAACCAAGGGAAACCCAGCACTATAATGTCATGCAGATTATATAGAACCAAAAATTTGCAGCACTCCTGGTGATCAGGTTCAACCCTCATTATCACCTGAGTAGAAAACTGGGGTTTATTCTCAGCCAAAGGGGTAGAATCGATCCCCAGTAAAGGAATAGACTTCTGTAGGGGTATCAAGGGAAACCCACAACGTTTAGCAAAATCATAATCCATCAGGTTAATAGCTGCTCCAGAATCAACGAAAGCCTGAGCAGAAAATGAGGACAGAGAGCATATCAGAGTGACAGTTAATAAAAACTTAGTCTGAACACTACCCAAGACAACTGAGCGTGCAAAATGTCTTCCCCGCTTAGGGCAGACTGAAATAGCATGAGAGGCATCACCACAGTAGAAACATAACCCATTGCGCTTTCGAAAATCATGACGCTGTGCCCCAGACACCACTCCATCACACTGCATGGGCTCAGCAGCTGGCTCACAAGGCAACACCACTCCACGCATACTTCTCCGCTCACGCAAACGTCTGTCAATTTGAATCGCTATGACATAGAATCATTGAGACCAGAGGGGACAGGGAATCCCACCATAACATCCTTTACATTATCAGACAGACCCTTCCGGAAAAGGGCCGCCAAAGCGTCGTCATTCCATTTGGTCAGGACTGCCCACCTACGGAATCTCTGACAGTATAACTCAGCGTCATAAGGCCCCTGATTTAATGCCAACAAGGCTTTTTCAGCTTGATCAGTGACATTAGGCTCATCGTACAATAACCCCAAAGCCTGAAAAAATGCATCAACATCACTCAAAACAGGATCCCCAGGTATCAGGGAAAAAGCCCAATCCTGAGGATCGCCGCGCAGGAGAGAGATGATAATTTGAACCTGCTGCGCTGCGTTCCCTGAGGACTTAGATTTTAAGGCAAAAAACAATTTACAATTATTTTTGAAATTCTGAAACTTAGCTCGATCCCCTAAAAACAAATCTGGCATGGGGATCCTAGGTTCCACAACCGGCAACCTAGCAAGATATGCAGCAATACTCTGAACCTCAGTGGCAAGCTGATCCACACGGCCAGACAACTGTGCAAACTCCATTGGGAGAAAAGATCCTCCCCAGCACCCAGAGATACAGAGGGAAAAAAAAAAAAAATGCAACAAACAGAAAAATATCTCTGACAACTTTTCTTCCTTCAAAATATTTTTTCCCTTCTGTGAGTACCATACAATTTTTATGGCCGGTGATACTGTTATGTTACGGTAGCTGAGGAGTGCAGGTAAAAAAGGAAATACACCAGAGCAGTTGGAATCTATGAGATTGCAGTACCCTGACTAACCACCGCAACTAGAGGCAGCCGTGGAGCGTTCCTACGTTGGTCCTAGACGCCTCGTCACAGCCTGAGAAACTAACTACACCTAAAGATAGAAATAGGAAAGCTATCTGCCCCAGAGCAGAACCCCAAATATAATAGAAAGCCCCCAAACATGTAATGGCGGTTAGACAAGAGGAAATACTGACACAGAAAGAAAATAGTATGAGCAAACGCTGGGGCCCAAACTATCTAAATAGAAAAGGACAGGAAGGGTACTTACTGCAATCTCAGAAAACCCTGAAAAAACACCAACTCTACTAATTTCAAAATCACCTGAGATCACACGACCTCTACCACCTAAATTAGTTCTCTGGTGTAAAAAAAAATCAAAACAGCAGCCACTGAAAAAAAACTGGAAAAAGCAAAAGTACAAAACACAGTGGCTGGACTAAACTGAGAGGGCAAAAGCCCCCGGAGGGGACCCAGAAGGCCCCCACAGAAGTGCAGGACAAAATGCAAAAATATAGCAAAAACACAAAATAAGAAATTGTCTTATCTGATAGCAGGAGATGAAGACACGACACAGCAGGCTATAAGGGAAACAGGAAAGAAGGATTCAGACCAGAACAATTGATCACCGGCAACCCTGATGGGAAAATGACTCCTTTATATAAGACCAATCAGTAACACCTGATTCCCAGTCCTCACAATCCTCACTAGTACCGCTTGTAACCACCAGAGGGAGCCTCTGCTCAGAACTCTTCTCAAACCCATTCACAACAGAAGGTAGTCTGACATTTGAATGGGTCTCTGTATTGAAGTCAATAGAAGCTTGTTGCTTTGCATTGTTTCTAGGGAAGAATTAGGAGACTTACATTATACCATTGCGGACTCCATTTGTCCCAGTAGAGGGTTGGATGCCTGAACCAAGTTATTATATGCAATTTATACAGATTTGATCATCAGTTCTTGAAAACCCACGCTGTTAGGATGGCTGGTGGTAGCCAGCATTAATCCATTCAATCCCAATTCCTAGCAGGATGCTAATGACACTGGCGTTTTCAGTCAATATTCTCATCCTGTAATAGGGTGGAAGGTGACCCAGTCACCTCGTGAATAATGGATGCGTTTCTTTAATGCAACTGTATTCTTGTGAATTGTACTTTATGCCTAAAAGATGTAATTTTCTTAGTATATATAGTAAATAATTGTGTAAGGCACTATGACAGGCATGGCCGGGCATTTATCTTAAGTCCAGAGAGAAGGAAGTTAACTGCTTAGTTGAGTGTGCAGAGGTTTGCAGAAGAAGGTTTAATTTATATATAGTGGATAGAAAAGGGTGCAAAACTGATGTAGGAATAAAAAGACCCTACATTGGCTTAATACTTTTAGGTGAGGATAGAGGTAAGAAAATACATTCTAGGTGGATGAGAACAAGAAAAAAAAATAGAAAGGGATCCAGCGATAGGCGGGGGTAGTTAAAATATAACTTTTATTACAAAAGTGTTAAAAATAATGGAAACACATATTGTCTGGCACTGTACACACAGAGAAGCAGATCAACACGTTTCGACGCTAGTCTTCCTCATGTTGTGATCATGAGGAAGATTAGTGTTGAAATGCGTTGATCTGCTCCTCTGTGTGTACAGTGCCAGATAATATGCGTTTCCATTGATTTTAACACTTTTGTCATAAAAGTTATATTTTAACTACCCCCGCCTATCGCTGGATCCCTTTCCATTTTTTTCTTTCTCATGCTTCTTGCTTGCTCAACTGGATCCGGGTGAGGTGTGGTTGGTAGTAGGGAGTCCACACACAGCACTCGGTAAACTGACTATCTTTCTTTTTTTAAAGACTTAGTAAACCTCTTACTTTCTGGAAACTTGACAAACCGGACTCAATTTCTTGAAAAACGTTGTTTTTATAGAAGGTGTCAATAAACTGGACCTCACATAATCACTGGATGTTGAGCATCTCTGTGTATTGTACTCAATCTACTTTTGGTAACTACCATACCGTCAACTTTCTTACTTTATAAAGTGACCCCTGGTTTAGTTCCAGTTCAGACAGCCATAGTTGTGAGAAAGTAAAAGTTACAGCAAGTTGCTGCCGTATTGCTGAAATTGGAACTGAGAAAGGCCGAACTTTTAAATTCCTATTTTGCATCTGTTTTCTCTCAGAAGGAAATGTAACATCAACTGATCTTCACTGTCCTATTAAAGGAATAGAAGAATCCAGGATATCTATAAACAGAAAAATAGTGAGGAAACACTTAGCTAACATAAATGAATTCAAGTCTCCAGGTCCAGATGAATTACCCCCCAGAGTACTGAAGGAGATAGCAGAAGAAATTTTTGAACCACTCTCTATAATCTTTGAAAATTCTTGGAGAACAGGAGAAGTCCCAGAAGACTGGAGAAGAGCAAATGTTGTTCCTGTCTTCAAAAAGGGGAAGAAGGTGGACCCAGGGAACTATAGACCGGTGAGTCTGACATCTATACCAGGAAAGATCTTTAAACAAATTATTAAACAACATGTATGTAAGTACCTGGACAAGAATGAAGTGATTAACCAGAGTCAGCATGGGTTTGTAACTAATAAGTCATGTCAGACTAATTTAATTTCCTTCTATGACAGAATCACTGACTGGGTGGATCAGGGAAATGCTGTAGATATATTATATCTTGACTTCAGCAAAGCATTTGACAAAGTATCTCACACAATCCTTATTGAAAAAATGACTAAGTATGGAATGGACAAGGCAACTGTTAGGTGGATTCATAACTGGCTTAGTGATAGGACCCAAAGAGTGGTAGTAAATGGCTGCACATCGAGTTGGAAGAATGTATCAAGTGTGGTACCACAGGGCTCTGTCTTGGGCCCTGTATTGTTCAACATCTTTATCAATGATTTAGATGAAGGAATTGAGGGTAAACTGATTAAATTTGCTGATGACACAAAGCTAGGAGGGATAGCTAATACTAGAGAAGAGAGAGAGAGAGGATTCAAAAAGATATAAATAAACTGGAGCAGTGGGCAGCGACTAACAGAATGGTTTTTAACAGGGAAAAATGCAAAGTACTTCATCTGGGAAATAAAAATGAAAAAAGCATATACAGAATGGGAGGAATAAGGATAAGCAACAGCACATGTTGCTGATGGTGGTGAGTTATAGAAGGAAAAAGGAAGATTACATACCAATCACCATTGCTGGCCAGGAGGTTGACATTGTTGAGAGCTACAAATATTTGGGGGTTCACCTTGACAGTAAACTTGATTGGAGGTGTCATACAGAAAAGGTTTACAAGAAGGGAATGAGCAGACTGTACTTTCTGCGGAAGCTCAGGTCGTTCAATGTGTGCAGTAAAATGCTGGAGATGTTCTACCAGTCCGTTGTAGCAAGCGCCATCTTTTTTGCTATCATTTGCTGGGGCAGTAGTGTGCGCGTAGCTGACGCTAATAAACTCAACAAACTTATCAAGAAGGCAAGCGCAGCTGTTGGCCTCCATCTTGACTCTTTTGAGGAGGTATTGGAGGATAGAATTCAGAAGAAGTGTAGGGCAATAATGAACAATAACACACACCCACTATACGAGCTGTTCTTGAATCAGAAAGCACATTCAGCAGCCGTCTAATCCTACTAAGGTGCAAGAAGGAGAAATTCAGGAAATCGTTTGTACCTACTGCTATGGGGATGTATAATAATTTCCTAAGGGTGATAGAAAATAATGACTGATGGCTGGTGTACTAATGTCAATTAACATTATCTTATTATACCTGAACTACACACTTTCATTTATTATGTAATGTTGGTACACCTGTGCAAGATTTGTGTCCTATTTTATGTATTTTGTGTCCTATTTTATGTAATATTTTATGTACTGCTGTTTGTATTGCTGCTGTAATACTGTAATTTCCCCCGGGATCAATAAAGTGTATCGTATCGTATCGTATCGTATGTGAAAAAGACTTGGGTATACTAATAGATCACAGACTGAACATGAGTCAACAGTGTGATGCAGCAGCAAAAAAGGCAAATACAATTCTGGGATGTATTAACAGAAGCATACAGTCTAGATCACGTGAAGTCATTATTGCCCTCTATTCCTCTTTGGTCAGACCTCATCTGGAATACTGTGTCCAGTTTTGGGCACCACATTTTAAAAAAGACATCAACAAACTGGAGCAAGTTCAGAGAAGAGCGACCAGAATGGTGTTCGGTCTGCAAACCATGTCCTATGAGGAACGGTTACAGGATTTAGGAATGTTTAGCTTGCAAAAAAGAAGACTGAGAGGTGACTTAATAGCTGTATACAAATATCTCAAGGGCTGTCACATTGTAGAAGGATTATCTTTATTCTCATTTGCACACGGAAAGACTAGAAGCAATGGGATGAAACTGAATGGGAGGAGACACAGATTAGATATTAGAAAAAACTTTTTGACAGTTAGAGTGATCAATGAGTGGAACAGGCTGCCTCGAGAGGTGGTGAGTTCTCCTTCAATGGAAGTCTTCAAACAGAGGCTGGACAGACATCTGTCTGGGATGATTTAGTGAATCCTGCTTTGAGCAGGGGGTTGGACCAGATGACCCAGGAGGTCCCTTCCAACTCTACCATTCTATGATTCTATGATTCTATGATTCTATGAAAGGAAAGATCAGAGAGATTGTAGTGATTTGATGGCAGAGAGGAATAACTGGAAGAATATAGCGGTGGCAGTAGAAATGTCTGAATGTTCGCTACAGGAGAAAGAGAAGGGACAGACATGGAACTGTGTGATGGGAGCAAACTGAAAGGCATTGTGCTGCAAGGAGAATGAGAGGCACACTGTACAGTGTAGAGGGACCTGAAGTACGTGTTAGCCTTCCTGAAGGCGATTGGTGAAAGAATGCTAAGATTTGCCTAGCAGGGACACTGTTGTAAGCTGCTAGAACAATACTTCTTTGTGCGAAAGACAGATGATTATTAGTGATGAGCGAACGTGCTGGGATAAGGTGTTATGAGAGGATGCTCGGGTATTAACTGAGTGACTTTGGCGTGCTCGAATAATATGCTCAAGTCCTTGCGCCTGCATGTGTCGCCGCAGTTTGACAGCCTCAACACATGCAAGGATTGCCTAACAAACAGACAATCCCTGCATGAGTTGCGGTTGTCGAACAACCGCGAGACATGCAGGCACGGGGACTCGAACATATTTTTCAAGCACGCCGAAGACACTCACTTAAGACACAAGCATGCTCCGATAATATCTGATCCGAGCACGTTTGCTCATCACTAGGCCAGGTCTATCCACCTGTGTAACTGAAGTGATATTGTTAAAGGGAGTCTGTCACGCCCAAAATGCATTTTAAATAGGCAATAGTGTTATAGGGGATTTAGCTCCTCTAACAATCATACAGGAACTGTATCTGTTACTGGTACAGTGCCTGAGAAAATAACTTTTAATTAATTTGCAATTCAGGAAGCTACTGTGTGCATGGTGTGTACGGGCATGGCCAAGAGTTTGGTACACCGTTATACCTCTTCATTTGCATATAAGAGCCACTGCAAGAGCGAGCACTGTCTAAATGGTGCCGGCATGTGTGTGACCGTGCGTATTCTCCTCTCGGTCTCCTTACTTCTGATGGCGCCCGCTGCACTTCTGGTTGTATTAGTTCACACATGGCCGAGCACATGCCATCAGCATTCAGGCAGTGCTCGCTTTGGGAAGTGAGCATTGACAATCAGAAGCAGGGGAAGTGCCTCCAAGATGCAAACGAGGAGGCATAACGGTGCACCAAAACTCTTGGCCATGCCAAGGGTGCACCAAAACTCCTTTACTTGCACATGAATTAAAAGATATTTTCTCAAGCACTGCACCAGGACCAGAATACTACTGGCATGGTTGTTATAGGGTCTAAGTCCCCTACAACACTGTATAGCCCATTTAAAATACATTTTGGGGGTGACAGACTCCCTTTAAACAACCTGAAACCGTTAAACCAATACCTCTGTCTGCGACTAAAGTTGTGTACGCAGATCTGAGCATGTTCCTGTGAAGTTGTTCAGCAAAAAAATCTTATTTTTAATAACTATGGCCTCTCCTGTTCCTTTGAGAGTAATAATCTTCACTCGCATTGGCAGACACAAAGAGAAAAGGGCCCCTGTACACGGACAATGCAGTCCAATAGCTCCTCATAATGCACAATTCACCCTGCTTTGGAGGTGGAGACGGGGGCCCGCTTACCTCTTCGGCTCCTGTGAAACCGCACAGGTTGCACCAGTGGTATGTCCACCCCTAATCAAGCGATACACCATCCTTGAGCAAACCTCCACCAAGGGGAGATAATAACATGGTAAGACCCTCCACACCTACACAAGTAAGCTAGCTGACCATTTCTGCTCCAGTATGCACCGTTCATTAGTGTGCCATCTACAGTGTATTCCGTCTGCTGATCCGTCTCCATCAATAATAATATGACCTAAGTAGGTGTCTGCAACATATGTCCCACTTGACAACCAGGCCCCGCGTGATGGCTAACTGACATTTAGAAAAAGAGCTTCGTAACAGACGAGCCCGACATAAAGTTCCATAATTATAACTTAAAATATTTTAATATGTCCCCAACTCTTCCATAAAATCCAATATAAAAACATTATATATGGCACAAGTCAAAATCAAATGATCCCCCCAATCAAAATCTCAACTCGTGTTCTACATTTCCCAGGAATTTATATTCTCTGAAAATGTTGCAAGATTTTGACTTTAAAAAGATGGTTGTGTTTAATTTCCTTTTCAAAGATCATTTGATCTCTTTGCAGAAGTAAATCACTCTCCACGGAACAGATTCACCAGGCACTAATGAGAGATATCACACCCTGATTTGGAAATAAAATTGCCACTGAAGTCATTGACACTTAGTAAATCCCAGAACATGTGCTTATAAACCGTCAGTTCAGCTGACATATGGCTCCGTACTTACAAAGCTGTATTACTGCCAGAAAATCTCATCTTTGTCAGCGCGGAGAATTTTTTGGAGTTCAGCAACTTCATGAGCGCAAAAACAATAGACTTTCCGATGATCTAATTTTGCCAGAATTAACAAAACATAAATCCTACATGGAAATATTAAAAGGAGTTTAATGCAAATGAAGCAGACTGAGCATGTGTCGGCTTAGAGGGGATTGTTCAAGAAAAAACTGCAGATGACTTTTTTTTTTTTAGAAAAAAAAAAGTAATTTTCGTTTTTACTGGCAGTAAAACAGACTTTAGTACAGTGGATTAATAATAAT
The DNA here is from genome assembly GCA_033576555.1 of Oophaga sylvatica. Lineage (NCBI taxonomy): Eukaryota > Metazoa > Chordata > Amphibia > Anura > Dendrobatidae > Oophaga > Oophaga sylvatica. The sequence goes on along the minus strand of JARQOD010000009.1, from coordinate 95,115,473 downwards.
AATAATTTCATTACATCTGTGTGCACATCTTGGAGTGGAAGACATTTTCTTGTAGACCTATAAATGGAAATTGAATTTTCAATACTGGTACAGCATATCATCTAGTTACTTAAAAAAAGGAATATCTCATAAACTTAAAGGGGTTGTCCAGCTTGGGGTACAAGTCTGCTGTAAGGTTCTTTGTCTCTGTTGACATGTTCCTTGAAACTCAGTTTTCCGTCGGCCATTTTGCTTTCTGTCTTTCTGCAGCTCTTGCCCTCAGTTAATATGGAGTTTCCAGTTTTCATGTTCCCGCCTGATTCTTCCCTCTTGCTTCTTAAGCAGCCTCAGCTGAACAATCAGTGCTCCTGAATCAAGCCTCAGTCAGTCTGTGACCTGGACTCCTGGAAACCTTGGACTTGTACTCCAGCTATTCCCTACTGAGGAACCTTGGAACACTTTTGGACTCTGGAAACCTGCTGTTTGGTGAATCCATGTTTGCAGAGGAATTACGGTACAGAGAAGAGATCCTGAACCTGCTTTGGAGATTTATTGTAGTGCTTGAAGTTACTCTGGCCTGCTGTGTCTCCTGTCTCTGTTCCTGCAAACTGTGTGAACTTTTCAGCATGCTTGTATGAAGTAATACAAGTCATTTCATTTCAACCTATGTCTCCTGTGTTTTCTCGCACCAAGCACAAGACGCTATAGGAACTGTACACTATACATGACATCTGCAGTCACTCTATGTAACTGCAGACTTGTGAATCCTCCCAGCAGACACAGTGTTCGTCAGGATTCACCAGTGCCGGCACCGTGAGCAGGGGCCATTTGCAAAGTGACCTTAAATGTGATGTTGTCCCTGAAAAAAAAAATATTTTTCTGTCCACCAACTTTTGGACCACTCTGTATATGGTCACATTCCGACTGGATGTGCGTGGATTCACTCAATGAAAATCAATTGAATGAGGTCGGATAAGTCTAGTTGGAATGTGGCCGGGAGTTAGCAATTCATATACTTGCAGTCACATGACCTGCTTCTGGCACCGTCACAGCAGAATTCTCAAAGAGTGACTGCAGACTTGTATCCCAAGTCCAGACAACCCCTTTAATATTCCTTTCATTAAAGGGGGTTTTCTGTCTTAAAAAAATATGAGCTGATTCGGTGACCTGTGTCTTCAACAGGAAGCTATAATGTCTTCTTTGGTCACTTGACTGCTAAAGATCATGATTTTCTGCAGTAGTCAGGTGGCCTCTGAAGCCAATCACAACCTCAGCAGTTAAGTAATACTTCACTTAAAAAAAGACAGTCACAGCACTGGATCCTTGGAGATGAGGCGTTAAGTTTCCCTCATTTTACGACCTATGACGTATAGGTACGTCATAGGTCATGTATCCCCCTTTGAGCTTGTATCATTTCCGGCACATGACAGCTGAAGTGATCAGCTGTTATGAGGCTCTAACAGACGCCAATGTAATTGCGAGCCACCCATGACTGTTAACTAGTTAAATGCCGCGTCAATCTCTAACAGCTGCATTTATCTCACACTTACTGGAAGCATGTCACTAATGTCACCCATCAGTGCGCTTGTCACATGATTGTGGGGCACCGATGGGATGGCATGACAACTGGGGGTCTGCAAGTGACCGGCATTCATAGCAGATGATGGCTTTTGCTACACATAGCAGGGCTTCAAACTATCACAGCATTAAGTTTCCTAAGGGGGCTATTGATGCAAGTGAAAAGTAGAAATAAAATGTTTTAAAAAATATTTAAAAAATTCAGCAAATATAAAAGTTCAATCACTCCCATATTGCCCCATTAAAAAAACAATAAAAAATACACATATTTGGTATCATTGCGTACAGAACTATCTGATCTATCAAGATGTAAAATAATTAATCAGATCGGTAAATGGCGTAATGAGAAAAAATCAAAACACCAGAACTACCGTACATTTTTTTGGGGCACTGCAGCATTGCCAATAAAATGCAATAACAGGCAATCAAGACATTGTATCTATCCCAAAATGGTATCAATATAAACGGCAGCTCAGCACACAAAAATAAGCCCTCACCCAGCCCCAATCCCAAAAAATGGAGACGCTACAAGTCTCGGAAATGGAGCCAATTTTTTTTCTGTTTTTTTACAAAAATTTCACTATGTAAATAAAGAATCTATACATGTTTGGTTTTGGCGAACTCATAATGACATGGAGAATCATAATAGAAGGTCGTTTTAGCATTTAGTGAACATGTAATAAAAATTTCACAGAACTTGGAATTTTTTTCCCTGTTTTTCAGTACACTATATGGCAAAATCAATGGTGTTGTTCAAATGTACAACTCGTCCGCAAAAAAGCGCCCTCAAATGGCCATATTGATGGAAAAAAATAAATTAGGGGCTCTGAGAAGAAGGGGAGCAATTAATGGACACGCAAAAATGGAAATCCAAGGTTTATGGAGGAGTTAAAATTATCCCTGCTCTTTGGCCCTATTTAATTAGATGTAAATATGTTGAAGAGAACTGTTCATTCTAGATTTTCTCTGTATGTTCCATTCGAGCTTTGGCATACAAACACTGATGAAAAATACTGACGTGTGAATGAGGCCTTAGGTGGTTTTGCCACTCACTAGGCCTCTGCAACCTCATGACATCACCTGAAACCTATTTACTAGACTCGCGTCAGTCATGTGTCGCGCCATAATGTCTTGACTTCGTGGGAGCCTAGTAAATGGCAGAGGTACCAAGGACGCAGAGGACTGAAGAAGTGAACACTGCCACAAAGGACCAAACAGGATGCTGATCTCTAGTTTTCATCTGTCAATGTTTCCCCCTTTTAACAATAATGAGATGACTCTGCTAACTCTGTCTAGGAGATACAGCAAAGCAGCAAAGCTGAAAAGCTAGATTAAGAAAAGAAGAAATATCAGGAAATATTGTGTATAATCCAGTAAACAATGTGAAAACTGTAATATTAGACTTTTTTTTATATAGATTGTCAAAATAAATAGTAACACCACAATTTTTTATTAAATGTGTTTACAATAGCAACGCAGTTATGTCATTCTCTGATGATACATTTCTTTAATTTGTGAAGGTAGCTTAAATCTCCTTGAAGTGTTCCTGTCATACAGTTGTAATAAATGTGAGTTATTACAAAATACCATAACTATAAGAAATGGAATATATGAATAGTAATTTAATGTATAGACGGCTTATTCCCTGACTCCCTAAAGAATAACCATTGTGTTTAGCTTTAAGCTTTTCCACCTTAAATTAATACCATTTACCCGAAAAATAACTACCGGTATTACTACTAAGCTAAAAAATGTTCACGATTAAACTCTAAATACCAAGATCTATTCATAGTTGTCTAGAAAACGACTTTACCTTGACCTAGTGAAGTACTCGAGGCATGGCTAGGCTATCTTGGGGAAACTTGGACAGGAGAAGCAATGAGACCTTTTTCAGATATTGGTTTGGAAGGTAGAATTTGTTTCTATTTTCAAAGTTTTTCTTGTGTTTTCAAGGCCAAATGTATATATAAGGTTTATTTTTATTAAATTTTTAAATCAGTTTCTTATTCTTTAGTTTGGCTTTAAAAAAGGTCCTCAACAGGTCAGTGATAAGATAAGGATCAGTTCTTACGATGAGTATGTGGTGAGCTTTTGATGTTGCAGCCTTTCTGCATCGTTCCTGCACCTATGGCTAAATTAGGTTACTCGCATTATTTTCACTGCATTTTTTAGGGTGTTTATATCGCTTTTTGACTCTGCAATTTTTCTCTCTTTTTGTTTTGTCCTGTTTTTAAATTTGTTTTTGATACTTCCTGATATTTGGCTGTTACAAAACTTTAATAATACAGTTCTGTGTGGATTACATGCGTTTTTTACTGTAGATTTTCAGCATCGAATGCAATTCTATGGGGAAAATCTGCACATAAAACACGCGTAGACGCAAGAGAAATTGACTTGTTGTGGATTTTTAACATGCACTTCAGATCAGTTTTATGCTGTGTAAAAAATGTACAGTGGACATGAGATTTCTATGAATCCCATCCACTTTGCTGAAACTATAAGGCCACGTTCACACGTTCAGTATTTGGTCAGTATTTTACCCCAGTATTTGTAAGCCAAAACCAGGAGTGGGTGAAAAAATGCTGAATGGTGACGTGTTTCTATTATACTTTTCCTCTGATTGTTCCACTCCTGGTTTTGGCTTACAACTACTGATGTAAGATGCTGAACAAATACTGAACGTGTCCTTAGATGTTTTTTTCCACAGTGAAAATTCACAGTCAGTAACTCAACAAAAACTCATCGTGTGAACTTATCATAAGAAAGTAGATTGAGATTTTGGTGAGTTTGTTTACCCTGCTTATTTTTGGAAAAAACAAAGTGACAAATTTTACTTAATGGGTGCAGGAAATCTGCAACATCGAAAACTCACCAAAAGCTCATTGTGGAACGTTAGCCTAGATGTTCGCATTGGTCTTCAACTCTATTAGTATTCCTATGTCTAGTTAGTGATGATCCGGGATGATCCGGTCTACGCGTTGCAAACTGTGTAATTTGGTTTGGTCCAAAAAAGAACACAAAAAACTTAAATTGGTGTGAAAGTTAATATGAAGTATAATTCTGTAATTATTTAGAATAGAGTGCTTTGGTATTTAGTCAATGGTTGTGCAATAATGGCGGTCTTACCTCACAGGAAGGGATACAGTGCAAAGATGAAGGATCTGGGTACCACTGTAGAATTCCTGTGCACATAATGTCCTGACAATGGAAATGGCAAATAGTCATACACTATACATTGGTAACATTTACAATTTACTGTAAATAGATTTCTATTAATATTCTGACTTCCGTTATAGACAAACTTACCAGTTGGGGAAGATTTATCCAAAAGGTTAGAATCCTGTTTTAAATTCTGCACTAAAACAGGAGTACAGGCCTTGCTTTAAAATTACACAAGAGGGATTATGTATGTGTTCACTAATACCACAATATATGCAACGTTTCGCTCCAAATGGTCTTTATCAAGATTGACAAAAGATGTAGTGGATTTTTATTATTGAGTGCTGTGGTCATCTCTCTTGTAGGTGTCTGGAAGTTCAGTGGCTCACCCGAGGATTTTGAACTGCAGACACTCGGTTACCTGTTTTCCTAGTACAATCTTGGGCTGCTGAATCTCCTTGTATACAGTTTTCTCTGGATTATGGTATTTGGGCACTTTTTGGGTCTCGCTAGAAATATCTAAATAAGTGTTCTGGCTTAAAATGTGGAAAATTTCAACAAAAATCTTGAAGTAAAATATTGGCGAAAAGTAAGCCAAACAACAGGTGATGTAAGGAAGAGAAATGTGTCTAACATGACTAGCAAGATACCCAAATCCATAAGACACGTGTGCCAGATAGAAAGTAGAAAATTAGCAGACAGCACTCTCAGATAAGGGGCGCCCATATTCGTTCCAAGGAACCCTCTTGGAAAAATAGTCCCATCAAGAAAAAGGAAACAGCGCTCCATCAGGCATATCAAGTGATAAAGATCCTTTATTGGATCGAAACGTTTTTATTTTCTATGGCGGAATAAAGCTTCTATTTTCACTAACTACGCCTGGATGGAGCGCTGTTTCCTTTTTCTTGGGGTTTGTGCCAGATAGTTCATTTTTAATTTAGGAATCCATTAGATTTCCTACTTAAAGGGATTGTCCGGCCTTACAGTGACTGCAGACTTGTGAATCCTCAAAGTGAATGCACTGCGCGCTGTGTTCCAGAATCAGTGGAGCAGTGGCAATTGGAGGAGGGACTCAGCTTAAATTAAAAAGGTGCAGTGAAGAGTCATTCATGGAGGTGTGATAAGGATATCCCCTTTAGCTGATTACCCAAAAAAGTTCATGCTCTTAGATCTTTGACATTTCTAAGTTTTGATGTTTACAGCTTAAGTAGATCATCAATGCAGCCCTAGTGTAAAGCACAATAATATAGAAGAAATGCAGACAGATTCTCTTTAAAACTTTACCAAAAGAATAATAGTGATACTGAGCATATCATATTTGTTAATCTATATGGAATGATGATTTAGCCAGGAGGTCGCATCGTACCTGCACCTTGGTAGGATTCATCCAGTGCTCTACAGCATCTCCTGTCATGCTCTTGGGAAGGATTACTGGCTCATTTGGTGGGTTTGTTGCAATAGGCTGTGCAATTAGCCCCTGCGGGAAGACGATATCAAAACAATCCTTGGATTTTTTTTTCAAATTATTTGTTTGAAATCAAATGTAATAATAAAAAAAGAAATGGGAAAAAGCAAGCAGTGATTACATCTGAGAAGGAGTGTTATTCTTTGATTTAAGCTTTGGCAACAGAAGTCATCTGACGCACAATTACCATGTTACAAGAATAATGTAAGAGCGTGATACTAAATATGAGTCAACTTTTCAGAAAAATAATATTTTATTCAAAATATTGTTATCAAGAAGAGCTTGTGAATGTTCTGACAGTGTTGTCTAGAGGTTCTCTTACCGATGGCATGACCATGGTCACAAATATAGTGGATGCCGTTGACCTCTGGGGGTGGAGGACATGTTTCCCGTTAAATCCTTGCAGAGGCTGAATTTTTCTGTCCAAGTGCCATCTTTACTGCATACTGTAGACATCTAAAGGACGTAAGAAAACATTTGTGAAAGCCTCTACAAGAAAGTAGTGTTTCTTCCAATAGTATTAAAGATGCCAGCAGTCACAAGCCAGGGTCACCGACCGTAGTTTTTCTCATCCGAGAAAATCGATCCAGTTAGAGTTTGATCATTGTGTGATCATAGTGTGATCCAATTTTTTTTTCCCGGGTGTCAAGAAGATGAAAAAAAAATTCTCCACCTTCTCTATTCTGTCAGTCCGTGAAATCAGACTGCATAGAGATGTAAACCGAGTGGCAGACCAATTTTTTTTCCACGGACTCATTGACTTACATGGCCTCGTGCAATTCGAATATGAGATGCAAATTGAGAATGCTGCAATTTTTTTCCTCGGGCAGACTGTTCGAAGAAAAAAATTGGACATGTGCATGGAATTTCATAGAAAAACATTGGCCCCATAGAAATGAATGGCTAAGTGTTTTCACATCGGATGCATGCATGCATGTTGCGATATTTTCTCGGACGACTCATAGAAATAAGGCTATGTTAACACAAGCAGTATTGGTCAGTATTTCACATCAGCATTTGTAAACCAAAACAGGAGTGGAATTTTTATAGGAACAGTAGGATTTGAAACACTGACCAAATATGATAGTGCAAAGTGGCCTAACATTGATGTGAGTGCGATCCAAAAGTTTTGCGGATCACTTTTGGGCCGAAAAATTGGTTGTATGACAAGGCTTTAAAGACCTTAAAAGGCTTATCAATTAAAAAAAAACATAGTGGTACAATTTGCATGAATTTTTTTTAAAGTTGAGATAAAAAGTTTGATAAATTTAAAATTTGTGGCAGAAAAATTTTGGGTCCCAATTCTTATTGCAGTTGCTCAATTTTTTTGTCAAAATTTTGGTTTTTGTTTCCTTATTCTTTTTTTATTTGGGCTTTTTCCTTTTAACTATTTTATGTGTTCCCCTGTTTTTTTTCTTTGTTTGCCATTAAGGGTTGTACTTTGGGTTTTCCAGAGGGTTTTTAATGATTCAACAATTGTGACTTTTAAAAATGGAAATTTTGAACTTTATTTGCCCATTTGTATT